>OX104063.1:184602878-184737096 GCA_944474145.2 Dicrocoelium dendriticum
ACGCTTACTAATCCACCTAACAGGAATGAAACGCCGATTTCGTGACCATATGCTTGATTAAGAATGCAAATTTTCGTTTACTGCTGTTGAGTAATACTTCTCACTGAAGCTTTGTTGTATTACATGCCGCAGTGACGGTGTGAAAATGCTGAATTGCATCCATACGGGGGGATAAAGCTCGATTTGACTTGACTTGAGTAGCAAAAGGGAGGTTCCCCGGACCTGTGTCTCAGAGGAGTTGAAACAGCATTGGGCTATCCCCGATCGTACTACCGCCCACTTTTCAAGCCATCACCGGTGACCAAAGCCCATGAGTAGTTGCAGTACTTCGAGTTTTGAGCTGCTAATGTCCGCGACAACCTAGAACCGAGTACCTGACGATATTAAAAACGGCATAAAAAATAGATCCTTCAGAAAGCTGTTGATTACTCCACCCTAGAGTGAATAGAAAAGCAGATAACTGTTTTGGAGGTGGTTCGGTGTTGTTCTTCCCAACTTCGACACCCAAATCCAACTTTGAAGATAACTGTTTTCTTCACGAGAAAACTAACACAACATTAAACAGCTGGTCAAGCCAGGACTAGCCCTGGAGCTCGTCGTGGGAATAGATTGCAACAGGCGATCTCAATCTGGATCACGATTCACCATGAAGTGAATTTCGGCCATAGTGACCACCTACAGCGCAGGTGGAACGGTTAAACCCTAAGTGTTGTTTCTCCTGTTCATGCAGCGAGTTGCTTTAATAGGAATCCTGTTGAACCATAAACCATTGTGACAGGCGTTGCCTGCTGCCTGATGGAGTACGGGCAAGGACTTCAGGTGATAGCCTCCATTTGTCGGATTAGAGTGTCAGTCTCGATATGTCAACGTGGTGAGTGCACGCAGGTCAGCTTATACGCCGTAACGACCGTATAAGCTGACATGCGTGCACTCACCAGGTTGACATATCGAAACTGACACTCTAATCCGACAAATGGAGGCTATCACCTGAAGTCCTTTCCCGTACACATGTAAGGAACGAGCAATGAATTGTACAGTATTCGCCAAATCATTGGAAAAAAATTTTCAATCAGCAACTTTTTTCATCTTTCATGACATATCTCGCAAGAATCAGATGATGTAATTGTAAAATGATTATATTTATCAAGAATAACATATATTGAATAGAAAATCATCAAGATTTGTATTTCGTAAATGATACTGGCAAGTTTCAAGTAGTTAACACGGAAAGGCATAGTATGTGAGACTTTTTGTAAATGATGACAAATTGGTTGATGTGATGTGTACAGTAAATTTGTAAACGGACGGTTACATTTCTATCATACTTCGTTATTTACAGCTGTAGTCTACATTTCAGGATTACATTTGTCTGGTTTTGGATAAATTTATAGGTACGTTTAATTACTTTTCTTGTTATTTCTCAAGATGACTTCTCAAGTAATGACAACCGTATTGATCGCCAGTTTTTAGATGGTATTGGCATATTAATGGGTAAATTACGTGACCTAACCCCACGAAAGTGTGCACAAATGGGAATGTTGTCGAAAGACGTTAAAGGAGCAGAAATTGCAACCAAGATTGGTATCAGCCCAGCGTCTGTATGTCGACTTCGAAAGAAATGGCAAAAGTATTTACCCCCGTCCCCTAAACGTTCCGGTAAATGTGGTCGCAGAAGAGAAACAACAGCTTGAAACGACGCATTTCTACTAAGGGAATGCCTAAAAGATTGCAAAGCATCCAGCAGACAGCTACAAGGGATGCTGGAACAGCATGGTGTTGCAGTTAGTTCGAGAACTGTAAGACGACTTTTGGATTCTGGACTTTGAGCTTGCAGACCTCTGAAGAAGCAAAAGTTGACCAAACAAATGAAAGAAAAACGACAGGAATGGGCCAAACAGCTTCAAAAATGGTCCAAAGAAGTATGGGAGCGGATAAGAAGCGGAACTTTCATTTTCATAAGGATTTTCCAGAAAATTGATGTCTACATTACTTTTGCTGGGTTTTCTGCGTTTTCTGTTTCATTTTAGGTGGTTTTCAGCATCATCCGGTGCTCTGACCAGCAATATCTATATGTCCGCCGATGACCTGGCGAACAAATGAGGGAAGACTGCATCATACAACGAGTCAAACATCCCACTCAGGTCATGATATGGAGTTCTATGAGCATCTACGGAACTGGTCGGATCTCCATGGTCCAGGGTAACATGAACCAGCAGCAGTACTACTGGAGCACCAACTGATCCCTCAGCTGTGAATGATCAAGGTAAAAAGGATTTACAGGGACAGGAGACTTCATTTTCATGCATGACAGTGCTCCAGATCATAAGGGGCGTGAAGCCACCCGTTTTCTTGAGGGTTGTGGTATAGAAGTGTTAGCATGGCCTAGTAATAGCCCTGACATGAACCCCATAGAGAATATATGGGCGATTATAAAGTCAGAGATGAAAAAAATTACTGCAAACAAGCAACTGCTCATTGAACAAATTGTAGCGACCTGGGCTCGCAGTGAAAGCATGACTGAAGTTTGCAAAATATTCATTCACTCCATGTTTTGGCGTGTTAACTCCTTAAAAATTGCTAAAGGATCATTTAGGAAATACTAAGCTTGATGATTTTCTATTCGATATATGTTATTCTTGGTAAATATAACCACATTACAGTTACATCATTTGATTCTTACGAGATATGTGATGAAAGATAAAAAAATTTATGACTAAAAAATCTAATAATTTAGCCAATACTGTAGTGTCAGTAAAACGGCTGTTGGACCAGCAGTTTCAGAGACAGTTGCTCGTCGGTGTTCCGTCAAAGAAGAGTTTGTGATCACTTCCTAACTACTATTCCCGACCATCGGAGCAGAGATCAAGCTGTCTGATAGTACCACGTTTTCTACAATCACACACAGGTCATCATCATCACCATCAACAGCAGTACATCAGCCATTTAAACCGATGCTTCGCTGCCATACAACCATGAGGACCTATGAAATAAAGAATAAGAGGGAGAGAAGGGGAACTTACCTGAAAACCTTCATGCCCTAAGCAAACATTCAGGGCCAAGGAGCCTACACCTCGTGTAGACAACATACCCTCACAAACAGCTGGCTATCGTGCAAAGATAAGGCGGCATCGGCGAGACAGCTTCCTTGCGGCTTCCGCTGCCACGCGTCATAATCAGCCATTACCCCGCAGATAACTCAGCACCAAACACACTTTAAACAGGCAATCCGATTAGAGGACGGCAGCAGACGCGCCACTGGTGTCGGTTGCGAGCAATGTCCTGCAAAGTCTGGAGCCAAGCACAAGGTTAGTCACGTGGACTCCAACCCGGAAGGCTAGACGGAACAACGGCACCCAGTTTGGTTGTTCGTGACTTCATTTCCCGCTGCCAAGTCAACTTCTATCCAACTCGAGCCTCGCGCCACCCTACACCTGGTAGACTGAACAAGGCGCTCCCAGGTAAGCGATGACCAGGCATGCGTAGCACGTGCCCGAACCAACGCAACTTATTCAGTGCTATCTTTGTTCTAGGGAGCTAGTATGATTAACACCACATAGTACTCGCCAACGCACATCATCGTTGGGGACAAGCTGGTGCCATCCGACACCAGCAATGCTTCGCAGATAACGATGATAAAAGAATTGAAGGCGCCTCAGATGTTCAGACCGAAGGGGCCAAGTCTCACTACCATACAGCAGAAGGGCCCTCATTGTGCCCTTGTACACACGGCCTTTCAGACGGAAGGAAACTCCCTGCTGTCGCCAAAGATGACGCGGGTTCAAGAAGGCAGCTTCGGCCTTTGCAATGCGTGAGCCGACGTCAGCTTCGATGCGCCCATCATTGCTGATGCACCTGCCAAGATAAGTGAAATGAGCAATCACCTCGAGTTCCTCGTTGGTAAGCGTCAAGGGGTCGTCAAGTGGCTGGTGGTACGGCAGCAGCACTTCGCACTTTGAAGGTGCGAAGTGCATACCAAATAATGGGACCACTCTGGACAGGCTATTCAGGGTTGGTTGTGCCGTCGCAACATGGTCGAAAAGCAAGACGATATCGTCCGCATAATCTAGATCAACTAACCTTCCACCAGGCAGCACTTCAACGCCTACATCGTGAGATTCCGCAAGGAAACACTCCATGATAGAATCTACGACGAGATTGAACAAAAACGGGGAGATCGGACAACCCTGACGAACGCTACTTGTAGTCGAAAAGCTATCCGATAGGACACTATAGACCCTGACGCGGCCTGTAGTGTTCGAGTGTGGAGTACGAAGGATGTTCACATATTTCGTGGGAACACATTTTCGCGCAAGGAATTCGAACAGAATCGATCGATCCACTGAACCGAACACACTCTTGAAATCGAGGAATACAGCTATTGTCGGTCTGCGGTATGCGTGGTGCTGCTCTAACACCTGCCGCAAAATAAATATATTGTCTATACAGCCACGTCCTAGGCGAAAACCGGCCTGCTCTTCCCTAATCCAAGATTCCCGCTCTGCAGTGAGGCGACGAACGATAATCGAGGCCAGTAATTTTGTCACAATTGCCGTTGGGCTAACACCCCTGTGGTTCGCACAGTCTGTGCGACTGCCCTTCTTGTATATTGCCCCAATAATTGATTCTTTCCAATCAGCCGGGACACTCTCTTCCTTCCAGATACCTTTGAATAGGGAGGTCAGTGCCCTGCAGAGGACCTCACCTCCATCCTTAAATAGTGCAGGTGGGAGGGAATCCTGGCCAACTGCACGAAAACGATTGAGGGCCGTGATCGCGTTTCGGACCTCAGACTCCGATGGAGCCTCTAAACTAACCGTCCATGGCACGTCTTGCATCACCACAGTAGGAAAAGGTCCGGGACCAGGGGGCCAGCTGAACTGATCTTCAAAGTGTCCAGCCCAACGAGCCATACGGCGCTCCTTATTGTGTATCAGCGCATCCGCGCTGTCTCTGATTGTCTCACTGACGCCTGGTTTTCTGGGACCAGTGATGCGGATTAGCTGGAAGAGCTTCCGGTAATTGCCTACTGCGCCTGCCTCCTCCATTTCTTGAGCCCGACTGGTCCACCAAGCTTCCTTGTCAGCACGTAGGCTCTGCTTTAGTTCACGCCTAATAGCCCGTCTGGTCACATTGTGTTCAGAGCCAGCCGGGAGGTGTCTTCTAGATTTCAACAGGTTCACCGACCTCTCGGATATCCAGTGACTGGTGCGGTGACGATGGATAGTGCCACAAGCAGATGCTCCTGCGTCGTGCATGGTGGCCGAGATCCTATTCTACTGAAGCTCAGTGTCATTAGGACAAGACAGCGAAAGTTTTGTAAGCAGTCCGTCTTGATAGGCTTGCCTGACCAGGGCTGAGACAATTTATCCGTTGCCAATCGGAGGAAACGCTTTGTGCGCCTTCCGGCAAAGTTCATGGAGAAACGACAGCGTACCAAGGCATGATCATAGTCGACACAGGTACTCCAGTACGAGCAGCAATCCAGAATGGAACCACGCCATCTGTAACTTATGGCTATGTGGTCAGTTTGGGTCCATCGCTGACCAGCTACAGGAGGACGCCAAGTGGCACTTCGGCGCCCCCTGTGCCTAAAAGCAGTGCTACTAAGAAACAACTGGTGCTCCGCACACAGTTGCAGCAGACGCTCACCGTTGCCAGTCCGTTCGGATTTAAGTCCATACTTACCACTCAGCTGAGTTTCTGAAGAGCTCAGACGCCCTACCTGTGCCTTCATATCCCCTGCAACTACTATAATATCTGAACTAGTAGCACTGCGTAGTAGGGCGTTCAGTTCGTGATAGAAAGTGCCCTTGACTGCATTAGAACTGCAGTCGGTGGGAGCATAAACGGAAATCACAAACAAACAGCGTTTTGATTTACCTCGTGAATTCACCTTAGCTGATGTCGTCAAACGGGCTGCACATAAACGGCTGTTCACCGGAATTCAATCAACCAACGATGGCTCAGCCTTCGAGCTGAGAATGATACCTACACCAGCTTCACCCTTGTGTGATGCATCGGCGTCTCCGGATGCGTGCAACCAAGAACGAGAGGATAAGCCGGGTGCAGTCAATTCAATAACACCGTTAGGGTCATTGATCCTAGTTTCGGACACACAACACAAATCAACACCTAGTGTGTCCAAGGTGCGTGCGAGTGCAGCCTGCTGACCTGTTTGTCTTAGAGTGCGGACGTTGAATGCCGCCATGGAAACGGGACAGCGTGGCCTTATAAGGGACTTTTGCCGATAGGTGCTGTGGGATGGTGGCTGCAGATGGTTCTACTCCAGTAGCACTTCGGTTGCTGTCAATTAAGCTGGGAACTATAGAAGGAAGGTTAGTAATGGGGGTCGGGATGGGAGTAAGAGAAAAAGGTGGAAAAGAAAGAAGGGAGGCGCCAGCAGTAACATGTTTTCGCTTATCCGCCTTGCTGTATGCAGCAGATAAGGCGACCCATGATAACCTGCGCGACGGCCGATGCAGGATGAAGTTTATGTTTGAAGAAAATGTCATGGTTGTATGTGGGCTGAGATACTGCCAGGGCGCCCAGACGTAGACAGGAGGACGATTAGGGTCCTCATCCAAAGCCTTTGGCTCAAAAGCCTGTCCGCAAGGCAGCGGGGTGGCAGTGATTTAGTTTTACAGAAATGGACGCCATCCCATTTCAAACCCCCAACCTGGAGGACCAGGAGACTGAGTTTGTCTGATATATTGGAACCATTATCAATGATCAATCGTGTCATTTGAAAGTCATCCACACAGGGAACTTGAACAACAAGCCCATTTAGTGGTGCGGTGGGTACAGAAGGTAGCGTGTCCAGTACCGCTTGATATCGGCCCCAGTCCGGCTTGTAAACAAGCCGTCACGTCTGAGCATTAAATTCCGGTGGATCGGATTCTAGAACTCAACCAGGAAGAGTCTTGCAAGACCACTGTGGTGCAGTGTATGGGCCGCTCACCAACGGCTCACTTGATGTACGCGCTTGATACCAACATACGACGGTAGCTCGACAATATGGAGAATATCTTGCACCCTACTACTATCCAACTCGCGCCGAAGTTTTGCTTATAGTACAACGGTTCCTCTGTATTGTAGATAAGGACATCTCGTGGGCTGTCCAGCGCAACTTTCGTATTACCATTGTAACGGTCACAAGATGAATAAACCTCCGTAATTATCTCTCGCAACTTATTAATAAGCAAAGTATGTGCCCAGATTAGCTTTTCCGCAACACCTAGCCCTCGCAGACAGTCCTCATAGAAATCCCGATGCGGATCCAACTGTCGTTCGCAAATTATGCAAGGGTGAGTATCAGCTAGGCAAACGCAATGAAAAGATACTCACTTCACGTTAGAATGGCGAGCATGAATATCAATCGCGGCCTGATCTAGCCTTGAACAACTATTATGATATCAAAGTAAACATAACTCACACTGAATTCCTTTCGTTTCTGCTGTACCGAGGTTATACTGCCGCTTAACTACAGTCCACGTGAGACGTCATCATCAGCATCATTATACACGTCAGCTAGAGGTTGGAAACATCTCAGCTACTGTGCCGCAATACATAAAGGAAAAGAAAAATAAATACAACAGTTACATGCTAGCTGAGCTACCAGCAACGGATAGGCATCGTTCCGGTAAGCTACCAGCCGGCTACTAGCCAAAAAGAAAAATTCCTTTGTTTTACGCTACGAAATGAGACGTGCAAAAGACAAAAACAGTGTATGCAAAAAGCACAAGGTACTAGGCCACAACAGTAAAAAGGACAGATGGTTGACAGCATCCACTTCTGCATTTGCCTGCCGCTGTGGCCTCCACGGGAACAGCCACAGGACGCCTGCGCCTACAGAGGAACCCAGACGGCCCGTAGCCTTAAGGTAACAAGCTGTAATCTGGCGGCGCAAGTTCGACCCTGCGTAGGGACCAGGCGACCCTCGCAGTATCCTTAGCCCACGTGCGACTGGTGGTAGTTGCGCGGTAGCGAAGCGTCGGTACTGCTTACCAGCGTACTGCTGATGCCTTTTTTACGGAGGGACCATGGGTGGCTTGCGCTGAACCACCCACAGTCCCATCCACACACCCCATCTCCAGCGTAAGCCAGAAGGAATCAGACCAGGAAGCATGCGGATGGGAGCCAGGTTACATCAACGGAGTCGGCCCATACTCCTTCAACAAGCACATCGGAAGCATGCATGCCTAATTGAGAGATCATGCGTACCAGACGTACACAAGGCGGTGGCTGGACCATAGTCCGCTCCACACTGAATGCATGGAAACACTACTTGAGCCTAGCACGGTCACGAGGACCGTGCACCACGCCCCCCAGCAACGATCCAGTCTCCTAAAGCCAGTAATCGAGGTGGATGGTGCTAGACAAGTAGGCAACTAGTCAGCATTCACATCAGGCGCAGCCACACCAGGGATGCCTAACAACCAACATGGAACTTGTAGGAAAATAAGCAGGTAAAGTGGACACGAAAAATTAGGCAGAATATGAAAACTGAGCACATCAAATAAAGTGAATACACTTCGTCCAGGTTTTTAAAAAATCCAGTTTAGATGTGTCAGTGTGGCCCAAATGCGGCGAAGAAACATGGTGTATGCAACATCACCAGCATGAGGCAAGGACAGATAGTGCAAGGATAAAACCGCAAGCACAGTCAACAATGAAAAATGCTGGAACGAAGTCAAAAGAATATGAGCAGGACAGATGATGATCAATCTAATGACACGAATACCGGTGAGAATCCTGATAGTAAATCCAAGGAGCACCAGGACCAGGGTACAGGATAAGAAATCCGTATACCCATGGTTCCGCCTTATCTGGGAATTGAAAATCCTAGGATAACATGGAAATTTACAAAGTCGCATTTGTATACAGTGTACTTCAAACTGTAAACATGTTAAGATTAGGAGAAAAGAGCTTTTTTAAATGGCTGTAGTACGCGCGAGAAGGTAACTGAAACTTACTCCGAGCCCGTCCAGAGGACCAGTAAAGTGCCGCAAGGCTCCGTCCTCAGTTGTTTAAAGTATTCATCAACGACCTCCCATCAGAGCTCTGAACGGATTGCCAGATATATGCTGACGATTTAAAGCTACGACTAGAGATGTTCGAACTCGACGATGCGCACCGACTGCAAGTGATGCCAGACCGGCGGCACAGCTGGGCACTGGAGTGGCAGTTGCCCATCAATTATAAGTGCTCTGTCTTCCCAATCGGTGCTCCGCACCCCTTTGAGGTTTATCGCCTTAGAGGTTTCTTGCTCAGGAACACTGCTTATGAGAAGGAGCTTGGTGTACTTGTCTCCTGATTTGCGCACAACCCAGGACACCTTGAGGAGGGTAGCGGCTGCTACTAGGATGTTCTGCGCCATAACATTTTTCCCGCATAACTCCTGAGATCTTCAGACTCTTTTTTACTTTCCATGTGCACCCTATTCTTGAATGGGGTTCACCCGCGGCTTATCCGCTGACAAAGACCGAAAGTGTTCCCATAGAAATGATCCAACGGCCAGGATCGAAAGCGATCTCAGCCATCCGATGCTTGTCCTACACCCAACGACTTCGACGATGGACATGCTTTCCTTGGATTTTCGTCGTCGTCGTGGCTATCTGATATACACCGGACGCATTTTGCATGGGATGATGGGAATTGAACTGAAGTAGTTCTTTTAACACGGCGTTGATAGTTCCACACGAGGCCACTCCTGGAAATTGTTTAAGCCGAGGAGGCTCGGAGGCCATTCCGATATATCTTGTCCACCCATATGGTACAATGGAACAAGGGTTTTATACGGGTAAAAAAGCCAATGCTTAACAGATCCCGTAGCATGGTTATGGCGAAAGTACAAAAATAAAAATGTTAGCAAAATTGGGTTTATACCAGTGAACTCATTGAAGTATACATAGTGTAGACTGTAAATTAAAGGTAAATGCATAAGAAGTGACGGCAAATGGGATGTTGGTAAAAATCGTGTCTCCTTCCGGTGTATACATAAGGAGGTGAAAAACGTAGAACGAACCGCACGTGGAACGTGCTGTGATCGCCAGTGGAATCGCGTACAGACGCTTGTGTTTATCCATGGGTAATGGGTCATGTATAATGGTGCAGGGAAATAAGTGAACGGTCAACTCAAGTTTTGCCGGCGTGGGAGCACATATGACAGATCCCGGTAGAGCATTCCAAGTACGGCAAACGCGTACAGAAAAGAAATTCCGACGGCATTCCAAGCGACTGTGTTGCTCTGCCAGTTTGAGATGGTGGCCTCTCAAATTGCTGTTGTGACTGAGCTCTAGTAAGAAGCGGCACATGTGGTTGGGATCTCTCAAAATTTGGTAGGTCAAAATGAGGTCCCCGCACAATCGTTGATTCTGTCCGCTGAAGATGCCGAGCACTTGTAGCCTTCGTTCATACGGCAAATTATACAAACCCTTGACATGCTTGGTTGCCCGGCGTAAAGGTATCTCCAAGACGGTGTGATTTCTCCTCAGCTATGGCTGCCAGACCTTTAGTGCGTATTCCACATGTGACCGTATGTATGATCCGAGTTGTGGAATCGTCCAAATGCACACTTCAGGAGACCCACATGTTGGATGCCTCTCCTAGACGCCGTTTCAGCCGGCTTCCAGCATCCTAGGTCGACCTGGACAAAAACTCCCAGGTCGTTCTCGCCAGAAGAGGTTTGAAGCTCCTGGTTGCCGAGTTGGTATGAGTGCACCAACTTGTGCCGTAGGTGTAGCACTCTACTTTTGTCCACTTTAGATCTAAATAGATTCTGTTGACCACGCTTATACCCTATCTAGATCAGCTTGAAGCACTGTGAGGTCGTTTGGTGTTTTGATCACCCTCCACACCTTGATGTCATCAGAATAAAGAAGGCAGTTCGAGCTTATGATGGGTATGATATCGTTAATATAAGTCAGAAATAATCGCGATCCTAGTACCAATCTCTGTAGTACGCCGCATTCAAATTGGATGAGATCTGACAGCGAAGCATGCACACGTACTTCCAGGCGCCGGTGTAGAAGAGTTTCTGATCCATTCTAGGAGAGGATCACCAATACCAAAGGTCTGGAGTTTGAAGAGCAGAGTGTTATGGTCCAACCGGTCGCACGCCTTTGAGTAGTTAAGAAAGACTACATCAACACCTGTGCCAGAGTCTACTACTTCAGTCCAGCTGGATCGTGTTAGTAGTAGATTTGTAGCGCACGATCGATTTCGTCGGAAGCCATGCTGTTCCGCTGCGAGGTAGTTAAATTCATCCAAGTAAGCGGTTAGCGTGTCAGAAATAATAGTTTACATGACCTTTGAAAGAACCGATAGTAAGATTATGGGACGATAGTTGACTGGATTGGAACGACTACCACCCTTGTTAAAAGGAGTAATCATCCCGTGTTTCCACATGTCGAGCACGTACATTTCTTCAAAACAGTGTCGGAAGAATCGAGCCAAAGTCACAGCTAAGCACTCTCCTACTGCCGCTAGATTTCGTGTGCAAATTATCAACTCCAGGAGAACTGCGCTTGCGCATACTCAAAAGCTTTTTTAGTACAGCTTCTGCTGTGAAGGATAGGTGAGTGCGTTTTGAAGGTAAAACAAGCATCTCTAGAGGGTTAGGTGGCCAGTCATCATCATCATCTGCAGCAGCAGCAGCAGCAGTAAATCAGCCATTTGAACTGATGCTTCGCTGCCATACAATCATGAGGACCTATGAAATAAAGAAGAAGAGGGAGAAAAGAGGAACTTACCTGAAAACCTTAATGCCCTAAGCAAACATTCTGGGTCAAGGAGCGTACATCTTGTGTAGACAACATACCGTCATAAACAGCTGGCTATCGTGCAAAGATAAGGCGGCATCGGCGAGACAGCCTCCTTGCGGCTTTCACTGCCACGCGTCATAATCAGCCATTACCCCGCAGATAACTCAGCACCAAATACATTTTAAGCAGGCAATCCGATTAGGAGACGGCAGCAGACGCGCCACTGGTGTCGGTTGCGAGCCATGTCCTGTAAAGTCTCGAGCCAAGCAAAAAGCGAGTCACGTGGACTCCAGTCCGAAAGGCGAGACGGACTAGTGATCGCACTGAAATGTTGCAGCATATCGTAGGTGCAAGGTATTTGCCGCCTCCTTCGGTGTCCGTCTGCTGTGTGAAGAGGAGGAATTCCCCGTTCCACTTTACGTAGACTGTTAACGTGTTGATACTGAAGCTTGAGGTTTGAGGCCATACGCATTGTCAACTTCTGCTGTTACGCTATTCTGTCCTTGCGAACAAGCTGAGTACAGTGGTTACGTTAGGTGGTATAGGCCATCCAGTTTTCGGTGCTTGGGGAGATTTTATAGATATGCCAGGATGAGTTGCGCACCGCAATACACTTATGTGTCCTGCTTCGTAGAAACGAGACCAAGTTTCTCGGGCGGAAGGTCTTAGTCGGTGACGCTTTGGCAACCTAGATGACGAAATGTTCCCATGCACTAGCTGGTGCTAGAAATGTTCAGTTGGCTGTCCCAACTAGTCGAGCTAATATATCGTAGCGTAAATACATTCACGTTGCGTCTGCAATTTCCACGAGAATGGAACAATTTACCTGAGCCAGTCGTCAGCGCACAGTGTGAGGAAAGTTTTAGACGACTGTTGGACTCATGTCTGCTACGTAGGCAAGGATCTCGTTGTTTCCGCTGCGATCGTGATGGTCCCCTGCGGAACGACGTTTTGTAAGGATCAGCGATATCCTTGCTTTGAACAGGAAGTGAGGGAGCTGACACAAAATATCCTACTGCTCTCCACCATTCCAATGAACTCCAATGAACAAAGTGATCGGAGGTCATGTTTCGAAACACGATAGCATACATATACCAGACTATAGTACTAACCACTAGTCACGATTTTGAGTCGCGGTTCTAGTATCCCTAGGTGTTGAGCAGAAATAAATACGGAACTGGCTGCGGTGAGCAGCATTACAAACACGCAACGACAAATTGTAATCAACCTCCGACCTATATGCCTCGGTTATCAATGACTATATACGTTCAACTGCTGTCATACAACGATCCATGAAGATGAGTGAATATCGCTGAATCCGAAGAAAACATTGCGGTTGTACATGCCCATTGAATCACGACAGAGAAAATATGTAAATAATATGGGCCAACCGGCAGTAAATCATTGAAGAACACACCTTCCAGGGGGAAGTGACCGAAAACACGCAAAAGTTATCAGCTGGCCATCCACTTAGGAAGCTCAGGTTTATCATCATCATCAACAGCAGTACATCAGCCATTTGAACTGATGCTTCGCTGCCATACAATCATGAGGACCTCTGAAATAAAGAGGGAGAAAATGGGAACTTACCTGGAAACCTTAATGCCTTAAGCAAACATTCTGGGTCAAGGAGCGTACATCTTGTGTAGACAACATACCGTCATAAACAGCTGGCTATCGTGCAAAGATAAGGCGGCATCGGTAAGACAGCCTCCTTGCGGCTTTCACTGCCACGCGTCATAATCAGCCATTACCCCGCAGATAACTCAGCACCAAACACATTTTAAACAGGCAATCCGATTAGGAGACGGCAGCAGACGCACCACTGGTGTCTACCGCGAGCCATGTCCTGTAAAGTCACGAGCCAAGCACAAAGCGAGTCACGTGGACTACAGCCCGGAAGGCGAGACGGAGCAACTGTACCCAGTTTGGTCGTTAGTTACTTCATTTTCCTCTGGCAAGGCAACTTCTATCCACCTCGAGCCTTGCGCCGCCCTACACCTGGTAGACTAAACAAGGCCCTCCTAGGTAAGCCGTGACCAGGAATATGTAGCAGGTGCCCGAACCAACGCAACGTATTCAGTGCTATTTGTTGTTCTAAGTAACCAAGTTGGTTATCATTGCCTAGTACTCGCCTACGCACATCATCGTTGTGGACACGCTGGTGAAATCCGACACCAGCAATACTTCGCAAACAACGATGACAAAAGAATTGAAGGCGTCTCAGATCTTCAGACCGAACGGGCCAAGTATCACTACCATACAGCAGAACGGCCCTCACTGTGACCTTGTATATCCGGCCTTTCAGACGGAGGGAAACTCCGTTCTGTCGCCAAAGATGCTGCAGGTTCAAGTAGGCAGCTCTGGCCTTGACAATGCGTGAGCCGACGTCAGCTTCCATGCGCCCATCATTGCTGGTGCAGCTGCCAAGATACGTGAAATGATCAATCACCTCGAGTTCCTCGTTAGCAAGCGTCAAGGGGTCATCAAGTGGCTGGTGGTCCTGCAACACTGCACTTTGAAAGTGCGAAGTGCATACCAAATAATGGGAGCATTCTGGACAGGCTATTCAGAGTTGATTGGGCCGCCCCAACATTGTCGAAAAGCAAGACGATATCGTCCACATAATCTAGATCAACTAACCTTCCACCAGGTAGCACTTCAACGACTACATCGTTGGATTCCGTTAGGGAACACTCCATGATAGAATCCACGACGAAATTGAACAAAAATGGGGAAATCGGACAAACCTGAAGAACGCCACTTGTGGTCGGAAAGCTGTCCAATAGGACACCCTAGACTCTGAAGGGTCTGTAGTGTTCTAGTATATAGCACGTAGGATGTGCACATATGTCGTGGGAATAACTTTCGGCGCAGGTATTTCGAACAGAATCGACCGATCAACGAACTCGAACGCACACTTGAGGAACATCTATTGTCGGTCTGCGGTATGCGTGGCGCTACTCTAGTACATGCCGCAAAGTGAATATATGGTCTATACAGCCACGTCCTGGGCGAAAACCGGCATGCTCTTCCCTAATCCGAGATTTCTGTTCCGCAGTTAGGCGAGAAACGATAATGGAGGTCAATAATGTTGTCACAACTGGTGTTAAACTAATACACCCGTGGATAAAACAGTCTGTGCGACTGCCCTTCATGTACATTGCTACTATAAACGATTTGCTCCAATTAGCTGAAACACTTCCTTGCATATACGTTCGAGTAGGGAGGTCAATGCTTTGCAGAGAACCTCACCTCCATCCATAAACCGTGCAGGTGGGAGGGAATCCGGGCCAGCGGCACGAAAACGATTGAGGGCTGTGATCGCGTTTCGGACCTCGGCCTCCAACGGAGGCTCTAAATTATCCGTCCTTGGCACTTCCTGCATCACCTGAGTAGGAAGAGGTTCGGGAGCAGGGGGCCAGCTGAACTGATTTTGAAAGTGTTTCGCCCAACGAGCCATACGGCGCTCCTTATTGTGTATCAGCGCACCAGCGCTGTCTCTGATTGTCTCACTGACGCCTGCTTTTCTGGGAGCAGTTGCGCGGATTAGATGGAAGAGCTTGCGGTAATTGCCTACTGCTCCCACCTACGCCATTTCTTGAGCAACACTGGTCCACCAGGCTTGCCTGTCAGCACGTAGGCTCTGCTTCAGTTCACGCCTAATAGCCCGTCTGGTCACATTGTGTTCAGAGGCAGCCGGGAGGTGTCTTCTAGATTCCAGCAGGTTCACCGACCTCTCGGATATCAAGTGACTAGTGCGGCGACGATGGATAGTGCCACAAGCAGATGCTCCTGCGTCGTGCATGGCAGCCGAGATCTTATTCCACTGAAGCTCAGTGTCATTAGGACAAGACAGCGAGAGTTCGGTACGCAGTGTGTCTTGATAGGCTTGCCTGACAGAGGGCTGGGACAATTTCTCCGTTGCCAATCGGGGGAGCCGCTTTGTGTGCCTCCCGGTAAAGTTCGTGGAGAAATGACTGCGCACCAAGGCATGATCAGAGTCGACACAGGGTACTCCAGTACGAGCGGCAATACAGGATGGAACCACGCCATCTGTAACTTATGGCTATGTGGTCAATTTGGATCCATCGCTGACCAGCTACAGGAGGACGCCAAATGGCACTTCGGCGCCCACTGTGTCTAAAAGCAATGATATTAAGAAACAACTGGTGATTCGCACACAGTTGCAGCAGACGCTCACAGTTTTCAGTCCGTTTGGAGTTTAGCCCATACTTAACACCCAGCTGAGCTTCTGAAGAGCTCAGACGCCCTACTTGTGTGTGCATATCCCCTGCAAGTACTTTAATATCTGAACTAGTAGCACTGCGTAGTAGCGCGTTCATTTCGTCATAGAATGTGTCCTTGACAGCATTAGAACTGCAGTCGGTGGGAGCATAAACGGAAATCACAAACAAACAGCGTTTTGTTTTACTTCGTGGATTCACCTTAGCTGATGTCGGGCTGCACATAATCGGCTGTTCACCGGAATCCAATCAACCAACGATGGCTCAGCCTTGGAGCTGAGAATGATACTTACACCAGCTTGACGCGTGAGTGCCGCATCGGCGTCTCCGGATGCGTGCAACGAATAACGAGAGGATAAGCCGGGTGCAGTTAATTCAATAACCCCGTTAGAGTCACTAATCCTAGTTTCGGACACACAACACACATCAATACCCAGTGTGTCCAACGTAAGTGCGAGTGCAGCCTGTTGACCTGTTTGCCTTAGAGTACGAACGTTGAAAGTTGCTATGAAAACGGGATAGCGTGGCCTTATAAGGGACTTTTGTTGACGGGCGTCCACTAGGTGCTGTGGAATGGTGGCTGCAGATGGTTCCACTCCAGTAGCACTTCGGTTGCTGTCAATTAAGCTGGGAATTATAGAAGGTTAGTAATGGGGGTCGGGATGGGAGTAAGAGAAACAGGTGGAAAAGAAAGGAGGCGCCAGCAGTACCATGTTTTCGCTTATTCGCCCTGCACTATGCAGCAAACAAGCAAGTCTTGATAATCTGCGCGACGGCCGATGCAGGATGAAGTTTGTGTTTGAAAAAATGTCATGGTTGTATGTGGGCTGAGATACTGCCAGGGCGCCCAGACGTAGACAGACGGACGATTAGGGTCCTCATCCAAAGCCTTTGGCTCAAAAGCCTCTCCACAAGGCAGCGGGGAGGTCGCAATGATTTAGTTTTACAGAAATGGACGCTATCCCATTTCAAACCCCCACCCTGGAGGACCAGGTGACTGAGTTTGTCTGACCTCTCACCATTGACCAACCTGTTAGGAGTATCTCTCAAGGTGCCCGGAGGCATCACCCAGTATAGCTCAATGAGTCTATGAGATACGCAAACCGTCGCACCACGTTAAGGTCGTCTCATTACTCAGGTCACAAATCTGAGAATAATGATTACGATTTGTGGAGTCGGCTTAGCGAAAGCAGCATTTTATCTTCGAAACCAAGTCAAAGGCATGGCGCCGCGCCATTCAGACAGTACATGGCAAAGATCAATTGGACAAAACTGAGGGAAAGTTGATCAAAATGGACTGGAACAATTTACCTGATCCAGTCGTCAGCGCACAGAATGATAAAAATTTTAAACGAATGTTAGACTCCTATGTGATGAGCAGGTAAGGAACGTGTTCCCGTTGCGATCGTGATCGTCCCCCTGTGAAACGACGTATCGCAAGGATTTTCGATATATCTGCCTCGAACGGGAAGTGATGGAGCTGACAGCATCTTCCTGCTATCCACTATCCAATGAAGTACAATGAACAAAAAGAGAATCATTGAAATATTAGGGCAAGAGATGCAACGCGCAGCAATTACGAAATGTAAATAAAAAAGCAAAAGCTAGAAGCAAACCTTCAGGGGTTCGTTCTCCTTGATAACGATCTTGCTGACCGGGGCATCGAAAAGAACTAGTGGGTCAGAAGCATGCCTGAGAATTCGATTATAGCGCAAAAGACCTAACCAGATTTTGTAATCAGAAGGAAAGTCCAAATTCATTAAGTGACCTGAGACCGATGTCATTACCATGTTAACTGGCACTCCATTAAGACAAAATCCGAATTCATATATTTTGTTGAACTTCGAGAGCCCTTCCCGCTGTTAAATACGTCACAAGTTAAAAAGTACGTACTCTGTTTAATCTGCCAGAGCTTAAAATGTCCGCAATGTTCTTGGCAGCGTCGTTCTTTTCGGCAACGTTTAAGATCTTCATCGTTAAGCAACGCAAGGCGCTTTGGAAGTGTGCAACTCCACGTATGACACTACCGGTGTACAAATACAACCCGTGCTTGAGCATAGAAAGGTCATCTAGCAGGAAATCGACTGCTTGATTCAGAGAATAAAACTTACGAACGTAGTTTAGACAACAGCTGAAGGCGGAAGAATGATGAGGAGCGTAGAGGAGTGGGTAATTGTTGTAAGGAAAGGAAGCCGTACGGGGACGCAGCGTTTGGGTACACTGACCAACATGTTGGTCATCGGGTGAACGAGGATATAATAGGTTGATATGAAATGTTGGCTGTAAAATAAATCGGTTGCAGTTGGTGGCTTATACGCGCTTTGCACCCACATTGCGCAGTGTTTGAAATGGCGAGAAAGCGAGGCGGCTTTTTTTATAACTACATATATCTCATTTATTTGAACATATGGGAACCTGCGTGCCAGACATGATGAGTTCGGTGACCGGGCCATATCCCGGTTCTGCACTGGATGGAAACATTCTTTTATCCTATCACCCGTCTCTACCAGCAATAATCAGCGGTGTCTGAAAAAGCTAATCACGGTGCATAGTTTTCGATGGGTTGGCAACTTGCAGCACACGTGCCACATCTACCGCATTGTCAGTCAGGGTTAGTAAAACGGAACTCGAAGCAACGTTCTTAGCATACATTGACACTTACCCATTTGCTCTACACATTACCTCTCTGATATTACCCTCTCTGCTGAGAAACACGACCTCAAATGCTACAGCACCAGGTGCATGTTGTTCTCGGATCGAGCTGCAGTGCCTTGTGTAAGCGGCACGTTTTTTCCTTTGCGTTAGCTGTATATCTTGAACCTGGGCGATCCAGCTCTTACTTTGGAGGTGCATTGTGACAGTAGCCAGAACACAATAGGCGCCATTCTCATGCAGGATGGTTAACCCTTGGATTTCCGCAGTCGAACCTCCACAGTGACGAAACAGCGCTATGCACAGATCGAATAGAAGATGCTCGCTTTTGTCTACGTGATGAAGCGATTCATCGATTATACCCTTGGAAGTAAGACTACTCTCTAGACTGACTATAAAACCGCTAGTGTTAATAGCCAGTAAAGCGTTGCACAATATTCCTCGACCTCGTCAACTTATGCTTATCCAACTCTATGAGTACGACATTGATATATTTACACCCCGGGGATGCAGCTGTTAATCGCGGACACTCTCGAAAGCTCATCACCCGATAGTCGAAGACCAACAAAAAGAAGGTAAGGCAATAAGTCTGATACAGCATCTGGCGTTAACGACGGATCTGCTGAAAACAATACTGCGTCATACGGAGGCAGACACGACGTGCGCAGCGTTTTGAGAGGATTGCCAAATACAAAAAGCAATCTCCCAAAGGAATTAACACCATTCTTCAACTTTCGGGATGAACTTACGGTGTATGACGCTTTGCTATACAAAGGAAGTTGCGTTTTGATCCCACCGTCGCTTCGCAATTGATGCTAGAACACGCTTATCGAGCCCATTTGGGTATACACTACAGCATTATCAGAGCACGTGAACTGATGTTCTGACCCGGGATGATAAGGCAAATACGAGATCAGGTGTTGTATTGTTCAACCTGCCGGTTCCACGAAAGTCGAGGGACCAGGGAACCAATTATGCTGCTTGAGGTTTCAGATCGATCATGGAAGAAATTAGTGGTGAACTTGTTCTGTGACAACGGGAGAGCCTACTTAATCGCAGGGGACTACTGCACCGAGTATCTCAATGTCGATCCACTCATCGCTACCATCACGGGTGCAGTCATCAATAACCTTAGGTGTCAGTTCGCCAGACACGGTATACCATATTAGCTGATCTTCGACAATAGCCCACCGTTTATAAGTGCTGCGTTGCAGACCTTTCAAAGGGGTAGAAATTTTCTCATCGAGAACGGAACCCGTATCACAGCCAGTGGGACGGATAAGCGGAGGTGTCAATGAAACAAGCCAAGAGGCTCTTCATGAGGACCCCTAGTTCAATGGTCAATGGTATATTGCGGAGAAAAAAAGCCGAAGCTTGACATGTCTCCCCGGATGATCGGTTTGGGGTGAGCAACATGTAAGCAAAAATAGATGGAGGTTCGCAACACATTACTGAACGTCGATCTCACTCCTGCGCGCCGTTTGTATAACAGAGGGACAAGAACTAGTGCCTGCTGCGACTGTACTTTTGCACCCGGTTTTACCGTCGCATGAGTAACTGCACCGAAGTGTATGAAAACGGATGGCAGATCAAAAACGGTATTACGACTGCAGTACCCGGGCGCTACCTGAGCTATAAGTAGATAATCAAGTGTCGATTCAACTGATACCTGTTGTCAACGAGCGATGGAAGAAAGATGTGTTGCTGCGAAGGTCGGAGTAGGATCTTATGAAGTCAGTACTGGAGGGAATCTTATCAGAAGAAACAAAATGCAGCTGAAGCGACACCGGGAACAAGGTGAAAATAAAGCAAAGCGCACGACGACTTACGGAGAATTCGCAAAGACAGGGGTACCAAAGACCACGTGGAGCGGAATAGCGTACGGGGTCGACAGCGACTCCCATGTAGCTAATCACGTAAAAATGAAATATGTGGTGGGATCATGCAAACAGAGGAACAAAATGGATTTACATTACGAAGCAAGCAGCCAGGTTACCGCAAGCGTGCAGAGCAGTTACTTGTACGTCCACGCATATTCGACCATACGCCAGTTGGCTGCGCTGGAGCGCGTTTGTTTTACTGATTCAAAGAGAGAACCATGAATACAGAAGCGTCGTTGGTTATGGAAGTGACCTAGTTATTGACATCGAGATTTCTGCATACTGGCTATGCTATTTTCTCCGCTACGTCGAATAAACCGTTTGTCCCCGAAGGGCCGAGTTTGGCGACAGGTACTATCTCCTTTATCCTTGGCACCTAGCCTGATCCTGCCGCTGTTAATATGTCACTGTTTTGCTTGGTTATCTCTACACCGCACAGCCATTGTCAGATCATGATTATATTGCTTAATGACACCAGTTGTCACTTGCAGGGAAATGAACAGAGTTTTGTGTCTATATCAGGCTTATTTTCCTTTGTGTCTATAGGAACTTGAGAAGTTGGCCACTCGCAAATTACGTATTGGTGCAAAAGCTGCTATGCAGCTTGCCGAGCGTCTGTACACCCAAGGATACATCTCGTATCCCAGGACAGAGACAAACATTTTCCCTCCCAATATGGATTTGGCCAGCCTCGTTCACACACAGACTCAAGACAATCGATGGGCCGGTAAGAGCCAATGCATAGCCGAGTGTATTTTATCCCTGCTAACGTCCTTTTTTGAGCTACTCTTAATAACAACTCTTGTGTTACTTGCTTTACCACACTCGGTCTGATGCACCGCATTTGTTAAGTATTCTCCGAACATCGCTTGCGATGGATTCAGTTACCGTGTTTCAAGTTGTCACCGCAACAATTATGCTTTATACTGCCGAGAACAATTTAGTCGCGGATAACAAACCTTTTTGAATCCCTAGTTCGATCTCTAGTACCATGCGAAAAGTAATCGCTAAGTATGTTCACTGAAATAATTTGAGGCCGATTTCAAGAGAACCGCCGTGTCGTTTTGGTGGTCTTTAATCTGACAGTCGTAACACACTAGCTTGACCTCTTCCTTCATTACTGGCGTGGCGTGATGTCATCGGTTGACGCATGGCCATTCGCGCTTGTTATCATCATTATGTCGCGACTGCGGTTAACTTTCTGGTTAACTTTCCTGGCTATGGTACCGAGATTATTTCTCGTCGAATTTCTCTGTGCACTGAAATTATTTCGGTTAAGATGTCATTCAGTTTCATTTGTGTTTGAATTTTTCAACCACAAATAGTAGTGTTATCTCCATTTAGTTTCGATGGTCATATTATCACTTGTGCTTCAAATTTGATCATATTTTGGTCTTGAATTGTTCACCTTACAGTGCCTGTTTCACGACTGTCGGACATCGAGAAAATGCATTTGCATGTGCTATGTACAACGTTAATTTCCACGTTTCATACATTGAGCTATCGATTGAGCATTTTCAACGCTGTAAAATCGAACATGGTTTTGTACAAACCTTGTGTAGAAATTGCCTAAACGAGATACCGTCTGATGAAAGAAAGCGGAATCACAAACCGCCGTTTAGGCTGAATCATTCTTTGCTAGCAGCTCCGCGTTTTCGACCTTACAAGCTGGCCCAAAACGCCTTCAGGTTTCAGATGAGGTTCCCTTCTCGTCCTGTGCAAGCTCACCGACGCGAAGTCCAGCCGTTGCGAATTGCGCAGTTTCACTTGGCGCTACTCTTTTATTTGTGTTGTGTCCTACGAGTCCATATCTCTTTGTGTGTATACTCATGATCCATGAAATGTACCATGAACTGAAGATGGACGAGTGAACATAGTTCAACCGCTGCAGATCACTGGACCGCCAAACACCTGTGATTCGGATGAAAACGCCCTGCGAGATCAACCTTAACTGCCCAACCAGACTGTGTCGAAAGTAGTATTTGGCTTGGATTTTGTGGTGTCTGACAGCATTGTCTCCATGTTGAGTTGATGATGTGTTTTGTCATGGATGACCACCCTGTAACTATAATCACTTCTTTTATTCGGTCTTGCTCATGGCACACTTTGTAGTGATCTGCAGTAAGACACTTTCGCTACTGTATTGGAGCGTTGAAAAGAATTATGCGAAATATCTACTATTTTGTTTTTGAACCAAGGGGTTAGCGGCCTCTGGCTGATTTTTCCTGGCTATGTTAAAAAGATTATTTCTCAGATTTCTTCATGCATTTTAATTATTTCGTGGAACTTACGCTTACCTTAGACTTCGTTTTTGATTTTAGAGTTTTCAATCATAAATACTTGTATTCTCTGTTTATTTCTGAGCTCTTGGTATCACATTGTGCTCCACAATTGGACGCCACCTTGGTCTCGGATTTTCCATAGTGCCGAAACAATCACCTTGCGGTGCCTGTTCCAAACTTTCGAAGTCGATCAAATGTACTGACATAAATAAATGAATGAATGGTATATGCCTCGGTGGTGCGAGGCACAATTCAACTAGGTAGTCTGATCAATGTACATGTGTTATTTGTAAGGTGGCCATACGTCCCGATTCGGACGGGACAGTCTCGCATTTTAATCTGTCGTCTCGCTTTGTTAGAAATGCTGAGCGGGTTGCACTAATGTCTCGCTTTGAAGTTGGAGACCTCAGAATATCCCGCGGTTAGCATGTAGAATATAAGTGAAAAAATTCGAAACCGATCAGTGGCGGTGCATGCACACCATATGATCCAGCTATGTGAGCGGGTATGAGTTGGGCGAGATAGTCACCTGCGTGGGTGAGCAATGCCGCAAGGAGATTTTTTAGGACAATCTAAAAAGAGCAAAGAAAAGCGCTGGGGAAATTTTGTGTCTATGCAGAACGCATGCATTAAGTACAGTCTGGTGGGGAAATAATGCCTAAGCGATCGTGCATGATAAATACTGAATTGGAGGATGCTTTTACATACATTACGAAGACAACACGCGACAACCATTCGCGTGTTCGATGTGACATGCAAATCCGAATTGTTTTTGCTTAGGATGATAGATCAGATATCACAAAGCTCCTACAATCGGATCGCAATACGTAGCAGTGTTTGCGGCAGCATCTTCTACCCCTGCAACAAGTTAGTTCCGATCAGCAACGTTTGGAAACAAAGAAGCCAAGTTAGCAGCCGCATAAGGTACCTCCCTTATCACGTTGTATTTTTATACCACGGTTTCCACTCCATGAATTGCACCAGAAAGTTAGTGGTGAAATTGTTTGAGACGAAGCTTGTTTGTGCCCGCATAAAATGTGAGGCAATAGTAGTTAATATCCTATCCAATTTGTCAGAGAGCAGCTTCAAGAAAAATAGATGAAAGCGAACTTCGTGTCCATATTCACAGACTGCTCAAACCACAAGAAACTAAACGTGTTTCCACTCCTTGTGTGGTATTTTGTGCCATCTGCAGTCAGTTACTGATTGCACAACAGACACCATTTGTGAATTTGTAAAGCATCTGTCGGAATAAAATAGTTTGACCAGAAATACTGTGGGTTTTTGTGCCCACAATGCTAACACAAATTTCAGTAGCGTTCACAGAGGAGGACAAAACAATGTGTTTGCGAAATTGAAATCTTCGATTGGCGAAAACTTGTCGGAATTATTGTGGGTCATTTTGAAGTAATGCAATGTTTTCACGCGACAACACCCAGTTTCTATTTGTGGGAATTGGTTGCGTGGACCACCTTGTCCACAGCACATCGCAAACGGCAGCTGACTGTCTCCCTATTTATGTTGAAACAGTTGTCGCGAAACTATATTCTTATTTTTACATTTATGCTGTTCGTTTTGAAGAACTAAAGAAATTCTGTGACTGCAATGGTAGAGTATCAACGCATTCTAGGCTACGGGAAAACCAGATGGCCTTCACTTTTCGACGTTACAATCCTATTTTTTTCTACAGTAGCGTCCTACAGTATGACAAGGTTTCTTTGAAAATCTATGCGCTGAGCTGTGGCTCTGCCATTTTTTACGCTACTGTACTAAAAATGCATGAACCGCAGCAGAAGTGCAGGGACTGGATCAGAAACAGCTTTGTTTTAGCCGAGGTAAAGATCCGAATTGGCCAGCTACAATAAGCTTGTCTCATCAGAAAACATATATGATGATTATTATCACCATCTTCTGCGACAATTGCATTGACTATCTACAGGAAAGAATGAACCAATTTCAGATAGTGCGTAGCTTCAGTCTTTTTGGATCTTAACTCCCTGACCTAGAAATCTATGACAAGGAGCTGTTTGACGAAGTTAACATTGGGTGTAGGTTTGCATCAACCGACCAAATTTCCGACTGTAACTGCAAACAAATAATGGTTGACATGCTGTGGGTAGAACTGTTTTATCATTTCTAGGACAACTCGGGCCCATGTGAACAAATACAATACTTATTAAATTTATTCTGTCTCCCTGGGATTAATACATCTACTGAAGGAATCTTCTCACACAAGAACACTGTGTCGACAAGTGAGATAAAGCAGCTTAGCGTTTAAACACTAAAAGCGATGCTTATGGTGAAATACACTTTTGAGGACAACGGCACCGGGTATCCCTGTGAACGACTTCACGGCACGCAGATGCAACGCCAGATCTACAGCGGAAAATACGTTCATCTGATAAATATTGCCCTACAACTGTGGTTCCAGATGATACAATCTCAAGCGGCAAATCAACTTCAGTAACGCCGCCATTGTACTGACTAATGACGTAAGTACTTTTTGTTATTGCAGCGCAGTAATGTAGATATTTGGCTTTTTACTTTTTTGTACGGGCTGCATATACTGAAGCAACGGGTATAAGTTAAGCGTCCCGCTTTGGCAGGCAAAAAATCTGGAAGCATCCCGCTTTGGCGCACGAAAAATCTGGCCACCTTACTTATGTGTAACGTTACATTTTTTGCATTGGGCTATCGATTGAGCATTTTCAGCGTTTTCATGAAATCTAACATGCTTTCGTTCCAGTTGCCGAAACGAACTACAGCCAGAGAAAGTAGTGCAGATTTGCCAACCGCTTTGTAGGGCGAATCATTTCGTTGAGATTAGCTCCTTGTGTTTGGTCCAACAAGCTAGCCAGGTTTCTGACAAGCTTTCGCGTTCGTTCCGTGCAGACTCATCGACACGAAATTCCACAATTACCAGCATTTTAGTTACACCGGACACGAAATTTTACCTGTGTTTTATCCTATCCTGTCTTGGTTCCGCTGGAGCCAGTTTACCACTTCCTGAACACTAACTTCGAGGGTCTAACTCAAGTTGCGAGCCAAGTAGATTGGTCTATACTGCAAGCTGCATCTGGGGAAGATTGTTGAACCGTTGTTAGATTGAGAATGACAATGCTATGTTCTCAGTTTGTGCCATTGAAGTGTCGGAAAGTTGGACCAGTGAAGCTGCATTGGATCGACATGGAGTATGGTAAAATGGTTCGGCGGCCGCGGTAGTTGTGAGGCAAATTCTTCCTTTTTAACTCTTTATGATCACGAGGTGTATTATAAGCAGTGGGATATTTACATTAGATCAAAACAAGCATGCGCCAGTTTTTTGAAAAGCAGCTCGCAATCGTCGCAAAGACCGCTTCGAAAAGCATCTTTGCTTACGTGTACTGACGCCTCAAGCCAGCAGGTCATCTGCCAGTGCTAGAGGACTCGTAAGGACATGCTCTAACCTCCAGTACTGAGCGTGCGTCGGCTTTGGCGGCTTACTTCCCTTCCGGGTTTACTAATGACCGGGTGTCTGTACGGTGTTCCACATATACTACGCTTACTGAACTCGACTTTCTGGTTTTTACAATGTTGAAGAGGTGCATCAACTGCTCGTCAACCTTGATGGCACCAAACCTGCGGGCCCTGACGGACTCTCCCGCTGATTCTCAACTTTCCATCTGTCATCAACTCAGCTGCTGTAACATTTATTCAATAGGTCATTATCCCAAGTTCATTACGGAGCAACTGAAAATGCTCAGTGATTAAACCGATTCCAAACTGGACAACTGTAAACCGATTTGTCTTGCAATCATTTTGGTCAAGATTGTCGAAAAGATCGTGAAGAAGACTCTACTACATCTGCTCCAATCAAAAGATCTACTGATCCCCGCACTGCACGGACCTATGCTAGACAGCTCATGCATTACCAACCTGTTGGTGACGAAGCATGAATGGTTGCAGACAGCGAATCAGGGGAAGTCGGTCTACGTAAGCTACATCTATTTCAGTAAGGCGTTCGACAAGGTAAACCATGAGGTCCTCCGCTACAAGCTGGAAGTATGCGGTGTTGGTGGATCACTGCACCAGTGGATCTAGGACTTTCTCCTTATGCGAAAGTAGTGGGTACAGGTCGACGGTCATCTAACTGACTGGTATACATCTACTACTGGAGTACCCCTAGGCACTGTGCTTTGGCCCATTCTGTTCCTAATCCACATCAACGACCTGCGTCAGCTTCGGTCGCCATGTGCCCTGTTTACAAACAACTCGAAGATTTGAAGACCTATTTCAGCAAGACCTTAACCGCCTCTCCATGTAGCCTGCAGAAGTCCACCTCCCGGTCAACCCAAGCAAGTCGGTATTTATGAGCCTGGGGAATGGTGGTGACGGCCGAATGTTCACTATTAACGGCCAGCTGCTACATCCCACACCTTCTGTGAAGTACCTAGATGTACTCAGGTATTGCGACTTGAAGTCCGTTTACAACACGAACAGACTATCGTAACGGCTTGCGCGTGCTTTGGTGGAACAAACGGGGCTTCTGTACTTTGTCTGAAGAGGTCCCGACTGGTCTCTTCCATCATCATCATCAAGACACGTCAGCTGAGGATGAGAAACACACCTCAGGTAATGTGCCGCAATACAAGTGTCGTGGAGTTCGGCTCTTCACCATATCAGCAAGTGTGTCCAACCAAACGTAATCATCGTCTTTGATACCCCAACCAGACAGGTGTACCAACCGCTCACCGTTATCATTACGGAACTCTACACCATGTTAGCCGCCCAGGTGAAGCTCATCAGTGGACGCTTTTCTGACTCGGGCTTTTAAATCACCCATACATACCGCCGTATCCGTACTTTTTCTGTAACGAAGGCGATCGTTAACTTGATGATAGAAATCAACTTCCACCGAATCAGTGCTGCAATTTGTGGGGGCGTAAGCCGCAGTGACAAACTGGCACCGTTTGTCCCCACGTGATCGAAGCCTAGAGTGAGCCAGCCAATCGAACGGTGCACATCTGACTGTTGACTGGGATCTAGTCGATCAGGGCAGCTTCAAACCGGGGACTCAAAACAATGCCGACACCCGCTTAACCCTCACTTGAAGCTGTATCGTCTCCGGATAAGCGCAGTGAGAAAGCACTGCAACTGTCACCTGAAGAGGATTGCAGGGTAAGCGTGGACCTCGAAACTTGCAGGCGAGTTTTTGATAAACACCAAATATCGATCGGTAGGGTCGTTATGGTTCGGACCAGTGCTGCCTGTTGGCCAACAAAGTGCACACGTCGAGCCATGCCAGTCTTACCGAGGATCGAGGACTCCAAACGGAAACGTTTGAACTGACGTTTACCGCTTCGTTGTACTGGACCGGGGCGACGTCCTGTGATTCTGTGTGAGTTGAGACTAGAAGACAAGCGACTATTGAAGCAAGATGGGGAAGGCCCAGTAATTGGGGAAGGGGTTGATAACAGGGGGATAAAAGTGAAGTTGGAGCGGGACGATACGGATGAAATAGTGTAAAAGAAAGAAAAGAATACTGGCTGGTCAGAGCAGTAGCATCCAAACCCCTATCCACCCTGCTCGATTCAGCAGATAGGGCGCCGTTTACTATCCTCTGCGACGGCCAGAGCATCAAGAAATTGTTTGACGGAAGATTCATACTATTGCGTGGGCAGTGTCAAAAGTTGCATCGGTCAGCAGAATCGAAGGTGGCTTCCAGGTCAAGGTAAACAAAAATAGCCGGTTTCCTGTGAGTGTATTTGCTCTAGCACTTGACAATGAGTAAACAATTGGCCATTGCAACTACGACCAGGGCGGAAGCCAACCTGGTTTTCGTTGACTAGGCTCTCACGAGGACCAGTAACTCTTCGAAGAAAAACAGTCGTGAGACGTTTGTGGGAAATGTCTTGATTGCTTTCGCGCTGAGTCTGTTTGTTTTTTATACATGGGAACGACAATGGTCGGTCGCTAGTTTGAAGACACATCTTCATAGTCCCAAATGGTGTCGAATGGAGTAACAAGTTTATTTAACAATGATTCACTTCCATATTTTTTGTCGATGAAGGACGGTCATTGAGTCCATTCACCTGGTTTCATTTCAGCACGTCAAGCTCATGCTGTATCTCTTCCGAATTGGGTTATAACATCAACTTCGCACATCTGCTCAGCCTCAGAAGTGTAGCAACAGGCCTGCCCAACTGCCCTTCGAAATGTTTCACCCAACGGGTTGGTCGACGCAGAGGAGGATAGATCATTTGTGCATCCTCCTTAGCTGTCCTCTTCCTAACTGAAGGATATGTTAGACCTGTGTTCTGAATTTGATGGCATAGCACTCGATTCCTCCAGTTTACTAGTCAGCAACTTCATTTCCTCCTGCCAAGTCAACGTTCGTCCCATCGAGTCTTGTGTCGTCCTCAGTTTGGAAAGGAAAGCAAGCACTCCTTAGTAGACAGTGAAGTAGTAGACTTTAAATAACTGTCCGGTGTTGAATTTCGGTCACTAAACTAACTGGATTGCGGTGTCACAGTTAGTTCGTTGCTTCCACCTGTCTAGAACATTGCCTCACAGGCCCTAGTGGACGGAAATGCGCGCTTTAACTTTTCTTCAATACTCAGTGGCCTTCCGTCTAGTGCATTTCTTTCAATCGGTCTCGATGCAACGTTACATATTTATCTATAACTAAACGAATGCAATTGTCGTTCCTCTGTTTTCCGATGCACTTAGAGCAATCGTTCGTTTCCTGAAATTGGTTCTGTTTTGGTATCGCATTTCTGTTAGGCATTGCTGCACCTTCTAGTGTAATATTTTGGATATGCAATAATCATCTGGTAATGGTGTATGTTTGAGCTCTACCGAATGATATTCAATGATATCTTTTGCATACATTGTCATATTTCTCCATTTCGAAGGCTTACAATGATATAATGAAGTTTGTGGCATTCGTCACTGGCTTTCCTTTAACTTGCTCACTATTTCCGCTGAGTTGACATCTTCGGTTCCCAGAATCTATTCGTGATCGCTTATCTCCAAGCTTAGTTGATCCTATTCACCAGATTTTTTTCTACCCATCGATAAAGTATGAACCTTATGCCTTTCGTCTTCCGTGCCAACGCCTCACTACTCGAGGCGATTTTTCTGTGTGATCAGCGCGTTCACCAACAGTATTTGTTGTATAGTAGCTGCTGATCTGTATGATTAATATTGGCGTTTCCGATGATAACGCTCTTATTGACTACGATTTAAGTGCACTTAATCATTGTGGTCACGATTTTTTTCGAATTTAATGTAACCGTTAGGTATTTTGCTAAAGAATGTTGGGATTTGTCGCTGGTTTTGGAAGCATGTTATCCGACCATCTAGCACTTTAAGTTACTGTCTGTTGAACTGATTTCTTTAGAAATTTCGCTGCTGAATCCGTCAATGTCAGATGCATGAGTAGCACAGAGCTTCACATTGGAATCCAGTCTGTCGGATGGCCATCGAGCGCAGTTTGGTCAGTGTGGATAAAAATGATAAATGATCCTAATCATATACGGAAGATGCTCCTTAGTGCAATGGCAGTTTGGCATTAATTAAAGAGTATGGGGAATGTTAGATCATGATTGGTTTCATAATGCGATGACCAACATTTTACCCTTACCTAGTACTAACTGTTATGGCTATCGTTTGGCTCAAGCGATATCATTTGAAGTACTTAAGCTCTAAGTTTAAATTAATCTGATACGGTAATATAATACGTAAATGCATTGAATGTCAGGTCCCTTAAGAACCACTACTTTCTGCTTTCCCACGGTGAGCACGAAATTCCCAGTGTCTTCGTCACTATAATTCCCAATGTCGCAACTCACACTACTCAGTGCTTGATAGATTCCACTTCCTTAATCCCCATGAAACAGCGATTGGTATGCATTTTCGAAGTTGACGCGCACGTGATTAACTTGTGTCCATATCATCTGTTTCATTCAGCACGGCCGATAAGTCGTTTTTCGACCTGTGGATATCGACTTGTCAGTTCATCAGCCGTCTTGTATTAGTCACTCCTTTTACCATCTGGCATGTACAATGACCGTTTCTGTTGCACTGCCGCAGCCTTTGTCTCTTGGTTTTTCAACGACAGACACTCTTGTTGGTTCTCTTAAGCTTTTGCCAGCCGAGTTTTGGAGACCGGCGTCAATCCGAGAAATGGAAAATCCACTGACAAAGCTCATCCCCCCATTCATCCGTTGAAACTTGGATGTAATCTGCAGGCAAGTCTTATTTTTATTCGGCGCACCGTTTTGCTTACGTTTTTCGTTACAAACCGCGTGCCTCGTAAACCGAGCCCAACACGGAACTCTGCATCTAATTTCACCTTTGTTTGGTTCGTTTGGCCTTTCATGGGGCCCCTGGCATATCGATTTATGGCTGACCTCTTCATCTTTATCCCATTGGGCATCGCGAGCAACACTAGGCACAACGCTTAGTACTCCCCTGATGGGTTTTGACTTGCGATTCACATCTTAAGTTTAGTCGCGATTTATTTTGCAATGAACCGCAGGGATTTTAATCATTGTCATAACATCCGAAGTGGGAGCATCTTCGAAGTCCATGTTGATAACCACTGGCTGCAAGAGACTATGCTGTTTATACTTGCGCTAACATCAGCACCAAAACTCAATCCTCTAACAATAAATCTATTGGAGATAGCCCACTAAATGCCAGTTAGTACTGTCACGGTGCTATCGTCTTCTGAATTGCTTGGTATCTTCCGTGGCACCATCATCAGCAGCGGTACATTAACCATTTGAATTGCTGCTTCGCTACCGTACAATAAAGTGACCCATGGGACCAAGAATAATAAGTGGAGAAGAAGGGGATCTAGACTAAAACATGCGGGGTCAAGCCGCTAACACCTTGTCAACAACACACCCCTTCACATGCAGTTGGCTATCATACAAAGATATGGTATCATCAGAGAGATAGCTTCTTTGCAGTTTTCACTCCATCGCCTCATAGCCATCACTCCGCTCAGCGTCAAACCCACAAGCAGTTTGACTACCAGACAACTGCAGACACGTCAATGGTGCCGACTGCGAGTTATGTCCTGCAACGTCTCCAGCCGAATACAAGGCGAGTCACGTGGACTCCAGTCGGGAAGGCGAGACACGTCAGCAACGCCCATTTTGGTAGTCGGTGTCAAAGTTTACTTTCGCCTCACCCCGAGTTTTGCGTTACTCTGCATGTTGCAAACAAAACACCACTCTCCCCTGTACACGGTGACCGGGTCCAAGTTAACGCAATTTATTCAAGGCTAGTTCTTATTCTAAAGAACAAGTCTGATTACCCCTGCATACTTCTCCCTTGCGCACATAACACGCTGCTGCCATCCTACACCAACAAAGCATCGCAGGCAGCTATGATCAAGGAATTGAAAGAGCATTAGATCATCAAACCGAAGGCTCTTTGTTTCATTCACATAGACTATGAGGGTCCTCACTGGCCTTGTAAACACGGCCTTTCAGACAAAGCGAACCCACTTTTGGCGCTATATATATCCGTAGAAGACAGGACGACCCACGCAGCTGCTAAATTCGCTGATATCAAGGAGAATGCAAGAAATCACTATATATCATCAATGCCCATCGACGAAAACAAGCTTGGTGAGGATGTTGTTTTGGGCCCATTACCTTCGTTTGTACTGTCGCCGCCTCGCAGCTGCACTCTGTCATCTTCCGTCACTCATTTTGCTCGCTTTATGCAACACAAGGCGTTTGTTATAGCTGCGTAGGTTCGCCCACACACCTACACAAAATACAAGGTCAGTACAGGGACAGGGAAAAACTTTGATCGAGCTAACACTCCTGATCAAAAGCGAGGCTCGTACAATCGCCCACTGCTTGCACAGTTCGGTTGCATTATCGTGACCGAAATGTGCTCTGAACTTCGGTCAATCCATTTACTCCTTATCTTTTGCAAAAGATTTCATGATTTTCGGGCAAGCATAACGTGTAATATGTATTTCGCGAACCGCCCAATTTGCATCGCAAAACGTCCCGTGTGTTTTCTATAAGCTCCAGTGGTGTACAAAACCCCAGATTTAAACTGAAAATGGTATATATATATATATATATATATATATATATATATATATATATATATATATATATATATATATATGGTTGGCGCATCCGGTTCCGGCTTTGCCTGTCATTGTGGCCAGCCACAGGACGCCTGCGCCTACAGAGGGACCTTTTTTATGGTTTGCACTGCACCACTCACAGTTCCACGCACACACCCCTTATCCTGTGTAAACCCGACGGAATAAGGCCGGGAGGCATGTGGATGGGAACAACGTTTCATCAACGGAGCCGGCCCACACTCCTTCACAGGCAAACACAAGGACGCTGTATTTGGGGAATCAAGCGCACACAAGGCGGTGGCTGGACCGTAGTCCGCTCCACACTGAGTGCATGGAACCGCTCTTTGAGCCTAGCACGACCACAAGAACCGTGCACCCCGTCCCCTCCAGCAACGACCAACTGTCTCCTGTTCGTCAGTATGGACGAGGTAGTGGGTAATAGACAGGTAGGCACCTTGTCAACGTGTACATGAAGCGCAGCCACACCTGGGATGTCAAATAACAATTACTTGAAACGATAAACTTAAATAAAATGTATCGAATGATGCATACAGCCATGCCGACATAACTTTTCAATAAATGAGCGTATGAAATAAATTGGTTGCCAACAAATCCGCCGTAGGTTCAAGACGTCAAAAGATATATTTTAAGAAAATGCCGCAAACGCGAATTTATTATCAAAGTAAGCTACAAATAATTTAAGCGACGTGTGTAAGTTAAGAGAAGATAGTTCACGTAAACGTTAATGAGACAATATAGCAAAACCACCACCTAAAACAAAGAGACCCAGCATGCAAACAACCCGTTAGTAAATCAAATGCAGCGTACCTACATAGGCTGTGCCGGTTCTACCTACGTTCTCTGCGCGACTAGTCGTCGCTTCGGTCTTGGCCCCGAGTGACCTCGCTCAGAGCCCACTAGGCCTGTCTGGCTTTGGCACTCGCGACCGCATGTGCTACAGCACCATGCGCCCGATGTCGATGGGGTACAACCCATGGGCGCCTGCCGCATCTCCGCAGACATAAGGTCTTTCTCTTGCACCTCGGCAACTGCCTTCGTGATCCGATCGCGCTATACACGCCGATCAACTGCCTTTGATTCCCAAGCTTAGAATGTGAGAGGCTCACTTTGATCATGCATGCTAACGTAACTTCGGTTTCCCCACCTGCCCTTCCTAACATTCAACTGACCATATAATAGCTGCTTCGGTATCCGCGTCAAATCCATACGCAACACATGACCGGGACATTTTAGGTATCTCAGCAAAATATACAGTCCACTGCATACATTCCAGTTCGGCGCAGCACTTCCGGATCTGCAACTTTGTCACACCAACCAATGCGTAGAATCCGTCGCAAACACTTTTGCCGGAACTGCTCGAGATGTCACACATCCCGCCTGTTCATCGTCCACGTTACGCTGCCCTAGTGAAGAACGGACAGCACCATGAATTTGTACACCATCAGCTTTGTGCCAACGGTAGGCTGATGGTTGTTCCACACTCGATACTCAAGCTTCCCGAATGCCGCCGCTACCCTTGAGATACGGATACGAAGCTCACTGTGTAGCTGCTGGTCAGTCGACATCACACTCCCAAGGTAGCTGAAGCGGGAGGTGGTTTCCCATACTTCATCACCAATACTACTTCGCGGCACCATTGCAGATTGCACCTCCGGTGAAAGATATATATATATATATATATATATATATATATATATATATATATATATATATTGCATCGCATAGTTGTCCTAGTCCTTGGTATAAGTGGTTTTAATTTTTTGTTGAAGAATCTGATAGTTATCATGTCTTATCTCTATATTGCAAGAGTATGTTTTCTGATGCACCATATTGTGAAGGGGCGTTGCGTTTTGTTTAAGACGTTGTAGCCAGAGTTGCTCGATGTGACGCGGCTTGCAGCTTTCGCGGCGGTTTATGGCTAGATACCCTGTTGAACAAACGTCTAGTGAATGACCTCTGTTAAGTTTCCCTTATTTTCCTACCAAACTTCCGCATACTGCCGTGGATAAAATTGCTGTATCCGAGAGTAAAACGAGTGAGGATTTTTACTAATGCCAATTTGGCAGGAATTGTATATATTTGGTGGCATTTTAGCCACGGATGGTCTGGCTCGAACTATTTGGTAGTAAGCCTTATTCAGAAAAGCGGAGCTCAGTCGATTACCGGATTCCAACATCCCGGGTATATTGCCGTTGTTAATTTTGACTAATCCCTCTGATATTGAGCTTGATTTGTCTCTCGAGAATTTATCAGGCACGTCTCGAACCATTTCTCAAGAGTGTGAATAGCATCTTGAATTAAAGTTGGTGTGTTCTAAATGGCATCACTCTGGAGTTTATAGACAATCATAATGTCTTCAGCAAGTGGAAAAAGTTATCTACCTTTAATGGACATGTCGGCGTCATTGATGTAAAGGAGAAACAGCAAAGGACCAAGTGAATAACGCCGCTGCTTATTGGACGTAGAGGAGAATGGTGATCACCCAAAGTGACTACTTGAGACCGATTACTAAAGTGGGAGGAAAACCAACTAAAAGGCGGATTCTTGATTCAAAAAGATTCAACCTTTTCTAATAACCGTTTATATGGTACTCGGTCATATGCTCTTTCTAAGTCCAAAAGTGAAATTATTATTGCACAATCGGAGTCTACTGATTCTTAAGTGTAATTAAGCTAGTGGAGCTTGCAGGTCGTGCTCGAATGTCTACCAAGGAACCTATGTTGAGATCTGTTAAACCAGTTCAGATAATTGAGGAATTCCATCATGATTTTCTTGATTAATCTTTCAAACAGAATGGCGATGGTGGGAGTATTATGAATCGGTCAGTAGTTGGTAACTTTTTGTTTGTGACCGATTCTATGCCGTGGGATGATGAATGAGATTTGTCATTCATCAGGAAAATGCTTAGTTCTTAGCGACACTGTTAACGTATTCCACCGAAGTAATGATAAATCTGATCCACCCAATTTATTGGCACTTGCAAGAATGCCGTCTGAGTCCAACCCGAGAGATGGTTTGATGGTTTTCATTAGCTGCTTAACCTTGTTCAAAGTGCAGAGACACACAACTCCGAGATGTCGAATCGTGAAAAACCCACGAATTTGAGATATCTCACAGTGACCAGAACAGTGAAGCCAAAATCACTGGATTATGGATGACGTTCGGTACTTACGGTACTTTTGACTTTACATATCTGAAAATCGCATCTGCACAAACACCGACATCAGGTTCGTCTAACATCTTGTAAGTCCTTTGCATGTCCCTTGGACATTTGAAGGACAGGTACTTCGGTCCATTGGGAAGTGACGTGTGAGTGAGCCAATCTGCAACATCAGGACAGGTACTGTGAGCCCATTGGCAATACGTCGTTCACCAAGCAGAAGTCATGTGTTAAAATTTGCGCACCTAATCGTCAGCCCTCGGTAGCTCAGGTGGTAGAGCAGCGGACCGGAAATTCGTGGACCGTGGTTCGACTCCCCGTCGAGGCATATTATTGTGCGTGAATTTTAATCGTGACTTCTACTTCCTGCAAACTTTATCCTACTCACAAATTTCCAACATTAATCTTCATAAAGTGTTTCGATACGACCCACCGTGGTCATTCACTCCGGGGCAGAGATGAGCACATCGTCAACATTAAACACAGTCGTCTATGGGGCCAGGGAGAGTATTACTACTGAGATAATACAGGCTTGTGGAGGGCGTCGTCCAAAGTCATGATGAATTGCAGTAGCTGGAAGCAGATCTCCTTAATGGAAATCTCATTGGATGTCGTGTCGTAGCCTGGGCTGTTGCATAACTTATATCGAGAATCGGCAGAGCCCGTTCTGTTCAATTTTTTTTCGTGATACCAGCGGTTCCACTGTTCTGGCAATGTAAGACGGAGGACGATGCAAAACAGACAGGCCATTCATAGAATCCTACCGCGGTTGGTGTAAGGCATTCACATAGTACATCGACGGATCACTGTTGCATTTATGCGCGAGTAATTGTGGTTCACCTCCTTACCATATACGATACTTGTTAAGCACTCATTTTCTTGCCCGTACTAACTCACTATTCCTTGTAAGTGTCACTTTAACTTGAAAAGCAACGTATGCTATTCGTGGAACGTGCACTGCGATTGTCTTATTATTAGCCGCCATAAGATCTTAGTGTGGGCTTGTTATCTAACCAATCAGAATCTCATGGATTGTGGAAGCGTCGTTCACTACGTTAATCGCATCAGTGAAGTTTCCGAGATGCACTGGTTTCCATGCGCTTTAGCCGCTTAATAATAGGCAGCTATAACATCGCGGATGAATGTGCCAATCGTTTTCGGCCTGTTGGCCAGCGCGCGCAGTGTGTCCATTGGCCTTGTAACTTTAGCGCTGGGACACTGGCTACCGGACGTTGACTCGATCGTTGTTTGTGGTGCCCCATACTTGAATCCTACTATGAGGCGCTTATGAGTTAGGATTCGCGAACCCATTCCAAGATGGTTTTGCAAAAGTAGTGCGAGGTCTTACAATAGCTACATCATGTTCCATTTCTTTGTTTGCGGTCACACAGACTCAGAAATCGACTTCAAGCTCATGTTTCCTTTATTCCTGCGCGTTTTTCGCGCGGATTACGGAAGCACCTTCTATCTCTTGCGGTGCTATCTATATCCCCCACCTCAAGCCGAAGATGTGCGTACAAATGAAATTTGTACGCCCTTTTACCATGGCTTACGACTTCCGTTGCACGATACTTTGTTTTTTGCCCCAGTTGCTCTTTGGTTGTGAAGTGATTTGCCCATGTACTTACTCCGCTACCTTCAATGACCGCCCAATTTATGGATTCGTTTCCGTTGTAGTTGAACTTTTTTATCAGTACGCAGCCCTACCCTGCACATTTAGCGTGTATTCGTCATCATGTAGTCTGAGTCTGAGGTGAATTACTGAAAAGCATTCTTTACTCAATGTCTGCTGTAGATTAACATTCCCCGGGATTCGCTATACCTTCTTTTGCTACTACTATTGCCCAAGTTATTCTCTGCGAAGTATACTTTGATAGTGTTTTCCTCTAGGCATAGGCTTGTCGGCTTCTTTCTAGTGAATTTATTCTAAAGCTGATATCGCTTACTTTCTTTTTCTGGGCATCGTTGGGCTGGGCTATCTGCAGTAGTCCCTCATTTTTGCTTAAGTCTATGATTTAAAGTTGATCTGTTCCACTTATACTCCACTTTGTCTTTTATGTAGGGAGATGAGGCACGTTTATATGAGCTTATAACGCGTCACTTCCTTGCTTGCCTATCTGCCGATGCTCAAGGATCCGAAACTTTGGTCCAGCTTTGTGTAGGCAAATCGGCCATGCCAGCCCTCTCCGGAACTTCGGCAGTCCTATTAACTCCGGAAGACAGTGAAGTATTTGAAGCCAAAGGCCTCGTCATTTTGCAGCCCAATTATCTTGAGGTGTACATTTACGATCGTTGGACCGAGAATAACATGCCTGCTTTCCGGTTGGCTGATTGGATCGTACCAACAAATATTGAGGTGGGCCTCCTACTCCTGAGTGTACTTTGTCAATTTGACCTCCGTTCGCCCATGGTTCATTAATCGGTTCACCATCTGTCAATCCGTCCACCTGTTTCGTTTGACGTATTTCTGCCTTTTTCTAATGATATATTGCTACATATTGAGTTATGGAATAGCGCAGTTAAAATCGGAGAAATCGCTTTTTAGTTAGCAATTGTTAGGATGACTAAGTTCACTACCTAACGAACTTTCTTTCTTTGACGGTTTCACTGTGCTGGGCAATTTACCTGTTGCTGTCCAATTTCACGGTCTCTTCCTACCGAATCGGAGTCTGCTCACGTTTGACTCTGTTCTAGTCGAATCTGCGACCTCACTCAAGGCACGATGCGCTAGCCGATCCATCCACTTGGAACCCACCTAATCTAATCAGTGGATACGATTAGAGTTTATAGCATGGCAGTTACACTTCTGTTGCCATGAGTCAATTCTCCTCAGGCAGTATTTCTTTCAGAAGCTTTCGTTCACTATAGACGACGGAGGTCGATATTAGGGACGATTTTCATGTTTTCACAGCACACATACGAGTTTGCCTGAGTACAGTGATGAGCTGCATATTGTTTGGCTACCCTACCTTTTCTCCGTACTGGAACCATTTGTCCTCCGTATGTGTCACTCCGTTCTTCAAATTGTTTATCGAATCAAAGTGTTATGCTATCCCCTTTTACCTTTGTCTTGTCCTTGCCGTACAATTATGTCCAATTAGATTATTACTTGCTGGAGGAGCTTGGCAGTTTTGCTGAAAACGTTTCTTCACTAGTCCGGGAGGCATTATCCGTGCGTCGGTGTGTAGCGGAGCGGAGTAGGTGTGCACCAAGTACTTGCACGCCTGCATTTTTAAGGATCATGGCGACCATGGCCCGTTTACTTCCGCGGCTAATAATGTTGCCAGAGCCGCTTGTATGGTGTCCTCTTGCATTATGCGTACTCAACTGCGTTGATGATCCTTTGCTCCTAGTGTGTCATGTTTGTAAGAACTTTTTGTTTGCCTCATTATTTTGCGTGCTAAAATCTGTGCTTTCCAGGTCAAAATAGCACCTTGCTTCCTCCTTTTGTATAGAAATCTTTGAATACTTGCTATACCTTCTTAGAGTTTTGTTATTCTCTGAACCTTATAGAAAGTTGCCTTGTTTGTCCGATGTAGTGCTTATCACATTCGCTGCAGTTCATCTGGTAGATAGCATGGGTTTGTCTGACTTGAAAGCAATGCTGTCAGGAAAATACTCGGTTTTCGTGTTACCGCCGTTCTATTTGACCGTTTTAATCTTACTATTAGTGAGGAAACTTTTTACTTGTCTGTTCTTGTCGCTGCTGAGGCATTATCTTCTCTTAGGCTTCTGATTAATTTTCATGCATTTTCGTTCTTTTTTAACACTGTTTTCATGGTTTGGATGCAACTCTTTTTGTGGTTTTGCCTATGCTTACTGTGGTAGTTCAGTACTCGAGCCGTGTCTTCTTCCGGCCTGTGGCCGAAAGGAAGGATTCGCTGCTTTGAGCTTGCTTAGTATACTTGTTGCCCTCGCATTATCTTTAGTCCACGCGCGAAATGTCAGTACGGCGTACCGAATGTCTTTTGTCTTCCGATATACACAGTTTTGAAGTGTTCCGTCTGGTATTCTTGTTAATCAATATATCCTGGAATGGTAATCTATTGTCTTCTTTCGATCCACTGATGAACGTGATTTCCTCGTTTGTGTTTACTGTATTTTATTCTGACAAACGTATCGAATCCAATGCTTTGGGTTGATTAGTGACATAGTGATGCGCTCCATTCTTTCATCATACCTAGGTAGCGAGTCCCAATATAAATGACGTCCATGTGCGTCAAATTCAGCTGTTGATCTATTTCTTTATCAAAGAAGAAATAAGTGGCTATGCGGAGTTCAAACAGTTCCCGCACATTTTCATGTTTCTTGTCTTGCTGGGTTGTTACCGAAGTAATTCCATCATGGCCTTCTTGGCAACTTCGTGGTTGATCGATGTAAACAGAGTAGATGCATCGTACGACGGCATAATCTCATCGTCCTCTAGCTTGACACCATGCATTTTGTCTGGAACTGTTCAGCATTATTTTTACTTCATTTAGAATCGGCGACCAAAGCTTTTTATTTCATCCAGAGTTTCTAATTTGTCATAGTGTTCTTGGTAACAAGACCATTGGCAGAAGTGGATCCCCCCGTACTTTTTGTAGCCCATCAAATTATATATCATCCGCTTTCTTGGTTAGTGATTTCATTTGTTGCATACACTTTCCTCAGGATTGTGTTGATTCGTGTGACTGGTTTTAAGTTGGCGTCCTTATTGCTGGGACGATAACTAGTCATGCCTGTCGTGTAGCCCTCTGAAAGTTAAATCGAAGTCTGGGCAACTATCAGAATCTATTAAGTATAATTTCTACTTTCCATAACTGGCGGGCGGTTGTTGGTCCTGACATCTTATCTTCGTTACTTTCCATAAATCAAAATCCACCTACTCATGAATACATAAAATATATTCGCCCTAACAGTTTCTAAACACTATGTCGTACAAATCTACTGTTAGTGGACGTCGTGTCTTTCGGGACCAACCCTGTCCTCTGCAACATTCGAAATGTGCATGGCAGTGGAGGATAAGACGCGCTATATCACACTTGGTTTGTAAACCATGACGGTTCAAAGCTGTTCCTCGTGGCCCAATGACATAAGCTGCTGACTTGCGGTGCAAGCCGCTGGTGGTCATGGTTTCGAATCCTGATGGATCCGATGGATGCACACTACTGATGATGCCCAACAGGCTGAAACTGCAATCTAGTGCTTTTTCCGGGCATGTGAAAGACTATCTGATTTGGAAGCTGGCTGTGACGAACCTCAATTATCTAAATCAAAATCCCCTACTCATGAATACTTTTTATTCCTTGTCTCTTCCGCGGTCCGTCTTGGTGCTCTGCTCGTTTCTGCCCCGCCTGATTTGTTCGCTTTGAGTTCTGCCCGCACACATCAGATCTTTGTCTCTTCCTAGCGCTATATATATATATATATATATATATATATATCACTTGCCCAATAAACACTTGGCAGAGTGCCACAACACAGGAGTAACAATAACAAAAATGATAGAGTGAGTTAGAGGAATGGAAGCAAGGTTCCATGTGTCGTGTGGGCATTGAGTTTCCCGGTTGACCAGACCGAGGAAGAGGGTTGACTTAAGGAGCCCCACCCCGAGCATTTGGTCTAAAGCCCTGACCCTCAGGGCAGCGGGGTGATTCACGAAGACCGTTAACAGCCAAATGGCTCATTCGCCTTCTTTGTGTTCGGAAGCAGTCCACAGAAAAGCTGGTGGCCAGCGAAGTTGTTCATCCGCCCTCCGTTAGATACTCACCCCCATTTACAGGAGTGAGTGGTCAGTGACAATATAGCCGGTCACATTGGTTTTGACACAGAGCCGTACGAGCACTTGTGGTATTTAATAACCAAGTGACCAGCCCAGAACTCCCCACACCTAGCGCAAACGTTTCCTTCACTCGCGGCTGTTCTAGCCAATCTGCTTCGTCGCTTTTCCTGACTCAGCCGAACCGACGCCGATTCCTCTTTCTGGCGCGTCCACGCGTGATCAATTCGCTTCGAAAACTACTGGTTAATCACTGGTTTGCCTACCGCCCATTGGTCGACTTTGCTCAAACAATCAAGTCCTACTTCAGTATCCGATAGTTGTTTGGATTTTTTCAATGTGATCCAGCTTATCCCGTACCACTGCCATGCGTCCCGTGCCCGCCGGCCGGATTATGACCTTTCCTTGTGTCTGTAGTGTTCTGAATGCTTCCTGCTCTTTGGGAATCGCTTATGTGACTTTGTTTCAGGATATCACCGGAACAATTGTTTAGCTACTTTGTTACTGAGCTACTGCCATTTGTCTTCAAGATACGTTCTATGCCAGCCAAGTAATTTCCGTAAGGAGCATCCCTTTAATTAACTTGTTCTTGTTAATTGTGCTGAGTGGATGGTGCGATAATTTTCTGATCCACCCTACGCTGTTGTGCTTAATTACTTTAGTGAGCTTGCTCAACTTGGCGCTGAGTGTTAATTTGCGTTGGTCTCTCGTGCACTCGATTGCGGATTGAAGCTCTGTGCATTTTCCGGGATGCCTGGCAATGAGACAGTTCGCTTTAGTATCGTTTATGGCTTCACATTTGCGAATGCAATTGTGGGCAACTGTCATCACCGATATGCTCACACATTGTTCTTCGAATGCAATCCATTTTGGGGATCTACGGTGACCCCATGTTATGCTTATCATGCCGGCGACATTTCTGTCCACACTCACCCACTCCGCACTAACGGACCGTGCACACAAAACCACAGTATTGGGTTTTCTTCTCCATGAGTATTGAGGTAAACCCTTCGATCTGAGAATCTTCAGTTCCTTGCAAACTTTCCATCCCTGCGGTTTTGGAGCATTGATTGCATCGGTTGGTACCGATACGTGCTTCTCTGTCTTACCGCGGTGATGGTCCTGGTGAAGAAACAGGAGTTAGCTAATCACCTAAACACCTTAGGCAATCATTCAGGGTCAAAACACCTACGTCTTGCCAACTACATTGACGTTAAAAGCTATCTATCTACAAGACGGCTACCTTGCTGTTTTCACTAGCCCGCGATTTGCTCAATCCTAACTCGTATAAATCAATATTCGACCCACTCTAAATAGATTTTCCAATTACGAAACAACCACCAACGCTTCACTTTTGCCGCTGCGAGCAATACCCTGTAATTCTTCTGGTTTTGCATCTGAATGCATTCAAAACGAGGCCTTCTTCGGTAAGCCTTGAACAGGCGTACGTAGCACCCGCGCAGGCTACAGCAGCTCAGACATCATCCTTAATTTTCCTATAGAACTAATCTGCTTATATAAATAAATAGAACAATAAATATATGACTGGGTATATTTCCGAGTAGGCGGGGTACGTTCTCATTCGATGAACGATCGTTTGTACAACAAGTTTTCTTAGTATTTTTTCAGAAGCTTTGAACACAATATTGATCAATACTGCGACGATTTATAGAATAATCAATAAGTAGCATTTTGGAAAGCGACTAGTGTTGTTGTTCGTGCCGGATCCTCTGAGTGCGCTCATTTTGCAAGGAAAAGCAGTTTTGGGCGGGATCTAACTAGCTTGCCATTAATTCCAACATTTGCTTATTTCGTAGACAAACTTACTTCACAATTAGTTCAGCCACCATGCGAAGGTCACTAAATATTCATCACATATCATCAGCTGTATCTGATGTGCGTGCAACTATGGCCAGGTGATCTGTATCCGAACACGAACGCTGGACGCCACTGTGAAGAACGATTTGTGTGGTCTAATAAGTGACTGATGGTGATATGACTTCACTCGTTGCCGGATGTTAATTCAGAACCAATAATACTGCAGATGCGGCTGAATGAACTTTAGGCTAACGAACGAAGACTAGTGGTGGTGGTCCAGAAACGTTTAAAACAACAGGTTGCAAGTGCATAGTGATGTTAACATGTATTTGTTCTCGCTTATACAGCTTATCGTAATAGCAGATAAAATGACCGTTCCGAACGTGTGCGATGGCTGCTCTGAGTGGTGGTTAGATTTTGATTAGATTGTCATGTTTGTACATAGTATGGAATCTTGTCAGTACGCTTAAGCGTAAAAGAAGGACGAACGGCATCCTCAACCGATACATCTGGCTCGAAAGCTTAGCTACTAATGCTGCGTAAAGATGACAACGATCCGGATTTAGTTAGGCGTTCCATTCCAGTTCCAACCATCAAGGGTCTTAGTTCATCTGACCTCAAGCTCTTGTATGTATCCAAATAGAGTAGTGACAAATTTGAACGGAAAATTTACCCGATTTTGATCAGTTCTCGAATTTTCTATAGGGCATTAGGGTTTACCCACAGCTGTCTGTCATTAACGCCGCCGACATCATTGTTGATCTTGACTCGATCGGGCTGGCTACCTGTGGAGCAATCGTAATAAAAGATAGTCAGAGCAAGGGCATAAAATTCACAAAGCGTCAATTGCACAGCCCACGGAGCTGGACAACTAAACGGTGGGACGACCACGGTAATGGGCATTTAGACGGCGAAAATTTAACCTATTTATAAGAAAGGAATTTGTATTTTGAAGAGCTGGGCAACCAAGCGGGTTGTACTGTATCACGGTTATCAGAATCCTCTTCCCTTCTCATCGGTCTCTCTCATTCTCAGTATCAGCAATTTCATTCCATTATTTTCTCGCCTTTTGTTTCCGATACAATTATGCTATATCCACGTGGCAACGTCTGACGCTTTAAGTCTGCTTCAATGTCACGGTGTCCACTCCTCTGTCAGACCAAAACATGTTTGCCTAATGACAAGAAATTCCCCTGTGCTACTTAGCTCTGGAGATATCAACCTTTTGATTATTTATTCGGAAGTAAGACTTAAGTTCTCATCACTGTGCGGCTTTTGCGCTTCGTTATTTAAACGTCTGCTTTCCATAAATTCAAGAATAAACTATTTATTACCACTGGGCGCCCAGTTAACACTTACAGGTTGCCAACCCATAACCTTTTAGATATGCATTTTCACCTGTTTTAGTACGTTTCTTTGTCGTACAGCAACAAGTCATCTGAACTCTTTTTGTGGATGCATGAAGCAAATCCGCATTCACTTGGGGGAAAAACGATGAGTGTTTGACCAGGAGCCTGAGCATTTTGCAGCTTTTTTTACTTCCTTCTTCCAAACTTTGGTTCTTGTGGCTGCTCGGACTTTATTTTCTGGTTTCGCCTTTCTGTTCTGCTCGTGTCCTTTTTGTATGTGATGTTCTAACCACGACACTTAGTCGCTCGCCCCACTTATGTATCTTATTTTCCATTTATTACGTTTTCCACTGACCTAGGGTCAGGGGAAATCGCTTAATCCTACAAATGTCCCATTGCTTACAGCCTAATCATTCTGACCCTGTTTGTTACCCTTACTCTGTTCAGATGCTCACTGGCCACACGACACCACCCCCCTTATTGACGGAAGCTGATCTAATCTCACTAATGGATCGGCACGGGATTGGTACAGACGCAACGCATGCGGACCACATCGAAACCATAAAACAACGCTTGTATGTCGGTTTAGAACAGAACAAATTTCTTGTTCCGGGACAGTTAGGGATGGGTTTGGTTGAAGGTAAGCCAGCTGTAACTCTCATTTTAGCCAAAATTGCATTAACCAGCCGCCTTCGTTCTCCTCTTCTATCTTGAAACACCTTGCATTCTTCCTCAGGTTACGACTCCATGGGTTTTGAAATGTCCAAACCTAACTTACGTGCGGAATTGGAGGCCGATCTGCGCCTGTAAGCCAACTAAATTGGTTGTTTTTCGTTTTTTTTATTGTCTCCCTCCATACTATGCTAATCCCCTTTGATCCCGAATATGGCACTGGACAAATCCACGCTAGACAGCCGTTGCGCTGCATTATTATTCATTTGTGTTTCTTGAAGGAACTTGGTAGCCCAGCTTTATAAGGGCCGACCATGACACGGACTGTTAGGTCTAATAACAGTGTAGTTGAAAGTAGCAGTGGTTGTTGATATCATTATTCTTCTTCTTGCTATTGAAGATGATAATGTTGTTTTCACTGTTGTTGTTGTTGTTGTCGTCGTCGTTGTTGTTGTTGTTGTTGTTGTTGTTGTTGTTGTTGCTGTTGTTGTTGTTGTTGTTGTTGTTGAACCAGATTCAATGAGCCTTCCAAAAATAAGGACTGAACCTTCTGTCTGTTTCATTATCATCATACACGTTAGCTAGAGGTGGGGAACACCTCAACTACTGTGCCGCAATTGTCTGTTTAGCGACAGTTTTATGCACGTCGTTGTGAATAACGGTGATCCGTAGACAAGGTGCTTCTGCCTGGTCTTAATGGCTATTATTTGTTATAGTCAATAGCTGCGGTACTGGGAAGAGCACTATCAGCGGCGTTCATCGCGGCTTATCTGTTAACACTGGAACACATCCAGCCTATCTGGATTCTATTCCCGGAAAATGTCTTGAGATTGATTCGTACTCACCGCTCTCTCGATTGTTGACTTCATTTGAATGCACTTTTGCCCACATTGTCTCCTATTCGGCGAAGAAACACAAAGGCTTGAATAGCATAAAGCAGTTGCTTGTTAAGATTCGTATGAGATTTCCAAGCCGTGTACGGGTGGTTGATTAGTTCAGACGTTTCCGTGAGATCCTTAACGCGAACAACCTAACGATCGCACTCCTTCATACCGTCTGGATATTTATTGCATTGTCAAAGGTGCCGAATGGACAACAGACCATGGTTTGCTTTACTGAACGTCATACATTCGGGAATATTTTCGTTTTATGCACTATGCAGAATACTGCGTCCTGCGTAACGAATAGGTCAAAGCGATAGTTAAAGCATCCAATTTGTTTATTCACTGCACCGGACCCTGAAACTCTTCACAACAAGGTAGTGTTGAGCAACCGAGATTTTCGGCCCTATGCAATGAGTGCAACCTTGAAGCTAAAAGTTAGTTATTGCCCGGTGATTATCGAAGAACTTTTTTCTAGCTAATCTTGACTATTCAGGCCGTACTGCTCTGCCTAAAATAAAGGTGTTGGTTGAGTACGGAAGGCGCTACCAGCGTTGTTGCTTCCTGTCCCTTACTTCTAACCATCGTGCTGTTTTGGTGCGAGTACCCACGCGTAAGTGGCACTTTGGAGCTGAAGCAAACGGTACTCATTCGTCTCTTTCGCAAACGATGGAAACGCAGTCCATCGAAAGTTCATTAGCTGCAGTTTCATGTCTGCTCCACTGCATGTCACTTCCTGGATGGACGTGGACGCGTTGTGTATTTTTGCATCCGAGATAATTTCAAAGTACATCCGGCGGTCACTTAGAGATAGAAAAGCGCGCAAATATGCCTGTTTAATCATTGCCCAAAACCATGGGCTTTATGTCGTTGGGTGTGTAAGCTCCCACTGACTTTCGTGAGTGCCGCAACTTACAGTTTTGACCTTTCATCGGCCTAGTTCTTGTGCAATGTTTCATACTACCACTGTCCTTGACTCCTTACTTTTCCTCATCAATTTGACTTTGCTCTTCTCATCTATCGTTCTTGCACAGTTCACTTTGTTGTCTCCATCAATCGACTCACAGCGCCACCACGTCGCTACTCTTCTTCAATTCAGTCGGTTTCACAACTTTGCAATCTGTTCTTAAGTGCATTATGCATAGTTTTTTGATCCTCTTTTACTATTAGCCATCTCGAGGTTTCTTCTTTTTCATGTTGTTTTCTAGCATCTGCGATGGCAGAAAATCCAAGGAAGGTGAGCTCTTTCTCTCGCTGTGTAGGTTTCTCCTCTTGTATGCTTTATTTGCGTGTTAAAAGCAGTCTAAGTAATCATGAGCTACTGAGTTTCATACAGGGCTTTCCCTCCATAAATGGATAATCTGAACTGAGCTGTTTCGCGTATTCTCGTCAGCCGTTTACATATAATTATTGAGATAGCTAGGTTGCATACAGAGACATTCAAGCTGTAACATCATGGGTGAATCGAAAACGATCAAAATTCATCTGACGCTGGCCGGCATTCCGTTTAGAAGAATGTGGCCACCAGCCTCACCAAGGCAAGACGGAACCGGCGAAAAACTCGGTTATCCGAAAGCATGTTTTTGATCTGTGTTTCTTATCTGAAATGCTCTGGTTTCTTTCTCTTAGTTACGCCCTATCAAGTAACTAAATGTTCTATTTTTCTACAACTTTACATGTTACTTTGAGTCTGGCTTGATCGTTGTGTACAGATTTCCTTCATAATTTAGCTACTAGCGAGATAGTCCGCTCCCATTTGATCCAAAACTAACGAAATATTTCTTGGAGAAACGCATCGTGTGTAAATAGTAACCATTTTCTCATAGTCGTAACGAGTTACGCTCCTGTATATCGTGAAGAGGAGAAAAACAATACATGAAAGTAAAGTCATCGTTTGTGATATTTGAAGCATAATATCCCCTTGGTGATTCTGAGTAAGAAACTTAGATAACGAAATTGTCATACGACTGAGATATGTTGTGCATACTCATTGCTCACAAAACTTCAACTAACAGCGAGTGCAGAAAAGACGACGGATGTGATCTATTAGTGCCTACTTGTGACTGACCAGCCAGTGTGCCTCGTGTTATCATAGTCGACTCTGCGCTACAGCCAGTTGTTACTGTACTCAGAGTGACGGTCGCTTTTGATCGGTCTTTCAACAGACCGAGGAGGTGGGGCCTCTGATTGCGCACCAGGACGGTGGATGTCTCATGAACATTAGGTCAGTGACCAGAGCTCAACAAGTGCCTTCTGATTGTCCAGACAACTGAGTTCCTCAGTTCGCCGGATTCCGTTGTCACAGATCCCATTTGGCTTCGTGACCACTTGAGGAGCTGATCATCGATTCGGATCCTTTACCTTAGATTAGTACACCCAAGACCTCTTTCCCCTCAGCTACAGCTAAATCTGCATAAACAATGGGACATACACAGTCTCTTCGTCGGTGTCCTAACTGACCACATTGGCAAGGGTCCTGTCGATATGTGCAACCGTATCTCTGCTGCACTGTGCACCCTTCTCATTGAGACAGCCATCCATTTCGCGGCATTTGTGTTATCTCGCATCTTGCGTATTTTAAATTTCTTGCTCATGTTTCGAGTTTATCTAGCTGAGATTTCCTGATTCTTGTGGAAAATGCTCCACCGCCTAGTTAATCTCAGATGCAGACTGGTGTTAGAACACTACTGCTTGAAATTTCTGGATCTGTTTGTTACTTGTAGCCGTTACTCAAGAACGAAATACGCTCTTGAATCACTGGTTTTAAGTTACTTGGAAACTTGTTTATATGATAGGATTTCTCAATTTAAGGAAACAGCATTGCATTATTTACCATTGTATGATACCGCTTTTCGGTCAAGTCGAATTCATGAACGTTTGACCTCCGTTTTCAAAAAGACGTTGCAGTCTGCAACATCAGGTTCCCACGTGCAGTTTCACATAAAACGCAGATGTGAGTTTCATACCTACTTTTCAAAATGCGTCCCAAATATGCTCTTTTTGATGATGACTTGCATACTGGCATAGGTTCACAGGTGGATCAAGAAGTTTGATAATCAGATCAGGTGATAGCGTTTGAAAGGATAGCAAATGGTTAGCTGAAATGAAATGAAAATGGCTGGCCTTTAACCAATCTCACATTTCCTGTTCAAAAACAGTTAACTCACAGGAGTGTCATGGCGGAACATGTACTGACTCATGTTAAACATGGACCCTCGATACCCTCATTACAGCGCTAAACGTATTTCATTACGGAACATTTAAAGCTCCTTCGTGAGCTGGTACACAACAGGGACGTTATTTTGTTGAATTCTGATTTATGCTTCGAAGTAATCATCCCACACTGATCATACGATTTACGCAAGATCCAAACTATACTATCCGACAGCACAAATTCAAGCCGGCTATTGCTTCTGACACTGTCCGCATGGTTGACAAGTAATTATGTCGTGAACCACCAATCCTGCGGCCTAATCTCCGAACACGAACATAGGTTGTTGGAATTCATGGGTACTCCTTCTGTGGAAACATACTAGATTCCTAAACTTCATAAATCAGAATTGCCTATGCGACCAACTTTTCTCCGCGATTGTTCCGTCCCACTGCGCCATTGTTAAATGATCTGTATGAAAATCCATAGTAAAACATTCTGTACTAAGCACCTATGAAGTGCTTCCTTACTTGAAATGCGTGCAATCAAATCAGAAGCGAAAACATTCGTTTGACCTGTAGATTTTCACAGACATCATCAAGAGCATAATAGTAGCCATTTTAGTCATTGTCCCGCTACTGCAATAATCCAACGCGGATCGAGGGGGATCTTGGTGTTGAACCTATGCGCCCTAACACACATCCAGGGTCACGGCATCTACCCCTTGTCAACGGCACACGCTCACAAGCAACTGGTTATCGTGCGGAAATAGTCCGACATCAGTGATACAGTCTCCTCACGGCTTTCAATGCCCGGCGTCATGGTCAGTCAGTACCCCACACTTTGATCAAGCAATCCGACATGGAAACGATATCGCTTATGCCGCTGGTGCCGACTGCGGGCTATGTCCTTTTAAGTCACGAGCCGTGCATAGAGTAGGGGGCGTGTGCTGCAGTGTAGAAGACGAGACCAACCCTAAAGTTTAGTCGACATTGGCCTCATTACCGGCTTCGAAGTTTACTTTCTCTGTACATCGAGTTTTGGGCCATCCCACACCCGCTAACGACAAATCCCCAGCTAGATGGCAAGCAGCCATGCACAGCATCTTCCCGAATAAGGGCAGTTTATTTAATGTTATTTGTCACACCCAAAAATCATGGGGTACTTACCCATGCACATCATTGCGGACACTCTGCTGCCACCCGACGCAAACAATGCTCAGTGTGGCGATGAACGAAGGATACGAAGCGGGTCCGATCCTCAGTCTACAAGTGTCAAGTTTCACCTCATTAGTGTGAGACGATCTCCACTGTGTCCTTATATACATGCGGTATTTCATATCGAAGGAAACCTTCGAACACCACAAATACTCCAGGTTTAAGAAAGCGGCTCTTGCTTCCACATTACCTGCAATAACAACATTTTTGACAATTTGTGTGCATAACATAAGGTCAAGACTTGCGACATCTTGCCAAGGTAGGACAATGTCCCGGCAGAATACGGCGACTATTCCGAAATAAAGAATTCTATTTTTTGTTCGTCGCAGTCAGCCGACAATCCAGATAAGTCAACTACCTATCCGAAAAGAATTCTATAAACCGGACGAAACAACACACCAATTGGGTCTTGGTGTGTGTATAAGCTTTAGAGAGGAGGCTCCGCGAATATATGTGTCATACCCACTGACTCTCCTTCGGACAGTGGCGACACACAGATCCGCAATGTCGAACCGTGAATTATTCTTCTAACGTAGACCAACGGCATGAAAAAAGTGGATGTCGATCTAAACAATCCTCGTTGTCCTGTACGGGATGAGTGAAGCAACCATGTTGACTAAGGCTGCATTTTGAAGGAACAGTCCTCCGACGCATCTTACACTTAAGCAGTGAATCATTGTGTTCGAGCGCTGTGGATAGAATAGCAGTAGAATTTTGACGTTGGGCTACAAAGTACCTTTTCATGTCCGAAATCAATGCAGACATAATGTGCAGAAACGCAGACGCGATACGTTGTATTGTTCGGGTAGTAAAGACATTCATTGTTGAAGAAAGCGGCTTAGCCGCAATGTCCTCCAGAAACTCAGTGGCATGTAGGAGTGCATTGGTCACGACAGAAAAGGGTGATGCATTCTGTATACGGGGTTTGGATGATAGCGTAGATTGTGGTGTGGGTTTGCAGTTCCATAAGCTGAGATGCGACTCAGCATAGACCGTTCTGTTCAAAGATTTTGTCGCGATACCAGCCGATCCACTGTTCTGGCAATGTAAGACAATGGACGACGGAAAACAAGCGGCCCGTTCCCAATTTTCTACCACGATTGGTTTATAGGGTTCAGTTAGATAGGACGTGGACTCGGAAGTCCGTTGTGTTACGTGCATCCAGCTTATTTCGCATTCTTGGTGAAGTTGTTTAGTCTGTTTTTAGTGTCTAGAATCGTGTTCCTGTCCTAACTATTGGATCGAGATGTTTCGCAGTTGTAGTTTGGCATTGGTCCAGTTGAACATTTATACGTTGGCATAAGTGAGCCATGTGATGGACCTGTGTGCTCTACATAACTCGGACTGCACCTGATCGAGCTGTTTCCGGGAATTGGTTCGACGGTAGCTTCATGTTTGATACTGTCGATATCTGTTACCACAACCTGTTTTATTTGGCTAATACAGTTTTTGCTTAAAGGGAGAAGATGTGGTGACATTGTTGTGCACATGAAGATTGCTTGTGTTTTCAAGAGGTTGAGCTGAGGTTGGAACCGGCTTTGCACTATTTTGCAATTGTTTTTGAAACCCTTTTTTGTACCTTCCTGTTGTTGTGCGATCATTCTTAATAGCGATTGAACGCACTCCATTTGCTGACACAACAGCCTGTCTGATTTGAACGATCTTTTCTTTAATGTAAGTCTTTTGAATCTGAAGTAGTCCCGCTTCTGCGGCCGCTTTCACGATCAGCGCGATTCCTTTCGCAGGCATTCAGTAAGGAATGTCAAGGTTATCGGATAGGTAATGGTTGGGATAGTGAAGATGGTTGTCTATCTACATTTCCCTCCAAATCTGCGCGTTTCGATCGACGTAGCCACATTCTAGTGAAGTTTTTTTTCTTGATGTGGCAAGGTCATCCTACTTTCGTCGTGTTGGCTTCAAAAATCAACGCGCGCGGTGCGGATACTTTCAGATATTCCTCAGAAGGATGGCCCCAAGGCAGATTACATGAGTTTTTCGAGCCACATACTTCTTCAGTGATCGGAACGTGAACCCTCGGCCGGGGGCAGGGTTGTTGCATCCATGATACCTGCTCTCACGCTGCATAGTTACTACGTTGATGAGTAGAATTCTGAATTTTCCATGATACACATTAATTCTAGCGGTTCCGTTACCTTTTCATTTGCTTGTAGCCTGCTTCCATCTAAGTATTGCATTACGCTTACTTCCTCACAGTACATCGACGGATCGCCGTTGCATTTATGCGCGAGTAATTGTGGTTCACCTCCTTCCTATATACGATACTTTTTAAGCACTCACTTTCTTGCCCGTACTAACTCGCTATTCCCTTGGAAAGCAACGTGTGCTATTCGTAGAATGCGCACTGCGATTGTCTTATTATTAGCTGCAATAAGGTCTTAGTGTAGGGTTTGTTATCCAATCAATCAGAATCTTCTGGATTATGAAATCTTCATGCACTACGTTAATCGCAACAGTTACCGACACGCACTGGTTTCCATGCGATTTAGCAGCTTGATCATAGACAGCGGTTGAATGTGCCACTCTTTTTGGGCCTTCTTGAGAAATCGCCCGTTTTCATGGAACCAAAAGAAATGTAGCTTTTTTATTTCCCGTTATTTTGATTTTTAAATGGCGCATAGAAATTCGTTCCCGTTTCAGACCAGGACGCTGATTGGCCAGTCACAATAGGTCGCTAGTGGGGCTACTAATGCCTACGTGTTTTCTTTAGTAAATGCCTGAGTTATCAGCTTAATAGAACTCTTTCGAATATCTTGTCTTCCGCCTTGTTGGTGTTGAAGCTTTCGAATGGGCCTGAATTTGTGTTCCTTTTCTGCGTTTGCCATGCCTGCGTGTGTCAGCAGTGAGTTACGCTAGTGGCCCTTGGAGACGGATGTCTCTTTACTAGTGAGTTTCCACGGTGCGGATATCAATCTGATTCTGCAGCAACAGATGCGACTGATGGAGTTGATTTCCGAACGCTTCTCTGTCTTCTCCTAATATGAGAGCCTAGCACATCCTCCATCGTTTCGTCCAGTGCTCATGCTGCCGACAGCATCATCGAATTTTTGTTCGATCCTGCGACCAACGTAACATTTGATTCCTGGTTCAGATGACACGAAGACTTATTCCGCATTGAGTTTGCTAGTCGGGACGACGTATGAAAACTTTGCCTTCTGCTCCGCAACCTCTGTTCCACCGATTTAGGTAAATATTCCAACTTTATCTTACCACAGAACCCACACGAACGGTCATTCGACGAGACAGTGCAAACACACACAAATGTTCAGGAAGCAATCTTCTCTTTTTCCTAATCTTTACCAATGTCTTCATCTTGTGAAATGTGACATGGATAATTTTGCCACTTATGCCGGTTTGATTAATCATGAATGTGAACGATTCAATCTACGCTCTCACGGTCGATCGGTTCAAATGCTTCGTGTTCATATGTGATCTTCAGGCAATAAATGATGCCGACATATGTACGCAACTCTTAATCAAAGTTGTATAAGTCCCTCAGATGACGCTGCAGAGTATCACTACTCAAATCCGGCACCTTATTAGTCCGACACGCGATACGGCCATAGGCTAAAATATTGACCGCTTCCTCGTTCCCACTCACTCTCTGGATGCCCCCAATCTCGCCAAGTTGCATTTGGCGGATGCCTACTTGCAAGTCGAAGCATCCCCGTAATCTCGCCGACTGGTAACCATCAATACGCACTGCCGTTTGTTTCAGTATAATCGCCTACGATTTGTACAAGTCAGCTCCCGTTATTTTTCAACGGATAATGAATCCTGTGATCTCTGGCGTAGACGACGCTGTAGCCTATCTGGACGATATTATAATGGCTCATACCAGTGAAAAGCCACATGGAAGGATATCTGAGCTTCCACATATTGCTGAGGAATACGGCTTTTCGCTACGAACAAACAAGTGTCAGTTTTTCCTATCAGAAATCATGTTTCTCAGTTTCACCATCGATCAGAGTGGTCACCGTCTCGACCCGGAAAATGTGCGTGTAATCCAGTGTCTGCCTGATCCGCAGGATGTGTCACCTCTACGGTCATTCCTCGGGCTAGTGACTACGGTGCATTTTACCGATCCTACATGATGTCAGTGCACCACTGAATAATTTACCCAAAAAGACAGTGATCATGGTCACCAGATTGTGAAGGTGCATCCAGCAATCTGAAAACGATGCTTGGTTCCGATCTTTTCCTAACACATTTCGATCCTAAGCTACCTATCGTAGTCGCTACAAACGCTCCCAGCCAAGGCGCCAGTGCAGTCATCCACATATTTCCAGACGGATCGGAAAAAGTATCTGTGCATGCTGCTCGTACACTTACGGCAGCCGAGAAGCATTATGCCAAAATGGGTAAAAGCTTTGGCAGTAGTGTTCACCGTGAGGATGTTTCGCAAGATTGTCTACGGTCGCCGCTTCCGCTTAATGATCGATGACGAATCTTTACTTGCTATGTTCGGTTCTAAAAGGCCATCCCGACGTATTTTGCAAGTAGATTGTAGCGCTGGATAGCCTTTCTATTGAGCTATGATTGGAATTTGGTCTTGACGGACGCAATAGTTCGGGCATGTAGACGCCCCCTACCGTTTTCTCAGTGCAAATCAACAGGAGCAGGAAGAAACTATCATCGCATCAATTTCCCACGAATCGGTTGCTCGTTCGAACCTGGCTTCGGCTGTTCGTGCAGTTCCGGTCACTCTTCGTGACATCATAAGAGAAACGAACACTGATCTTGTCCTCCAGGAAGCAGTTAATTGCCTCCGCAACCGACGCCCACGACAGCACCTACTGGAAGCTTGCGACAGCCTATCTACGATCGGTTCCTGTCTAATATTTGCCGATCGTATTGTCATCCCTTCTTCGTTTTGACCGATCATCTTGCGTCAGTTTCACTGGTCATCCTGGTGCAGTACGGATGTAGACTATTCTCCGTGGCTGCGTCTACTGACAAGGTATCGACAAAGAGAAACGTTGTTCGAACTATGTTCTCCTTGCCGACAGGTCGCCAAAAATTTTCTCCGTTTAGCCCCACAAGCATGGACTCTACTCGATAAGCCACGGTCGCGCCTACATGTCGATTTAGCTGGACCGATCAACGTCATTTTATGTGTCTAATCGTAATTGCCGCACTGTTCAAGTAGCCCGAGGCAATCCTACTGTCACAAGCGACAACATCGTCTACCACCTCATCTCTGCGCAGAATTTTCAGCCAACGCAGGTTTCCGGATACCCTGGTTCCAGAAAAGTGAACTCAGTTTACATCCCCACTTTTTTAGACTTCTGCCATGGGATTATTATTAACCACATTCGTACTCCACAGTATCCTCATTCAAGCGGTCAAGTCAACGGTTTGTGAACATGTTCATATTCGCTCTTTTAAAAACGCGAGGGTAGGGAACTACGGTTGAAAACATCCAGAATTTCATTATGCTTTACATAGACACACCAAATCCGGTAACACCAGATAGATCCTCCCCTGCTGAATGTCTTGTGGGACAAAAAACTCACCATTTTTGTTGCGATGCTCCTGTCTGAAAAATCGTTACCAACCCCGGTACACACATCAGGGTCAACATTTTCAGTTGGTGATTTGGTCTACATTCGTGATTACAGACAGTCATCCTTCATGGGCCCTAGCAGTGGTTGTTAGTCGCCGTGGTTCCATAATGTACAGCGGGGGGGGGGGCATGTCAGGTACAGTTAGGTCAACAACCACGTGAGGATCATTGATCCTAATTTGGAGCGCAACGCGTCAGTACTCAGTGTTTAACGTTCGTGCGAGCGCAACCTGTTGACCTATTTGTCTTAGCGTGTGAACCTTAAATTGCGCCAGAGAACCAATATGATGTAACCTTCTAAGTGGCTGCTGCCCATAAGCGTCCATTGGATGCTGTGTGAAGATTGCTGCAGACGGTAAAACTTCACTAGCATTGTGGCTGCTGTCGGAATTGTGGGGGGAAGGTTAGTGATGGGAGTCGGGAGGGATTTAAAGAGTTAGTAGCATGTTTTCGCTTATTTGCCTTGTGGTATGCAACGGATAAAACAAACTTTACAAAACTGCGCAACGTCTGATGCAGGATGTGGTTAAAGTTTGATGAGATAGTCATGGTTGTACACTGACCGCGATACTGCCAGGGTGCCCGGGTCTAGGTAGGAAAACGATCAGGGTCCTCAACCAAAGCCTCTGGCTCAAAAACCTTTCTTCAGTGCACCGGGGAGATGGCGATGATTATCTTTTACAGAACTAGACGCCATCCCCTTTACAATCGCCAATCTGGCGGATAAACGGAGCGAGTTTGCCTGACCTCTAACCATCTACCAACCTGGTAAGAGTAGTTTTCAGGAGGCTCTGAGGCACCACCCAGTATAGCGCAATGGATCGAGGAGGTACGCAAACCTTCACATCACGTTGAGGTCCAGACTCGTTACATAATCCAAAATGGCTACTTTGCTGCTATTAACGATACTGATGATGTAATATATCCGAAATATTAAAATCACTGAGAATATCTCAGTGGGTCTAATCTAATGATTCTAAGTTGTGAAGTGTAGATCGAATGCCATCGACGTAAAATTGGGTAGAGCAGCAGGACATCGTGGGACTGACTAATTGTTAACTTAACTTTCGATCATCATCTGTTTAGAGTCAGCTTTCCTTTCGTTATGATCCTGCTGTCTGCTCTCTTTACCTGTGCACTATTTTGACCTCTTTTATACCAGAGGTGCTACACCACCACCTTGACAAATACAAGCGACTGTACGAGCTTGCTACCTCACAAGCCTTCCAGCTAGACCGCGCTTTGGCCTCACGTTTGGAAGTTCCAGCCGAAGATGTTTCACGTGAGTTATCCTTATTTTTAAAAGCTCTTATTGTGTTTGGTTCTTCCCACTTTCACATTGTTTCGCTTGAGCGGTATTTTTCGTTCCGTACCAAACGCTTGCAGTAGTCGGGCGCCACGCTGTTTTCATGACTCAGATGCCCCTGAAGATGTTTCCGCATATCAACAGCATATCAACAAGAGACTAGTCGCTCTCATTACAAAGCATCGTCATTCCTTAGTAAAGGAGCTTGCGTGCAGTTAAGACATCAATTGACCATCTTCATCGACCTGCTGATATCATATGCTAAAATATTCCAAGCAATGGGTTGAAATGATGCGCTTTCCGCGGTACTTCGAAACACTTTTTCTATTGGATCTCTGAGAAAAGATTGCCTAGCTTCTGCCACTTTTTCTGCTACAACTCACTTGTCATTTACTACCTGTGGGCGACGCTGACTGATATCCGTGTCCCACCTGCAAACCCTGCTATGGAATTCGAGACACATGATCAGCTGCCTCAGAACCAGTGGCACATGAGAGATCGGATCTGAACACGGCCGATATTAATTTAGTGTTCGAAACCCTTTCGAGTAACCTCTCTGTTTTCACTCTTGTGCCTCTCGACTTCCTTTCCTTTTCCTTGTTCATTTTCGAACCTATTTCGTTTTCACTCTGTACCTGAGTAATCGAATCAAACAGTCCCTTCATTTCATCCTCCTTGCTTATTCGGACTTGAGCATACAATCCAACTCTCGTTTTACAAATGGCAAGTTTTCCTCTCCCATCAGCTCTCGTCCAACATATTTTGAGATTGCAGTTATACTCACCTTCTGGCTCTTTAAGGGAGACTTTCTCTTACAGCCCTGCACTTGGCCCTCGTCCCATGATCGCCATCTGTCTGATGGCGTGTACAATACATTAATCTTCGTCGGAAAAACCACTACTATCTCCACGATTTAAGTCAAGCTCGTGTTTGGTACCAGCATTTGATACACTTTCAACTGCTGAATAATACCCCTACGTCAAGCGCAGAATAGACACAAAATACGGCGCTTCACGCCAACCATTGTTTTCAATTAATTCTTCCTCAGTATACGACCGGATTTGGTGCATTGGAATAATTCGCCCCATAGAAATGTACTGTCTTTCTACAAGACTGGCTAGGTACTGCTCCTACTTTTGCCCTTTCAGGACGTTATCCGGAAGTAGTAGACAAGTTATCTCGGAAGCTGCATCAGCACCAACCGCTTAACGGATGAAGTCTCTTGCGTGTCTCTGTGGCGCACGTTATTATTGCTGATTTACACCATCTCTGGTGTCGACGCGACATGAGTCTCTCTCTGAAGGGCCAAGTCTACCATGCCGTAGTAAGAGCGGCTTTGCTCTACGTTTTCGACAGTTGGCCAATTCGTCCAAAAGACGTTCAGAGGCTGTCTGTTTTTGATCACCGCTGCTCTCGGAGCATTGCTGATGTGCGATGCGAATATCACATTAAGATGTTGGTCGAAGAATTTCCACATCAGACAGGATGTGCCGGCCGCTGAGCAGCATAATCTCACTACTCTGGCTGGGGCACGTGATTCGCATGCCCATTGAGCGTTCACCTAACCGTGCACCCTGCGCGTGCAGTTTTCGTCTGGAAGCGAAGACAAGGTGTCCAGCGAATGAATTGAGCCAAAACTATGGAGGCACCAACCGCAACTGTTCGCGGTCGGGCCTTCTCGGCACCCTAGACTGGGATCGCAAGGATCATGACTCAAAACCATATCAGATAGGGAACATGTGACTATACTCCTACAACCATATTTTTACACATTTTCCTTTCTCTCAATCGTTTGGCGGAAGCATGATAGCTTACGGCGTTCATATAGTCCAGCAGATGCATAGGATCACCCAGACAAAATACGCGACGACCCACTGAGGCACAAGGGGATCTGGGTCACCGGCTTTGATCGAGGTGAACGACGCCTATGATCAAGAGGAGGACTTGCACAGTTCGGTTGCATTTGCGCGAGCACAATGTGACCTGATATTAGGCGGTCACAGCGAAAGAACTCCGTGACACAGTTTCGAGACGTTAAGTGGGCCCGCGGTAAGTCAAGCGGAAAGCTGATGAAATTAGTTCGTCATCATGACACAGGTTGCTATGCGGCCGGCGTAAACGCGAATACAGCTAGTCAATGGAGACCGACAGCAGGTTTGCAGCTATCTCCGCCTTTTCCCGATTGATTGCACCCATAGTGCAATTGCATTGCCCCCTACTGCTCTAATTTGCTTCCGCAAGCCAATTGAACATCATGTTTAACGCATGTAAAGTACATCCAGTATCATTTCCACGCACCAAGCGCGCGCAGTGACCTTGGAATTGAGCTAGTCCAAAGCAGTCAATGACGATAGATGAAATAACCCTTGCATGAATGTACGAGTTGGTGGTGTGTGATGGAGGCGCGTAGGCGCCTAATCTGAAGCTAGTTCCATGCAGCTTAGGGACACAATGTTGTTCAAATATGTGGTGCGACTGGGTGGTGGGTTCAGTGTGCGTAAGTGGTCTACCATGTACGTAAAGCCTATTCGCAGTTGAAAGTTGAACCTGAAAGCAAAAAACTTCTAACGCATCGTGGTCTCTACCGGTACAACCGTTTGTCATTTGGAGTCAAAACTGCAACAGTAATCTCCCAGCAATTTATGGATGGCATGCTGACGGGTGTAACTAGAGCGGCAGCCTACCTGGATGACATCGTCATAATGGGCTCGACGCAAGATGAATTGTTGTTTCAACGATTGAATGATGTGTTGCAGAGTCAAGGATTACGCTTTCCGATTACGAGCGGACAAGTGCAGATTTTGCCTGAAATCAATTAAGTTCCTGGGTTTCGTGACTAACGAAAAAGCCCAACGACCCGATCTCGAAAATATCGAGGTGATAAACCGAATACCTGGGCTATCGGATGTCACAACCCTACGGTCATTCATTGGGATGGTGAGTCACTAATAGTGAATTTGTGCAGCCTCTCCAGATGGATCCGCGTCGTAAGAACTATGTGACCTCCAGGTAACTCGTTTGCAAGAAGAGGGAGGTGTTGCAGGAGTAAGAAAAATGCAGATACGCTTGTATAGCTGTCCATGACTGCAGACTTTTGTTCTGCTATGCAGGTCCACCGAGGTTTGTTTTAATGCATCATTTCGCTATCCAAATTGGCTATTTGAAGTTACTGCTTTTGCGTTCCGATCGCAGCCATACTCTGACGACATCACTCTCAGTTTACATCCTTTGGGTGCATTTCATTGGTTCCTCATTTGTTCCATTCGTATTGGCTTTAATTGTCTGCATGCTTTCCGTACTCTGGTTGGCTTTCATGCTTGAGCGTTATGCTATATAACGAACTGGTTTGGTTATGTAAAGGAACCCATGAATTTCTGTCCCCGGTCGTTCGTGTTCTCGCTACCGTTAGTCGGTGAAAGCAGTCGTGGGGATCCGACACAACATATGTCACACGCCATCTTATTGGTACGTTTATTATCTAGTGTTTCGCTTCATTACGGCCATCCTACGGGACATGCCAAGCGTTAGCTACTTGACCCGTTATATACCATCGTACTGCCATCTGCGAATGAGCACAACGTGTTCACAGGCCGTTAGGTAGGAAATTGAGTGATATCGACCACCGGTAATTGTGAGCTTTGCAGCCACAACTACCGTAGAAAGAAAATGAGGTGCGCTAGCCTATATGCTGTGTCAGCCAAATACCTTTGCTAGAGGAGGTGAAATGGCCAGACAAAAATGACGAGCAACGGTGGAGTGACTCCCATTTGTGAACAAACCACTTAACTGGGTACGGGATACGAATCCAGTTGATGCGCACCGAATTGCGTGTCAGTTATCCTTGCCGTCAGTCCGCACCAGTAAGCCCACGCATGTGCGTACAAATCAGCCGATGCAAACTGCCGACAGCCCGGTCGCACTATCTCATTTGATTCAGCGACCATCAAGTCGGTGTACTTCATGAGAGTAAGCGACGCCAGTTGCAACAAAGCAGGGCCTACTTGCCTTGTAACAAAATTGCCACAGTCGCATATCGGCACTAGCCCTCTCAGCAGACCGCCGCTCAAGACGACTAGCTGTAACACAAGCCGGCCAACTCCCAACCTGAATTTCGGTTGCGCAGGCCGTTTTTGCCGTTATAATAGCAAGTCCGTCACACCGACACCGTCATTCGCAGCCGTGCACCTGTGACGGCCGCGCAATCCGGACACGGTACAGTCGTATGCTGGAGCGTTGGTAGGTCGTCCAAAACCTTGAGCTGTGCGAGTGACGAACTGGCAATAAGATCGCTAATGTGGTGTGACATTACAATGTTCGCAGTCCCTACCCCGAACTTGTGCCGTTCGCCAGGTATGTTTTACGTACATGGTAGACCACTTACGCACACTGAACCCACCACCCAGTCGCACCACATATTTGAACAACATTGTGTCCCTAAGCTGCATGGAACTAGCTTCAGATTAGGCGCCTACGCGTCTCCATCACACACCACCAACTCGTACATTCATGCAAGGGTTATTTCATCTATCGTCATTGACTGCTTTGGACTAGCTCAATTCCAAGGTCACTGCGCGCGCTTGGTGCGTGGAAATGATACTGGATGTACTTTACATGCGTTAAACATGATGTTCAATTGGCTTGCGGAAGCAAATTAGAGCATTAGGGGGCAATGCAATTGCACTATGGGTGCAATCAATCGGGAAAAGGCGGAGATAGTTGCAAACCTGCTGTCGGTCTCCATTGACTAGCTGTATTCGCGTTTACGCCGGCCGCATAGCAACCTGTGTCATGATGACGAACTAATTTCATCAGCTTTCCGCTTGACTTACCGCGGGCCCACTTAACGTCTCGAAACTGTGTCACGGAGTTCTTTCGCTGTGACCGCCTAATATCAGGTCACATTGTGCTCGCGCAAATGCAACCGAACTGTGCAAGTCCTCCTCTTGATCATGGGCGTCGTTCACCTCGATCAAAGCCGGTGACCCAGATTCCCTTGTGCCTCAGTGGGTCGTCGCGTATTTTGTCTGGGTGATCCTATGCATCTGCTGGACTATATGAACGCCGTAAGCTATCATGCTTCCGGCAAACGATTGAGAGAAAGGAAAATGTGTAAAAATATGGTTGTAGGAATATAATCACATGTTCCCTATCTGATATGGTTTTGAGTCATGATCCTTGCGATCCCAGTCTAGGGTGCCGAGAAGGCCCGACCGCGAACAGTTGCGGTTGGTGCCTCCATAGTTTTGGCTCAATTCATTCGCTAGACACCTTGTCTTCGCTTCCAGACGAAAACTGCACGCGCAGGGTGCACGGTTAGGTGAACGCTCAATGGGCATGCGAATCACGTGCCCCAGCCAGAGTAGTGAGATTATGCTGCTCAGCGGCCGGCACATCCTGTCTGATGTGGAAATTCTTCGACCAACATCTTAATGTGATATTCGCATCGCACATCAGCAATGCTCCGAGAGCAGCGGTGATCAAAAACAGACAGCCTCTGAACGTCTTTTGGACGAATTGGCCAACTGTCGAAAACGTAGAGCAAAGCCGCTCTTACTACGGCATGGTAGACTTGGCCCTTCAGAGAGAGACTCATGTCGCGTCGACACCAGAGATGGTGTAAATCAGCAATAATAACGTGCGCCACAGAGACACGCAAAGAGACTTCATCCGTTAAGCGGTTGGTGTTGATGCAGCTTCCGAGATAACTTGTCTACTACTTCCGGATAACGTCCTGAAAGGGCAAAAGTAGGAGCAGTTCCTAGCCACTCTTGTAGAAAGACAGTACATTTCTATGGGGCGAATTATTCCAAATTAAGAGACAGGCACCTCCAACTTAAACAGCACATTTTGGGCCACCTGTGAAGAACCGCAGATTGCGGCGATGTCTTCTGCCTATACCAAGTTACGAACCAACCATTCAACATCGGCCACCAGGTAAACAAACAAACCGCTTTCCATATTCTCTACAACGTACGGTCTAGGCATAATCACCAAGTAAGAGCAAGGTTATTAGCCACTGTGGAAGCAATATGCATGGAGCTAACGAGCACGGGCCCATTTGTTCAGATGAAAGTGCTACAATTGTTACGACTGCCGTGGCCGACTATCAAACGGAAAGAGGTGACTACACTCCCGAAACCCAAATGACTTCGATCATGGGCTCAGCTGGCTGAGATTGTGATCGCAAGTTAGATTATCATGTCATTTGATTCCTTGTTATGTTAATGATGACGACTAACCTAATCCCGCCGTCCTTTGGTGTATGCACTTTACAGAGGAACTAATCGATCACAAATTTTTACATTCTTTGTGCTTCTTCTTACTTTTGACGGTCATCCTTTTTCTCTTCGCCCTCTACGATTGTTGCTCTGTAGGTTACTTGTTGATCGTCGTTGGATTCACCTTTTTCACGGCTTCAGTATTTGCGCGTGTCGTTGTCGCAACCGGTCAGCCATGGTCTGCCCATTGTCTTGTTTGCTCACTTGCCCAATTGAAGGTCTAGTCCAAGATTTGGTGACCATGTGTCGTTCGGGGCACGACGTTTTTTTGTGTAATTGGCAGTGTTCATGGGCATACTGCAACATTGCCTTGCGACACTAATGACATTGAAAAACGGCAACCGCTTGCCATGAGCCATCATTATGTCGCGGGCTTAGCGATACAGTGCGTGTAGGTTATAAGCATACTTTTCTGGGACCGAAATTCATATGGCAGGTTGATCATCCGAGAGAAATGTACCTTGTATGCCTTCAAACGTAACGATGGTTAGCTTCCGTTGGAAGTGGCGGTGCTCGAGGTTTTGTCGCCCCTTGAAAATTTGATCCTTATGTCAGCGATCAGAACGGCAGCCAGTTTGTTCGTCACGATAATATGATTCGGGGTTCTGCAAGGCTTACGGAACGAAATGGGCGCCATTCATTTGGGAGCAACGGAAATGACATCGTTTCCTCAGTGCTTGAGGCGTTAATTGTTCGCACGCTTGAAAATTGAGACATTTTGCTGACTTGGTCTAGAATAAGGTTCTTTCCATTCTGCATACTTTTGTGGAACGGTGCTCAGGATCCTGACGACTGCTGCACCTCCATACCTGAGCAGCCCTGGAGGAAGTCTTCTGTTCCAACTACCTTCAGTCGTAGCAAGTGTCTATTGACAAAGGAGACGTCATTTTCGGTGGATGGATTCATTGCGACGTCCCAAAGCAAGCAGTTGCGTACTTGAGCAAATGGGTTAGGGCACACTGCATTGATTGCACGACCCATCGATAACATCTCCTCCTTCTTAGGTCAAGGATCGATGAACCATCATCTTCGCTACTTTCTCACTGACACCAGGCTTCTTGTGGCAGGCACACCGAAAGTACTGGAGGAGCTTGCGAGTAATGTTAGAGAGAGCAGTGGCTTCCGTTTTCGGAGCACGCTGTGGCTTCACGATCATTGCACAGGCTTTGTTTGGTCTGCTACTTACCGAACGATGCACTTCTTTGCGATCTGGTTCCGCCGGATTATTTCTACGATTAAACAGATCCTGGGTAATGAGTAAGGCTGTAGGTTGACTGTCGGTGGGTAATCATCGTCTGCATGAATGTTCATTGTTAATGATGCTCAGTATTATATCGCGTTACCGCAGTTGATGTTTTGTAAGGCTTGGCGGTACCATCCATACGGCTAACTGACACACGATACCATAAAATTGTTAGAAATGTGTTGTTTTATACTCGATCTGGCCGTACAGCTCCCATTTGTAACTGATAGGTTCTTTTGTATTACTCACGAGTAGCAGGATTTTAGTTGTAATTCTAACAAGCTGGTTTGTTTGGCCTTGCTCATTCATCCCTTACGTCGTGATGACCACGAGTCCAGCCTATCAGACACAGTCAGGGTTCAGGTGTTTTCCATGTACTTACTATTGCCATCTGTATTGGTGATTACGCTGGTAACCTTTTATGCACTCATCTATGGCAAGCCTACTCCTAGTTGCCATCACAGATGGGACCAAAGGAAACAGAAGAATCGGGGAAACCTCCTCGGAATCACTGCTAATGTTGATTACATGACTTTCGTCAACGACGCAGTGCGGCTGTTTACTTTCCATTTACTTGTACATGTCTGTGTTTTAACATCTATCACCTAGCATGTTTGCACCTTTTAAGGTTGACAAACTATCAGGCAACTGGCCAAGGATACCGAGAATGGTGTATCTTGTAATCGAATCGCGTAGGGGTGGGCCTCCTCGCGGTATACTCAGTCCGCAAGCGATTGGTGGTGGTCGCGGGGCAGCGAAACTTTGTTACGGCGTACAGCTGACACGTTTTTATTTAACTGAATCGCTTGGCTGCACTCGCATTTTGAGTGGCTTGTCATGTGGGTCGGAACCAGCTGGGATCTCCGTTGCTTACTCATCCTTACATTTATGTGGACTCTGTACTGTCCACCACTGCCGTACTTATCGTTGCTTACTGCATATGGGCTGTACGTTGGTATTTCATCGCCTGCATTGCAACCTAATTCACGCACCCGTGAGTTTTTTGACGCTGAGAAATGGTGTCATTTTATAGCCGAAAAGACCACTCGCTTGCCTTGTGATCCAAAGGTCAGCGTTCCGAATGCGCGTGGGCACATGCATCCTCTCAGTATAGCCAGCGCTCGCTCTACTCTTAATGATCGTGTGGCAGCGAGGCGTCGGTACGGTGCGCCGACGTACTGCGGAAACCTGAGAAATGGTTAATTAAACAATCCACGATCGTCACTATGTCCCAGCTTTTCCGATTGCAAACTTCTCTATAAATGTGATCCGATAGCTATTTCACCTGTGCGCTTTAAGTTGTATTCCTTCTGGTAGGACTATCTTTACGCTCCCGTGGTATTGTTATTTGCAGCTTTTTTGTTGTCGTACTACAGCTGGCATGATATGACTCCCTTTTTAGCTGTATTAGCCCTTCGAGTAAACTCTGTATTGTCGATACACCCCCGTCCTGAAAATAACTTGTTTATGGTTCCATTAAACTCTTGGTCCTTATTTAAGGCTATTTAGTACATCTCCAAGGATTGGATGTTCCCATCCTTACCAAGCTATCACACTCGTCTACCATTCGATTTCATCCTTTTGCAAGTTTGGCTTCCGTATCTCTACTGCTTTCGTTAAATACCCACCCTGCGGGTTTCACGACGAACCCTTCCCGGAATATTGTAGATAGACACTCGGTGGACAATCCACAGTCCTCATTTAAAATATCTAAATCTTCTAACTAACTTTATCAGTTTGTCTTTGCTTTCTTAATCTGATTCTTCGAGTACTCATCGTTGTGCTCGTTTGACGTGCCTCCTAAATGGCTAAACACCTGCACCTACCATGAGCTGGACTTGTTTAACTACCTCTCGAAAGTCCTCGCATCATCAGTTTTGTTACCCTTCAATGTGCTTTAGAGTGAGAGAAGCGGAAACAAATTTCTGGAGTCCATCGTCAGTGTATCCTACCAACAGTTAATACCGAAGTACTAAATCTTTATTCGCGCATTCTTTCTGACACTTAGAAGTATACATCTTCATTCATGTTTTTCGATGCAGTTCACCTATCCTCATCATGAGCACGGGTTTCTATTCAAGCACTGGATACTACGTTGCTGTTAATCTGACAGTTACCCTTAATTTGTTATTGTTTTGTTTTACGCAAATATATCCTTCAGGTGTAACTAGTACTTTTGGTTCCAACACCATCGCTGGCCATTACCCACCCCCTATACCTGTGATTACTTGTCCTTCCTGTTCTCGTGGGGTGAACTTGCGCCAAAGGCGTTCACAACAGCGGCCGCTAACGGAAGGGTCGAACAACGTCACAACCCGTGGGTGAGTTGACGAGCACTACTTCAGACGCTTTCAGCCACCCTATCCGCACTTGTTTTTGGTATACCTTGCCTTCTGGTCTATCCAAGGTGGACTCAATCGGCAGCTTTACCATTATTTTTAATTAATCAATAAACTTTTATTCTCGACATTGCAACACGTTTGTATTGGAATGATCGGATAAGTGCATCCTTATGTAAAACCCTGGTCGCAGGTGGATCAATAAAATCGAAATTCAGACCAGATAATGACAGCGAAGACATAATAACTGGCTGAAGTGAAATGATGTTCGCTATCCTTTAACCGCTGTCACGTATTTCTTATTATAAAACAGCTTGTTCAGTTGGTTGTCTTATTGTTCGCTGAGCTCGGCTTGTTCACAGAAGAGAGCGTGGTGGCGAAACACTTGTGGGGTTAAACGAAACCTGGATCCTGCTCGTACACTTGGTTTGCAGTTATGAAATACGTGAACAATTTTCAGGTTCATTTTGAAGTACACGTTGTGTTGATGGATTGCGATGCACACTCTCCATGTTGACCGCCATTCCCATTGAAGTGGTCTTTCGATCACGAGGACCGTAGCTGATGCAAACGGAAATTGGGTGTTGCCCGCCCAAAAGAGTAGTGCAGTGTTTTCGGGCGGGTAACACACAAGTGCTATAAGCAAACAATTTGTTCACACTCAGTATGGTCACAAACTTGTTGGTGCTTTTGCGAAGTTCGTTTTCAAGAGTGCAGGGACGTATTCCGGGCGGTACCCTGTTTCAGACTTTGATTTACCTGTTAAGAAAAGAGTTGTCAGACCTGGACTTATATTCCGCCACTGCGTTCTCTTTGTTTCAGGTGTTTTATAGACGGCTGCTTGCATAAGTTTTAAGTTGAGGTTGGAAACGTGTATATTTTTGTGTAAGATGCTGAAATATGTAACTAGGTAATGCTCCATGCGCCATAGCCAGAGCGAATCAGGCTTGAGCTTATCAAATCTTTCAGATTATTCCAGTTTGAAAGAAGCACCTAAGAGGCGTTTTTTGAATGCTTTCTGTACTTGTTCCATTGCAACACGGTCACCTTTTTGAGCTGCTATACACGATCGAACAATATTCCAACGTGGGTTCAGCATCTGTGCTTAAGAATGTGGTATTGACTCTTGTAGAAATAAGTCCTGAATACCAATCCGACTTCATGTCTTGCTCTAACGGTGGCACAGCATACTTGTTCACAGAGCTTAAGTTAGTATAGATATTGCAATCCCAGGTCTCTTCCCATGGTACATAGACTAAGTGGATTACCATCAAGAGTCCGGCGCTAGGAGCCAAATCGCACTTGTGTGGCATTGAACAACATTTGTCAGTAGAGAATGACATTTTTCACTTTTAGCACCAGATTTTCTGCGCATGGAGGTTGAGTTGGACCTTGTTGAGAGCATCGTTGGAGGCATCCGGACGAAAAGAAAACACGATTTTTGGGTCATCGGCAAACGGGTGTACGGAATTGTACTGGTTCTCGTTAACATACATTAAGAACAGTAGCGGTCCAAAGACACTGCTTTGTATCACACCACTGGTGACTGGTGTAGGCTCCGATTTGTAATCTTGAATTTGTACCGCTTGCGATCGATTCGTAAGTTATGACCTGAACCAAGAAAGCAGTGGTTCGCCGATCCCGTAGGGCATCCTTTTAACTAGTAGTTTTTCGTGAGGCATTGGGCATCTCGAAGTAATTCGAAGTTGCCAATAATCCAAGATCATGCGCTGCAGTTCTTTGGTTTAGAAATTCCAAGTGGCACGTTATGCCAGACCGATTATTCAGGAAGAGTGTTCTATTTTAACTTATTTGACAGTAAGAATTCGACAGTTTTATCTTTGATGTCTGGTTCAATACGTTTTGATAAGATAAATGTGTAGCTTATTAGGTAATAATTTTTAAGCTCGAACAGGGAGGCTGATTTATGTTGCAGCACAGCTGTTGCTTCTCTCCACTGAGCCGGTACAGTGCTGGTGTTCATGAATAGATTGTCAGGGAAATGTCATCCCCACCCACTTTCGCGACTGCCGAGGGAATATTGTCTGACCCTCTGAAATATACTAATTTTGTGTATCTGCTTGGTTTATGTAATCGTGCAGCTCCAACTGGATAAAGTTGAGCTGATCGACTGTGACTGGTGGCAAGACTATACATATGGTTTTAGTATCTACGTTGAAGGAGGTGCAGAAATATTGTTTAAAAATTACTTAGTTTTAGCAAAATCTGTTATCTTGTGGACATCTGGTGCTAAGAGTGTGCTTGTGGCTTGGTTACAGTTGATAGTTCTGCGCTTTAAATGACTGATCAGTTCACGATTTGTTAATCGGCTATCGATATCCTGTTTTTCTTCAGCCATTTGTATGGCTTACTAAGCCAGCTTAAACGATGTGGGTAGATTATGGTCTTGCATCATGATTAAGATGCCATTCGTTTTGCGCGTAGGCCATTAGTATCTGTTACGGACACGTCAAATATTCCCGCAAAGACGCGCCAGAAACCCCGGCAGAATGGCTGTGGAAAACGAGGTCCAATTCCTCCCCACAACGCAGCAGAGCTCAGCAACTCAGAGACGCGACCCAACTGCGCACCCGTTGACAATGGTCATTTCCAAACTATCATCTCGTCGTGGTAGAAATTTTCTCTAACTTAAGGACCCATAGTACTGGCTGTGGTCGCCCTTTGTTGGTCGTAAAAGAGCCTACAGTGGACCACTTGCCTTTTCTTTCTCTTCGCCTCAGTTGGGCGTCGGTCGGGTCACGTGATTGCGTGTGAGTCGTTAGCTGGCCGGCCTTCGCGTCTAAGTCATTAGCGCGCGTCTATTGTAAACCCCTCTCGTGTGCGTCCGTTCCGAAGCTCAGCGTCTATCCGAACACATGCGGCTAGGATCGTTCACACGCTCGCTCAATTTTCGTCTCACCGGCTAAGCTAGCGTCGTCAGGTCAGCGCAACTCCGTTCGATTGGCCAGCGTTACAAGCAATTATCGTAGGCGTGCTCCAACCGTGCCAGCGACAATCTTATCAGGCAATTACGCAATTATATCAAGAGGCGGCGTTCCCTCAATTATAACAGTAGCTATTTAAACCCAGCCGCTATGTTTAATGAAGCATTCTTTTTCCGATCTAACGGAAAGGGTTTGTGCTTCATAGGAGCCAATATGTCGAGACTGAGATTAATGTAGTACATCAACTGCGTTTTGTGGGTCATCAATCAAGAAGCAGAATTCCAACCTGACATACCTCAGTAACAAGTCCCAGCGAACTCGTTTCTATTGTCTTGAGAGCATTTGCGACTTAGGCGCATTGGTGATTTGTGAATAAAAAACCACCCTGTTTTCACTTGTTGTGCTTCTTTTCATCACGTTTGTGCTTGATTACCTGGTTACAAAACCAACTCTACCCACGGTCTGCTGTTCCTAAACCGAGTACGCTCTTTACCTAGCAACGAAAGTGATGCGGGTACTCACTTGCATTGTCGATATCACCTGAAATCTTGAAATGAGCCAGTTGCGAAGGATTGATTCTGCCATTACTTTCACCACCACATGATCTATCTCTACCCTTGATCGCTCAGTTGAACCACTGGACTCACATCTATGAGGCATACCGGCACGTTGTTATTCTACCGAAAGGTCTGTCGATCCATCGTAGATTTCAGTTGCAGTCCTCATCATCGCCCGACTAAACACCGAATCTAATTTATCACCGTTGTCCTCCTTCATGCATTTCTGGTAAGCGCTGGTTTTACCATTCGGCCAGTTTTCGACTTTCCACCTCTGTGCTACCGGTCCGAGCCTCCCTTAGAAACATCGCCAATGATATAACAACGGGGTACCACCATATGACCTTTATAACCTGTTAGCCCCAGCTTAACAACTTGGGGCCATCAGTAACCTTACTAGCTTTATTCTGTCGTTCTTCCAGCATTTGTCTGTGTTCTCAGTGTTGGCGAATTTGTGTCACCGTGAATGTTTTCTCGACCGTTTTCATTGAACTTTTCATCTCTCACATCTTTACCTAAACAGCATCCAAAATGACGCACCCAATCCGTGTTCCCCAACGTTGTGGTTTTTATCCTGTTCTGGATATCCTTCCTGTCGGTATGCCGTTTGGTTCCCGGAAACAGTGCTGAACGTCCGAATAAGTGTGGGGCCGAACGGGCCGGAGCAATGCAATGACTGTCCTCCACGCTCACCTATTTCCAATGGTTCATGCCAGCACCCATTAAAACTGGCTTTCCGGTTGCGCCTACACACCCAAGTGCCAGGTGTATATTACCAAGATGAAACGGAAAAGGAGTAGGTTTTTTCGTCTACCTTCCTTGAGTTTTACCTCTATGCTCACTACGACCTCCGATTGTTCGCAATTCGGCACGTTACCCACTGCAACACAGTAGGTGAACTATTTCACCTATTAGTTCCACGTAAAATGTTCGATGACGACGCTATCTGCCACTTACATGACTGTGACGGAAATGTAGACTATCCTGCATGTAGCATAAACATTTAGTTTCGGCATTGCTTCGTCTATTGACACTGAGTTCCGCTCATGCTTATACGTTTTAAAATTTTATTATTATTACTATTATTATTATCTTGTGTTTTCTCGACTACACGAGGCACGCCGTTTTCAACATGATCCGTTTTTAGCAATTCAATTGCAGTTCATATCTCACATGTTTAATGTGCAAGCTGCTTTTCCCGAGGCGCTATTCGGCTGCCGACTCATATTGATTGCTTGGTGTAGCTCTGATACTGGAGATGTTGCTGCGCGTAGTACTCCGGTGTATTTTTACGAACTAGGCCAAGAGTAAATTCATACGTGCCGAGAAATTTTCGTAGATGTTGGACTATGCAAGTTTTCCGGCTCAGAACGGGAGGGAAAAACATGTCGGATACATCGGGCCATAGCAAAACGAATCTGTAAAAGTTTGGATATAGTCCACTTAGAAATGCGATTGGCAAAGGTTATGCGGACCCCTTGATATCTTGCTTACGGCGCTTATATACGCATGGGTAGTCTTACGCTGAATGTTACATGCAGGACTAGTGCGCATGAGGACACTTACTCCTGTTTATATCCGCCACCATGGATACACTACTGTATTCGGGTGGGCGTGGCAGAGTAAGAACAAATGTCAACATGCATTCGACTCGGTTCATCTTTCTTCATCATACTAAGGGTCTGAGGAGTGAAGATATGGACTCACTTTGCCTTCCACCATCAGCCTTCATGCAAACATATAACCCTCAGTGTGAGAGTGGCTGCGTGGGGAAGGGATTTAACATTTCTCGGACGAATAAGAATGAGAACTCGCTTTACCTTTACTTATCAGCTGTCATGTTAACATGAGAGCATTTCGATAGGTAAGAGGGGAGAACGTAGCAAGAGTTAAAAATGGGAATATGAAAGTTCGATTTATTTTCTTTTTCCGACTTTTTTAACTATATCACACTAGTTTGATCCAACTTGGTCTATCCATGGTGCTGCACTTTTTGTGTTTCTATACTTGAGGTTCACTTGGTGTCGCTGGCTTTTTTCCTTATGTACGACCGATGATTACACAATATACAGTGTTCCTATATTCTAAATGTTATATTTCAACTGCTTGTGTGTAAAACAAACAACAAACCTATAATAATAATAATGGACTTCGGCTGTATGACCACAGCCTACAAAATATTAGAATTTATAGTCAAAGCAAGCAAACTTTTACACTGAATTTCTATTCCGGTTGTCGGAGAAAAGACAGTGCATGTACTAGCATAAATAAATAAACTAAAATTTTTTTTAGATTTACCGACAGACGGTACATTTGATTAAGCTCCCATGTTCTCCATTTAGTTTCTCGAGGTTAATGTCAGACATGTGGACTTTGAGGAACATTCTGCATCCCATTTTGGCGTAGTTCTCTATGATTCTCTTGACCAGTTGTTCATAGTTTCAGCCTTGTGATTGCACAGGAAGCCATGAATCACTGCAACAAGACGGTTCCAAGCGGCTTTCTCTGTCCTACTTAGTTTTTTTTAATTCAGTACATTCTGTAAGCTTCATCTGTGGTCCACCGAAGATACCAGCTTCGACCTTTGCATCTGATAGCTGTAGAAGGAGTACGTGACGGTACTTGAAAGCTGTCAGCTATGTCTAGAGCCCCGACAAATTGTTTGATGCGGCCTAACTTGATGTGCATTGGTGACATCGGAACCTTCTGGGAGTCTACCAGCGACTGCCATTTGACGTTCTTATTTCCCGCTGATTATTCTATTCACTGCGGCCACTCCTTCTGGTGATAGTATGTCTTGATGTCTAGGCTGTCCCACCGGCAAAAAGGCAGGAAAACTGGTGACTCTATTTTCAAACCTCCAGTAACCTCCCAGTCATAGTCGTCATGGTTCAAAGCACTCAGCAACATGTTAACATTTAATATGTACACAACGAGCCATATGGAGATACGGGTATATGTTCCCGTTATGAAGCAACATAGCTTTCAGGCTTCTGGATGAACAGCCTACAATTGGGCTCCATTCATTTGAGTTACAGGTGGTTCCTATAGCCCTGAATGGATCAGCAACGTTGTTGTCCCAATACAGTCCATCTGGCTTAGTAAATAAGTTGGAAAGGCCTTGGTGACACCTACTCTGATCCGTGACTTGCGCACTTTCATCCAACAGCTTCCATTTCTTCAACCTATATGTCATACTAAGGTCTCCAGTTATTTCACTGCTGTCCTTTTGGTTGGGGGACTATGGTTTTCTCTCATCTCCCGTTGCAAAATTGTAACCTGGGTCTGTAGTGCCTAGCTCGCCGTCGGACTTCGTGCTCTCTCCTGAAGATGGTTGTTCCTTCTCAAGTGAAAGAAAATGGCAAAATCAGGACACCACACGTGTTGGGGCGATGGATGAAGGAATCCCTGGATAGCTGATGGGAAGAGCACTCTTGCAATTTCAACGTTTTGAAAGGTCCACCATGCAGAAGTAACACTTGCTTAAGTGATTTGTTGATTCCCTCCTAATTCTGGGAACAGCAAGCTTCATGGCTCTCCAACCTATAAACACAATATAATACACATTGCAAATTATTGAGCGAAATATTAACATAGACTATCACAAAGATATTGTATTCTACATTCTAATTCTTCAAGAGTTTTGCATTGTTCACATGTTAAATGAGACGCTCACCATTTGTCTTGATCACAGACGGGACTTCTAAAGTATGCGTTGTAGGCTTTGCATATATTTGCAGAGATTTCCACGTAGTACTTTCTTGCCTTCGTCTTAACAAAATGTCCATAGATGTAACAGAATACATCTGCTGAATGCAAACAACCTCAGGGGCGTTCAATAAAGGTTTCCCCTGACCTACTTCCAGTTATTGTTGATGGTTTGAATTGGACACGCATATATATATATATATATATATATATATATATATATATATTCTGTCGAATTGCAACTCTGTACTGGCATTTGTTTACTTTCCATCAGTTCTGATTTGAAAGGGGGTTGCAATATGGAACCAGTTGCATACAAATCAGTCTTCACATATCCTTACTTAAAGGGCCACACCATGTAGAATATATGATGTTATGTGTTGGTGTCTCTGAGCAGATCTTGTGCCTACATCATGTAATCGGTTTTGTCCTTTAAAACCTTAAGGCATCCTTTGTCGGCCGTAAATATAACTATGCGCTTGTCTTTTTTAATATTCATCAGAGCCTTTTGTTCCGTGGCGCTGAATATGTTGGTTTCAACTTTATGACTGAGAGTCTGGATGATCCTGTGTATGATCTCTTGTTGTGCTTCCGGTGCGATGTTGTATGACTTTAGGGTTGATTCCAGTGCAGCGAGGAAATCGATGGGATTGGGTCCTTGACATTGAGTTGTATACCTCGGACAATGACTGCTTTCTCAGCGTTCGATAAATTTCTTTTGGATAGGCTCGTAATCCACACCTCGTCTTCTTTAGTTGGCTTCTGTTGCGATATTAGGTTCAGCTTCTTTTCACGCTTCCGTTTAGTTTTGAACTATGTCTTGTAGGTTTTAACAACTATCACTTTTTCCAATTCTTCAGTCATCTGTGATCCTAGCTTTGATAAGCATCTTACCTTTTGCCGATCAATCACCAGTTGGTATTTATGTTTCCGATTTTGTACTTCTGTGGTGGAGTTACTTTAATTCTGTCCAACAGAACATTTCAATGGTCAAATCTAAAAGCAAATAAGAGGCAAGCCAATGGGATCGTCGATCTCTGGACTGATAGCCGAAGCAGTGACGCAGACGTTAGAACGGATAACACTTCCAATTGCGAAACCGAAACTTTGGGTACGCTACTTAGACGACACCTTCCTCTTCCTCAAGCGTTTCAAATTAGAACAGACACATGAGCTAATCAACAGCAACCAATGGCAGCGACCAATTCGACCAACCAATTCATCAGGGAAGTGGAGAATAATGGACAGTTACCAATTTTAGACGTTCTCATATCTAGGACTGATTCTGAACAACTGAGTATGACGGCCTATCGATAACCAACACATACGGACCATGTCCTCAACTATGTCAGAAATCATCCGGCAGTCCACAAGCACAGCTGCGTGCTAACCCTTTTCAAGCAAGGACGGTCTCATTGTAGCACGCCACAGCTGAGGCAGGCAGAGGAACACCGTCTCCTCTGCCTGTTCGCACGGAATTCTTGTCCAAAAGGCTTCATTCTACACTGCTTAGCCCCACATAAGGCAACGCAACACACCACAACAAATGCAACCGTTGAAAAGCGAGTCGCGTTGCTTTACATCAACGGAATCTCTGAGATGGCAGTAAGACCTTAATTATCTTTTGAAATTGCCGACCAACAAGCAATTCGAATTAAACTCTTGGAAGTGAAAAATAAACTTAGCAAATGGGAAGGATCTGGTATAGTCTTAACGATCTGCTACCGAAACTGTGACATACACTACGTACGACAAACAGGAAGAAAGCTTGACATAGCTAACCGTTCGCCATCATGATCAGAACTATTTGATGTCCGTGCATATGGATGCCGAAAACCACTAGTTCGACCTGGAGCACTTCGAAATCCTCAGAAGTATTTCAAGCGGGCAATCACGTGGGTTTATTGAAACCTGGTGTTCAAAACAGAACTTGGTCATTTGTAAGTAGTAGGGGGATTTATTAGCTTTTTGTGCAGGTTCGTCGCATTAAGACACAGGCAGACAGTCACCGCACATCCAGGAAAAGCACTAGACGGCCGCTTCGTCCTAGTGGGACTCGTTAGTAGCGCGCGCCCACCGAATCCTGCCGGACAGAAAAAAGTTGATATTTTTTTATCTAGTGATAATTTTCACGGGCACTGTATTAATACCACCCGGTCCCTTCGGATCTACCTCCTTCTGTGCGACGTTAAGTTTGTACATTTACATGGCTTTCGGTACCGCAAGGAATTCATCTATGTCGCACGAATACAGTATTATCATGACGGCTTTTCTCCCACTGAATGGATATTATAGAATCTGCAGCACTCATTCTACGAGTTAACGCTCAACGGAGTGTCGAATACACTATGCAGCATCATTTTTCAACAGAAATGAGATAGGATGTTTCTGTTAATACCAAGGGACCTAACTACGAATATGCAAACCAAATGTTTCTATCACTTCGGATTTTTTTAATTTTGACTTCTCATTTCAGCTAAGAAGTGCGTTTCATGCATCGAATGCTCACCTGTGATTGGTCTACTGGCTCTCTGTAATCGTTGAAAAGAAGTCATCTTGGCCATAGTATCCACCTGATATAGAAAGTCCATTGAGAGCTAGGTTTCCTTAAGTGTTATCTTGATCATGACTGAAAGGCGTTGCTGTGTCAATGACCGAAATCATTTTTGTTACGTCTGTAGATAGTTTACCACAAAGTCGCAGTGCAGACCCATTTCTTCACTACTGACGTCTTCCTACCTCGCATATTTCGGAATGAAACTGGGTGATCAGGATAAGAAGTGGGTTCCGCATATTCTTTTTTGTGTCGTGAAATCTTCCTCTGACTCAATGGTCAGTGGCAAGATGTCCTTTGCAATCCCCATGGTGTGGAGGGAGCCGAAGGATCACACGACAGACTGCTACTTCTGCCTAACCAGTGAAATTGGAATCTCCAACCGAAACAATGACAAAATCCATTACCCCGATCTTCCATCAGTTAGTAGACCTGTTCCTCATGATTGCACCTTGCGCATTCCAGTGCCTCCAGTGAAAATGTCTCTGAGGATGAGTAATGATTTTGAAGCGTCAACTTCTCCTGATTCTGACATTTGGGAAAACTTTGAAGCTGATGTAGTCATCCCACGTCTCATTGAACACTTAGAGCTGAATGACTTGGTATGTGACCAGGACTTGCCTAAAGACAAGGCCGAGTTGCTGGCATCTCGGCTGCAGCAGTGACACTTACTTGCTGCAAACACTGATCCAATTGTCCGGTTTCTATGGCACGTGAGTAACCATTTTGTTACTGCTCCGACGTGAAGGGCTGATGAAGGAGCTTGGTCTGAGGCGAATCAGTGATGAATGGCGTTTGTTCATTGACTCGTCCAACAGCAGTCCTAAGGCCATAGTGTTCCACAATGGAAATGTGTACCCAACTGTGCCTCTGTTGCATGTGACCAATATGAAGGAGACTTACGAAGGTACGCAATTGATACACGCTGCACCGTACTACGATAAGTACTGTTGAAACATCTGTGCTGACTTCGAAATCATTAGACTCCTAATGGGTATGCAAAGAGGCTTCACAAAATATTGCTGTTTCTTTTGCTTATGGGACGGTAGAGAAACACAACAGCACTAAACAACCGAAAACGGAAGCCGGAGCATGCTGTAAGGAAAATGAGTGTAAAGCAAACACCACTTGTGCAACTTAATCATATCTATCTACCACCCCTGCACGTCATGCTTGGTTTGAGTAAAATCTTCATGGAACCTCACAAGCGAGGTGATTTTGTGTTTCAGTACGTGAAACAAATGTTTCTGAAGATCAGTGATGCGGAGCTCAGAGAAGGGATACTTATTAAGCCTTATATTTGCCGGACAATGACAGATAGTGTTTTCAAATGCCAGTTGACTTCCTTTCAGTTGGAAGCGTGGGGATCATTTAAGTGTGCATAGGATTTTTGGCTAGAACACAGGCAGAGAACAACAAGGAAATCACAACTTGTTCATTGCGGACTATCGGCTTGTTGGTGCCCGGATGTCAGTCAGGATGCACTTTTGGCATAGTCACTTTGAGTTCTTCTCCGAGAATTGGGATCTGTTAGCATTGGGCATGGTGAGCGCTTTCACCAACAAATTTCAATCATATAGCATGGTTACAGTGGCCAGCACACGCCTTCTATGGTAGGTGACTTATGCTGGTTTCTGCAGTGTGAGGACGCCGGATCATACAAGCGACGATCTCGGCAGAGTTATCATTTCCCAGTACCAAGCTGCAGTCAGTAGTTAGCGGCGAATGCTGCAGTGATGTTTTAAAGGTATTTGCCACACAGATGCATGCTGTATATGTTGTGATTCAGTATATTTACATATAATAGCCTTGGCATTACTGAAAATAGTCATCGGCTTATAACCTGGCGTGCTAGGTAACATCGAAATACATTTCTACTATCAGTGGAGTGTATTCTATAAGCTAGGGAAATTGGCATTTCTGTTATAGAAAATAAATTTTTTTGTTACACAGTGTTATCTTTGGCCGCATCGTTGACACCGTTACCTCTCACGTTTCACCATAGTCTGCTTGTGAGTTATGCTTGGACAGTGCTCCCAGACCTATTAGCAAAGATAAAGTTCTCCCTGTCATTTGAAGGATAGATCAAGCACTGCGGCTAACTGAACTTTTTGTATTCTTAAACGGGACTTTTATTAGTGATCTATGATTTGCCCGCTATTGGTTGCTGCTCTTGCTCCTATCCGAGAGCGTTACCAGCTGGGTGTGCCCGTGGTTTTTGTGTCACCAACCTGGGTATCGGAAGTGTCAAACCGCCGTCAGCTTTGGATTCAGTACCACATTTTTAGTTAGCCTTACCATGCTTAAGCATCTAGCCAATTTGAGCTTGCTCAAAGGACGTAGGTTAAAGTAACCGTTAAGGGAACATGTGAAGCACGTCCCAAAGCCATCGAAACCTTTATAGTGAAGTGTATGTGTGCGGTGTCCGAACGCAGTCGTAACTTGTATCTGGAATGATGCATAGGAAAGGAGAATTCAACGAGCTGGTAGCACTCACCATGTATTATGACCAGAATCATGTATAGCGCGTCAGTCATGTAGTCCACAACAACTCGGCAATGTGAACCTCTGACTGGCGATGGTGAATCATGTGCTACGGTTTTGTTGCTTATCATCCTTCAAAGTCTGTGTGTCTAACAAATCCTCCGACAAACCGCAGTGTTGATTTGAAATACCGAAATTGCGCCCATATTGGTGAACAAAGCTTATTTTGCCTTGACCGTTTTAATCGGGCCCACGCATCATTGCAGTTTACCTACGAAAAAAGAATTAAACGATCAGTTGCCGTTTCTTGATGTGCTGTTAAATAAAAGGGCAGACGGCTCGATCCAACGGCAGATCTACAGGAAAAAACCTGGAGTGGCCAGTATACGAACTTTCACAGTTTCGTTCCGTTGAGATATAAGCGAAACCTAATTCGCTGTCTAACCACAAGGGCTGGCAAAATCTGTTCTGAAGACAAGTTGGATAATGAGTTGACGTTCATTCAGAATTTGCTGCGCGAAAACTGATGTCCTGATCGTTTCATTTTTAGGAACGTGCAGAATAAGCCCGACCTGTTGCAGGTTCAGACAGCAGAGAAAAAAGAACTTTTCATACGACTACCCTTCAAGGGAGACGCCGCTGCTGAGCGTGTAACTAGAAGCCTTTCAACAGCTGTCAAGTCAACTTCCCTAGCAGCTAAGCTTAGGTGTACCTTTTCAATGGAGGCACACGTTCGTATTCACAACAGAAAAGTTGCTGACGCTGACTGCTTCTATTGTCATTTATCAGTCCGAGTGCGCCTTCTTCATGAATGTAAATGCCTAACGAGAATTATCGAAAAGAGCTATCACTTCGCAAGTCTCCTGGTTTTGTACATTTTTAACGACCGAATCAACTCGCAACCATAGTTAAGATCGAATAGATCTAACAGAACGAAGCTGAAATCACTATTGCAACTGCGCCATCGTTACAGAGTAAGAGCAACCTCATTGTTGAATTATGTAGGGGCATCGTCTGTCAATCCGTCAGCACCGAAGCGAAGTTTAGATGGACAAGATGGGTTAAAATGGCATATCAGCTCCCGATCAGCAATTGAATGAAGGCAATTCCGAGCGGTGCGAAAACATCGAACGCACACAACATATTTTGTGCGATATGCGAGGACCGCAGGTCACAGCCTTGTAATCAGCGTACTCTAAGTCGCGTAGTCGATCCTCCGTGCACACCTCAACGCCATTGAGTTCACAGTTACCCAGAGCATTCTCCATGATGCAAATACTGTCCTATTGGAAAGTGATCGATTTTGCTTTTGCCCACTTGTTCCTGCTTGTCTCTTGTACTTTCTGCCTTCTGTTTACACTATCCATTTTGCCGTATACATGTTTCACTCCTTTTATCTGTGCAACTTTTCTCTCTAGATATGTAACGTGCGTTTTCTGCGATCAGGATTTCCAAAATTCTCTTGGTATTCGTATCAATCTGCCACGTCGGACTAGCGCCCAGAATTTCTCCTCTGTACAGCCTCGATCCCCCTCCGTATCCAGCCCCCCTCGTACCATCCATTCCAGGGACAGCGTCCTCTTCCCACCAACCCCACCTGTTGGTTCACGGTCCTTCACAACATCCGTAGCTTCGACATCTTCTAGTGCTATCCATCTTGCTTCTGCGTCTCTCTCAACCGTGCTTAACCCTCAGCGTATTTGTGGAAATCAGCTTCTTGCACAAACTACCGCTAGCGATGAAGCGGCTGTTGTCTGCAATTGCGGTAAAGAGGCGATACTTCTTACTGTTAAGAAGGCAGGCCCAAATCAGGGTAAGTGTCATTTCCTCACCCTCCACTTTCCTATGCGCTATGTTTTATCACTGTAGTACCTTTCTTCCTGCTCTGATTTTTTTCCATTCCACTCACCCGGCTAGAACATACTTTTTGCAGAGAGTACTTCTGTTCCTGCCCGAAATTGTGTGTATTCGTACAACTTCATGCCCATTCGCCCCCTCCATTGAATACAGCTGTGTGTGGGAAGTAGCTTGCACTTATTCGCGTACACTATGAAATCAAAATACTGGTGGATGCAATGCTTACATCTTTCACACGCCGCCTCGTTCGATGTTTCTCTTCCATTCATAGGTGAATCTCCTCATTACTGGACTCGTAGACACTTGTCCCCCGACGAGTTAGAACCTCGTTGATTGACAAGGCTCATCTCCGCAAACTACCCTTCAGTGTAATATTGTGCCTTTACTTAGGCCACTGACGGGTTGTTAGCCAAGCCAGTATATATTGCTTTTTATGGATGAAAACTAGGTTCATCCTGACACGTAAAGCCTATCTGTATTCAGTGCCAAATTTGTCACACCGTTCTCTGTAGGTGACGGGTGACACTTCCAAAGATACATACTGGGAGTGGAATTGTTCTGCTTGCCCAAACATCTGAGATGAACTGCCAATGTTCCATTTGGCAGGTACTTGTATAGCTCTTATCAACCACTTTAAGCAGCCAAAATTCACTAGCTGTCTTCTTTCCGCGTTTGATCATTCGATATTGGATTTAGTGCACAACATTTGATTGGTTTTAACGAATATCTAGTTTTGTGATGCAATTTCCAAACCGTCTCCGTCGTAACGGTGGACAGTTTAATGGGAAATGGTCGAAATGAAGAGGGCAGTAAAGCATGGTAATACTACTCTCTTTACTAGCAATATCAATTACAGCACACGTCACAACTGCAGTCCATCCAAGACCTAGTTAATTTTAACGGCTGTAGGATGAAATACGTGAGGATACAAGCTGTAGCGGTCATATAGCCCTCCAAGGGTCGAAATAATCTCTACGTGACGATCAAAATGTTTCTAAAACAGGGCGTAGTTTCGCCCTATATAAGTGTAGGGTCCTGTTTGGTCGCTGCGTCTTCACATTCGTTGCTTACCATTTTTTACGTCTTCCGCGGTCCATCAGTCTTTAGTGGTCTGTATATTCTGCCCGCTTCAGTCTATTTCTGCTTTGAACGCATCAGCTCTCCTCTATCTATCTGGCTATCGCATACGTTTCATCCGCTCGCGGCTGTTTTAACCACTCCGCTTCATCCGATTGCGGCTGTTCTAGCTAATCTGCTTCGCCGTTGTCCGTGACAAAGTTGCACTTTGTTCCTTCTAGGCTGGGCCAATCCTGACTCCTCCCTCTGTCTCGTTTACATTGTACCAGTTTGCATCGGCAGCGACTGTTTTGTCTCCAGCCTGTCTACAACCCGCTGGTCTTCTTCGTTCAAAAGTGGGGCTATTACCGCAATAGGCATTCTTGGTGTTGTCTTCAAAAAGCAATGCAGACCTATCAATCCTGGTGTATTAAGGGAACAGTTTCAGACCTCTCGTTTTTTCTTGTAAGCAGCCACCACTAGCAGTTTAGAGATGGATGTGTTGTTGTCCTCCCATCAGATATGATCGCATGTGTGGCCAAGTCTGCTGTTGTGTTGCCCTATTGGATTAACCCCAAGGAAGATACTCTGGAAATTTTGCGGACTGTAAATAAGAAAATTTGCTAACTAAAGCAAGATACAGTTAAATCAATGTCGTACGTTCACGCTTTCTATCCCAGGTGCACTCAGCGAGACTAAGTCCAAGTCTGACCAAGTCAAGCTGCATCAGGCTGAGTGGGAAACGCCACCGTAGCACCACGTGAACTTGCGGTCCAACGTGGACTATTCGACTGCGTAAATGGCCATCTGGTGGCGGAGCCGACTAGCCCACGGTTGAGGACTCTTCGATTGCGTCTCGGATGCTACAAATTTCCCACCATCTCTTACCTGCTGACACGAGGGATCCATTTTGCTCTCACTTCTCCGTGAATTTAGCGCGCGCGTTGAGCATGAGGCCGCATTGTGGACAGACATAATCGATCCTTGTGATATTGGTTCTGCCAACGGGAGCGATGACTGCCTGCGCTCTGTGCGCCACTCACGGGCTGATGATGTCGAACACTCGTGATGCACTTGGTGCAAGTGATATTGCTACTTAGACGCCCCCACGGAGTGGGCACGTTCACCTGATCTACTAGATCTTATGCCAGCATGATGTATGTGAATTGCTCATGACACGTGTCTTGCGTGGAGCTGGGTGTCTGACTGATCACAAGTTGGTGTGGACTAAATTATACATATTTGTTGCTTGCCTGCTGGGAATCGGTGCAAATTTAATGTCTATTCTCTGGTTACTGCTGAGATAATGATGGAACTGAAGCATGCGATGGCTACTGGCATTGGCGATAGCGACCCTAACGCCTCAATCCGCTACCTGTGGCACTACATGCTTGACCATGTGTTGGCTGCTGCCGAAGAAACCATTGAGCGTTCAAACTGTAAGCTGCCCAATTGTTTGGATGAAGACTGCAACCATCGAGGCATTGGTGTCGGAGAAGAATGTAACATTCACTGTACATATGTCGGACCCTATGGACTGCAATAAGGAGAGCCAGGTTCGCAAATTTCCATGGCGACTGAATCGAGAGCGCCGTCGCATCAATAATGCATGGTGGACGGAGGTGAATCAGCTTCTACCCAGCTGGTGAAAGGCATATGGTTGTCCACACCAGTCTTGAAATGGCGACGCTATCTTCCATCACTTTTCCAAATGCTTAGAGGCTGTTTCACTATCTGTTTGCGAAGACAGCCATTCAATACATTGACCATCTTTAAAAGGTTAATAACCACATAAATAAGTGTATTCCCCGGCACGCAGGATATTTTTCCATTCATGGTACGATCAGTTGTATATTAAAACAGTTTTTACGCTTTTGTATATCTGCACATCTCAGTAATGACTGAGCTCATTTTTTATTCCGTTCTAACCACGGGTCCCAATGAATAGATATTTACTGGATTTGAACGCCTCGTGCGTAGATGTAAGTTAACTAATTCAGCTGCCAACACAGCACATTAACCTACTAAACCTTCCAATCCCTTCCAATAACTAGTTGTTTCCCTCCTTTTTGTTGTTGTTAACCATGTGTTTTGGCACTGCCAATTGTGTATTGGTAAAGTGTTGAATAATGATAATAATAATTCAGCTGCCGAAGTTTTTTGAACTTTAAGCTTAAGGTCACATTTGTCGGAACTCAAACCTATACGTTTCTTTGGCTACCACTGGGAAGCTACATGTTTGTTTCGCGTAAATTTTGAAGTTCTGTGTGTTGTCGCTCTTTTTGTTGAAGGTTGAACGAGTTAGAAATCGTAGGGACGTCAAATTCATTGACAGAATTTGCTGGATCATGAGTCAAGCGCCATGTGGTTTTCAAGTGATTGTTAATCTGGCGTCGTTCCTTTCTTAGATCGATGGAGCCTCCGCACATGTTAATTGGTGGATGCTGTGGGCATCCATGCTGTGAATCACAAAAATGCCACAGCTAGTGGTCTAGCACTTTCAACCACATCTCTCTTTCTTCCCCATCTCCACAGGTCGTCTGTTCTATCGATGCGCGGGAGGTATTGGTTCTGCTGGATCATGCGATTTTTTTCAGTGGAAGTCTCCTCTTGACTCACTGAATCCGATGGCCTCTAGTACTCAGAAGTAAGCATAGTCTCACTGTTATCATCCCCTCTAATTTCTGTGACCCTTTATAGCAGCTTGTAATGATCTGTGGTGCAAGGGAAATCGTTTATTGTGTCAAACATAGCTACTATTAGGTGCATCCATTCCGAGAAACGAGACACCCACTCATCTTCGGCGTCCCTGTTGGAGGTTGCATGACGCGGGTTTCCTTCAGTGTCTAGGGGTTGTGCGGTGTGCATTGCTTGCGTGTCTATTCTTCTCGCGCATACAACTGTAGTTCTAAAGTATTCCTCTCCTTTGGGGGGAGTCATGACTGCTTACTATTGGCTGGTTACCGTTTCATATCCTGGCATTTCCGCGCTACTTATAGCTGGTGTAGTAGTGTCTGTCTTTAGTCCACCATAAGCTAACGCAGCGATAAAGGGAGTCGTCCGCCTTGTAATCCACCGAGTAACTGGTTCTTGTTTATTTATTTACAGGTTACTTTACAGAATTCCTAGTCGGCGCTGGACTGGTTGTGGTCGCGTGGTGGCGAAGCATCGGTGCAGCGGACCGACGTATTGCTGCTCCCTTGCATTTTTGTCACTGTGCTGATTACTAACCCTAATAGAAGGACCATTATTCAGGCCTCCATTTTATTTCTTTGTTTTCATGGGTCGCTCTGAATACCTGTACGTAATAGCAGTTTAGTGGAGAGTTGCTCGTTTCTCCTTTTGATTGTCGTTTACTTTTTACTTTTATGTTCCACACAATACGCTCATGCTCTTTTTTGCTTGCCTTTTCGCAGTCCACATCTGCCCTCCGGGTTTCCCCCCCTCGTCCACACATCTAATCCGTCCGCCCCAACCAGTCAGGTTGGCTTGATCGCTTCCTCTTCTTCGGGGTTCGGGTCATCAGGTTCAGCATCCACTATCTTGTGTAGGTGCGGTGAACCTGCAAAGCTGTAAGCCACTAACATCTCTTTCCTTTTTTGCTACTGCTCTAATAAAGATGGTTGTCCCTATCTAAGGATACATTCTTGTCGGTAGCGAAATATGCCAGCTTCAACCGTAATCAGCAACACCGGCTCCCGTACGACACTACAACTCACTAAATGTGTCACTGATTCTCATGCGATCTGCACCTGAATTTAGAGAGCGTATCATTCCTGCTCGAAATATGACGGCTATAACATGATGCAAACACCCATGACCTAATGACGTGATGCCGCATGCGTGCCCAATCCAATTTTGATGGAGCAACGCATGAATATCTTTGTGCCCTCTGCTTTCGGTATTCATGCTGACTACCTTCCATGTTCATCATTATATCACTATACCTCAGCTAATGTGCCGCATATGTCCATGTTCACGACGAGATAAGAGTTTCGCGCTCGTTGGGAACCGGTGATTGAACACTCAGTTCGTACTCTTTTCGGATAGCGTTAAACCATACCAGTGGTTTAACCCTCTCGACACCAGTGGCAAACTTCGGTGTTAGGATTGCTTACCGGTGTGCAATGTCTCGAAGCAAGACAATAGGCTGCGACTTTATTTACTGGCGTGTCGCACGCGCCATGTCGCAGTGATGTTAAGTAGGCCTTTGTGGTTTAACACGGGGAGCACGTTTGTCAAGCGGAAATCCACTACGATCGGACCATTAGTTTAATCAAGAAATTCTTGGGCTACTTAGCTGACACCAATGGGAGCTTGTTCGGCATGTCGTATGTCTTAATGTTGACTTTTAATATCAAATTAATATCACTTGATTGTGCAGTGTTGTCCACAACAATAGTCTGGTCCTAGGGCTTATTTTCACTACATCAGCGGCAACAAATGTTCATGTCTTGCTAATGCGTTTTTCAATAGTTACTTCAAATCGACACACGAAGACACAGATACAAACTTCTAGTATATTATTTGGAGCGGATAGCTGACCAACTCGTTTTCGAACGGAGTCTGGTGAATGTATAGCACAACTTACTGCCGCATGTATTCGAAGCAGCGTCCCTGTCGGAATTCAAAAAATTTCTTGATAAACAAATATTGGGAATAATCGCCTACACAATTGGTCAATATACCTGAGGGATGCAACAACACAGTGAAATTTCTCCTTGTTTTTTTCATCCAGTAATCACTTTCACTTCATCAATCCGCTCAGTAGATGTTCCTGGCTAATAAAATCTTTTTGATTTGCTTTACTTTCTCTAAAGTAATCTTCACTAGGCATAGCTTTACGAAATCATGTTCACTGTAAGGCTTCCACTTATATCGATCATTCCTTTGAGCTCGTAGCGAATATGATATCCTATCTTTCAGTTTTCATTTAACTGATATGTTACTACCTCAAGTTAACCGGCGATTCCTTGAGTTTTGGGACACGTATTGGGTCTTCATGCTCATTGTATGGTCGGTTTTTCCTTTCATTATATCCATTTACTTTGTATATTTCGATTTTCTGGTACTGAGATCAATGAAATAGTGATAGGCCATTTCTAGATTAAATGGCTAAATACCTACAGCTATATCGTCAACCACATAATTTGTTCCATTAAATTATGAAGATTGCAACATCCTTTGTACGGGCCGCATGTCTCAAGTCAAGCTAAAATAATCTTTCTGTACCCCGGTTGGGTGCACTTTCAGCATTTTACACTATCCACTGCAAATGAACTATGACATCATTAAATATGCGAGATATCACAGTTGAAAATGGGAATACTGTACTCAGATGTCACTCGAGGAGATAGTCTTGCATCTTTAGACAACGATAGCATGTTGTTCAGTGAATTATCAAGATTCTTCTCAGCTTCTTGTGACGACAAATAGTACCATTTCCATGAAAGTAAAAAAAATTTCAAAATGTTCGCAGTATCTCGATGAATTTTTAAATATCAGCGGAGTAAGATGGTCTCAGAGAACTTGGACATGATTCAGCCAAAGCATTCGTAAAAATATTCAAGGTGGATAGCGTAAAAATGATATCTTAGCAACTTCGGCATCAGCCGATTTAAAGGCCCCGCCACTGGCCATGCTCTCTGTAGGTCATTAGTTTTTTTCATGTCGCTCGAATTCTAGATCAGAATGCATTGCCGTCATCATACCACTTGTCTCCATAGATTAAAAGTTCTCAAACAGACAGCAAACCATGGACGGGAATTTTTCACATGCCCTAATAGTCGTCTTGGCTCTGACGGTGGCCCAAACAGTGGTTGCAACTTTTTCGCATGGGCAGACAACATTGATGCACATACACCCGCATCTGCGTCACATTTCTCCATGGCGGCATCCGATGGCTTTCGCAACGCGAGACGTCGTCGTGATCATTTCAGTGTTGAGAGCAATGTTTCTTTGGGCCATGTGCCGATGTGGCCTCCTCCAGCCTCAGCAAGTTCGCGTGGTGGTGAGTTAGCAATTAGATACATCGCTAGTATGATTTCACAGATTATTTTTCATTTTAATCTGTGACGTAATTTACTCAATTGACTCCCTCGTTTATTCATTCACCTACTTGTTTACTTATGCCTATTCTTTCTTTAAGCTAGGCGACTGCTAAACCAACTCCAATTTGACTGAGCGTTGTGATGGTAGATGGCAGGTTACGCGAGCGAGACGCACGCACGGCATTTAGACTGGAAAGCCGGCCACCGCCGCAAGCACAAGTTGACCACGCTTACACGGACCGGGTGAACAGTAAGTAATTGGATTGCAACGTTGGGAATCTGACACACTTTTGTTCCTGCACAAACGCAAGTGCGTTGGCGCTGGTGACACGGACCCGGTGCGGACGGTGGTGGCAGCTGATCGACTGAATGAAAGCAACCGACGAACTCGGCAAGTGGCAAGCCAACTAGCGCTTTGACGCAGGCGAATCAGCGTCGCAGCGGCCACATGAATGACACAACATGTGGTTGAGGTATTGTGAACAATGTGCAACTTTGTTCCAGTCGATATGGGAGTGTTTCAGACAGCTGCGAATGTACGCTGCACGCGAGTCCGTGATCTTGGATAGATGAATCGCCTGTTCGGTGTGCGCATCGGTAAAATGGTGCTTTATCTTTATGTGCGGTATAAAATGCCCCTTCGCACACCAATTATCGATTTTAGATCGCTGATCAGTCTTTGTTTTGATTCTCGGAGGGCTACTTCGACAAACAAGTCCTATTTTTAGCTGCATATTGTTTAGGGTAACATTTGTCTATCACCTCATCGATGTTCTTTTCCTACCGCAGACAGGTTTTTTTTTACATTAATGCACCCCTATACGTTACGTTCTTCTTTTATAAACCTGTTTTATCCTCGACTCGGCGTATACGTATGTCACGATATCAATCCAACTGCGTTAAGCTATTTGGGTTCTCTACGCACCACCTTTTTGCTGATCACAGTTGTTCACTAGCACGCTGATCTCTTTGTTACTATTCCCCTAATCACACTTCCTTTGTCAGATTTGTATTTGGCGGTTTCAACATTCATGGTAGTCTATCAGCTAAGACCATTCAGCACGTCACCATACACATGTTTTCATTTGGTGTATGGGGCTCTGCATCAACATATGTTTTCTGGGCTATTTTACTCTTGTCATTGCTTGTGAGCTGTCTCATTAGCTCAACCGATGGAATTCTGTGCTACTCTATCTTCTTACCCGCTGCTCCCTATAGGATTTCCCGCAAAGTTGCATAAAAGTCCAACATTTTGCAAAGAATGCGCAAAGTTTTGCAAAGAAAGTCCAAAATGTTGCAAAACCCTGTGCGATTCGCCAGCCACTCAGAACTAATGCTCTGACCTTACGTGTGTTCTCATTGGCCGGATGCCAACATTCGGTGCGTTAGTCTGGGGAGGTGAGCGCGCTGCCCGTTGTCTGGGTGAGACTTGTGAATGAACCTTAGAGGCATGGACGTCGGCGATGCAACGGGCTTGTGTGCGCCTCCTTCACGTCCGAAACGATAGATCACCATAGGTCTGAGAGTAATGAACAGTCGGAACATAAGCGTGTCTATGTTTCTAACGTCGTCGGCATGCCTTATCGCGTTGGACAAAGTATCTCATCAGACATTCGTGACCGAGCTCTGGGCGCCTTCGTCAACGGTGATGACTGGCAGCTGATGGCAGCTGTGAACAATGTTAAATATCAAACAGGCTATTCCTGGATTCGTCGTTCACTTGATCAGGACCCGAGTACTACGCAGGCGCGTGGTCGTAAACGGATTCTGTCGGAGGAAGACGTAGATGACATCCTGGATTGGATCGCATTTAACCGTAGTTTAGCCCGGCCAGCGGTGGACAAGTTGACTGAGTGTTAGTCAGGACTGGCTTCACGTCGTTCACCTTACTTCGTGGCAGGCCCCAATGCGCTGTGTATTTTCCACCCAATTTCATTTACCTAATCCAACCTTGCCTTTAAAATCTCTTGTCATCTCTTGGTCATCGCGATTCGCGTAATTGCACTTGTCAACGGACGTGGTGGAGGTATATACATGGGCGTCGCACATAGAAGAAGGTGCCGGAGTGTCCTAGATGCCAACGGTATGTGAGCGATGTGACTGGTCGGTCTAAGCTGAGTTCAAATGTTGCAACTACAATAATCATGTTGATATAAGTAAGGTTCCTGGTTAGAGTTTTGTAGTTTAATTCCCCCACGTTGAGCCAGTCCAGACTAACACACAGTCTACTTGTGCACCGCTGGCCGGGCTAAAATACGGTCAACTCTTGCAACTGAAATAATGACAAAACTGTACACGTCACTAATGGAGACACTGTGTCTTATGTGCGGTGTAAACAATTGTCGGCACTCGTGTAAATGCAACAATATTTCCACAGTGAACCCAAGAATCAAGGGTGCGAGCTTGGGAAAACACCACATAATGAATGTGAACGGCAGTAGTAGTATTTACGTATCTTGGTTCGTCGAAGATATCTTCCGAGTGGGTAGTTTATAGCGTTCTGATGTTCGCATGGCTGCAGTCTGAAAACCCTAATTGTGAGATAGATGGTAGTAATGACTTTAAAATTTCATTTGCCTGTATCTGATATTCTGTCAGTACCACGTTTAACAACGTAGCATCATCTCGATAAGCGGTATAAAAGTTGTAGTAACGGATTCTTGCGCACCTAAGTCTGTTGAGAGATATATGTGCCGTACATACTCCGGTTGCTTGGTATTATTTCGCACTTGCACGACAGGCAGTGACATTTGTCACAAATGGCACCAGGATTCAAGCGATGATCAGTTATCGTGACACTTGATCATCCTTTCCATGGTATCGGCTCAGTGTAACACTTAGTCAACGGGGTAGTCATCTTTTTCGACGGACGAGGGTTTCACTCACTGGGTGAGCACCGAGAAGACATCCAGGATGACAAAGCAGGCCAGGAAAATAGATTCGAACCGGTGGCCTTATGATTGCAAGCCAAGCGTGTAGACCACTCGGCCACCAGGTTTCCCGGTCTCTTTTCAGGTTAGCAAACAGTTCGGCCCTGAAATCTTTGCTAGTCTCCTTGTGTTCGATATCAGCCGGAGCACGTTGGCAAGCATCTATAAGTTCCTGAGACTGCGTAGTGACCCAATGTCCAGGTTGGCGATTTGATTTGCCACATTAAGACATATCCGCTGCTAACAAAGTCTGCCGGATTTTCGACCATTGATGTTCAATTGCGTTTGATGAGCGCCTACTCAGCTCGGATACCAGCGTCTTCAAGTAGTGCACGAAAAGTGTGCCTGTACATTTTGAACACGAGTATTTTAACAATTCAAATAGCTGCATTCAAGACGGCACTCTAAAATTAACTCTGTGATTGTTGTTATGTGAAACGAAATATTGAATGACAATTACAATTGCATTCTTTACAACTACGAGAGCTGCAGCAATTGTACGTCCGCCACGGATAGCAAAAGTAATCGCTACGCCACTGTATCCACCCCAACTACATCCCCATTTGTTTACGCACGCTATTGGGTCAAACGAGGGATCATCCGAACAATCAAAGCAGTATCCAAATCGTACTGGACAGCTATTCGCGCCTTTCTGGCACGCAAATTAAATGGGGCTTGCTGTAGGAATGGTTGCTTTTAAACCTAAAGTACAGCTTCCGAACCGGCTGATGTGGGTTCCGAACTTGGCAGACCAACTCCTAGTCGGGTAATGAATTAACGCGCCAGTGCACTCAAATGCAGCGGACAAGCATCGCACAGAGACGGTTTCCATTGAACACGCGATTCATTCGTTCAGTTTCAATGAGAACATCTTGTCTGGCAATGGACGCGTTTGCGAATTGCATCTATCAGTTCTTCTCACTCTTGTAAAGACCTGACATGACGTGCGCAGTAATTTCTTATTCACTACTATTCAACTATCCACGCTGATATCCCATAATGTGATATATCTGACGGTTGCTTCACTCGGCAAGCTCACTTGGTCCTACAAAGCGCTTTCCAAACATCCTAGTTTTCCGAACAAAGAAACCGTATCTACATCATGTCAGGTTGATCATAAAAGAGTTCGGTGCGGCGAATACCAGCACGAAAAAGACCATAAGTTGAATATATCACTTGGGCATGGCTTACTGGAAGCCGGTCCCTTGCGCTAGACATCAGATATCGCTTCAACCCTCGTATGAACACATAAATTTACGTATGTGCATACATATTTTGAAATCATTGTGAATACCCACGCGTCCCTACGCGCTGCCAGTGACGTGCTATACAACCAGATACGTAAAAAATAGGTCAGCAACGTGATCAAAACATGTCGCTTTTTCTAGACAATTAGGAAAATGTGCATGTATATGTCGAATAGCATTACGACATCCCACAACGCTGATCTCCTTGGTGGCTGCTCTGGGAATGCGTTCGAGGAACTGCAGCCTCCATTCTATCTACGCCATGAGTTTCTGGGGATCCCCGGCCAGGAGTTCCTCGTAGTGCACTCTCATCTCATTCTTCACTCTGGCCTTCACTACCTGCCAAACATTATCGATCGGATTGAGGGACGGAGAGTATGGACTCAATCTCAGTATGATTACTCCCTCATATCCATCTACTGACGACAGTTCTTCCAGTCGTGTGTGACATGGTGCATTATCACACCACCACAACCTGCCGGAGCTCCATCTCCCGTTTCAGGTTGTCTAAATGGCTTCGCAGCCATTCAAGAGATAGCGAACCTGTGAGTGAGCCATTCCGGGTGGTCATCGACATTTCTCCTTCCATTGTGAGTACACCGATCCAAATTCACATTGAGGCCTCTACTGTTGGAAACTTTGCAACAGGCCCTCACGCCTCTGGGCGCCCGACGACGAGTACGTTTGCCTTAAACGTCATCAACCCAAATGAAGAACTTGCCATCGCCCTCAAGTTGGAGAGACTGCTGAACGAATTCCATGCGTATCCCTTTGGTTCGCTGGTTGTTCATTCCCTCAGGAACCTGATAGAGTTTCTTCATACTTATCAATCGAATATCTAAATGCCGTGCGATTGTTGACTTCCAAATGTTTTTGTATAGATACGTCGTAGTTACTCACTTGCCGATAGCCACCACACATCCACGAAAGTGATAGACGGCGATTTCGTCCTATTGGGACTCGTCCGTAACGCGCACCCACCGAATCCTGGCGGATTCGAAACCAGGACCTTACTCTTGCGAATGAGCGAGTTATTTCACTGAGCCATGGGCGACGGCAGCGGACCGCCATGACTGATATCTGATTGCCGTATAGCACGGCTCATCCTCCACTGTCTTGCATGTTATGGATATGCTTTCCTGAACGTGTGGCGGATTTCTGCCTGTGTCTGACTGCGACAAACCTACACCAAAACCTACTAAAACCCCCTACTACTTACAAGTAATCAGTAGTCGCCCTAGCAGTTCACATGCCACCTCGATTGGTGGCGGCTTGCAAAGGAACTCGTGGCTCTGGGGGCCAGCCCTGTCCTCTACGCATTCATAACACGCAAGATAGTGGAGGATGAGCTGCGCTATATTGCAGTTAGGTATCAGTCGTGGCCGTCCGCTGCCGTCGCCCATGGCTCAGTGACATAACTCGCTGACTCGCAAGAGTAAGGTCCTGGTTTCGAATCCGGCAGGATTCGGTGGGTGCGCGCTACTGATGAGTCCCAATAGGACGAAACGGCCGTCTATTGCTTTCCCTGATGTGTGGTGGCTGTCTGCCTCTGTGTGCGACGAATCTATACAAAAACCTAATAAAATCCCCCTACTACTTACAGATTACCTCGAAATGTCCTTGTCCATTTCTGCTCGTACTCCCAGTTGCCGTAGCGTGAGTCAGGTCCCTTGCGATCCAATCCAGGATGTCATCTACGTCTTCCTCCGACTTAATCCGCTTACGACCACGCGCCTGCGTAGTACTCGGGTCCTGATCAAGTGAACGACGAATCCAGGAGTAGGCTGTTTGATATTTGACATTGTTCACAGCTGTCATCAGCTGCCAGTCATCACCGTTGACGAAGGCGCCCAGAGCTCGGTCACGAATGTCTGATGAGATACTTTGTCCAACGCGATAAGGCATGCCGACGACGTTAGAATCATAGACACGCTTATGTTCCGACTGTTCATTACTCTCAGACCCATGGTGATCTATCGTTTCGGACGTGAAGGAGGCGCACACAAGCCTGTTGCATCGCCGAAGTCCATGCCTCTAAAGTTCGTTCACAAGTCTCACCCAGACAACGCGCAGCGCGCTCACCTCCCCAGACTAACGCACCGAATGTTGGCATCCGGCCAATGAGAACACACGTAAGGTCAGAGCATTGGTTCTGAGTGGCTGGCGAATCGCACAGGGTTTTGCAACATTTTGGACTTTCTTTGCAAAATTTTGCGCATTCTTTGCAAAATGTTGGACTTTTTACACAACTTTGCGCGAAATGTTATAGAATCATCTGCTTGTTATCGGGCTTTCCCACCCAGCTTAGCTGCCTACTTTTAAGTCTTCTCCTTCATGTCCGCTAATGTTTCTGTCCCATTGTTCTTGCTTTTACCAATCATTTTTCCAAATCCCGCCTCTTCACCCTCAATTTATTATGTTTTTTTAGGCAGGGCACGTCCGCGTTCTTTGGTGGCGGCCAACGGCGAACGATCTCGTTCTGGTCCTTCCAGTGTTCGGAAGTGTGGGCTGTGCGGTGAGCCAGGTCATACACGCATCCGCTGTCCACGAGCCGAATAATTCACGTGCCCTCAGCGTCGCACGATTGTACATTGTCATCGGTGGTCCCTGATTGCGTTACGGCGAACTGTTATGTTGTACAGCTATGTTTGACCATCATGCATTTTTAAATCATTTTTGACTGTTTACCATCTTCTCTTCTCACTTTTTATCTTATCAATATGCTGCTCTCATCCACTTCAATGTGTCAGACAAGTGCTCTCTGGAAGATGGTATTTAACATTACGATCGCAAAATCGTGTTGGTTTCCTTCATCTGCCCCAGAACTAAATTATGACGTTACTCGTCATCCTAAAAGTAAACTGTGGATACTTGGAACTACCATCCTAGACATACTTGGTATGGATGGTGCTGTGTGGGCTAACTCATGGCTCTACGTGCGCACGTACGACCACCTCGCGGTTGATTGGTTGTGCGTTTGTCGATGGATCACAACTGCTCATCACGCCTGTAGTCATTCAGCAGAATACACGCTTCCAAGTGCATCGTGCCTTTGTTCTGATAGCGTTCGTACATATCCGTGGTACTTATACGAAGGTCGAGTTGCGGTAGGCCTGCTGCGCATATTGGGACACAACTAATGGTTAAATAAATAACTAAATTCGTATGTTTACCGACAAGCGGTATATGGCCCAATTAGCTGGAGCGATCGTTTAAGCAAAGGATTAGTAAATCAATGGAACAGTAGTTATAATGGTTGAAAAACCAAGACTTGACAGGTCTCGTGAGATGCTTTCTGTGAAACACAAGTTCAAAAAATGTAACAGCAAACTAATACATACATTTGTGGACTCACCATGATATCCACATCTACCTACGTGTAAATCCGTCCGCCCAGATCTCGTGTTGACTGGTGGCCACACTATTTGGCTGCATATTGTCGTCATTTGAAGAGCGGCATTCAAATCACGTAATGCAGATGGTTTAAGCTATCGTCAAGTCGTTTTTAACGCGTAACAGGTGCGCAGCAATGACAAACGCCCTCTAGGATCGACAAATTCTGAAAGAAAGGATATTCAGACAGCATTTCAACCAACTGTGGTGGGTGGTAAGTTTCATCTGGTGGCACTTAACTTTTGTGTTGCGGCCAGGTTTCAAGTAGTGATGGCGACCGTGACTAGGGTTTTTCAAAATCTGATAGGTTAGCATGACATCGCCCCGTAAACGTTGATAACTTCCGCTGTACACTCCCACGGCTGTCGGTTGTGTTAGGTGTGACAGAGCAAACCCTTAATGTGTTTGGTTGCGCTTGGCTGTGAGGTCTCGACTACAGTCAGATTACGTTTTAGCGGCAGTTGCTAGGCCTAAATTGCGTACTCTACATGGGGCTTCAACTACGCATTGGACATTTGCTGAAAGATGGATGGGTCGGACTGCTCGAACTCCCTCCATAAGAAACGGGCATGTTGAATCCCGGTTTTGGACACCTTCAAGAACTACTCCGAACGGTCGACCTCGTCTCTCAGCATCACCACAAGATCGCGCTCATCACTGGGTTTTAGAGTCACGCTCCTAGTGCTCTTACGAAACGAGGTCTGATTTTTGACCTATATGTGATCAGATCACGGAACTTGCCAACAAATTCCATGCAGGCATTCGAAACTTCCAGATGGTAAGCAGTCATCATCATTACACATTGCTTTAGCTTAGAAACACACTTCAGCTAACTGTGTCGCGATATAAATGATAAGATATATGAGAAAGCGAGTTACCAAACATTACTGGTACCGGACCTAAGAAAGCAAGTAATATACTGCTAAGTGTACTGTCATCCATACAGTGTGAGACCGTTGTTGGAGGGGAAGCTTAATGGGAAAGGGAGGGACAAAGAAAGCACACGCAATTGATGTGGGCTCTTGGTCATGTTAACAAATGTATCCAGCCGAATGTGTTCATCATCTTTAGGACCATGTCATGACACTCGGGAGACGCCAAATTCGAAGATAGGGACTTTATTACTGTTGGCCAAGTCATCACTTGGTTTCCTGTTCTTTTCTTCCATCCAGACCCTGGTCGCCTAAACAGCGCACGTCAAGGGAGTCTGTGTGTTGGCGTGCGCAATACGTACCCTAACCATCAAAGCCTGTGCGTTAAATAGTGGTGCTGAGCGGTTCACTCGCTCGACGCCGAACACCTTCATTGTTCAGGTGGCCATCTCACTAGATATGTGCTAAACTGCGAAGGCAGCGATGACCGAACGTAACTAGCTTCTTTATATCTTCCGATTTGATAGGCCAGGTTTAGCAATTGTACAGAATGGTTGAACGTACGCTGTATTGTAAACTCTGACCTTCACGACGAGAGTGATGTCCCACCGACGCCACAGATGGGGAGGATTAACAAAATCATCTTGGGCTTTTGCTATGCGGCTTGTGATTTCATGTTCTAATCCACTGGCGCTAATATAACTATCTGCGTATTTGAATTTCCAGATCTCTTACAATGTTGGAGGATTGTTTTGCATTTCGAGGGTGCAAAGTATAGCCCAAAGCGGCTGACAGCCGGTGCTAATTTTCACTTTTAGAAGGTGTCGCATATTAGGTCAATATCATCCGCACACTCCAGACCATGAAGTCGCTCATCTGGAAGTAGCTCCACACCTAAGACCTGTCCAGTGAATGCTGTATCTATAAATATGTCGATGGCGAAATTAAATATTGAAGTCAAAATAGGTCTTGTCTACCTGAGTGGATACATTACAACATCTTGTGCTGTCACTGTGAATGGATAAAAGCAAATAAAGTCTAGCACGAAATGTGTTTGCATGTCACTCAAACAAACAACTGTGCGTCATACTGATGAGTTTTGTTAGATCAACTGCCGGTCCGTAGCCTTAAGGATCGCAAGCCTGCCTTGTAATCCGATAACGCAGGTTCGAGTCTGCGCAGGGACCAGGCGAATCTCGCAGTATCCTTACTCCACGTGCAACTGGTAGTGGTTGCGCGGCAGCGGAGTGTCTGTACTGCTGATGCGTTGAGTCTGACAAGTACAATAGGATTGAACTGTGTTAAAAAGCAGTGGAGATAATATGGTTCTAAACTTTGAGCATGTAGAAAAAGTAGATGGCGCTTTCGATAGACCATCATGTAGTGGGTGGAAATAAGTTCTAACGACAGCACAGATAACGGGCAGTGTTCTTGAAGTAACCCTGGGAAATTTTCTGGGGAGAAGTAATGCCACATACATACAGTCACTAATTTAGCAGCGGTACGATGACCACAGCACAAACTCACCGAGACCTCTCTGAAGAGTAGATGTCTCGACTTTTGAAGCTATACCTCATCTGCCTACTTGCATACAATAAAGTTGGACGGTTTAAGAAGTTTTTCCTTGTAAAACTCCACAATCGGAGCAAAGTTTAGTGGTCTTAGTTCTTTTAAGCTGGATTTAGGCATTGGTCTGTTTTATTACGCTGTAGACATTGGTATGAACCCCACTCGGGATCAGCTAGTAAATGAATACATTTTTTATTCTCGGCAAGGCGAGCACGACTTTACAGGCATGATCATGTTAACATTACATTGCGTGATCATGAATGTGCAAAAATCCGATATTTTTTCCATAACAGTGTATGGTTGTGTAGAGTTGCATATACGTATATACATATATATGTATATATATATTCACAGTCTGTTAACAGACATTGTGCCATCAGAACCACGGCAGAAGAAAAAGGTGAAGAAGATGGGAACACTAATGCGAATAAAAATTATGGGAAACGATTTTTTTGGTTTTACACACGCCATTTTGTATTTGCTTTGTTTTGTGGGTTCTCGTGTGCATCAAAGGGATGGTGAAATTGCGGAACAACATTGCCGCCACTGATGTCTGTTGCGGGCCATGACGTCCAATGTTTCCAACCACTGCAATTCAGCATCTCGTGGTCCCCAACCTGGAAGGCGGACTGGTCCGACTGCCGCCAAACTTGAGGTCGCCTTCTTCATACTCCTTCTCCACGTCATCGGCTGTCCACCGCGGCACTTTTCCAATCGCTCCCTGGGAGTGCAAATAGCGCTCGACGTGGAAGGCGATGGGCTGGCATGCGCAGAACATGCCCGAGCCAGCGCATGCGATGTCGGAGAATAACGTCTTGAAGACTGGCACTATTCGCCCCAAGCACGCGGTCTCTCACCTCTGCGTTGCTTACGTGGTGTTGCCACCACACCCTAGCAATCCTTCGTAGACAGCGATTATCAAAGACTGATAGACGCTTCATATCTTCCGAGCGAATAGGCCAAGTCTCACAGCCGTACAAGAGTACTGCACGGACGGAAGCATTGTACACCCTGCCCTTGAGCTTGAGACTGACATCACGACGACGCCATAGATGTCTCAGTTTGATGAATGCAAGGCGGGCCTTTGCAATCCGTTGTGAGACTTCATCTCCAACACCGCCACCAGCCGTGATGCAACTCCCTAGATAAGTAAAGCAAGGGACTTGCTCCAGAACATGTCCAGCAATGGTGAGCGCGGGTTCAGGCACCTGCCAGTCCTGGAGCAGCGTTTTACATTTTCCCGGAGTGAAGCATAGGCCGTACTTAGACGCCTCCATCGCCAAGCGGTCCAGAGCGCTCTGGACGGATTGTGGGTCATCCCCCAGCAAGGCGATATCATCGGCGTAGTCCAAGTCCGTGAGTCTGTCTCCAGGGAGAAGCTCAACACCGCAGTCCTGGACACCTTCCAGTGCTCTTTGGAGAACATCTTCGATGGCGAAATTGAAGAGGAAAGGTGAAATAGGGCAACCTTGGCGAACACCGCTGGTCACAGCAAATGAAGAGGAGTGCGTGCCGTAAGCCCTAACTTTGCCCGACGTGTGACTGTAAAGTACTTTCAGGATGGTTACAAACTTGTCGGGCACACCTTTCTTCAGTAAACAGTTCCACAACGCAGATCTATCTACTGAATCAAATGCCGCTCGGATGTCCAAAAACACTACGATTGTTGGCCGCCGGTGGATGTGACGAAGTTCGAGAACTTGCCGAAGCGTGAAGATTTGGTCGATGCAGCCGCGGCCTGGACGAAATCCGGCTTGTTCTTCTCGGGGAAAACTCCTCTCTAGTCGTTGAAAGCCTGCCAAGTAGGACCGACACGAAGATTTTGGATGCGACAGAGATTAGGGAGATTCCGCGGTAGTTGCAGCAATCGGCGCGGGAACCCTTCTTGTGAATCGGGACAATGACCGATTCTCCCCATGAGCTCGGAACCTTCTCCTCAGTCCAAACTTTCGTGAACAGCGATAGGATTTCGCTGATAAGTACACTCCCACCATCTTTGAATAGAGCTGGTGGTAGGTTGTCGGGACCCGAAGCCTTGTGGCGTTTCAGAGATTGGACTACATTTCGAATCTCTGCTTCATTTGGGGGGGGGGCTGTGGAGATAGGCCAAGCATCATACATTGGGGCTGGAGGTGCCGCAGGGGGCTGTGTTGGGTGGTTGAATTGAAGAGCGAAATGCTCTGACCAGCGACCCAATCGCCTGTGAAGGTTGGTGATCTTCGTGCCGTCTGCCTCGCAAATCGTCTGGCTGATAGCGTGGAAATTGCAACCAGTGGCCCTGATGATGTAAAACAGACGGCAGAAGTTGCCAGCTGATGCAGCGGCTTCCATCTCACCAGCTTGTTTTGACCACCAAGATTCACGATCAGAGCGAAGGCTTGCTCTCAGCTGTTGCGTAATAGACCGGCGGTGTTCGTTGTACTCTGCGCCAGCAGGCACCGCCCGTCGACGATCCAGCAATTCTGATGATCTTCCCGAGATCCAGCATTTAGGAGTGGAGCGAGTGAGGCCACAGCTGGACAAATCGGTCGACAACAAGGCTTGCTGGAGACTTGACCAGTGTTGATCAACATCCAGAGTGTGAGAGAGGAGAGCTTTTCGCGAAGCTTTTGTTGATAATCTCTCTTCACCATTGGGTCCTCCAACTTGTAGGTGTTCAGTCGGGTGTGTTTTGACCTAGGCGAACCACCAAAACGCATGCAAACGGTCGCACACACCAGTGCATGATCGGTATCGACGCATGTTGACCAAAATGATCGGCAGTCGCGTACACTGCCGCGCCACCTGCGACTTATAGCTATGTGGTCAATCTGTGACCAGCGCTGGGTTGATGATGGGGGGCGCCAAGTGGCGTACTGGCGTCCAGGATGACGAAAGCTGGTGCTGGAGAGGAATAGTTGATGATCGGCACAAAGACTGAGCAGTCTCTCTCCATTGTCTGAGCGAACATCATCATATCCATGCGGTCCTCCGAGGTGGCGCTCACATGGCAGCAGACGACCGACACGCGCGTTGAAGTCACCTGCCAAAACAATGATGTCTGTTTTAGGAGCCCTTAAGAGCAGCTCATGAAGGTTCTGATAGAACTGGTCTTTAACGGTGCCTGAGCTACAGTCAGTGGGCGTGTAGGCAGAGACCACGAAGAGAGCACGCTTTTCGACTCGACGTCTGCTGACTTTACAAGAGCCATGGAGCCTCATCGCACAAAGGCGGCTATTGATCGGAATCCAATCAATCAAAGCAGTCTCGGCTCTAGCACTGAGGACGATTCCAACACCAGCTTGCCCAGATGCGGCGGACTCGGCGTCACCAGAGAGGCGGAGATGGAACCGGGTGCGTGGGTGGAGCGGTGACACCAGCTGGTAGACCGAGTTAGAGTCCTGGAGTCGTGTTTCAGTCAGGCAGCAGATATCAATTCCAAGGGTCTCTAGCGTGCGTGCAACTCCAGCTTGCTGACCGATCTGCAGTAATGTGCGTACGTTAAAAGCTGCAAGTTTGAACTGCGTTCCGGGTTGCAGGAGCGAAGATGGGCGACTTTGGGACCGGCAACTCTCTGTTGAGTACTGTGTGGTTGAGTTGGCAGATGTCACGGGAACAGGTTCATCAGTGTAGGTGGGATTGATCGTTGTAGAGGAATCAGGTAAAATGGGTGTGAATGGTACACGGGAAGGGTAGGTAAAATGGTGGCGTGTGCTTATGCAGTTGGCATAGTAACATGAGTGAATAGCATGGTAGCAGCAAGACAGCGGGTGAATGGTCGTGTTGTAAGTCCATGGTTCGTCAGTGGGCGAGATACTACCCGGTTGCCCAGGCCGAAGTAGAGGGTTGTCTTAGGGGGCCCCACCCCGAGCCTTTGATCAAGGATCTAACCTACAAGGCAGCAGGGCGATATGAGGGTGTCGCAACCCGTTGGGAGCCGGTGACCAAACGAGTGGTTCATACGCCTTTAGGACCGCATAGGACCAGGGGCCCAACGCACCCTTGAATTACAATGCCACTCAGAGAGAGGCAAGGGGCAGTGACTTTATTTAGTGGCGAGTCACATCCGCCACGTCACAGTGTTGTTAAACGGACATATGTGGCTTTTTATAGGGAGAACGCTTGCCAGGCGAAAACCCACCACGTCCTGGAACACTGCCGCCGAACCATTCGCTGGAACGGGATAATCCCGAACCACCCAGCTGGCACCACCAGGAGGTTGTTCGGCAAGCCAGCCATATACGTATGTAGTTGTGTGTGTGTAGCTGTGTAGTTTGTGATTGTAATTATGGTGCTCCATTCTTGAATGTTTGATACCGTCGGCCATGTGCGAGTAGATCGTCGCAACGAGACTGGACCATAACGTGGTGCGACGGTTTGCGTACCGCATTGACCCATTGAACTATACTGAGTGATGCCTCCGGGCACCTTGAGAGCTACTCCAAACAGGTTGGTCAATGGTGAGAGGTCATACAAACTCAGTCTCCTGGTCCTCCAGAATGGGGGTTTGAAATGGGACGGCGTCTATTTTTGTAAAACTAAATCATTGCCACCTCCCCGCTGCTTTGTGGACAGGCTTTTGAGCCAAAGGCTTTGGATGAGGATCCTAATCGTCCTTCTGTCTAGGTCTGGGCTCCCTGGCAGTATCTCAGCTCACATACAACCATGACAATTTCTTCAAACATAAACTTCGTCCTGCATCGGCCGTCGCGCAGATTATCAAGGGTCGCCTTATCTGTTGTATACAGCAGGGCGGATAAACGAAAACATTCTACTGCTGGCGCCTCGCTTCTTTCTTTTCCACCTTTTTCTCTTACTCCCATCCCGGCCCCATTACTAACCTTCCTTCTATAATTCCCAGCTCAGTTTACAGCAAGCGAAATGCCACTGGAGTAGAACCATCTGCAGCCACCATCCCACCGCACCTATCGGCAGAAGTCCCCTATAAGGCCACGCTATCCCGTTTCCATGGCGACATTCAACGTTCGCACTTTAAGACAAACAGGTCAACAGGCTGCACTCGCACGCACCTTGGACACACTGGGTATTGATGTGTGTTGTGTGTCCGAACCTAGGATCAATGACCCTAACGGGGTTATTGAATTGACTGCACCCGACTTATCCTCACGTTATTGATTGCACGCATCCGGAGACGCCGATGCAGCACTCACGGGTCAAGCTGGTGTAGGTATCATTCTAAACTCCAAGGCTGAGTCATCGTTGGTTGATTGGATTCCGGTGAACAGCCGTTTATGTGCAGCCCGTTTGACGACATCAGCTAAGGTGAATTCACGAAGTAAAACAAGACGCTGTTTGTTTGTGATTTCCGTTTATGCTTCCACCTACTGCAGTTCAGATGTCATGGACACATTCTATGACGAACTGAACGCGCTACTACGCAGTGCTGCTCGTTCAGGTATTATAGTACTTGCAGGGGATGTGAACGCACAAGTAGGGCGTCTGAGCTCTTCATAAGCCCAGTTGGGTGGTAATTGTGGGCTTTACTCCGAACGGACTGACAACGGTAAGCGTCTGCTGCAACTGTGTGCGGAGCACCAGTTGTCTCTTAGTAGCACTGCTTTTAGACACAGTGGGCGCCGAAGTGCCACTTGGCGTCCACCTGTAGCTGGCCAGCGATGGACCCAAATTGACCACATAGCCATAAGTTACAGGTGGCGCGGTTCCATCCTGGATTGCCGCTCGTACGGGAGTACTTGTGTCGACTCTGATCATGCCTTAGTACGTCGTCGTTTCTCCATGAACTTTACCGGGATTCGCACCAAACCTCTCCCGCGATTGGCAACTGAGTAATTGTTTCAGCCCTGAGTCAGGCAAGCCTGTCAAGACGCACTGCATACCGAACTATCGCTGTGCTGTCCTAATAACACTGAGCTTCACTGGGATAGGATCTCGGCCGTCATGCACGACGCAGGAGCATCTGCTTGTGGCACTATCCATCGTTATCGCACCAGTCACTGGATATCCGAGAGGTCCGTGAACCTGTTGGAAGCTAGAAGCCACCTCCCGTCTTGTTCTGAACGCAGTGTGACCAGACGGGTTATTAGGCGTGAACTGAAGCAGAGCCTACGTGCTGACAAGGAAGCCTGGTGGATCAGCAAGGCTTAAGAAATGGAGGAGGCAGGAGCAGTAGGCATTTACCGCAGGCTCTTCCAGCTAATCCGCCCCACTGGTCCCAGAAAACGAGGCGTCAGTGAGACAATCAGAGACAGCGCGGGTGCGCTGATACACAATAAGGAGCGCCGTATGGCTCGTTGGGCAGAACACTTTCAAGATCAGTTCAGCTGCCCCCCTGCTCCTGGACCTCTTCCTACACAGGTGATGCAGGACGAGCCATGGACGGTTAGTTTAGAGCCTCCATCGGAGGCCGAGGTCTGAAACGCGATCACAGCCTTTAATCGTTTTCGTGCCGCTGGCCCGAATTCCCTCCCACCTGCACTGTTTGAGGATGGAGGTGAGGTCCTCTGCAGGGCACTGACCTCCCTATTCGAACGTATTTGGAAGACTGTCCTGGCTAATTGGAGCGAATCGATTATAGTGGTAATATACAAGAAGGGCAGTCGCACAGACTGTACGAAGCACAGGGGTATTAGCCTAACGCCGGTTGTGACAAAATTACTGGCCTCGATTCTCGTTCGTCGCCTCACTGCGGAACCGGAATCTCGGATTAGGAAAGAGCAGGCCGGTTTCCGCCCAGGACGTGGCTGTATAGACCATATATTCACTTTGCGGCAGTTGCTAGAACAGCGCCACGCATACCGCAGACCGACAATAGCTGTGTTCCTCGATTTCAAGCGTTCGTTCGATTCTGTTCGAAATACTTGCGCGAAAAGGTGTTCCCCCGAAATATGTGAACGTCCTTCGTGCTCTATACTCGAACACTACAGGCCGCGTCAGGGTCTATGCTGGCCTTTCGGATAGCTTTCCGACCACTAGTGGTGTTCGTCAGGTTTGTCCGATTTCTCCATTTTTGTTTACTTTCGTCGTGGATTCCATCATCGAGTGTTCTCTTGGGGAATCTCACGATGTAGGCATTGAAATGCTGCCTGTTTAAAGGTTAGTTGATCTAGATTATGTGGACGACGTCGTCTTGCCTTTCGACAATGTTGGGGCAGCCCAATCAACCCTGAATAGCCTGTCCAGGGTGCTCCCATTATTTGGTATGCACTTCGCACCTTCAAAGTGCAAAGTGTTGCTGCAGGGCCACCAGCTACTTGATGATCCCTTGACGCTTGCTAACGAGGAACTCGAGGTGATTGATCGTTTCACTTATCTTGGCAGCTGCATCAGCAATGATGGGCGCATAGAAACTGACGTGAGCTCACGCATTGCAAAGGCCAGAGCTACCTTCTTGAACCTGCGGCATCTTTGGCGACAGAACGGAGTTTCCCTCCGTCTGAAAGGTCGTGTATACAAGGCCACAGTGAGGGCCGTTCTGCTGCATGGTAGTGAGACTTGGCCCCTTCGGTCTGAAGATCTGAGGCGCCTTCAAGTCTTTGATCATCGTTGTTTGCGAAGCATTGCTGGAGTCGGATGGCACCAGCGTGTCCGCAACGATGATGTGCGCAGGCGAGTACTAGGCGATGATGAATCATGCTAGCTCCTTAGAACAACAGATAGCACTGAACAAGTTGCGTTGGCTCGGGCACGTGCTACGTATGCCTGGTCACCGCTTACCTAGACGGGCCTTGTTTAGTCTGTCAGGTGTAGGGTGGCGCAAGGCTCGAGGTGGACAGAAGTTGACTTAGCAGCTGGAAATGAAGTCACTGACGACCAAACTGGGTACCTTTGGTCCGTGTGGCCTTCCGGGCTGTAGTCCACGTGATTCGCCATGTGCTTGACTCGAGACTTTACAGGACATGGCTTGCGGTAGACACCATTGGTGCGTCTGCTGCCGTCTCCTAATCGGATTGCCTGTTTAAAGTATGTTTGGTGCTGAGTTATCTGCTGGGTAATGGCTGATTATGACGTGTGGCAGTGGAAGCCGCAAGGAAGCTGTCTCGCTGATGCCGCCTTATCTTTGCACGATAACCAGCTGTTGGTGAGGGTATGTTGTCTACACAAGGTGTAGGCGCCTTGACGATGAAAGTTTGCTTAGGGCATTAAGGTTTTCAGGTAAGTCCCCCTTCTTTCCCTCTTATTCTTTATTTCATAGGTCCTATTGGATGTATGGCAGTGAAGCATCAGTTCAAATGGTTGATGTACTGCTGTTGATGATGATGATGTGTGAGTAGAGGATTGATGTCCGTGGGTTGAAAAGGATTATCCGGATATCCACGCGCCAGTGACTTTAATTTGTGGCGAGTCGCGATTGCCACGTCACAGTGTTATTAAGCGGACATTTGTGGCTTTTTATAGTTAGAAGGCTTTCCAAGCGAAAACCTACCACGTCTTGAAACACTGCCGCCGAACTATTTGCCTTAACGGGTTAAACCCGAACCACCCAGCTGGCACCACGTGGTGGTTGTTCGGCTAGCCAGCAAGGAATGATCTGTTGACGCTCCCGAATGCATTTGAATAATAAACAAGCAGCAACTGCACTGCTCTATTTTTTTCATTCAGTGCAGATGATGCCGAATATGCTACATACGGCATAGCATCCAGTGGGGAGTGGTTAGGCTTATAAGCAAACTGGTATACATTAACCATGCTGACGTTCATGTTACATCCATAATGCTTCCCCACCGTAATTGGGGTAAACCAACTTACACTTAAATTAGTCCTTTTTAAGCGTGATAAGTTTCTTTCCACCTTATTTGGTTTGTTCTGCCTGCCTGAATCGCCTATTAACTTGCAGTCGTAGCTCACGCTAATTGTGGTAATCTTCGCTAACTTTATCGCGTTTGTGGCATTTTTTGAATAATTTCTGAACAATCTGTACTTATCACGGATTCGTTGCTAATTTAGCGCAGAGTTATATCGGCATAGCCGTATGCTTTAACAGATATGTTTTGTTTGATGACGTCATTTCAAGTGATTAGCTGTTGTTTGACATCCCCGGCTTGGCTGCGCTTGATGTGCATGTTGACAAGGTGTCTACCTGTCTATTACCAACTACCTGGCTCCAGGAGACAGTTAGTCATTGCTGGAGTGTGCACAGTCCTTGTGGTCGTGCTAAGCTTGAACAGTGATTCCATGCACTCAGTGTGGAGCGGACTACGGTCCGTCCACCGCCTTGTGTGCGCTTGATTCCCCAAATACAGCGTGCTTGTGTTTGCCTGTGAAGGAGTGTGGGCTGGCTCCGTTGATGAAACGTGGCTCCCATCCACCTGCCTCCCGCTTATTCCTTCGGGTTTACACTGGATGTGGGGTATGTGGTTGAAGCTGTGGGTAGTGCAGCGCAAGCTACCCATGGTCCCTTTCTGGACGCAGGCGTCCTGTGGCTGGCCACAGTGACAGGCAAATCCGAAACCTGATGCCGCCAACCATACCTTACCCGCTTGGGGGCATGTGAAGATCTGAGGACGATAGCTTTGAGCCTCCATGATGGGCACAAGCGTTATTCTTACAGATTTCCATTTATCATGTATTGTGTCACCCGTAAGACAGCAGTTAACCAGAGCGCTTATGGGTATTGCGAGATGTTTACACGCACTTTTTTAGGACGAGTATGGATAAAGCATCAGATCTAGCAGCGTTAGTTATCATCAATTTTGGAATTCCTTTTAAACATCGAAGCGATCTGTGGTGACTGCGGAACCTGTGTTGATGACGAAGAGCGGAGAACATATACCTTTTAATAAAGAACGAAACTCAGCCTTAAGTCTGTCCCCACTCACATCATCAAGACGCTTTGGGGAAGTTTTGCTACAGCTGTTTTGAAACCCTCCATAAGTCGCGATCATCGTGATTTCCTAGCACAGTTTCAATGTATAAACGATTCAGTCGCATTGTCACTGGTTTTATTTCCAACAGTAGTCATTTTAGCTTAGTAGACATTTTGCATCTGTATGCCCGCTCTTTCTTTTGTCTAAATCGCTTCAGTACTAGCGAAGAAAATCGGTACATTCGAAGGTAGATAGTATCGACAAGGCAGCATAGAACAAAGCGGAAGTTAACTTAGTCGGTTAGGTGTTCGCACTCCAAACACAGATTTTCTTCCGTGAAAACTGAAAAGTCAATGGAAGCCATCGTCGCATGCAATTTCGCGATATTTTCTGACAAACAGTCTCACCGTCTGATGCGTCTGAAGGGATTTTTAGTCAAAGACAATTGTGGTCTTGCTGTAAACATTCCGACCTGTCTTCAGAACACAGTGGTCTGAATTACTGAGAGGAGCACGCTTTAAAGTAGAAAACTACTGAGTTTTGTTTGTGAAAACAAAATCAAACTGTACATCAAGTCTGGTTTCGAAAGATACCATATTCTTAGACCAAGTGTCTTGATGGATGTAGTATCACTTTTATTAAAGTCATCAGCAGCTATACAAACAGCACTCTAATTTGCGCAGGAAATCTAATGAGAAATGATCCGCGAAATTTTTTAGTTCAATCCATAGTGTGTCGGAGGCTGTTAAGTTGTTTCCGATGACGGCAGAAGAAATCCACTCAGAAAGTTCGGTTTACACTCAATCGAATGACAGCTAATTTTAGATATTGCATATATAAACAACAAGATAGCCGAACTGCATCATGATCTCGTTCTCATAGGTGATCACATATCCTCTGCGATTTTGCGGTTTCCCAAGACGATCGAACTTAAACGACGCGGTATCCATCGAGTTGAATAACTTTGTCGTCCATATCCGAATATAACTAGCTTTCTTATAGCATTATAATACATGTTTTTGCTTAATCCTTACGCCGAGTAGCGGCACTGAGGTCGGAGATTTTAGCAAGTAGAGGGTGCACATTGCTAGGGAGAATTAGCGTAATTTGCACTTTGTTAATAGGACAGCGTCTGAATCCAGCTTATCAGCCGGCGCCATGCTTTCTCACGTTGCTTTATTATTCGTTTGATGATGTTTATGACCGCATGCGACATAAGTCGCGTCTCGCGCAGCGTCCCGGAACAATTTCAAAAAGTTAGCAGAGTGGGATAAGATTGATGATCTCAGAATGACCCAGATAAAAATGCAAGAACAGCGCCACAAATTGAGAAATCAGAGTAGATAGCATAAAAAGATACTCCAGAAAGAGTCTGTCGGTCGATTTGAAGGCCCTGTTGGGTGGCGCCCGAGATACTAGTCGGAAACAATGACACGTAAAAGACGTGTCAAATATGGGACAGTGGAGAAATTGGAGGCAGATAAACCCAACGTACATTGTACAGACTACAAGAGCAGCAATCGAATCAACAAGAGCAAGGAACGGTATAACACGAGACTCACGATAGCCACTTTGTGAAAACGGAAGTGCCGTCAGTAAAACAAATGAACGTTATGAGGGCAAAAACAACAGTAAAATCCAATGTTGTACAGTACTGAGAATGTTTCGATGTCATTTCATCTCATTAGCTGGAGATAGCAGGCCTCGACCCCGCGATCATTGTAATATTAGTCGCAACGTCTACCCATTTGGCTACCGCGTGACGACGGGCGACGCTTGGAACAACGGTGAATGACTAACTGGAAGGCCATTTTGGATTACACGTTGTGTGTGTGTGTGTGTGTGGACCGCGATTAACATTGAAGTGAACCTTGGTCACTGTGATCACTGGGACCATAGCCGAAGCAGGTGGGAATTAGGTGTTGCTCTTTGAAGACACTGCAAAACCACGACGCGTTTCGATGCAATTTCATCTCATCAAGTGGATGCAGCAGGCCTCGAACTTACGGCCATTTGAATAGCAGCCGAAACCTCTACCCCTTTGGCTACTGGGTCCCAGTGATCGCAGTGACCAATGTTCAATTCACTGTTAATGGCGGTCCACATTGATGTTACGCGTCTCAATCCAATCGTACAACATGTAATCCAAAATGGTGAAGCACAGTTGTTGACACCGATCATGCACTTGTATGTGCTGACCTGCGGATGCGCTTTGGCGGACGCCCGCGACGATGTTGTGAGCGCATTGACACCGGCAGACTGGTGAATCCAGCTGTTCTGAACGCCTATCAAATTACGCTGTCATCCGAGTTGGATAAACGCTCACTAGATGCACTTGAAGCTCACTGGTCTCATATGCAACAGGCCTTACTAGCAGCAGGCAAATCCTCATGTGGTATGTCTAATCGCCAACATGAACATTGGGTCTCTTCACAGTCTTTGGAACTTATAGATGCTCGCCGGCATATTCCGGCTGGAAGCGAACACAATGAAACTCGCAAAGAGCTCCGGGCGAAACTCCGTGCTAGCCTGAAGAGAGACCGCGAATCCTGGTGGTCTCGTCGTGCAACAGAGATGGAAATGTCCGCTGCCCTTGGTAACCATCGTGAGTTATTCCGTCTTATACGGGAAACGGGCAGCAGGAGACCTAGTGTTAGTGAAACTATACGTGACGAGAGTGGACAGCCTATCCACAACTTATCAAAACGCCTGGAACGTTGGGCTGAGCACTTTGAAAGGCAATTTAATCGGTCGGAATTGTTAGATTTCTCGCCGACTAGTGATCGCCCTGCTCCGTGGGCTGTTCCTTTGGATTCACCCTCTCGCTCAGAAGTCGAACATGAGATCAAACTGTTGAAGTTAAATAAAGCCGCGGGACCTGATGACCTTCCTCCAGCCCTCTTCACATTCGGGGGACCTGCTCTTGTGGATGATTTACACGAGTTACTTGTGAGACTGTGGGAGCAGGAAACTGTCCCAACCGATTGGAGCCGCTCCATCATAGTCCCAATTTTCAAAGAAGGCTCACGATCGGAATGCGGCAGCCATAGAGGAATCAGTCTGATCTCCATCGCCTCCAAATTGCTTGCCTCTGTCATCCTTCACAGACTGACTGGCGCTCGTGAAAGCCAGATTCGTGAAGAGCAAGCTGGATTTCGTCGAGGTCGTAGCTGCATTGACCACATCTTCACCTTGCGTCAGTTGTTGGAGCACCGTCACATATATTGGCGGCCCACCGTTGTCGTGTTCCTCGATATCAAAGGTGCATTCGATTCGGTGGATAGACATGCACTTTGGGACTGTCTACTCAGGAAAGGTGTACCTGAGAAATATGTGAATATTATCCGAGCATTATATGCGCGTAGCTCGGGCAGAGTGAGGGCTTACGGCAAGTTGTCGTCGCCCTTTAATATCTCCAGCGGCGTCAGACAAGGATGCCCGCTGTCACCTTTCCTCTTCAACTTCGCTGTTGACGAAGTCATGGAAATCGCGTTTACAGGACACGACTTAGAAAGTGTGGATCTGCTCCCTGGAGAACGACTTCTTGACTTAGAGTATGCTGATGATATTGCCCTGATCTGTGACAGCTCCCAGACGTGCCAAGCGGCACTGGACAGATTATCACTAGCTGTCCGTCACTTCGGGCTTTGCTTCGCACCCTCGAAGTGCAAATCGTTCCTCCAAGATTGGCACGGACCGCCTCCTACGCTGACCCTTGGTGGGGATCAGCTAGAAGTCGTTCAAAAATTCAACTACCTGGGAAGTTGTATCAGCGCCCGAGGGATTGAAGATGAAATCACGAATCTTATAGCAAAAGCTCGGGGCGCTTTTGCTAACCTTCGCCACTTATGGCGCCGGCGCGACATCACTCTTGCCCTGAAGGGTAGAGTGTACAATGCAGCAGTACGTTCGACCCTATTGTACGGTTGTGAAACCTGGCCGCTTAAAGCAGCGGACCTGACGAGGCTAGTTACGTTCGATCACCGGTGCCTTCGTAATTTAGCTCACATTTGGTGGGAACACCGCGTGAGCAACGAGCGTGTTCGACGCCTTGTTTATGGCACAGGAAAAGGAAATGAACCGCTCAGCACCGTTATTTCACGCATCAGGCTCCGATGGCTCGGCCACGTGTTGCGCATGCCAGCCCACCGAATTCCGCGACGTGTGTTGTTTTCGCGCCGGGGGTGTGGATGGAAGAAGAGGAGGGGTGGCCAAGCGATGACTTGGTCCAGAGGAATGAAAACCCTCACTTCTGAACTGGCCTCGGTTGGAGCGTCTCGGCTCCCTGGTTGGGGTCCGAAAGACGATGAACACGTTTGGTTGGACACACTTGCTGATATGGCTAGGAGCCGACCTCAGTGGCGTTCGTGCTGTGAGTTTCTTTGTCCCACCCCATCCCTCTTAGCCTCCCCCTCCAACCACGATCTCATTACTTAGCCTTATATAATTTTGCATAATTTTTTGGGTGCTCAGCAGCCGGCTGGTAGCTTGCCGGAACGATGCCCATCCGTTACCGGTAGCTCAGCCAGCTTTCACCAATTGTTTTCTTTCCCCTTTTTTCTTTGTATTGCGGCACAGTAGCTGAGGTGTTCCCCACCTCTAGCTAACGTGTATGATGATGATGATAATGAATCCAAAATGGCCCTCCAATTTCTGAGCGTTCTCGAGTGCACTACAAGGGCCTCTCCCCACAAGGCTGGAGGATGGAAGTCTTCGATAGCGCTGTCAGTGGGGGGAGGGGAAACGGGAGGTGAGGATGGGTGCGAATATAGCTTTGAACACGGGCTTCCAAGATACGGTATGTGGCAGAGTTTACTGGGTCCAGGCTTGTTATTTATTATTTGTGACGTTTGTAGGGACCATGGTGCATCTTCGGTGGGGCGGGCTCGTCGGACTGCACACAGAAACACTGGCTAGTCCGTGAAAACAATCGACAGGACATTTCCTTCACTGCGTACGCGATGGTGCGCTTTGGACGTGTCCCGCACCCCAGTCCACTCTCCCCGTCCTACGAAGAAATCCGGGCACCGCGTAGCCTGGCCTTTAGGGTGTAATCCGGTCGTGGCCGCCTGCGGTCGAGGGCGACTGGTTGTTCCTTGGGTCAGGAAGAGACTTTGAGCCGGTTGGCTCGACGCCGGAGAGGAAATATGGCATGATAAACACAAATACGCTTTTTGGTTTTTATTCTAAAGGTTTTTTAACTTTTGCGAAACGTTGGTGGGTGAAAAGCAAGATTACCACGATGGACGAAAAACATACGTATTGATGGAAATAGCAAACCTTTAAGAAATCAGAAAAACAGACCGGATGTTTGGTCTGTTTCCCTCGTCGATCGGTTGCCTGTGGTTGGAGCGCGGTCGAGGGAGGGTCAAGGGGTATCCAGTGCTCGGGAAGTCACCACAGGTGCGGGTGCTTGTGTGATAGCATCAGGATGAGTTGCAAGTGGTTCATCAAAGAAAGCCACTTTGAGACGGTCAATGGACACCGTTGATTGGTGATCATTCTTGTCTAAGGTGATATGTTAAAGAGTCCGTTGCAGGGCTCTACACGGGCCAATGTAGAAAGGTTGGAGAGGGCGCCTCACTGCGTCAGTATGGAGGAAGACATGAGTGCAGGTAGAGTCCACTATGCATTTGCACATCTCTGATCTGCTCACCAGGCGGAGTCGGGCGTAGCGCACGCATGCGTCGAGCTAAAGAGGACGCAAAGTTAGGCGCAGGCATACCCGTTATTGTGGAAGGCGAAACGAATTTTCCTGTTAACTTTAGCATTTTGACGTAAATCAGCTCTACTGATGCACATTGCAAGACAGCTTTGATACTGCTGTGAATGCCTAAGAGTACGAGCGAAGCCTTTTCGCTCCAGTTGGGTAAGAACGAGGCTTTTAGCTGTCTGTGGAAGCGCTCGACTAAGCCGTTGGCTGCTGGGTGATACGCTGTGATATGATTGCGGCGGCAGTCTAAATATTTTCAGGACGTATCGAGTTGTGAAGATTCGAAGGGCGTTCCACAGTCAGTGGTACTTGTGGATGGGCATTCGTAATGCGAGACCCACTGATCTAGGCAGGCCCGAATAACAGTCCCAGCTGTGTAGTCTGATACGAGAATGGCTTCTGGCCATCTGGTGAAGCGGTCGACACATGTGAGAATGTATACGGATGCACGTGAAGGAGGTCTGGGGTTTATCAGATCTAAGTGTACATGTGGAAGTCCAGGTCGGGAATTGAGCCAAGAAGACTGCTGGTGTCACGATGTATTTTGGAGCGCTGACATTGAAGGCAGGCGCGAACATCTTTGTCTACTTGTGGTCAAACGAAACGTTCGGTGATTATTTCCAAAGATGCACGGATACCGGGATGTGACAGTGCGTGGAAAGCGTCGAATACTATTCATCTGAAGGAGACGGGCACGTGATGTCTAGGACAACCTGTTGAAGTATCACAGTGGATAGTTCCATCCATAGTTTGGAGAGAAACGGGTTTCACATGCATTGATGTGGACTGCAAGGTGCGTTGGATGTCTTAGTTTTAGACCTGAGCTGAGGCAATGGCGGCAAGTTCGACGGTAGGCAAAGATGAAAAGGTGTTTGAGGCGTGAAAGAGCGTCGGCGACGGGATTGTGCACACCTGAGACATGACATATGTCAGCAGTGAACTGCGTGAAAGTCTGGTTTCCCGTGATGAGTATTTCTCGGAGGCTGTGTTGAAAGCGGAGGTCAGGGGATTTTGGTCAGTGTAGACCGTGAAAGCGCGGTCTTTTCTGTGTGCAGGAAGTGGCAAATGGCTAGATAAATGACGAGCAATTATCTGCCAAACGTGCTGTAGCGAGATTCCGCCGGCTGCATTTGTTTGGAGAAGTACCCAAGCAGTTGCCATTGCCCACCAACGTGTTGTTGAAAAACATCACCTACTACGACGTCTGGGGCATCAGTCGTGATAGAGCGAGTTGAAATTGATTCTAAATGAGCGAGGTGGCATCCTTGAGCTCGGTAAAAACTATCTGTGCTGTATCCGGGATAGCGAGCTTACGTTCATTCCTTCTGAGTAGGTCAGTCAAAGGCTGTATGAGCTGAGTGCAATAGGGAATGAAGCGTCTATAGTAGTTGACCAAACCACAAATTCGAAGGAGGTGCTTGAATGAGATAGGAGCTGAGAAGTCCTTAATTGCCTGGATCTTAACAGGAAACACTTCGATACCTGACGATGAAATGAGATGGCCTAGGAATTCTAGTCTTGGGTTGACTGTGACCCCGTGTTGGCTCAAGCGCTGAAAAAGAAAACGGAGATAATCGAGGTGCTCTTCTTCCGATGAACTGGCTACTATATCGTCGAGGTTTGAATATGCGAAGTCTAGGCCACGAGGACATCGTGGATGAAGCGTTGGAAAGTTTGTGCAGCATTGCACAGTCCGATAGACATACTTAAAAATCCAAACAAACCGAAGCGAGTGATGACGGCTGTTTTAGGACTGTCATTTTCCTCCACATGCGATAAGGTCCTGCATGTGTGGGATTAGATATCTATCTGGGACGGTTGGCCTCTTGAGTGTGCGGTTGTCATCGCACGGGTGCCAGTCACCATATTTCTTAGGGACCATTTTCAGGTGAGAGAACCAAGGGCTGTCGAAAGGCGGATTATCCAGAGTTCGAACATGTGCTTGAACACCTCCGCCTTATCTACCTTAAGTTTCTCGGGTGATAATCGGTGTGGACGGCATGAGGCAGGTGGGCCATTCAACCGAATGTGGTGCATGCCACGGCCGGGTTGCTTTCATTTGCTGAACGAGCTTGCGGTTCTGGGAGAAGAGGTTGGCGAGATCTGGGGAAAGGCGTAGACCGTGGTGATAGCTGCAATATCGGTGTGATGCCACGTACACTGAGTTTTGTTTCAGTGTTAACTATCATCTGGCGTTTCGCGTCGACCAAGAGATCAAAATTCCTAAGATAGTCAATGCCGGTGATGGTTAAGGGAACTACAGATACGGTGAATACCCAGCGGAACGTGCGCCGCAGACCTAGGTCCAGCGTACGCAGCCGATAATCGTAGGTGGCTATTGGCGTGCCATTGACGACACTTAGACCTGTCGATAGAGAAGCGGTTGACTCACCTGGAGTAGGGGGATGGCGCTGGCCCGCCCCAGTATCAACTAAGAACTGGGTTTTGGAATCACACTCCCCAGATGAGGCGGCTTTGAGTTTTGCCGATATCGTTCGTGTCCATTACAGGCCGGTTTGGCGGATCCTCTGTTGCAGAAAGCTACATGGCTGTACCCACTTACGGGCTTTAGTATCCAAACGCAAGTGGTATAGGCATTAACCTAGGACGTCCGGTTTTGTGCGACAGCGCGATGATCTATATTGGATGCGATGCTTACGGTTTAAACTGAGCTCGATCCGGCACTGAGCGACGCTATCTGCGATGAGAAGGTGTCTACTGCCGACTGTTCGTTAGTCACTGGTCTCGCTGAGGTTGTTCCATCGCTAAGCTGCGTAAGTCTTCTGGGTTCGGTCTCTGGCTGGTGCCGTTCGATGACGCGGTCTTCTAGATCTGCAATTGCTGTGGTTGCAGGTCAGTTGCTACTGCAAGAATGACCTGAGTGCTTTCAGGGAAGCGTCACATCCACAGTTTGCGGAGAATCCCTGCGTCCATGTTAGACATGCCAATGAGCTGTTGCATTTATCGCAACAAGGCTTAGGGCATACTATCTCTTAGTTGTAGATCACGAAATGGTTGTTGCAGACGGACCTTGTCCGAATACAGGGTGGCAAACTATGACTCTCACCTGCGAGGATATACTCTGAGGAAGCCGAGATGTTATCTGATTATACATAGCGGTCAGAAGAAATCCTACGATATAAAATGTAGATTCTAAGTGCAAGAACCATAAAGAAGGATTACTATCCCGAAACGGTACAAGGGCTAACGTTACGGTACTGACGATGACAGGCAAACCACGTACAGATATGGCTTATCCTCTAAATAATTCATTGCAAAAGCGAATAAAATATGCGGTAGGTGAGAAACCAAAATGAGCACGCGTAACGAATAACAAAGCAAATGGAACGAACTCACTAGAATGAAAATTCAAAATGGCTGGCCGAGTGTTCTGGACCAGTTGTTTGCTAGCGCCTGGGATACTGGGCTGTAACAGTGACAAGTAAAAGACGTGCCAACTACGGGATAGTAGAGAAGTTAGGGCAACTAGACCCAACATATATTGTACAGGCTACGAGAGTAAGCATCGAATCAACGGAGGTGAGAAGCGGTATACCACGGGGCTCACGAAAACCGTTTTATGAAAACGGATGTGCCGTCAGTAAAACAATTAGACGTTGCGAAGGTACCACCAACAGTAAACTATAAAATACTGATGGTGTGTTTTCAGGTGCACGACAGCCTAGCCAGCAGCGATAGGATGGGTGGTAGTGAGCAACTTTGTTTCACGCCGTTGGAGATATTAAAGAGCGGCGACAGTTTGCTATAAGCCAGTACTCTATCCGAACTATCCACATATGGCGCAAATTTTTACGTATTTCTCCGGCAAAACTATTCTGTCAGACAGTCCCAAAGAGCACACTGAGCAACCGAATCGAAAGCACCTTTGATTTCGAGGAATACGACTACGGTAGGTTACCAGTTAAAATGGCGGTTTTCCAACAATTGGCGTAAAGTGGAGCTGTAGTCAATACTGCCTAGACTTCGGCGAAATCCGGCTTGCTATTTGCCTATCTGTTCTTGACGAGTGCCCGTTGGTCTATGGAGCATGACAGACAATGTATCTCGGACTGATCCCTCTGTGATGGTTGCAATCCGAACGTGAACCTCACTTGAGATTTGGACAATGCAGGGGCGGCTCCAATCTGCGGGGACAGTGGTACGCAGTACCGACGTAACCACTGACAGTCGCGCGTGAGCTAAGTATACTGCGGGTGTCGCCGGGCCCGCTACGAATCTTCGAACCCGCGCTATCGGATTACAAGACATGTTTGAGATCCTTTAGTTCACGGGCTATCTCCAAACAATTCTATTAATACGTCACACTGTATGATTGTACGAAACAAACCATTATGTTCCTGTGATACCCAACCTAACGCACAGTCGTAGTGTATGGTGACGTGATCAATTAGCCTGAGTGGAATCTATCGTCGGCTATTCAGACATGAACTCTTCGTTCGCGAGCGTTTTAACAAGTGCTGGTGGTTTATTTCCGGCCCTAAGTCTGGTGGGCGAACTGACAAAGCTGAAGAGCAGAATGCTTCTAATAAATTCTTGCTGGTCAGCCTTGCGCTTCTCACTGCGAGTGCCGAAAGTTCCAGATCGTGAACACTGAAGTCACCTGAGATGAGATGGCTATATCGCTGTCGCACGACCGTTTCCATGAGCAGTCGCGTATCTATTGCACTGCTTGGTAGCACGGACTTGCCCCGCTCCACCCCTCGCACAGCGCGGTCACCATACGTTCAAATCTGGTTGGTTTCCCGTATTCGATGTTCGTGTTTCTATGGAATCATTCCCCATGTGCCGTGATTCTTGTGACACAAGCTGCCTTATCACGTTTCGTGCTTACGCAGGAAGTCTTCCTAGTGTTTTTAATTACTTACATGGCTGCGAAATTGCGTTCGATGAATTAATCTATGCGCTATACGGCGATCCCATAATTAGTCCCACATGACCATTTTTAAGGAAGCTACGACTCAATTTGTGACTTTCGCTTACCTTTGCCCACCCTGATATCCACCCATCGCAAGCCTGGTCAAAGGGTTGGCCTTACATTAAGTAGTATCGAGCAGTCAAACTGCGCGTATGTCCTCGAAGTGAAACACCCGCCTACGATAACTGTGATAACGCAAGTGTGCTTTTCATTCATCTTCTACCTCACCTGACCCGACAAATGCAGTGCTTAGCCTCAACAGCAGCCTAACTGGACACTATTCCACTTGGTGGTTAGTGTTCTGAATCGAAAGGCGCCCGGGTAGCCGGAAACGATAGCATTGCTCTACCTGTACCATTGCACCTCACTCTAAGTGCGATGGCGTATGACAAATAGAATCAAAGAGTCAACACAATATGAATGATGTGCTCTGATTTTACCGGGTATGAAGATCCATTTCGATCGTCATTTTATAATGGTGTCCGTGGAAATATGTGAGAAACTAACTGAAACAATTGATCGAGTGGTGCGTTTCTGAGCTTCACCATTGGAATCGAACCAAAACGATCTTTTTCTCCAGCAACTTTTCTGAGTTCCATACTTAGGTCAACGAGTGTAGTCAATCTTGGTAACTGTGCATTGGTGTCTGGGCAATTCATTCTGACATCTAACTCCCTAAGCCAGTAAGTCACATTCAAAGTGACTGCTTTTAATCCACCCCTGTAAATTACACCTAACGCGTCGGTCAGACACTGGCAGCTCAGAGCAGTGGGAATTTCGGTACAAAAGCTAGTAACGTATACCTAGGTAGCCTCGATAAAACACCAGGAGTGGCACGCGTGCTTCCCTCTTTTATGCTGAACACAAGCGGTGCGACATAGCTTTCACGACAGTCTCTAACGCCTGCTAAACAAACCAAATCGCCAGCCACAACTTTCAAACTAGTATTTGCTAGACCGAACCACATTTAGTTAACTCGTGTGCACTAACCTTCCCGAGTTCAACGGGTGGATTGCTAGACGGTCGCAATCAGTGTAATTCCATCTGCCATGCAATCGGTATTCGGGTTGAGCCCACTATGCAGAGACGCGTAGCGCGTCACCCAACTGCGGTGCACTACGATGCGTCTCGATTTCCCCCAGTAACACTTAAGTTAGCAGATAAGACAGGACATCCTACTTTCAGCATTTCGTCCTCACAACTATTTCAGTGGGGTGCGCATACTACCTGAACTTTCTTGGAAAGCCCATTCAAAGGAAAGACACAACCAAGACGGCCCTCGTACAAACGACAGTAAGAAAACCGTCTTTGTTTATGGCGTTCCCGGATTCTCCTGATCACGAAGCGCAAACAGGTGACCGAAAGCAGTGGTGTTACATTCGCGAAGCACGCTCCGAATGAGGTTATCTCTAAATCATCGATAAGTATTCCCTCATCGCCTAACTACTAGGGCTGCGAGCCATGGTTTATATAAGTAATGATACACTCCGAAGGAGTGACAAAAGTAGTATTAGGTAAGTGATTGAAATTTCCATCCAGGTTGCTAACCGAGATTCGGTTAACAACAGCAGGCGCATGGCCACGAGTCGTAAATACTTTGTTTCTACAGTCCTACGAGGAGACCAATGCAACAGTACCCGTGGCACCAGACAGAACAGTGCGAAACAGATGGGATCATCCAGGACTGGAACACACTGCACCCAGGCAGGCCGAATCAGATTCAAATACCAAAGACCTACCAAGAAAAACGATTGACGGCGGACCATCTAACCTTCGACTTTAAACGAAATATGAATTTCAAATCCACCAATGCACTTCTATCATCCAACACGTTGCCCTGCTAGCACAATAAACGGAACAGTGGTTTATGATGGGATGTAAGCCAGTATTGGCAAGTACCTGATGCATACTGTAGTGTAGTGGAAAACAGGCTCTTTCAGTATTTTGCAACATTGGATTTCACGGTTGTTTTAACCTTCAAAACGTCCATTTGTTTTACTGACTGCACATCTGTGGACACAAAACCGTTTTGGTGAGTACCTCGCTGCACGTTTCTCGCTCTGGCTGATTCCGTTCTTATTCTTGTAGCCTGCACAATATACGTTGGGTTCAGTGGCCTCCGACTTCTATACTGTCGTATTTGACACGTCTTACGTGTCTGACTAGTATCCCAGGCTCCGCCCAATAATTGGTGATCCCCCTGTCAGGAACCCCCCGCCCGCCATTTTGCATTTTCATTCTGGTTAGCTCTTTCCAGTGATTTTGGGATCCATTAATTCTCCTCCTTCTCTCCCTCTTCTGATTCTTTATTTCATAGGTCCTCATTGTTGTATGGCAGTGAAGCATCAGTTCAAATGGCTGATCTACTGCTGTTGATGATGATGATGATGACCTTGCATTTACTGACGTTGAAATGCAGTAAGTTTTGGGTCGACCATTGATACAATGTATCTAGGTCTCCCTGAAGCGGATGCTGGCCGGCGTTTGTTTGGATCCTGCGCCAGGTCTTCATATCGTCGGCAAACATTAGGCAGTTTGAAGCGATTTTCTGTGCAAGGTCATTAATAAACATCAAAAACATACGTTCATCTAGAACTGAGCCTTGCGGAAGACCACACTCGACTTGTATGAGGTCCGATAAAGAGCTCCGAACTCTGAACAGTAATTGCCGTTGTAGTAGAAAGTTTGCAATCCAGATAAAAGGGGGTCGCCGATCACGCAATGCTGCAGCTTTGAGAGTAGTGTCCGATGGTCTGGATGATCGAAAGCCTTGAAAAAATCCGGATATATCACAACAACGCCTTCTCCAGCGTCAGCTGCCTCGGTCCAATTACTGAGTGCAATTAGTAAATTCGTTGTACGTGACCACTGTCAACGGAAACCGCGCTGTTCAGGCGTGATGATGTTGCAGTTTTCCAGATAGCACACCAGTGCATCTGCAACTATGGATTCCATGAGCTTAAAGAGTATAGGAAGAGGGGATACTGGGCGGTAGTTGGATGGATCAGTTCTGCTTCCACCTATATGGATCGGGGTTATTATTCCAAGCTTCCACATGGCGGGAACTTTATTCTCGTCCAAACAGCGCTGGAAAAACTGGGCTAAAGATCTTTCCAGTTGGCTTGCTGCTGCTTCCAGTGCCTCTGGACGAATGGTTTCGACACCTGGTAAGTTGTGTTTGCGTAGCGACGTCAGCTTTTTCAATACAGTCTCCGCGGTAAAAGTGATGTGGGTTAGTTTTTGCGAGGAGACCACAAAGGTTAGTAGATCACTTGGTGGCAAGACCCTCTGAAACTTAGGGGCATGTTGATTCCGAAACGCGATTGCTACTTCCACAGCCTCTCTTGTGGATCATCAGCCGTTCTGAGTGTAGGAAATCCTTGCCTCGCTTTTCTTAGGCTATTGATGTGCTTGTACAGCAGTTTGTAGTTAGCACTGAAGGTTTCTGCGATGTGCTTTGTTTTATCTTAGCAGTTAAGTACAGTGGTTAGGTTGGGCTACGTAGTTGTTTCAAGTTTCTGGTGCTGGAGCTTCTCTGTACAGTCGCCATGCTGCGTTGCGTACTGTCATCCATTTTAGAGTTCTGCTCCTAACGAAAGAAACTGATGTACACTTATTGCAAACTTTTATCTCTGAAGCCTCTGCAATCAGGTGACTGAATTTGTTGACGAACTCGAGTCAGGCGACTTCCGGCGGTTCTTCTTCGAGGAAAGACCAAGTTGTGGCGCTGACGAGCTGGGCTACTCGATCGGAGCTTGAGATGGTTCGCGCAGTCTCGTCGTTCTCATTCCGATATTCTGTGTAGCAGAAAACGTTGTAACTGATCACTGCAACCTAACGGGCAGTCTAAAACCAACACATCAATTATACACTCCTCGTTGATAAGCACAAGATCCAGCACAGATAGCCTGTTACCTGTTCTAAACCGAGTGGATGAAGTGATGTGATTGTAAAGAGGAATAGTGGTTACTAGATCTTGTAGATCGGCTTTGAATTGTTCGCCGATCATGGCAGGAGTTTCTACACAAAGTACGTTGAAATCACCCATGATAAGTATGTGAGAGTACTTTCGTTGTAAACGGCATCTTAAAACAGCCGCTAGGTGGTAGTCAGTTTCGGATGTAGAGTTAGGGGGGCGATACACCAAAACAATAAGTCAAGCGTCCCTGCCTTTTAACTGCAAGCGGCACCAAAGAGAGTCGGGGTACTGCGAGTCTGAATCCTCCACGGCTTCGCACTGTAAGTCGTTTCGGTAGTACAGGATTACCCCTCCTCCTTTTGTGAGCCTATCGTTCCGGATCAGCGACATGTCGGGTAGCGAAACTTCAGCGTCCGTCATTCCCGTGTGCAACCATGTCTCGGTGATACCAATGACATCATACGAGCCGGAAGCTTGGCGATCTTTCAGTTCAGCCAGTTTGTTAGAAAGTCCCTGAACATTCGTATACAAGCAGGCCAGTTTCTCGGTCTCTAGGAACCCACAGAGGAGTGAAGCTGTCAAGTGTGGGAGAATGCCGACCGAATGGAGGTCGACAGTTACTCGTTTTTTGATGGGATAATGGTACCTCGTTTGCAACTTGATTCGGCCAAGGTGCGTCCCAACCATTGTTTAGACCTACGTCAGAGTCAATTAAAGCAGCAGTCAAGTTACACTTCTGTACATTCGTCAGTATGCTTGCTGCTTCAGTTGCTTTAATATTTGAGCTGTGCAAAGATTCAGCGACTTGTAACCGAAGTTCAGAAGGAAGACGTTTCCGATTTCTCTGCCGTCGATCCAAAACATTCGTTGCTTGTTGGTCTGATTGAACCACAAGTTTTAGGATTCTAGGGCCTCATCCTCTAATATTTGATGAGAGAGGTATGCTGGTGAGCGATAGCGCAACCATATTATTCAGAAAGTGTCGCACGAATTAACCGCCACTGTTCTAAATCGTGCTTTCCGGTCTCTTGAACATCGTTAGAAGGATGTTCTGGCACGCGATGTATGAAGATTGCGTTTAGACAGTCTTGCTTGCTGTGCCCTTCTTCGGTGTTTCTTTTTGATTGTCGCGCGCTCCAAGGGACATCAGGATAGATGCGTATCCCACAGGATCCTGTCTTAGAGCGCTTGCGGAGAGTAATACGTTTCTACGTCGGTGGAGGATTCTAGTGTTACTCGAATAAGTCTGGGTTCTCATAGTGTGGCGAGTTCGGATGACGAGTAATTCGTAATGTTTATGGGCTTGGCTTTGATACTCATCTGCAAGCACAATGAGTTCCATTGGTCTTGGTCGTCTGATAACTTATCCCGCAATGTGATGGCGGTAGATTCAGGGACATTTGAGCATACAACAGTCCGGGCACTGTTGTTGGATCCCTTTTTCGTTGATCTACAAGGTATGGTACTCGTTTGTCCTGACCTGCTGACAAGTGTTGATTGTTTGCTGTTTGCTCCTCTATTCGCGTTAACGGTGTTTACAACAGAAGAGGCCGCAACGGCGGCCTCTCGGTGGACCTTTGCAGCAATCTCTGCATATGTAACTGATGTTCTGGGAGGCTTAGTCTCGACAAGAGACATTTGAGCTACAGGTACCGAGGGTTGGTGTTCGGCTGCTTCATCCTTGTTAATGCTAGATGTCAGGTCTAGTGGAATTTGCTTAACCAGACGTTTTGAGTGGTGCCTGATTTTCGTTGCCGTGAGTACTGTTTGACTCTCGTAGGTACGGTCTGTTTTCGCCCGGCGTTCTACCAAAGTTGGAGAAGACAACGGAGATGGAGACGTGGCTGATTGCGGTTCAGGGGAAGCGGATTGTTCAGCATTCCGTTGCTTAGAAGCCGCTACGCTTCTGTGGTGCATACTCGCTTCCATTGAAGTAATCTTATCGTTTATCCTCTGCTCTGCTTCTGCGGTTAACCGGTCGCATTTCTGAGCTAGGATAAGCAAGCACTTAACGAGGGGATGGTGGAACACGCAGTACAGAACCAAAGTGCATCTTGGGAGCTATTTCGCTCTCGTATCTGTTGTTGGGACACAGTTGCATATTTCGGATGATACCATTTCAAACAGTGCGAGCAAGCCAGAGCGATTTTAACTACTGGATGACATACTGCTAACCCGCAAAAAGGCCTTTCGCTTGGAGCCCTTTCGGATTAGCATTTCTGCCAGTCAACGTGATGTCGTTACGTGACCCAGTGGGTTGGTTAGTGTTCTGTACTTTTCCAGCTTTGAGAGCGGCGCACATTGGTCAGGCGAGCGTGGTGGTTTTCAAGATTAAATAAGCGTTCGGCGTGGTCGTGCGGTCCGTGTGATGGGTTAGGCAGGCGCACTGGCTGACAAGGTCACAAGGAATGGCGATTGACTGGAACCTGCTGATGGAATCAGAGCACAGCGCTGAACACAAACTGAGATCACTAATTCTTTCACAGCTGTGTTGAGAAGCACTGGATGGGAATAAGCTTAGACTTTTCGGTGTGCCTCGAGAATTCTGTATAGAATGGTGTAACACACAAAGGCAATCCCCTTAATGTGATTGAGTTAACCGCTTGCGCTTGATCACGAATGCCAGTGAAAGCGGTTAGTGATGGCCCAGACTCTAATCGTAGAAGATATTTCCACGGATGATGGATCACTGTGTAGGGCTGGTAAATCCGTAAGAACCAACCGTGGAAATGGAACGCGGTTCTCAAGGATACTTTCAATGCGATAAAGAAACTTTCGACATCCGCTGATGTGCTTATACATTATGATCCACGAATCGATTGTCCTCCCCTTACGTCCTTGGAGCTGTTTTGCTGCACAAACTACCCGATGGATCGCGGAGACCAGTTGCTTACGCTTCACTTACCATAACTACAGCCGAACGAAACTACTCTTAGCTCGCACACATGAAAACCTGTTATTTTCGGTACCAACCGATTCCACCAGTACTTGCTCGGCCAGAATTTCGTCATTCACACAGACCACAAGCTCCTTATCTCGCTTCTGTGAATTAAGAAAGGTATTCAACAAATGGCCTCACTCAGAATGATCCACTGGTCCCTCATCATATCCGCTTACACATACCAAATTCCTGTCAAGTCAATAATGTGCTTTATGCACCTATGAAGACTGAACATTCAGCTACAACACATATGATAAAGGTAAAAATAAAATTAAAGCAGAATACAGCAGATGTATATAGTGCGCCATCAATTTGAAAAGGAGGCATTGGTGGTGTCATCGATTCAGTCTGGCAATAAGGTCTTGTTTGACTGCTTGATCCATCAGAATATGTGATAAATAGGGAACAACTGATGTAACTTAAGCTCGTATGCGAGCATAAATGGTTTTGTACGTTTGCGGGGTCGAATAAGTCGAGATACACTCCGACAACGCACGATGGAGAGGGTAACTGGCATCAGTGAGTGTTTTGGACGCCAGTATTTCAGAGGAGCAAACATGCTCGGACACAATGATGTCAGGAAACACATAGAAATCCCACTGCATCGGGCAAAATGCTTTAGTGACCTGTTTGTCACTTTGAATTGCCCGTATAAGAATCCAGCAAATATCACAGGTAATCAATACGTCCAGTGCGGCATTATGCAAGCCGTAACAGACCGTAAAATCAAGTAACGATTCACAGATTATGATCTATGTCGGGAGACATAGAACGTTAGTTTCCTGGCTTGATTGAATGTTTCATTGACATGATGGGACCAATTGAGATCTCGACATACTGTAACTCCTACTATTTTACCAATATACAGAAGTTAGGACTGACACTGTCAGTACTAAGACGCCGAGTGTGTGTGAGGTGTTGCTGATACCCATTTTCCCTGAAGCGCGAGAAAACCAAAGCTGTACACTTTGTTGCGTTGAGTGAAAGACAACGAAATTTCAACCAGACGGTGAGGTTGCCCAAGTATAATGACAGCTTGGCCGATAAATCTGTGGTGCGATTGTGTACACCAATGAACACGTCAGCAGTATGGCTTCCTTTGGAGCGCGAATTGATTTAAAGTAGATGGAAAATAGGAATGTGGAAAAATAACTCCCTGAAGAACACCGGCGTTTGTGATGAGTTGGGAAGAGCCTGTTCCCTCAATCTTGGTAAACAGTATACGATTGGCAAAGTAGTCTGTAAGCAGAAACACTAATGAAGATTGAACTCAGGAAACGAGCAGATTGTGTAACAGCAGGTCGCGGTTTACACAACCGTAAGCATTATTGTACTCCTTGAAGCAGATCTGCGCGGGTTGCTTTTACTATCGAGTGATGAAACCACAGAGTGTACAAGACAGGTTAATGCATCCAAAATGGACCCTGAACTGAAAAGGATCACTGGACTGTGTTTTGACAGGCATACTTTAGAGCATAATTCGTTCGAATGTCTTCAAATCTATCGACGTACGAGCAATGAGCCGGTAGTTACAGGCTGCTTTTTTATACAGGTGTGATGTGGGTGCTTCTCCAGTAGTCCGCTACCTTGTGTCGATTAGGCAAATGCTGTACAATTCAGAAAATGGACTGTGGTAAGACATTAGTACACTCCTTAAAGACTACAGGAGATAATCCGTCAAGACCGGGCGCTTTGCACGACTGTATCCGTGTTGATTCTTTGTGAACTGTTACGCTATCTATGAGTGATGAAGGCTGCGGGGAAAGTTGTGTTGGAGAAAAAGGTAAGTGTAAAGATGGATCATTTAGCAAACCAGAGTTGTGGCTTAATTCCTCCACATCCAGAGCAGTGTATGTGATTCTTTGGACGACTCCACTCGTGTTCTTCATCACTTTCCATATTACTCGACAATGATTCTTGCCAAATATAGTTTGGACATAAAAATGGTTATAACGGTACATATCTTTTTGTATATCAGTCAACAAGGACTTTACTGAAGCGGCATCTTTGCACTTGAAAGATTTGCTTTGAGTCTTCCCAGTCTTCTAAGGCACTGGGAGGAAAACCTATCAGCATAGATGAAAATGGTTTCCAGAGGACGACAAGCATGGAAGCAGAAGTCCAAATAGCTGGTTAACCACTTATAGTACTTTGATGTATCAGAGTTGTAAAGTGCATTGAAGTCTGTAGAGGCAATAGTTTCGCGTAGTATCTCCAGTTTGCGCGGAAGACATCGTCTTTGCGTTAACTTGCGGTCTTTGCAGTGAATAGTATCTCTGTAATTCGTTTTGCTATAGATTATTGGAAAAGCCTGTTCTGAGCTTCCAAGTGGTGCCTTATTACATACAGAAAAGGTTTAAGTCGTTGACACAGTCTAGGGTTACCTGCAACGTGGTTGCAGAATTTGCAATGTTCTTCAGTCCATGATTGATAAGGAAACTAGTGTCTTATTGATTGCAGTTACCGGCAAAAACATAAGGAACAATCCAGATGTTCAATGACGGTAGTTGTAAAATCGCCTCAGTTCTAGCGCATCTGGGCGAAATGTAAATGTTGGCTAATAGAATCGAAAGATAGTCGCTCAAGTGTCGAGGTATGCATTTCACTATGAAACAGTTAATCTGCCGCGTACAATGACGAAAAATAAGTTTTGTCGACGTATACCATGAAGAATTTATGTATGTGAAAACGCCACCACCACAGTGCCTGTGGGTACTTGCGTGGTCAACGCGATGCACTGTAAATCCGTCAAGTGCCACAAAGGTCTCCTCCACGTCGTCGTACAGCCAAGTTTCTTGTAGCATTATGGCATCAAGTTACAAGTAATCGCGATAGCTTGTTATACTCTTAAACTCTCCTAATTTTACCACGAGCGAACGGATGTAGTCATTGATCAAAATAGGTATACCCATACGGCTGAAATTTTTCCCTCGAAACAACCTTCCATTCAGCGCGGTGATTATTTGTGAAACTACTTCGTTTTCCTTTGATTCTTTTCCATTTGTTCATTACAGAATGGCTAGAAAAACTGCCAGGTTCATTTTCGTGAAAACGCGCAGCTCTCTTAAAATGTCGCGACCGTAGGTAGTCATGACGCGATTCACACAATGAAATACTGATAATTAAAATAAGGGGTAATAAATTAGCGAATGCGAGCGTGTGTTGATAAATCCGGTAGACAGGCATCATAAAGAACAACCGAGTTTGAAGGTCCCGAATGTCCATCAGAATACTAGCGCCGATATTCTTAGCCGACTTCCCCTACAGGATGTACTTCTGGAAGAATTTACTCCTCAAGAGCTTGTAAATCTAATTCAGTTGTTCAACAAAACTCCGTCACATCCACAGATATACGTCAGGAGACCGACAGAGATTCGTACTTAGTGCATGTAAAGAGTTACCTTCAGGTTGGATGGTGAGGGGAGCTACTCAGATTCAGATCGCAATAGCTGACACGTAGGGGGCATGCCGAGTGCTGAAGTAGGGAAAACAGTTACATGGCCTGGGCCCAACGTGTGTTGATGAAAGCTACAAAGAATGGAGAGCAGATAAACAGAAGCAAACAGTAGTGTGCGGCTTGGCTAACCAGAGGAGCAAATGATTGGTAAGTACAGATAGTTAAACAAATGGACGGTCGGAAGATATAAACAAGAATAAAATCTAATGTCTCAAAATATTGGATGCGTGAGTGATTGATGTTCACTAAAGGGGTCCCCCTAGAAGGCCTTCGATAGAGATGTCAGCGAGGGACAAATTGAGAGTGGAGGGTAGGGTAGCAATTGTAGTGGGCGCAAGTGGACAGTAATGGCGGGAGTGAAGTTCTCTAGGTCCAAGCTTCTTTGTTAGTTATTATTTGGGTGTGGACCGGAGTGCACTATCTGTGGCCTGTTGGGGCGGGCTGGTCGGAGTGTAAAAAGACTGGCTAATAATTTAAAATTGCCGACAGGACATTTCCTCTGCTGCGGTCCCTACGGTGCGATTGGGAAGTGTCAAGCCTCCACCGCACCTCAGTCCACGACGTTGACGATCCACGTGCCATGAAGGAATCCGGACGTCGTCTGGAGAACCGTTCCTCGGATCTTGCAGGCCAGCCGTTGTGATACAGGTAGTGGAGAGTGCTAGTCGCTTTGAGTCAGAATGATTGGGCCGGAGGCTTTGGGCAAGTGGGCCAGGAGATTCCATGGTTTCTCTGGGGACTTGAGTTCTGGAATGTGAAACTCGGGGAGCGTGGGTCATGATCGAAACAGGCGGCGTAATGCCGTATGGAAACCGAGACATATATACGAAACAAAAGGTGTACAATTTTTGCTCTTTTTTAATGGTTTTGTGTTTGTGCTGTTGTGAGAAACATTGTGAATAAAACACGCGACCATAATAAAAGTGCAAAAGCATGCATGCCAAAGCAAATATCAAACGGTAACAAATTCCGACAAACAGATGGGGCGTTTGACCTGTCTAACGCGTCGGTCAGTTGCATGGGCTTAGGGCTGAGTTGGCGGAAGGTCAGGGATAACAGAGGAGTCTAGGGTACCTAATACGGAAGATGCAGCTGCGGGCGGGTTTACTTGTGCGACTGTGCCAGGCGAGCTTGAAGGCTAATCTTCGAAGAATGCAACCTTGGGACGATCGATGAACACCGTTGTTCCTTGACCATTCTGGTCTAAGGTAAAGTACTTCGGAGTTGATTGGAGAACTCTATGGGGGTCGGTGTAAGGAGGCTGAAGGGAACGACGCGCTACGTCTGTGTGGACGAAAAGGTGAATGCAGGTAGAGAGTCCACTGTGATTTTGCACATCTCTCGTCTGCTCACGAGGAGTCGGGCGCAGCGAACGCATGTGTTGAGAAAGGAAGGCTGCGAAGTTTAACGGTGGGATACTCGATGGAGAGGGGGCGAAATGATCTCTCCTGGCAGATGAAGCGTTGTGCCGTAGACCAGCTCTGCTGGTGCGCACTGCAGGTCAGCTTTGATGCTGTTGCGGATACTTGGAAGTACTAACGGGCAGGGTCAGAAATGGCACAGAGAGATGAAAGCTTTTGACAAGGCCATTAGCCCAAGGGTGATATGCCGCTGTGTGGATACGGCGACAGCCTAAGAAGTTACAGAACTTATTGAACTGCGAAGATTCGAAAGGCGTCCCACGGTCGGTAGTGATGGTAGACGGGCATCCGTAGTGGGACACCCAACGGTCCTAAAAGGTAAGGATGACTATTTTGGCCGTGGAGTCTGGTACACGCATGGCTTCTGGCCATCTATTAAAGCGGTCGACACATGTCAGTATTTATACGGATCCGCGAGAGTGAGGCACGTGTCCTACCAGGTCTAAGTGTACGGGTGAGAACCGCGAACCTGGTACAGGGAATGTGCGAGAGAACTACGGGCGGTTCGGTGTACCTTGGAGCGCTGGTACTGGTCACAAGCTCGAGTCCACTTACGAACATCCTTTTTACCTTTAGCTAAATGTAATGCTTTGTGACCCGTTTTAAAGATGCGCGGATACCAGGGTGAGATACTGAGTGGAGGTCGTCTAAGACTGTACGTCTGAAACAGGCGGGCACGATGGGTCATGGACAACCAGTGAAATAGTCGCAATGATTAGTTCCGTCCGTGGTTTGTAGAGGAACTGGCTGCAGATGCAATGTAGTGGACTGTAGGGTGCGTTAGAGGTCTTTGTCTTGGGCCTCGGCCGATGCCATGGTGGCAAGGTCGACAGTAGACAAAGAGTGAATAGTGAGGTTGACGCGAGAGAGAGCATCAGCGACGAGGTTGGCGACAACAAAGACATGAAGTATGTCAGCAGTGAACTGCGTGAGAAATGCTAGGTTCTCGGTTTCACGCGGTGAATATTTGTCGGATAAGGAGTTACAGGCAAAAATAAGAGGCTTGTGATCAGTGTAGACTTCGAAAGCCCCATCTTCTAAGGTATGTCGAAAGTGACTAATAGCTAAGTAAATGGCAAGCAGTTCCCTACCAAACCTGCTGTAGCGGGAATCCGCTGGTTGCAGGCCTTTAGAGAAGAAACCGAGGGGTTGCCACTGCCCACCCACGTGTTGTTTGAGAACAGCTACTGCAATGTCTAAAGCGTCAGTTGTCAGAGTAAGGGGAGCAGACAGTTCGGAGTGAGCGAATAAGTGCATATGCAAAGCTAAGCGTGTTTGCGGGTCAGGAGAATGTAATCGAGTAGTCAAACTAGCTCATTTTTTGCTCATTGTTGCTCACTTTGTTCAAAGTGATACCTTCCGAAGTGGGCTAGCTTATCCCAACAGCAGGTGCGCGAGATGAATTGCTCCCAAAATGTCCTTTGATTCTTTACTACCTGTTCCATCATCCCATTTGTCAAGTGTATGATTGTCCTAGTCCAGAAATGCAAACGGTTGGTAGCAGAAGCCATCTAATTGGAAGAAAATCTGAACCAGTTAAATCTAGAGACATTCAACCAAAGGAATGTCACACAACTTGTTGCTCCTGAACTACGATTAGCCAGGTTCCGATCGCCGTTGTCCTCCTCATCTTTGGGAGAACAACAGATAAAGAGTGACTGCAACTCCGAGAGGTAAACAGTGTCCATGGCAATCAAAATCAGGCACCAACCGTAACGTGTGAGTAATCAAATTCTACCAGGCTTGATGACACCTGTATGTGAAAAGGACAAAGCAGCCGTGCAGCAACAACAAATGCAGCTCAGGTATCTATTGTCAAGCCAAAGTCCCTAGAACATTAGTCACATATGCCGCGACTGTTGAAAAGTTCACCCGAGAGGCCACCCTTTTAGACCCTTCGCTTGCAAACACCGCTAACCTGAATAAATAAATAAATAAATGTTTTATTCCTCGACAGCGTGATGCACAATACAACTGTGTATACTGATCGGGATCGCATAAAATAGTAGGTTGTTCATGTTTTATACAACGGGTCCCAAATGAGTTTCTGAAGTGAATGGCAGTTTGATATTTTTAGAGAGAGCAAGAAGCAGGGAACAATAAGAAATGCTGATTTGGCCAAAAGTTCAAGTAAATTAACATGGCCACCCATGGAACTGTCCCAAGTGGAGCTGCTTCCACGTGGGTTAATCCCTCGATGGGCTTCACCCGCACTTCCATGTTCCAACGGCCTGTGTGCCGGTGTGGCAAAATAGCATGTAATCCATCACTTGTTCTACAAATGTCAGTCCTAGGCTGTTTTATGCATGCATTATGGGCGATGAAGCCCCAGTTCGATGCGTCATGCAGATCATCCAAGTATGGCACTTTTTTGTTATTTGCCAGCGAGGTATAACCTCTTTTTATCTTAAAAGCTGTAATCTGTCATCTCAAGAGATCAGCTCACTCGTGGCCAACAGTGAAATAATGAAAAATAAAAGGAATGAGCAATCAAAAGCATAATATTGTTTACAATCTTTTACTAATAGACCAAGCACAGTTTGGTGGAAAATGTTTGCGAACAACAACGATCGTGCGGAGATTTCAGCTTGAAAGACGCAGTTCATCTCCGAAACAGTGCACCAAAGGAGACGAAGACGGTATTGGTTAGAGGGGCATGCAGGATTGGTAGGAATAAGATTGATTATGAATACATACTGAGTTCATCCATGTGAAGATAAAATTATAATATTGAGACAAATAGAGGATATTGCAACTCTTAAGTGTATCCACGACATTTCTCATACAAATCTTTTAGAGTCATCTTTTGGCCAAGTGTTGATAAGATATTAGAAACGGTCAGGTGAACATTGATCATCCGTTGGAATTGCGGAAACGTGGAGCATTTTCTGATATTCGATGGAGTTTTATTCTAAAACAACGCATATTTTACTGAGAAAATATGTGAGCAGAGCTTGATAGTCGACTTTAGAAAATGCAATATGCGCTCGCTATTTCTTATGTTGAGAGCCTGAAACTCGAATTGTAAGTCATGTGAGTTGGAATCGCTGAGTAATGTTCAGGATGAGTAACCATTCATATTATTCTTGTGAGGTTTTGTGCAGCTACTTTGTGTACTGCGTGTCCGGAAACTTATTGTT
>OX104063.1:184737591-184781653 GCA_944474145.2 Dicrocoelium dendriticum
ACGGCGAAGTTGTACTAATGCAGCCTCCACCGGTTTTATACAGAGCAGCTGGGCGGGTGAACTACATCTAGTGTGCCATCGGTTATATACACCAACCTTCTATGATACCCGCCAAATGCATTAAAAGGAAGACAACTGGAAGATGTGAACCAGTGGAACTTCGTATGTGACGTAAGTGTTGTACCTAAGATCGCCTTATTGTCAGATCACTACCGCAAATCGAGTATTCTTCCAGTTGCACTAGCATCTGTTGTTGACGTATATATTCACAGTCTGTTAACAGACATTGTGCCATCAGAACCACGGAAGAAAAAAGTGAAGATAGAAACACGAACTGCGATTTTAAAAATGGAAAAGACTTTTTTGGTTTTACACACGCCATTTGGAATATTTTTGTGTTGTATGTTTTTGTATGTATTAAAGGGGGGATAAAATAGCAGGACAACATTGAGGCCACTGTTGTCTGTTGCGGGCCATGACATGTAATGTTTCCAACCACTGAGACTCAGCATCTTGTCGTCCCCAACCTAAGAGACGGACTGGTCCGACTGCCGCCAAACTTGAAATTGCTTTCTTCATACTCCTTCACGTCATTGGCTGTCAACCTCGGCACATTTTTCAATCGCTCCCTAGGAGTGCAAATAGCGCTCGACGTGGAAGGCGGTGGGCTGGCGTGCGCAAAACATGCCCAAGCCAACGCATGCGATGTCGGAGAATAACGTCCTGAAGATTGGCACTATTCGCTCCAAGCACTCGGTCTCGCACCTTTGCGTTGATTACGTGGTGTTGCCGTCACACCCGAGCAATCCTACGTAGACAGCGATTGTCAAAGATTGACAGCCGCTTCAAGTCTTCCGAGCGAATAGGCCAAGTCGCAAAGCCGTACAAGAGTACTGCATGGACAGGAACATTGTACACCCTGCTCTTGAGCTTGAGACTGATATCACGACGACGCCATAGGTGTCTCACATTGAGGAATGCAAGGCGGGCCTTTGCAAGCTGTTGTGAGACTTCCTCTCCAACACCGCCACCAGCCGTGATGCAAATCACTACATAATTAAAGCAAGGGACTTGCTCCAGAAGATGTCTAGCAATGCTGAGTACGGATCAAGGTACCTGCCAGCACTAGAGCAGCGTTTTACATTTCCCAGAGTGAAGCATAAGCCGTATTTAAACGCCGCACAGCTATGCGGTCCAAAGCGCTCTGGACGGTTTGTGGGTCGTAGCCCAGCAAGGCGATATCATTGGCGTAGTCCAAGTCCGTGACTCTGTCTCCAGGGTGGAGCTCAACACGGCCGTCCTGGACACCTTCCAGTGCTCTTTGGAGAACATCTTCGATTGCGAAATTGAAGAGGAAAGGTAAAATAGGGCAATCTTGGCGAACACCGCTGGCCACAGCAAACGAAGAAGAGAGCCTGCCGTAAGACCTGACCTTGCCCGACGTGTGGCTGGAATGTTCTTTCAGTATGGTTACAAACTTGTCGGGTACACCATTTTTCAGTAAACAGTTCCACAATGTACATCTATCTACTGAATCAAATGCCGCTCGGATGTCTAAAAATACTACGGCTGTTGGCCGCCGGTGGATGTGACGAAGTTCGAGAAGTTAGCGAAGCGTGAAGATTTGGTCGATGCAGCCGCGGCCTGGACGAAATCCGGCTTGTTCTTCTCCGGAAAACTCCTCTCTAGTCGTCGAAAGCCTGCGAAGTAGGACCAACACGAACATTTTGGATGTGACAGCGATTAACGAGATTCCACGGTAGTTGCAGCAATCGTCGCGCTAGTCCTTCTTATGGATCGAAACAATGACCAATTCTCCCTATGAGTTTGGAACCTTCTCCTCACACCAAATTTTCGTGAACAGCAATAGAATTTCGCTGACAAGTACACTTTCGCCATCTTTGAAGAGAGCCGGTGGTAGGTTGTGGGGACCCGGAGCCTTGTGGCGTTTCAAAGATTGGATTACATTTCGGATCTCTGCTTCATTTGGGGGGCTGTGGAGACAGACCAAGCATCATCCATTGAGGCTAGAAGTATCACACAGGCTGTCTTGGGTGGCTGAATTGAAGAGCGAAATGCACTGCCCAGCGACCCAATCGGCTGTGGAGGTTGAAGATCTTCATGCCGTCTTTTTCGCAAATCGTCTGGCTGATAGCGTGGAAATGGTAAGCGGTGGCCCTGATGATGCACAATAGACGGCCGAAGTTGCTGGCTGCTGCAGTGGCTTCCATCTCATCAGCTTGATTTGACCACCAAGATTCACGATCAGAGCAAACACTTGATTTCAAGTGTTGCGTAATTGACCGGCGGTGTTCGTTGTACTCTGCGCCAGCAGGCACTGACCGTCAGCGATCCAGCAATTTTAAGGATTTTCCTGAGAACTAACTTTTGGTAGTGGAACGATCGAGGCGACAGCTGGACAAACGGGCCGACAGCAAGGCTTGTTGCAGACTTGACCAGTGTTGCTCAATATCTAGAAAGTGAGTGAGAGTGAGATATTCAAGAATCCTTTGTTGATACTCTTTTTTCACCATTGGGTACTCTAACTTGTAGGGGTTCAGTCGGGTGTGTTTTGACCTAGGTGAACCCCCGAAACGCATGCAAGCGGTCGCACATACCAGTGCATGATCGGTAACGACACATGTTGAACAAAGTGATCGGCAGTCACGTACGCTGCCGCGCCACCTGCGACTTATAGCTATATGGTCAATCTGTGACCAACGGTGGGTTGATGATGGAGGTCGCCAAGTGGCGTACTGGCCTCCAGGATGAAGAAAGCTGGTGCTGGCGAGGAATAGTTGATGAGCAGCACACAGAGTGAGCAGTCTGTCTCCATTGTCCGAGCGAACCCCATCATATCCATGCGGTCCCCTGAGGTGAATCTTACATGGCAGCAGACGACTGACAGGTGCGTTGAAATTTCCTTCTAAAACAAACGATGTCTGTTTTAGGAGCCCTAAGGAGCAGCTCATGCAGGTTCTGGTAGAACTGGTCTTTGACTGTGTCCGAGCTACAGTCAGTGGGCGCGTAGGCAGAGATCACGGAGTGAGCACGCTTTTCGACTTGACATCTGCTAACTTTACAAGAGCCATGGAGGCTCATCGCACAAAGGCGACTATTGATCGGAATCCAGTCAATCAAAGCAGTCTCGGTTCTAGCACTGAGGGTGATTCCAACACCAGCTTCACCAAGATGCAGCAGACTCGGCGTCACCAGAGCGGCAGAGATGAAAGCGGGTGCGTGGGTGGCGCGGTGACGCCAGCTGGTAGACCGAGTTAGAATCCTGGAGTCGTGTTTCATTCAGGTTGCAGATATCAATTCCAAGAGTCTCTAGCGTGCGTGCACGTCCAGATGGCTGACTGCTCTGCAGTAATGTGCGTACGTTGAAGGCTGCAAGTTTGAACTTTGTTCCGGGTTGCAGAAGGGAAGATAGGAGCCTTTGGGACTGGCAGCTCTCTGTTGAGCCCTGTATGGTTGAGTTGGCAGATGTCACAGGTACAGGTTCCTCGGTGTAGGTGAGGTTGATCGCCATAGAGGAATCAGGTGAAAATGGGTGTGAATGGTACAAGGGAAGGGTAGGAAAAATGGTGGCGTGTGCTTGTGCACTTTGCATAGTAACATGAGTGAATAGCATCGTGGGCGAGATACTACCCGGTTGCCCAGGCCGAAGTAGAGAGTTGTCTTAGGGGGCCCACCCCGTGCCTTTGATCAAGGATCTAACCTACAAGGCAGCAGGGCGAAATAAGGGTATCGCAACTCGTTGGAAGCCGGTGACCAAACAAGTGGTTCATATGACTTAGGACCGCATAGGACCAGGGGCCCAACAAACATTTAAATTACAATGCCACTCAGAGACAGGCAAAGGGCAGTGACTTTATTTAGTAGATAGTCACATCTGCCACGTCACAGTGTTGTGAAACGGACATATGTGACTTTTTATAGGGAGAAGGCTTGCCGGGTGAAAACCCACCACGTCCTGGAACACTGCCGCCGAACGATTCTCTGAAACCGGATAATCCCGAACCACCCAACTGGCGCCACAAGGAGGTTGTTCGGCAAGCCAGCCATCCGTTGTTGAACCAGAAGCTGTACTGATATTGACAGTGCGTCTCCTGTATGGGTCCCTCTACACCCGCAACTCCACAGATATTTGTTTGAGTGAGCGCAAACACTAGAAACTAGAGTTGGTAGAATATCGGAAAGAATCCGTGGACACCACCATCCTTGTACACGGTATTCCCGAGGCTGGAGGACACGACAAGCAGGATCGGTGGACCTACGTTTCTCAACCGGTCCGTGCAAAACGTCATAGCGCAAATAAGCCGAAGTCTGCGCAGTTCACCGATACGAAGGAAATGACCTGAGGTTTGTGAAACTGATGTTTCAATCCAGACCACTACTACAGTAGGCAAAATATTGCACTCTATATGCCTAGTCTTACGTACGGATTTATTCTCAGGCTAAAAGGAGAAAAAGTATATGGCGGAAATCATAAGCATGATGCTACAACACTAAACGTAACTATGTACACACATGAATTGTGACTAGTTTTGTACAAGTAGCCCAATATCACTCAAAAGTGAGCCGAACCGATCAACATAGTCTGCATTCCCGTTCAGCAGTAAACGGGAGACAGCGGTAAATCTGGGGCAACGGTGAGACAGACAGCAGCAACCAGCACTTCAACAGTGAGGTGTGACACTTTGAGCCAATAGGACGGGGTTTCAGTTAACCACAGTGATGCGAATAAACAAATGTCAAGGTGGTGCTTTATAATCCTCGTATTTTGTGCAAAAAGGACATAACAAAGGGTAAGTAAAGTATAGACATATGCTGACGACTAGGAACATAAGGACAAAATTGAAAATTTGCTATTCGTGTATTTGCAATTCACACTCTTTGGACAATTTCCGCTGGTGCTCCTTCAGCGTGTTCCTCCTCCATTGTCTATTCGTGGATAGGCAACACATATTAGAATCTGGCCACTGGATAGAGCTGGGCTCAGCATTTAATGTTATCTTACGTCTCACTAATCCCCGTTTCCTTCGGTTTGCTGAGGCTGTCCCAATAAGCCGGATGAAGCCAAGCTTGGGTGTTCAGAAACAATTATTTGTCAGCCCAAGATGCCTTGGACGTCGGTGTGAACTTCCATCATTCGTTCTGCATCTTAAGGTTGGCCGGTTCCACCTACCCTTAGATATAACTATGCATATCGGTTATTGTTAATGGTAATGAGGAGACAATACAAAATGCATGCATCTACCAGCCTTCGTCTTCTTTCCGTGCTTTTCAAATTGTTGAAGCGAACTAACTGCTTTAAATTTCTGAAACGACAATTTCCTCCCGAAACAGTCACGCTGCTGCATCGCATGGTCAGCCTGAGGTGCAAGATGGTTTGCTAACGTGTGGAGATATCTTTTTTATCCAAATGCATTTTCGTGCGTCGCTATCTTCGTCCAGTGTTCTTATGGTTGTGTAGAAACAAACTCAAGCCCTCTGTGGCTAACCTCAGACGTATGGCCTCCGCTCACCTAGAGACGGCTCAAACCAGACTTGCAGAACTACTAGAAACTCATGGTTCGAGGATCTGTCTCTGTGTTGCCGGATTGTTTTCACTAACCTTTGTAAATCAAGTCTAGATCGTACGAGACGAAAGCGCTCTGCTCGTTTAGAAAATTCGCAGACAAACAACCAGGAAGAGGAACCAATTGCTCGTGATCCGAGTAAGTACGTGATGAATTTAGCGAAAGAAATTACTTGATGTGTTGCATTTAGAAGCATTAGCGCTTGGGCTTGATTACAAAGTTCCCTTAGAACGTTGAACAGCTTGCTTATAGAAGCCCAATTTGAGAACATTTTTCACCAGTTTAAGGAGCTCCAACCAGCCTGCCCTGATAGGCATATTTGGTTCAGAAACAAATTAACCGATATCGCCCAAGAGGTGAAAACCATGCCAGCTCGACATTTTCAGACTTTACATGAATTACGAGCTAAGGACCTAGTCGTAATGTAAGCAGATAAAGGTTCGGGCGTAGTGATCATGAACAAAACCGATGAGGAGATGTGCGCCGTACTCAACAATGCGAGTGAATTCGAACGGCTCACAAAAATGTGGGACATAACCAATGTCGAAACGCGCGCAGTTCCTCGCCTGGAATTGCTTCTCCTCCACCGAGTGATAGAGTTTGATACATTTAATAGCTTGAAGCCGAGTGGTAGCACTATTCCATAGTTGTATAGGTCCCAAGCTCATAAGAGTGAAGTGTCACTCAGGTCAAGCCTTTCAATGGTAAACGCGCCCCAGCATAAACTTGCTCGTTGGTTAGTGAAGTTGCTATCTCCGCTGAAACAACAGTTCAATCCGTACAGTCTTAAAGACTCGTTTCAACTCATCGGCGACCTGGATGAACTCAACCTGTCAGACGAAGTCATATGTGTCTTAGATGTAGAATCCTTATTTACCAACGTCCCGCTACATCAGACGGTTGATTACGTGTGCGAATTAGCTGAAAACGGTGGCTGTTCGCTACCAATTCCGACTGAATTGCTAAGAGAATCTCTACTATTGTGCACGGAGAATGTAGATTTTCACTTCCGGAATACACCATACCGTCAAATTGACGGCGTAGCAATGGGTAGCCCATTAGGTCCTGTGCTCGCTGATTTCTTCATGCTGATGGTAGAAAGAAGCATTTCTACGGAAATAGCCCAGGTGCCCTACTACAAACGATATGTCGATGATATCTTGGCTTTCTGTTCGTCGGAGCAGCAGGTCACACATTTGGTAGAACGGCTCAACGGTGCTCGTGCTAACTTACTGGTTACATGCGAAGTAGAACAGAACAATTGTCTGCCATATCTGGACATACTCATAAGTCGCAGGGATGATGGATTGATTAAGAGGTCCATTTACCGAAAATCAACTTGGTCCGGTCAGTACCTGCACTTCACCAGCTTCACACCAGTGCGGTACAAACGGACGCTTGTGAAGGATCTATCAAGGCCTAGCACCTTATCATTTCCTGGCTGAACGATTTTCTCAAGAAGGGATTTTCCTATTGTTACAGTCCATCTGAATCTAAACATACGCAAGATTAGTTACAAGAATTTATCACGTTTCTTGTTTTATTTCCCTAATGTCTCCAAACTACAAGACATAATCTGCTGTACCAAACCACGCGGTATATTTTCGGCCCACTTACTTTCTTGCAGCTGTAGCGGTACACTGTGAATATCGTTTCTCGTCACCCATCATCCCTACTCTGACCGGGATGGGATGAAGCTGAGAAGGGTTCCTCCGTCTGCTGTCTGCAATTCAACAGTTCAATGGTTCTTCCATCAGCGGTTCCAATAACTGCTGCCGTGCCTGATCATCATCATCATTATATACGTCAGCTACAGGTGGGAAAACACCTCAGCTATTGTGCCGCAATACATGAAGGAAATACATACATACATACATATAATACAACACACAAGAAAAATAGATACAACAGTTGCATGCCAGCTGACCTACCGGCAACGGATAAGCATCGTTCCGGTAAGCTACAAGCCAGCTACTAGGCAAAAAATTATTGTTTTACCCTACGAAATGAGATCGTAGATGGAGGGGAGGCTAAAAGGGATGGGGAGGGACAAAGAAACTCACAGCATGAACGCCATTGAGGTCGGCTCCTTGCCATGTCAGCAAGTGTATCCAGCCAAACGTGTTCACCGTCTTTTGGACCCCAATCAGGGAGCCGTGAAGCTCCAACCGAGGCTAGCTCCGAAGTGAGGGACTTTATTCCCCTGGACCAAGTCATCGCTTGGCCACCTCTCCTCTTCTTCCATCCACATCCCCGGTGAGCAAACAACGCACGTCGAGGGAGTCGGTGGACTGGCATGCGTAACACGTGGCCGAGCCATCGGAGCCTGGTGCGGGAAATAACGGTGCTGAGCGGTTCAGATCCTTTTCCTGGGCCGTAAACAATGCGTCGAACACGCTCGTTACTCACGCGGTGTTCCCACCAAATGTGAGCCAAACTCATCATCATCATCATCAACAGCAGTACATCAGCCATTTGAACTGATGCTTCGCTGCCATACAACCATGAGGACCTATGAAATAAAGAATAAGAAGAGGGAGAGAGGGGGGGACAAACTGAAAACCTTAATGCCCTAAGCAAACATTCAGGGTCAAGGCGCCTACACCTTGTGTAGACAACATTCCGCCACAGACAGCTGGCTATCGTGCAAAGAAGGCGGCATCGGCGAGACAGCTTCCATGCGGCTTTCACTGCCCCACGTCATAATCAGCCATTACCCCGCAGATAACTCAGCACCAAACACACTTTAAACAGACAATCCGATTAGGAGACGGCAGCAGACGCGCCACTATTGTCGGTTGCGAGCCATGTCCTGTAAAGTCTCAAGCCAAGCACAAGGTGAGTCACGTGGACTCCAGCCCGGAAGGTGAGACGGACCAACGGCACCCAGTTTAGTTGTCAGTGACTTCATTTCCCGCTGCCAAGTCAACTTCTGTCCACCTCGAGCCTTGCGCCACCCTACACCTGGTAGATTGAACAAGGCCCTCCTAGGTAAGCGGTGACGAGGCATGCGTAGCACGTGCCCGAGCCAACGCAACTTATTCAATGCTATCTGTTGTTCTAGGGAGCTAGCATGATCATCACCACCTAGTACTCGCCTACGCACATCATCGTTGCGGACACGCTGGTGCCATCCGACAGCAGCAATGCTTCGCAAACAACGATGATCAAAGACTTGAAGGCGCCTCAGATCTTCAGACCGAAGCGGCCAAGTTTCACTACCGTAAGGCAGAACGGCCCTCACTGTGGCCTTGTATACACGGCCTTGCAGGCGGAGGGAAACTCCCTTCTGTCGCCAAAGACGCCGCAGGTTCAAGAAGGCAGCTCTGGCCTTTGCAATGCGTGAGCTGACGTCTGTTTCTATGCGCCCATCGTTGCTGATGCAGCTGCCAAGATAAGTGGATTGATCAACCACCTCGAGTTCCTCGTTAGCAAGCGTCAAAGGGGTCATCAAGTGGCTGGTGGTCCTGCAGCAACACTGCACTTTGAAGGTGCGAAGTGCGTACCAAATAATGGGACCACTCTGGATAGGCTATTCAGGGTTGACTGTGCTGCCTCAACATTGTCGAAAAGCAAGACGATATCGTCCGCAAAATCTAGATCAACTAACCTTTCACCAGGCAGCCCTTCAACGCCTACATCATGAGATTCCGCAAGGGAACATTCCATGGTAGAATCCACGACGAAATTGAACAAAAACGGGGAAATTGGACAACCCTGACGAACACCACTTGTAGTCGAAAAGCTATCCGATAGGGCACCGTAGACCCTGACGCGGCCTGTAGTGTTCGAGTATAGAGCACGAAGAATGTTCACATATTTCGGGGGAACACCTTTTCGCGCAAATAATTCAAACAGAATCGATCGATCGACGGAATCGAACGAACGCTTGAAATCGAGGAACACAGCTATTGTCGGTCTGCGGTATGCGTGGCGCTGCTCTAGCACCTGTCGCAAAGTGAATATATGGTCTATACAGCCACGTCCTGGGCGAAAACCGGCCTGCTCTTCCCTAATCCAAGATTCCCGTTCCTCAGTGAGGCGACGAACGATAATCGAGGCCAGTAATTTTGTCACAACTGGCTTTAGGCTAATACCCCTGCGGTTCGAACAGTCTGTGCGACTGCCCTTCTTGTATATTGCCACTATAATCGATTCTCTCCAATTAGCTGGCACACTTCGTTCCAGATACCTTCAAATAGGGAGGTCAGTGCCCTGCAGAGGACCTCACCTCCATCCTTAAATAGTGCAGGTGGGAGGGAATTCGGGCCAGCGGCACGAAAACGATTGAGGGCTGTAATCGCGTTTCGGACCTCGGCCTCCAACGGAGGCTCTAAACTAACCGTCCATGTCACGTCCTGCATCACCTGAGTAGGAAGAGGTACCGGAGCGGGGGGCCAGCTGAACTGATTTTGAAAGTGTTTCGCCCAACGAGCCATACGGCGCTGCTTATTGTGTATCAGCGCACCCGCGCTGTCCCTGATTGTTTCACTGACGCCTGGTTTTCTGGGACTAGTTGGAAGAGCTGGATTAGCTGGAAGAGCTTGCGGTAATTGCCTACTGCTCCTGCCTCCTCCATTTCTTGAGCCCGACTGGTCCACCAGGCTTCCTTGTCAGCACGTAGGCTCCGCTTTAATTCACGCCTAATAGCCCGTCTGGTCACATTGTGTTCAGAACCAGCCGGGAGGTGTCTTCTAGCTTGCAACAGGTTCACGGACCTCTCGGATATCCAGTGACTGGTGCGGTGACGACTGATAGTGCCACAAACGGATGCTCCTGCGTCGTGCATAGCGGCCAAGATTCTATTCCACTGAAGTTCAGTGTCATTGGGACAAGACAGCGAGAGTTCCCTATGCAGTGCTTCTTGATAGGCTTGCCTGACAGAGGGCTGGGACAATTTCTCCGTTGCCAATTGGGGGAGACGCTTAGTGCGCCTTCCGGTAAAGTTCAAGGAGAAACGACAGCGCAGCAAGGCATGATCAGAGTCGACACAAGTACTCCAGTACGAGCGGCAATCCAGAATGGAACCGCGCCACCTGGAACTTACGGCTATGTGGCCAATTTCGGTCCATCGCTGGCCAGCTACAGGTGGACGCCAAGTGGCACTTCGGCGCCCACTGTGTCTAAAAGCAGTGCTAGTAAGAAACAACTGGTGTTCCGCACACAGTTGCAGCAGACGCTCGCCGTTATCAGTCCGTTCGGCGTTAAGTCCATATTTACCACCCAGCTGAGCTTCTGAAGAGCTCAAACGCCCTACTTGTGCGTTCATATCCCCTGCAAGTACTGTAATATCTGAACTAGTAGTACTGCGTAGCAGCGTGTTCAGTTCGTGATTGAAAGTGTCCTTGACTGCATTAGAACTGCAGTCGGTGGGAGCATAAGCAGAAATTACAAACAAACAGCGTTTGGTTTTACTTCGCGAATTCACCTTAGCTGATGTCGTCAAACGGGCTCCACATAAACGGCTGTTCACCGGAATCCAATCAACCAACGATGGCTCAGCCTTGGCGTTTAGAATGATACCTACACCAGCTTGACCCGTGAGTGCCGCATCGGTGTCTCCGGATGCGTGCAACCAATAACGAGAGGATAAGCCGGGTGCAGTCAATTCAATAACCCCGTTATGGTCATTGATCCTAGTTTCGGACACACAACACACATCAATACCAAGTGTGGCCAATGTGTGTGCGAGTGCAGCCTGCTGACCTGTTTGTCTTAGAGTGCGGACGTTGAATGTCGCCATGGAAACGGGACAGCGTGACCTTATAAGGGACTTTTGCTGACAGGCGTCCGATAGGTGCTGTGGGATGGTGGCTGCAGATGGTACTACTCCAGTAGCACTTCGGTTGCTGTCAATTAAGCTGGGAATTGTAGAAGGAAGGTTAGTAATAGGGGCCGGGATGGGAGTAAGAGAAAAAGGTGGAAAAGAAAGAAGGGAGGCGCCAGCAGTAGCATGTTTTCGCTTATCCGCCCTGCTGTATGCAGCAGATAAGGCGACCCTTGATAATCTGCGCGACGGCCGATGCAGGATGAAGTTTATGTTTGAAGAAAATGTCATGGTTGTATGTGGGCTGGAATACTGCCAGGGCGCCCAGACCTAGACAGGAGAACGATTAGGGTCCTCATCCAAAGCCTTTGGCTCAAAAGCCTGTCCGCAAGGCAGCGGGGTGGCAGTGATTTAGTTTTACAGAAATGGACGCTATCTCATTTCGAACCCCCAACCTGGAGGACCAGGTGACTGAGTTTGTCTGACCTCTCACCATTGACCAACCTGGTAGCAGTAGCTCTCAAGGTGTCCGGAGGCATCACCCAGTATAGCTCAATGCGTCATTGAGGTACGCAAACCGTCGCACCACGTTAAGCTCCAGTCTCGTTGAGACGGAGGTCCAGTCTCCTTGAGCCAAACTGCGAAGGCACCGATGGTCGAACGTAACTAGCCTCTTCATGTCCGCCGATCTTAGGGGCCAGGTTTCGCAACCGTACAGTAGGGTCGAACGTACCGCTGCATTGTACACTCTACCCTTCAGGGCGAGAGTAATGTCGCGCCGCCGCCATAGGTGGCGAAGTTTAGCAAAAGCACTTCGAGCTTTCGCTGTACGGTTCGTGATCTAGTCTTCGATCCCAAGAGCGCTGATACAACTTCCCAGGTAGTTGAATTTTTGAACGACTTCTAGCTGATCCCCACCAAGGGTCAGCGCAGGAGGCGATCCCTGTGAATCTTGGAGGAACGCTTTGCACTTCGATGGTGGAAAGCAAAGCCCGAAGCGGCTGACAGCCAGTGCTAATCTGTCCAGCGCGGCTTGGCACGTCTGGGAGCTGTCACAGATGAGGACAATGTCGTCTGCATACTCCAGTCAAGAAGTCGTTCTCCTGGGAGTAGCTCCACACCTTCCAAGTCATGTCCTGTAAATGCAAACTCCATGGCTTCGTCAATAGCGAAGTTGAAGGGGAAAGGTGACAGCCGAGCATCCTTGTCTCACACCGCTGGAGATATTGAAGGGTGGCGACAGGTTGCCGTAAGCCCTCACTCTGCCCTTGCTACGCGCATATAATGCTTGGATAATAATTATACATTTCTCGGGCACACCTTTCCTGAGTAAACAATTCCAAAGGGCACATCGATCAACCGAATCAAAGGCACCTTTGATGTCGAGGAACACGACTACGGTGGGCCGCCAATATGTATGACAGTGCTCCAACAACTGACGCAAGGTGAAGATGTGGTCGATGCAGCCACGACCACGACGAAACTCGGCTTGCTCCTCACGAATCTGGCTTTCACGAGCGCCAGTTAGTCTGTGAAGAATTATGGAGGCTAGTAATTTGGAGGCGATGGAGATCAGACTGATTCCTCTATGGTTGCCGCATTCCTAGCGCGAGCCGCTTTTGAAGATGAGAACAATAGCGGAGCGGCTCCAGTCTGTTGGGACAGTCCTGCTCCCACAGTTTCACTAGTAATTCATGTAAAGCAACAATAAGAGCAGAGCCTCCGAATTTGAAGAGGGCTAGAGGAAGATCATCTGGTCCCGCGGCTTTGTTCAACTTCAACAATCCGATCTCACGTTCAACCTCTGAGCAAGAGGGTGGATCGAAAGGGACAGCCCACGGAGCAGGGCGATCAATGACCGGCGAATCGAACAATTCTAGCCGATTAACATGTTTTTCAAAATGCTCAGCCCAACGCTCCAAACGTTTTTACAAATTGGGGATAGGCTGTCCACTCTCATCACAAATTGTTTCACTAACACCAGTTCTCCTGGTGCCCGTTTCTCGTATCAGACGGTTGCCAAGGGCATCGGCCACTTCCATCTCTGACGCACGATGAGACCACCAAGATTCGCGGTCTCTCTTCAGGCTAGCGCGGAGTTTTGCCCGGAGCTCTTTGCGAGTTTCATTGTGCTCGCTTCCAGCCGGGATATGCCGGCGAGCGTCGGTAAGTTCCAGAGACCGAGAAGAGACCCAATGTCCATGTTGGCTATTAGACATGCCACATGGGGATTTGCCCGCTGCTAGTAAGGTCTGGCGAACATGTGACCAGTGACCATCAATTGTCTCCAGTGAGCGATTACTCAACTCGCATGTCAGCGTACTTTGATACGCATTCAGAACAGCTAGCTTTGTCAGTTGGCTGGTGTCAATGCGCTCACAGCGTCGTCGTGGGCGTCCGCCAAAGCGCATCCACATGTTAGCATATACAAGTGCATGATCGGTGTCCAAACATGTGCTCCAAATCGAACAACAGTTCTGGATGCAGCCTCTCCAGCGGTAACTAATAGCAATGTGGTCGATCTGCGTCCAAGGCTGGTTCGAGGTTGGTGGGCGCCAAGTCACCCTCCGGCGGGTGCTGTGTCGGAAACTGGTGCTCGCAAGAAATAAGTGGGCATCTTCACACAAATGAAGTAACCGCCCACCGTTATCATTACGGGAGCCTACACCGTGCTGACCGCCCAAATGCATTTCATCAGTGGACAATTTGCTAACTTGTGCGTTCAGATCCCACGCCAGCACAACAGTCTCCGTACTTCTTCTGGGCGAAGGAGCTGGATCAGTTGGCGGTAAAAGTCGTTCTTTACCGAATCATCGCTACAGTTTGTGGTTGCGTATGCAGCGATGATGAATAGACACCTATCAGTCCCGCGCGACTTCGAAGCTTTGAACAAGCCAGCCAATCGGACCGCACACATCCGGCTACTGATTGGAATCCAATCAACCAGAGCAGCTTCAGCCCGGGGACTCAGGGCAATGCCAACACCAGCTTGGCCGGTGCTCGAAGCTGCATCGTCACCGGATAGGCGCACTGTGAAAATACTGTTTGCGTCACCTGAAGGGGATCGCAGAGTGATCACAGAGGTCGAGTCTTGCAGGCGGGTCTCCGATAAGCAGCAAATATCGATCGAGAGGGTCTCCAATGTTCGGGCAAGTGCTGCCTGTTGACCGATTTGTATTAGTGTGCGTACATTGAGGCATGTCAATCTGAAGGAGGATGGTGGGCTCCAAATGGAAGTCGATGAACTGGGCTTGGCCGCTTAGTTGGACATGGGCCTGTTGACAGGGCAGGAATGACGCTCCGCGTTCACATGTGAGTTGAAATTAGAAGACAAATGCCTAGCAAAGTATGTTGGGGGAGGGCCAAGAACCGGGGGGTTGAAAACTGGGGGGATATAAGTGAAGTTGGAAGGGGACGGTAAGAGTGAATAAGAGTAAGAGGGGGAATAAGAAGACGGGAAGGCTTGAGCAGTAGCATCCAAACCCCTATCCACTGCTCGATACAGTAGATAGGGCACCGTTGATTATCCTCTGCGGTGGCCAGAGCATCAGCAATTTGTTTGAGGTAAGATTCATGGTATTGCGTGGGCAGGATACTGTCAGGTTGCCCAGGCCTAGACAGGAGAACGATTACGGTTCTCAACCAAAGCCTTTGGTTCAAAAACTTGACCGCAAGGCAGCGGGTTTGGCGTTGGGCTAGAAGGAGTCCGTTTTAAGGAATAAGGTGCCACCCTCATTCCAACCCCCGACCTGGAGGACCAGGAGGCTGAGTTTGTCTGGCCTCTGACCATTGACCAATCTGGTATGAGTGACTTTGAAGTTGAAAAAGCACCACCCAGTATAGCTCAATGGATCGCTGAGGCACACAAATCATCGCACCACGGTAAGGTCCAGCCTCATTGCGATGCCTGGTCACACAACGCAAGTTCGACCGGTTTGGTTCCTCAATTTTGTGCACCCTTCCTTTTCGACAGTTAGATGATATTTTTCTCTGGGAGACGGTGCGCGAGAAAAGTCCACTGGTCGGTTGTTCTGATTCAGTGAGGCCCCCGTTGTAACAAACAAAGAAATATTATATTGTAGCATTGGAACATGGTGTTTCATGGAAAAAATCTGGAGGTTTACATGACCCATAAGATGTAAAAAAAGGGTCCGGTTATTGGATCATTGGATAGTAGGGAGCAGGAAAGAGATCCTTTGTCAACTCCATCACCTCCAGTTCATACCACGGATTTTCATTCGTTCATTGATTGGTAGAGAGCATAAGGAAGTTCCTTTGTCAGCTCCGTCACTTCCCGATCTTTGCGAAGGTTGCTGGGGTCATTGCGGAAACAAGATCCGCAGAAGACCGCTGTGGTTGTATTGGGCAGCAAAATCCCTGCACACTCAGAGAGTAGGAATCCAACAGTCGTTTGAAACATTCCTGTCTCCGCATCGACGACGGCCTCCGGCAAGCTGTTCCAGTCATTCACTACCCGGGTGGATAGGGCCAGATCGGACCGCACACGGAGTCACCGCGGTTTGAAAAGTTTCCACCGGTGGCCTCGAGTTGCACACTTTGTGTTGAGACGAAAGAACGATTGCAGCTCAACTCGTACAATACGTCGAATGAATATCATATCTCCGCGGCGACGACGGTAATCCGAAGGGAACAAGTTCAACCGTTGAAGCCGTATGAGGATAAGCTAAGTTTCGCAACTCTGGAACGGATTTGGATCCGCGCCGTTGAACCTCCTCGATCATGTCACGTTCGGACTTGGTGAGAGGATACGCAGCAGGCAATCCGTACTCGAGAATTGGGCGCATATGCGAAGCAAACAGTAGTCTGAGGAGTGCTGGGGTCAGGCGTGAGAAGGCTCTCCGTATAGCGTGAAGTATTCTGTAGGCGGACGCGACCCTCTTCCGGGTGTCCTCGATTGATTTGAGATCAAAAGACACAATCACCCCGAGATCCCTCTCCTGGTTGACATTTTTGAGTAAGAAACCCCCCATATGGTAAACCCCAAAAGGCTCAGGAGCACCGGTTGGAAGGACAGCGCATTTGTCACGGTTAATGGGCAACTGCCAATTGACCAATCGTGGAGCCGATCGAGTGTCGCTTGAAATCTCTCTGCATCTTCCAGACTGGATACCTCAATCCACAGCTTCAGATCATCCGCGTAGATTAAGCAGTCGGTCTGCAGTTCGGATGGCAGGTCGTTGATAAAGATATTGAAGAGTTCGGGGCCCGGTACAGAACCGTGGGTCATGAGAACTTGGTCGGAAGGCGCTTCGTTCACTTTAATCTGCATGGAGCGACCGTCCAGGAAATCGGAGACCCAAGATAGAAAATTGCCAGTGACGCTAGTTCTCCGGAGTTTAAAGAGGAGCCGCTCATGCGGGACCTTGTCAAAAGCTTTACTGAAATCAACAAACAACATCCAGACGCTTGCCGGCATCTAACGCTCTTGCCCATTGTTCCCCAGCCACCAGCAAATTTGTGGCGCATGAACGCGCCCTTCGGAAACCATGTTGGACATAACAGAGCATATCTAACGCGGATGAGGCGACTTTTCTGTTGGCCGGTCGCGTCTGTCGCCGTTACGGGCCAGTCGAGAAGTTTCCCTTCTTCTCGGCGAAGTTGCAAGGCTTGACACATTTACGAGCTGTGGTACCACAGCGCTGCTGGTGCCAACAGCAAGTCTGCCTGTGGTTGGACTTGCAACGTTTGTAGGGCTATTTCGATCGGCCATGACGACGATGGTTCGTAGTAAGCTGTTGAACCTGGCGACTAAGTGTCGCAACTTGTGTTTGCATGGCTTCTATAGTTGACTGTAAGCCAGTAACAGAAGTGCCTTGGGACGCGACGGCATTGATCTTGCTGGCGTCGGCTTGTGGCTGTGATCGTTCAACAACTTGATCCGCTAAATCTGCTAGTTGTGTGAGCGAAACAGAGCTCACGATAGCAAGAATCGCTTGCGTGTTTTCCGGTAGCCTATCTAGCCATATTTCGCGGAGTGAAGTCTCGTCCATCATTAAGGAACCAAGGAGTTGCTGCATCTCTCGTAGCAGGATTGAGGGCAGTCTGTCGCCCAGCTGCAGATCCCCGAAAAGCTGCTGCAGGCGAACTTTCTCAGAGGACATGACACGCTTAATCGTGGCCTGCTTGAGAGCTTCAGCGGTTTTCGGTATGAGAAATGATAATGTCCCGCACCTGCATTGATTTCTCTTTGGGGAGATAGGGCATGAGCTTGCTATACTTCGCGTAGTTGGAAGTGATTCTGTGATTATAAAACTCACCCTCAAGATGAGCGAACCACAGAAGAGGGTCTGTCTCAAAAAGGTGGCACTGAGAGGGATACAACGCTAAAGAGAGACTACCTTATGGTCTACAGATTCCATGGTTTAAAAATATCGCAAAATAAGCTACCGAATGCAATAATGAACCGGAAAGTATGAAAAATAAATAGAACGAGCTCACCGGAGAAAGGTTCGAAATATCCGGCGCTGAGATTCTTCCGGAGTCGGGGTTACCAATTTAGCGAGTAGCCCGTAGCGGGATCCCCGAGAGCGATTCGAAAAGGCAGATCGAGTTGCAGGGAAACTTTTATTGATACAGTAAAAGATTCCCTGTTGTCTAGTTATAAAAGAACGACACCGTTGACACTCTAGCTAGGGGAACGGAGGATGCAAAGAACAGCGTTGCAACCGTAACGAGCGCCAAGCAAAAATGGCTTTGAGCAAGTCAAGCATTCGAACTCAGCGATCAGTTCAACAAACCACACCGGTCACTTAGGTCTACAATGAAATAATTTTAGAATTTTCCACAGGCGAACAGGGGAATCTCCAGACTGCTACAACACATCGAGATGAAGGTGAATGGCCCTTTTCAGAATCCGTTCCATGACTGCACAAAATCAAAGTCAGGCAGATGGGAGGATAGCTAGCTGGATTCTGTCGGTTCCCTTCTTTGTAAATAGGTCTAACGATTCCCACCTTCCACGCAGTTGGAAGCCGCCCGACCTCAAAGGAACGACGGAAGATTTGACAGACAAGAACGGCAGTGTGCCCAGCCACGGTCTTAAGGAACAATGAGTGTAAACCATCCGGACCAGACGAGGAATACGGGTTTAGGTCATGAAGAAGTTTCATTACAACGCCGGTGTTAACATTCACGTGCTCCAACAGGGAAGGAGTAGTGGGCGCAACGCCATCCGTGTGGCGTTTCGGTTGAGTAGACAGAAGAATATTGCTGGGCCAAAAGGCTGGATTTCTCAACGTCTTCGTAAACTAGGTCCAAATGCTGACAGGGAGACAAGGCAGGGACACCACTGTCAGCTTTGGTGCTTCGTTTGAGGTGTGAGAAGAGCGCCTTGGAGGTTTTACTAGAAAGTGCAGCTAATGACAGCTCTTTTTTGCGTTTCTCGCGTTTTTCATGTTGCAAGCATTCCTCACCGTTTTGTGGTAGCAGTAGTCAAGCTCAACTCGTCTAATCCTGAACCGATCCCATAGTTTACGTCTTCTTTTCATCATATATCTCAATTCGTAATGGATCCAAAGAGGGCCTTTGGTGAAGGAGATGACCTGTTCAATCAGCAACGTCAGGTTGGAGTACAAGTGACTCCGCGCATCGTAAACATTGAGGTGTTCATGGATGCTCCGAACGACGACGCTTGCGGCCGTTTCCAGACGAAGTGTGTCGTCACGCCAGAAATTCCGACTGTCGGCCCGTTGGCGGTGAACAGCGAGGCGACATGTCCACTGGAATGAGATAGTACAGTGATCACTGCTGCCAATGGGCTGTAGAACTGAAAGGTTCGTGATGTCTGATTGTGCTGGGGCGAGCAAGAGATGCAGGGTATGCGGCGTCTGATCTGGAGGAATACGAGTTGGTGTAGTGACATGTTGAAGCAAATTACAATGAACAATGGTCTCGAGTAAGTTGGCCTCGAAGGAGTCTGAAGGTCAGTCACAAAGAAGCAGGTTCCATACAACAGAAGGAGCATTTAAAATCCCCAACGATAATACAGTCCTTTCCTGCACCATTCCTTCTCATCAAATCAAGCGGGCTCCGGATCCTGAAAGCGCTCTGTAGACGACACTCAATGTGAAAGAACTCCGTCGCAACGAGACTGGACCTTAACCTGGTGCGACGGTTTGCCTACCTCATTGACCCATTGACCTATACTGGGTGATGCCTCCGGACACCTTGAGAGCTACTGCTACCAGGTTGGTCAATGGTGAGAGGTCAGACAAACTCAGTCTCCTGGTCCTCCAGGTTGGGGGTTTGAAATGGGATGGCGACCATTTCTATAAAACTAAATCATTGCCACCTCCCCGCTGCCTTGCGGACAGGCTTTTGAGCCAAAGGCTTTGGATGAGGACCCTAATCGTTCTCCTGTCTAGGTCTGGGCGCCCTGGCAGTATTCCAGCCCACATACAACCATGACATTTTCTTCAAACATAAACTTCATCCTGCATCGGCCGTCGCGCAGATTATCAAGGGTCGCCTTATCTGCTGCATACAGCAGGGCGGATAAGCGAAAACATGCTACTGCTGGCGCCTCCCTTCTTTCTTTTCCACCTTTTTCTCTTACTCCATCCCGACCCCCTATTACTAACCTTCCTTCTATAATTCCCAGCTTAATTGACAGCAACCGAAGTGCTACTGGAGTAGTACCATCTGCAGCCACCATCCCACAGCACCTATCGGACGCCTGTCAGCAAAAGTCCCTTATAAGGCCACGCTGTCCCGTTTCCATGGCGACATTCAACGTCCGCACTCTAAGACAAACAGGTCAGCAGGCTGCACTCGCACGCACCTTGGCCACACTGGGTATTGATGTGTGTTGTGTGTCCGAAACTAGGATCAATGACCCTAACGGGGTTATTGAATTGACTGCACCCGGCTTATCCTCTCGTTATTGGTTACACGCATCCGGAGACGCGGATGCAGCACATAAGGGTCAAGCTGGTGTAGGTATCATTCTAAACTTCAAGGCTGAGCCAGTTAATTGATTGGATTCCGGTGAACAGCCGTTTATGTGGAGCCCGTTTGACGACATCAGCTAAGGTTGATTCACGAAGAAGTACAAAACGCTGTTTGTTTGTGACTTCCGTTTATGCTTCCACAGACTGCAGTTCAAATGCTGTCAACGACACATTCTTTTACGAACTGAACGCGCTATTAGGCATTGCTACTAACTCAGATATTACAGTACTTGCAGGGGATATGAACGCACAAGTAGGGCGTCTGAGCTCTTCAGAAGCTCAGCTGGGTGGTAAATATGGACTTAACGCCGAACGGACTGACAACGGCGAGCGTCTGCTGCAACTGTGTGCGGAACACCAGTTGTTTCTTACTAGCACTGCTTTTAGACACAGTGGGCGCCGAAGTGCCACTTGGCGTCTTCCTGGAAGTGACAGTCGACAGCACTGGAAGAGACGGTCTGCTGGAGAGCCTACAAATGGAGAAGCTGCATGAAATGGTTGACGAAACAGTTGGCCTCGGCCGTTTGTTATCGACTACCTGGTTGTGGTCCGAGAGATGCGGATGCTTGCCGTTTGAAGACCTTGGAAGCCATGGCCCAAGATCGATGTCATTGGCGGGCGTGTACATCGGTGTCTTGCGGTGTCCTTTCTTCCTCCCCTAAAAAAAAGAACAAACTGTAAATTTCAGAAACTGTGAGTGGTAAACTAAACAAAATAGGCTTTTGTTGTCGTTGCTATTTTCTTATTTTCATATGTTTTCCCATTCAGCCATGATTCCGATGGCACAATATCTGTACCACAGATTGCGTAATATATATATATATATATATATATATATATATATATATATATATATATATATATATATGTGGTTGGCGGCATCCGGTTTCGGATTTGCCTGTCACTGTGGCCAGTCACAGGACGCCTGCGCCTAAAGAGAGACCATGGGTGGTTTGCGCTGCAACACCCACAGCTCCAACCACATACCCCATACCCAGTGTAAACTTGAAGGAATAAGACCGGGAGGCATGCGGATGGGAGCCACGTTTCATCAACCAAGCCGGCCCACACTCCTTCACAGGCAAACACAAGCACGCTGTATTTGGGGAATCAAGCGCACACAAGGCGGTGGCTGGACCGTAGTCCGCTCCACACTGAGTGCATGGAACCGCTCTTTGAGCCGAGCACGGCCACAAGGACCGTGCACCCCGTCCCCTCCAGCAACGACCAACTGTCTCCTGGAGCCAGTATGTACGAGGTAGTGGATAATAGAGAGGTAGGCACCTTGTCAACATGCACATCAAGCGCAGCCACACCGGGGATATCAAGCAACAGCCATTCACTTCAAACGACAAGCTGAAATAAAATAAATCCATACAGATACGGTGGCATAACTCTTCCCCTAATTACCATACGAAGTAAGTTGGTTACCAACGAATCCGCGATAAGTAAGAAATGTCCGCAAGTTACCTAAAAATGCTACAAACGCAACCAAGTTACCGAAGATAAGCGCAATTAACGTAAGCAACGTGGCCAGTTAATAGAACATTATTCAGGTAGGCAGAACAAACCAAATAAAGTGGAATGATATTTATCCAGCTTAAAAAGACCTAGTTCAAGCGTAAGTTGGTTTAGCTCAACTACGGTGAAGAAGCATCAAGAATGCAACATCAGCCTCAGCACGGGGCATATATATATATATATATATATATATATATATATATATATATATATATATATATATATATATATATATATATATATATATATATGGCGTCCTCCCGTAGCTGGCCAGCGACGGACCCTAATTGTTCACATTGCCTTAAGTTACAGGTGGCGTGGTTCCATCCTGGATTGCCGCTCATACTGCAATACCTGTGTCGACTCTGATCGTGCCTTGGTACGTTGTCGTTTCTCCTTGAACTTTATCGGGAGGCGCACCAAGCGTTTCCTCTAATTGGCAACTGAGAAATTGACTCATCCCTCGGTCAGGCAAGCCTAGCAGGAAACACGGTAAACCGAACTTCCGCTGTCTTGTCCTAATGATACTGAACTTCAGTGGAATCGGATCTCGGCCGCCATGCACGACTCAGGAGCATCTGCTTGTAGCACAATCAATCGTCACCGCACCAGTCACTTGATATCCGAGAGGTCGAAGAACCTGTTGGAATCTAGAAGACACCTCCCAGCTGGCTCTGAACACAATGTGACCAGACTGGCTATTAGGCGTGAACTAAAGCTGAGCCTACATGCTGACAAGGAAGCCTGGTGGACCAGTGTTGCTCAAGAAATGGAGTAGGTGGGAGCAGTAGGCAATTACCGCAAGCTCTTCCAGCTTATCCGCACCACTGATCCCAGAAAACCAGGCGTCAGTGAGACAATCAGGGACAGCGCGGGTGCGCTGATACACAATAAGGAGCGCCGTATGGCTCGTTGGGCGAAACACTTTCAAAATCAGTTCAGCTGGCCCCCCGCTCCGGTACCTCTTCCTACTCAGGTGATGCAGGACGTGACATCGACGGTTAGTTTAGAGCCTCCATCGGAGGCCGAGGTCCGAAACGCGATTACAGCCCTCAATCGTTTTCGTGCCGCTGGCCCGGATTCCCTCCCACCTGCACTATTTAAGGATGGAGGTGAGGTCCTCTGCAGGGCACTGACCTCTCTATTCGAATATGTCTGGAAAGAAGAGAGCGTCCCGGCTAATTGTAGCGAATCGTTTATAGTGGCAATATGCACGAAGGGCAGTCGCACAGACTGTTCGAACCGCAGGGGTATTAGCCTAACGCCAATTGTGACAAAATTATTGGCCTTGTTTGTCGTTCGTCGTCTCACTGCGGATCGGGAATCTCGTAATAGGGAAGGGCAGGCCGGTTTTCGCCCAGGACGTGACTGTATAGACCATATATTCACTTTGCGACAGGTGCTAGAGCAGCGCCACGCATACCGCAGACCGACAATAGCTGTGTTCCTCGATTTCACGTGTGCGTTCGATTCCGTCGATCGATCGATTCTGTTTGAATTACTTGCGCGAAATGGTGTTCCCCCAAAATATGTGAACATTCTTCGTGATCTACACTCGAACACTACAGGCCGCGTCAGGGTTTACGGTGGCCTATTGAATAGCTTTCGGAGCACAAGTGACGTTCGTCAGGGTAGTCTGATTTCCCCGTTTTTGTTCAGTGTCGTCGTGGATTCTACCATGGAATGTTTCCTTGCGGAATCTCATGATGTAGGCGTTGAAGTGCTACCTGGTGGAAGGTTAGTTGATCTAGATTATGTGGACGATATCGTCTTGCTTTTCGACAATGTTGGGGCGGCACAGTCAACCCTGAATAGCCTGTCCAGAGTGGTCCCCTTATTTGGCATGCAATCCGCACCTTCAAAGTGGAAAGTGTTGCTGCAGGACCACCAGTCACTTGATGACCCCTTTGACGCTTGCTAACGAGGAACTCGAGGTGATTGATCATTTCACTTATCTTGGCAGCTGCATCAGCAATGATGGGCTCATTGGAACTGAAGTCAGCTCACGCATTGCAAAGGCCAGAGCTACCTTCTTGAACCTGCGGCATCTTTGGCGACAGAAGGGAGTTTCCCTCCGTCTGAAATGTCGTGTATACAAGTCCACAATGAGGGCAGTTCTGCTGTATGGTAGTGAGACTTGGCGCCTTCGGTCTGAAGATCTGAGGCGCCTTCAAGTCTTTGATCATCGTTGTCTGCGAAGCATTGCTGTAGTCGGATGTTACCAGCATGTCCACAAGGATGATGTGCGTAGGCGAGTACTAGGTGGTGATGATCATGTTAGCTCCCTAGAACAACAGATAGCACTGATTAAGTTGCGTTGGCTCGGGCACGTGCTACGTATGCCTCGTCACCGCTTACCTAGGAGGGCCTTGTTTAGTCTACCAGGTGTAGGGTGGCGCAAGGCTCGAGATGGACAGAAGTTGACTTGGCAGCGGGAAATGAAGTCACTGAGGACCAAACTGGGTGCCGTTGGTCCGTCTCACCTTCCGGGCTGGAGTCCACGTGACTCACCTTGTGCTTGGCTCGAGACTACAGGACATGACTCGCAGTAGGCACCAGTGGCGCGTCTGCTGCCGTCTCCTAATCGGATTGTCTGTTTAAAGTGTGTTTGGTGTTGAGTTATCTGCAGGGTAATGGCTGGTTATGACGCGTGACAGTGAAAGCCGCATGGAAGCTATCTCGCCGATGCCGCCTTATCTTTGCACGATAGCCAGCTGTTTGTGAGGGTATGTTGTCTACACAAGGTGTAGGCGCATTGACCCTGAATGTTTGCTTAGGGCATTAAGGTTTTCAGTTTGTCCCCCCCTCTCTCCCTCTTCTTATTCTTTATTTCATAGGTCCTCATGGTTGTATGGCAGCGAAGCATCAGTTCAAATGGCTGATGTACTGTTGTTGTTGTTGTTGTTGTTTTTGATGATGATGATGATAATGATGATGATGAATCGACAGCGATGGCGAGCGACGGTTCATTAAAGCCGTCGTTCAAAAGGTTTTGTATTTCGGCTTTTATAATACATTCGCTGTGAAGTGAATCACATGGGGATTTGGTGCAGAACGGCCTGCAATCTGGAGAAGGGTTAGCATACAGATTAGCCGATCCTTTTTTCCTGCGGTGAGTCCGCACAACGAATAAATACCGCGTCCACTACCAATCGATATCTCCGGATTGTTATGCGATTCAAGCAAATCATGGTCGCACAGAACATGGGCGCAAATGTTACGCATGACAGAGAGCCGAACCTTGTTGTAGACGTCTTGTTAGCGGATTTGCACTTTGCAATATCCGGTAGTTGCACATGACAGTGAGGTAGGAGCCATGGTGGTTTTGGAGTCACACGGAAGGACGATCCAGTGGTTGGAGTTGATTACGTATTGAGAAACATAGCTGTCAGAACTGTCAGTATCTACTATGGCATAATAATCAATCTTGTTAACATATGGCTTGGTTGTTATGCGGGACAAATAGTTGGGAGCAGCAGCCGTTAGAACAGAAGGCAAGAATGGACGGATGGCTGAAGTGACGAGGATATAAACTGACTTTGATTTACACACGTTTGAAGTATCCAGTCTTTCCACAGATCTTGCAAATGGCTTCTCTCGCCGGCCACTTTCCACGACGGTGTTTGGGTTAATCACAGAAATACCAAGTCTCTATGTACGGCTGATAAGATGAGTTCGGTTTCAGATGTGTGAGTGGATGGAGGATGTGTACGTTATGAGAGGGGTACATTAGTTGATGAACGGAATAATCTCAATTTCGTAGGACCTTGGTTGTTTAGCGACAATGTCAAGAGACCTTGCAGTTTGAAAACTTAAAACCATCTGTTTGAGAAGTCTCATTCGAGTGCTGTCTGACTAATCCAGTTATAATGGCGTCGCGCATAGCATCATCACTGTATTCTTCAGCTGAGGTAGAACGAAAATCGCAGTCCTTCGCAGACTGGTTTTGGTAAGTTTAACGTTCTTTCCGCTAACAACTGGTCACCCGAGCCCCAATCGAGCGCCGACACCGTGTGGTCAACCTGTTGCCTTACCCTACGTAAGCTCTGCTCCACCACCACGACTTGCAAACAAATTTCCATAGGGAAGAGACGCCCATCACTCATCCGAAGTGGTACACAGATGTGGATTACCTCCAGAAACACGGCATGGAGAAACTACCGCTCCCATCCATCGGATACTCAGTTGGAATCTAACCGACTCATCCGTAACCAATGCGTCTACCTTGTATGCGAAGAGTGAGCATCAGCATCAGCTTATTCGTGAATTCTCATCCAATCCCCAAACCTTGTATTGTCACGTCAACAATTTTCGACAAGTCAAACACGTTGTCACCGCGCTGACGACCTCCACTGGGCTCACAGTCAGCGAACGAAGCCGCAGAAATTCTGTGCCTACAGTACGCATCCACATTCTCCATTCCGTCAGGGCATACAATGATGGTACCTTCAGTTTCACCCTCAACATCCCTGACGTCTGTTCAGTTCACTCCGGAGAACGTCTTGGCGAAACTCACATCCCTGCTGCTAACGGCGCTGATAGTTTCCACCCAAGGCATCTGCGAGCACTCGCTGCAGCTGTAGGTTTACCCATGGCGGAGCTGTTCACCCACTTCTCACAAGGCGAGATTCCCAATGATTGGAAATGTGGGACTATTACATCAATCTACAAAAGCGGCACTATCAAAGACCCTGTCAATTGCCGACCGATAACCCTCCTCTCTACGATTTCCAAAGTGATGAAATCGATCATCGCATACGCTTTAATGGACCACATAGAGTCCCAGAAACTGCTCTCGTGTTACCAGCACTGCTTCCAGCGGCAACGGTCATGCCTGAGTAACCTGCCACTTGCCAGGGATAGCTGGACGGCTGCTGCCGACTCTGGCCTAGAAACGCATGTTATATTCTTGCATTTTGCCAAAACCTTCGCTGTAGTCGACCACATCCTCATATATATATATATATATATATATATATATATATATATATATATATATATATATATATATATATATATATATATATATATATATATATATATATATATATATATATATATATATATATATATATATATATATATATATATATATATATATATACTTAACAGTCTACGAATAGACATAAAGCCATCAGTAACCATGGGACTCAAAAGGAGGTGCGGAAATAGTAAAAAAAACAGCACAAAATATCAAAGCCCATGGTTTCGTCAGAGGGCGTGATACTACCCGGTTGCCCAACCCAAAGTAAGTATTTGACTTAGAGGACACCACCCCGAGCCTTTGGCTGAATAGCCTGCCCGCAAGGCAGCGGAGCGAATTCAGGGAATCTCGTCCATTTGGAGCCGGTGACAGATTGTTCAATTCATACGCCTTTCGTTTGTTCGTTAGTCAAACAGGGGCCCAATGCCCCCCAGAATTACAGCATAACGTTACTGGAATACTATGCTTCGCCAGGATGAAGCAAGGGGCAGTGACTGTATTTAGTGGCGAGTCACGTCCGCCACGTCACAGTGTCGTTAAACGGACAGATGTGGCTTTTTATAGGGAGAACGCTTGCCAGGCGAAAACACTGCTGTCGAACCACTCGCTGGAACGGGAAAATCCCGAACCACCCAGCTGGCACCACGAGGACGTTGTTCGGAAAGCCAAACTTGTATTACGGCTTATCAGGATCCTTGATGGACTGGATCCGAAACTACCACCAAAACCGTACCATCCGAGTACGCGTCGACGGAGCGTTGTCCCCTCGCATTCTTGCCACAAGCGGAGTTCCACAGGGGTCTGCTCTCGGACCGGACATCTACCAAGCCTTCATTAATGACGTCACACCGCAAATGAACTCTTCGTTGCTACCATATGCGGATGACGCGAAGCTGTGGCACACAATCAACGCTCCGGACGTTGCCTGCGCACTTCAGATGGATTTCGATCGTCTTTAACAGTGATCCCTTGAAAACAACTTTCCATTTGACGCCTCGAAATGTCGCGTCTTCTACCTGTCCCTCTGCTTTTTTCCTATCTACTTCCTGAGAGCGTCTACTCTCCAAGTCTCGTCAGCCGAAAGAGACTTAGGTATCATTACTCAGACGAATCATTTTGTATCTGCTTCCTTCCGGAAAGCAGCTTCTGCTGCTAACCGCATGGTGGGATTGCTGAAACGCGTCTTCGGTCAAATCGAGCTTAACGATTTCCGCCTTTTCCTCAACGCTTTTCTTCGATCCCACTTGGAGTTTGTTATTCAGGCTCGGAGCGTCTCGTTGCTGAAGGATCGACGTTTACTTGAAGCCCCACAACGTTGAGCTACAAAACTGGTCCGACATCTCAAACACCTAGATTATCCACAACAGCTTCACTGCCTGGCTATCCTCGCTAAACTACTGACGTCTCCGTTGCGACTTGATCTTTGTATTTACGATCTTATCCAACTCTAGACATCCCTACCACCACCCACTCATACTGCACCAATCGTGCTCCCACCTACGTGGCCACCTACTGAGGCTCACATATCAGCACGATCGGCTGAACTGCAGAGGACACTTCTTCGCTTTGCCCATCTGTCTGCCATGAAATGCTGTGCTTGCCAAAATAGTCTTGGCACGTACGGTGGCTGATTTTAGGACCCGCCTGGACTGTCATCTTGCTGACCTACACCGCCATCTTCCCTGAGACAACTATCTTCTACTCCGTTTTATATTCCAAACTAACCCTAGTCAACTCCCAGCTACCTCCCGCCCGACACTGCAGCTTATTTTTCAAATTTCAACTCTTCAGCTTTACACATTGTCGAATTTTTCTTTTTCCATAGCCATACGGAGGGCGTGGTGGGATGTCACGCTTTGAGCCGGCGTACATTGTTTAAATGCCGCACAATTCCGATGAACATATGGCTAACACGCGAGTCCAACCAGCTATAAGGTTGCTTGGCGTTTCATCAGACCCGATCCTAACTATTTTTTACCCAGTAGGTCATGTAAAGCTCGAGTTTTTATTCCTATTAATTACTTACTGTTTCTCCACGAACTGATCGATGCTCCGCCCACACTCTTGCTTGCATGTGGACAGAAGGTATGGGGCAGAGGTAACATTCTTGGGACGCACATACAAAGAGTGGAAGTGTAACGGCAGTATCGAATGTTTTGCATTTATGAATGTGCTCATAGACCGAAGGGGAACGATTGTTGCTGAATTTGTCCAGTTTGTCTAAGTCGACAGTTTGAATTCGTTTTAGAAAGACGTGGAATGTTCGAAACCAATAGGTTCAGTGCTCAGAAGCGTCAAATGCATTCAGAACAGTATCGAATTTGCCTGGACGAATAAAGCGATTTTTGGAAGTGTTAGACCGGTGGAGTGGTGCGTGATGTGTTTTTGGAATGGGTTCTGGTAAAGCCGAGACTGACCGCCGTCTCCCCATCCGAAAATCCTCCAAACTTGTATCTTTTTCGCCCGCTTCGTGACGTACTTTATGGTCCTTGGTAGCTTCCTTTAGCTTCATCTGACAGTGCTCCGGATCTGGTGGATTTTCGCCTGTCATCTTCTCTCTATACAAAGTCACTTATGTCTAACGATGCAACGTGGTGGATGTGACTCGCCACCAAATAAACTCACCGCCTCTTGCCTTATTCTGGGAGAGCATTGTATTCCAGCAATCTGATGCAGAGATTGTGGAGAGAATGAGCTCTTCCCGAAAACACTGCAGTGTTTTCGGGCGGACACCCATTTGATATCCACTTCAACTACGGTCATCGTGCTTGAAAGACCAAAATTTACTTCAATGAGAATCGCGGTCAACATTAAGATTGCGTGTCGCAATTCATCCACACTACGTGCACTTCAACTTGACCCTCCAATCAGAATGTGCTCCTGTTCGGTACCGGTCCAAACGAAAGGCGTATGAACTGAGTACTCGATCGACGACTCCCAATAAAGACGATTCCTGAGTCCGTTCTGCTGCCCCGCGGGTAAGCTATTCAGCCAAAGACTCGGAGTGGTGTCCCCTAAGTCAACCCTCTACCACTACTTGCGCAACCGGGTAGTGTCGTTTTCTCTAGCGAAACTATGTGTTGTGTACGGTTTTCTTTTTCACGACGACTGTGCCTTTCTTTGGTTTCCATGATTTCTGATGGTTCCATGTCCATTGCTATACTGTTGCAAATATATTATCTTATCCGCTAAAGTTAGGTCCGGCTGTACACTCACTTTTGAACCCTTTAGTTTTAAGGTGATAAGTAAAAGAGTTTAACGCTCCTCTGGTGTAGACAGAACTACGCGCAGTAGACGCGGCCTCATGTTTATACCGTCATTCGGCATGTTCCCAAGCGCTCTAAGTTTCCTATCCATAACCCACATAAATTCGGGCGGGAGTAGTTTGGAAACACATTTCAAATCAATGAAGGTCATCAGGCTTGCAACCTTTCGGAAGAATCGCAGAAGTCTCAGCGATTTTCCTAAACTGAATGCTGCTGTCCATTAACGTATCACTACGACGCGGGGTGTTTAACTGGACGCATCACTGTAATAGTGCCTGGTGCTGTGCAGGAACGATAATTCCATATAATGAGGATTTTTGCATTGGGGTGGTAGAACCTTCTGCTGCAGATTCTGGATCGGAGTATCAGTTGAACCCACTTCATCTTTTACTTTGGACTTGGTTGAACTGGCGAGTCGTTCTCCACGGACTCACTGACATTCGTGAAAACCAGATTCTTGAGGAGCAAGCCTGGTTTCGTTTAAATCGGAGCTGCATCGGCCACAGCTTTACTTTGCATCAATCGTTTGAACATTTCCATATTTATTGGCGACGCACCCTAGTCTTGTTCCTAGACATCAAAAGTGCCTTCGATTCGGTGGATCAGCGTGCTCTTTAGGACTGTCTGCTCAGAAATGTTGTACCCGAGAAATACATAAACATTCTCAGAAAGCTGTGCGCGCATAGTTCGTGCAGAGTGACGGTTCATGACCAACTGTCGCCACCCTTCAATATCTCCATAGGTCTGAGACTAGGTTGTCTGCTGTCACCTTTCCTCTTCAAATTTGTCATTGACTGGTCACGATATAAGGGGTGTGAGCTGTTTTCTGTTTTTGGACTTCTTGACTTGTGGTATGCTGACGACATTGCCCTAATCTGTGACAGCTTCCAAACGTGCCAAGCAACACTAGACAGATTAGCACTGACTGTCAATCGTTTTGGGCTTCTCTTTGCTCTTTCTAAATGCAAAGTCCTTTACCTAGATTGATAGAAACCCACCCATACTCTGACCTTGGTGGTGATCAGCTAGAAGTCGTTCAGGTAATCAGGTACCTTGGCAACTATATTAGCGCCTGTGGGATTGAAGATGAGGTCAGGAACCGCATAGAAAGCTCAAGGTGTTTTTACCAATCTCCTGCGCAACATCAATCTCGCTCTGAAGGGCAGAGTTAACAATGCAGCCGTACAGTTGTGAAACGTGGCATATTAGATCGGCAAACATGCGGAGATTAGTTATGTTCAAGTATCGCTGCCTTCGCAGTTTAGCTCATATCTGGCGTGACAACTGCGTGAGGAGAGAGCATGTTCGACACCGTGTATTTGATGCAGGAAGAGCAGGTGAACCGTTCAGCAACAGGCCCCGACGGCTGAGGCATGTGTAGCGCATGCCAGCAACCCGACTCCTGCGTCATGCGTTGTTTGCACATCTGGCTACGAGGGGAGGCCAAGCAATGACTTGATCGAGAGGGATGAAAGCCCTCACTTCGAAGTTAGCCTCGGTTGGTGCACCTTGAATGCCTGGCTGCGGTCCCAAGGACGATGAACACGTTTAGTCGGATGCACTTTCTGATATGTCGAACAGTGCACCCCAGTGACATTTGTGTAGTTTCTTTGTCTACCCTTAATCCTTTTGGTTCTCGCTCTAATTACGATCTCATATCGAATGCATAATGTGATATTTATCATTATATTACTAGGGTTCAGAGAGGTTTGGCAACAATCGGTTGGGATAGTTGTTATGTTTTTGTGTCGAAAGCTAAACATTGTCCAACAACTACACCAACCGATTGTTTCCATACCTTTCTAAACTCATGACTTCTCGATCGGTTCCAGTTATTTTCCATTATATTACTTGCTTTTTGAACCTTTTTTATAGTTTGTACTTTTTAGTATCTTACCTTTTCATGTTGCGGATGAAGTGTGCTGCTTACCCTCAGCTAACGTATATTGATAATGTTGATGATTTGTTTTTCACCCTTGTTGTTTGGCAGGTATATAAGTCTGTACTTCTTCCCCACTCATGGTGAATCCATTATACTGTCAGGATGACTCCGATTTCTAGACGTCATCACAACAGTTGGCGAAACTGTCTTATTCGTATTGGTTATGCATATGCCTGAAAGCTCGCCTGTTCCAAGGATTGCAACACATTAAATTTTTACGGTGAATTGATTCGAGTTTCCTCTCTCAAAAACTAAATAAAATCGGAGAGTACCTACTCATTCCACCAATGTTTCGAAATCGTCATTTTTGTGTAAACAACGGCGCTTTTTATTTACAAGTCAAGGCAGCTATAGACAACCATCGCTGTTCGTCAGTAGGATGTACTGCTGTCTATCCAATCCAGTGCAGGCTTCATGGAACCGACTGCATATGTCGCATTGCATTCCATCTGGTTCAGCGCTGCTCGTTTCACCGCATAACGCTGTCGAATCAACTTGAAGGTCTGAGGACGATTTGAAATGGTTTTTACCATCAAAGGCTCTACAGTGCACTTTTTGCGACGGCCGGATGCATGTTGCGTGCTGTAATATCTGTCCGGATCTCTATGAATGTCCCCAGCGGACTACCTCTTCGGTCGTCAGTTTCCTTTGCCGACCCCTAGCCTAAAGATAACCAGCTTGTCTTGTACTCTGGTGGCACGAATTCGAGCCTGCTTAGAGGCAGGATGACCCTCGCAGTATCCTTAACCCACGTGCGACCGGTGGTTGTTGCGCGGCAGCGAAGCCTCGGTACTGCGTACTGGCCTACTATTGATGCCTTTCTTTATTTCTTACCGAATAGCGGTGAGCAGTAGCCGTGTTCTTCAACACGTACTCACTTTCGGCCCACACTTTACTCCTATTCCGACCGATATACGTATCTCTGTTCATTCACCGGCCACTTTCCTGCAGCTGGCTGCTTCCAACCCGGTCATCCCCAGGTAAGCGAAGTCATGTTCCCTTTACTTCAGAGTCTCCGGCGCTTGTTGCTGGTGACACTGAGCGTAAGAGCAAGACGTTTGCAGCATTAGCGAGTGACTACATGGCATCATCATTAGTTATTAGCGCAGCTGTTCGAAGGAAGAAAGTCAGGACTATTTGCAAACCTAAGTCCAAACGAAGCCTAGCATTCCAGACTAAAGCTGGCCCTCGACAGTCAGTTGGCTATAAAAAGGGACTGCAAATAATCCGTCTCCTGAGCTACCTGTCGCTGAGTGCAACAGATCTCCTCGTAACCGACGCTTGATCATTATGTACCCTCCTGAGTACAAGAAGGATACTACGGCTGAGGATGTTGGGCGACCAACTTTCTAGGACTGATGACCTTACTTTTCGATAAGGGTATTCATAGGATCAGTCATATCTCTGTCCTTGTTCTGATAAGAAACCAGAAGATCCGTGCAAATTTCCTCTTTGTAAGGTAGTTTGTCAAAGTGAAGAATGTCGTCGCATTCTCAAACGGACCTTGTGTCTCAAGGGGAAACGTTCTTTGTGCTGTGAGACCCCATAGGATCAGGTCCTAATGAAGGAGACAGTTGGGGAGCTACGAATACACCGATCATGCGGCGAAACCAACCCGCACATTGCGGATCTTCGTGTGTTGTAGTACGTTCCGAGTCTGGTGGCGGCTAACCTTCATCATGCCCGGTCAGTAAAGTTGAAAACTGAATACATGTGCTATCTATTAATGTGCTCGGCTTGAGAAGTGGACTGTAAATTATTATATTATACACAATCCGTGGTACAGATATTGTGCCATCGGAATCATGACTGAATAGGAAAACAGTATGAATAATAAGAAAAGAGCAACAACAACAAAACTTTTTTGTCTAGTTTACCACCCACAGTTTTTGAAATTTTTTTCAGTTTGTTTTTATGGGAAGGGACACCGCAACACACCGATGCACACGTCCGCCATTGACATCGATCTTGAGCCATGTCTTCCAAGGTCTTCAACTAGCAAGTATCCGCATCTCTCGGACCCCAACCAGGTAGTCGACAACAACCGGCCGAGGTCAACTGTTTCGTCAACTTTTTCATGCGGCTTCTCCATGTTGTAGGCTTTCCACCAGACCGTCTCCTCCAGCCCTGTCCAGCAACCGCAAACAACACGACGCGGGTAACGCTGGATAGGCATGCACAATACGTGTCCCAACCACCACAGTTTATGCAGTGCGACCAGCTCTTCGAGTGAGTGGTTTTCACATCCCAATATACGCTGTCTAACTTCCACATTGCTTATGTAGTGCTGCCACCACACACGGGCAGTGGACCGCAGACAGCGATGCTCGAAGACAGCTAGCCTGCGCAACTCACCTTTATGAATGTGCCAGGTCTCACATCCGTACAACAGTACAGCACGAACGGTTGCACAATAGACCCGCCCTTGCACAATAGAGAAATGGACTGAATGAGGTTCAGTTTCTCGCTTCGCAGAAGCACCCGAATCTATTGGCTTTCACCGAGAACTGGTCAGCTTCGGATCTCCTAGATTCTAAGCTTCACATTCCAGTGTATTATCCCTCTCGATTTGATCGCCCTCATGCGAGGTCTCGGTACAGTATGATTATCTATTGGAAAGCAGACCTTAGGGCTCATCTAATTAAAATTGTATGTGACCGTGATGGTAGCTATGAACTTATTTCATGCGGGATTCATGACAGCTGCGGTTCTCTTCTCATCGGAGTCAGCTATAGAGCCATTTCTGGTTCCGGCGCCGGCCTACTGAAATCGATTAAGTAGAACCTTATAGAAAGTGTCTGGTACTGAGAGACTAACGTTTCCAATGTCAATTGGGACCTACTCCACTGTGATCTTCGGAATCCTTTGCATTGATTTTCGGGAAATGGTACGTGCATGCCATATATTTAAACATGTTGCACAACACACCAGAATGTGCTCAAGCCAAATACCGCACATCCTGGATCTCGTACCTACGCCGCCACAGATGTTTCCGCCTTGGCTGTTCTACAACAGATTGCTAACACTGATCACTGTGTGGTCTCTCAATGGACACGACGACTTTCCCTTCAGGACCATGGCGTATACCGGCGGAAATTTTACCGTACTGTCCCGCACTGCTTGAGGAATGCCTCAATTGATTTGGACTATAATATCCTTTAACACTCAGATCGGGATCATGCATGAAGATTTTTACACTCCAAACTATTGTCATTTATTAATCATGTCGTTCCAGTTTTTGTCCAAGTGTTCCTTCTGGATTGATCGTTATTTGGGGGTCCGCCATGAATAGGCGACGCAAGATATGGGATAAATTCAAGTCTTTCTAGCCGGCATGTAGCCTTAATGATCACAAGCCTGCCTAGTAATGAGAGCGCAGCTTAGTGGCCGGATGACCGTCGCAGTTTCCTCAGCCCACGTGCGGTGCTTGCGCGGCATCGATGCGTCGGTACTGCGTACTGTCCTACTGCTAATACCGTTCCAGTCGAAGTTGGACTACCAAACGATCAGGTATATGTGTCTTATGTTGCAACGTGAACAGCGACATCTGTATGAACTTCGCTTTGCTGAAGAGTCCATAGCCACTCCTATTCGTACCTGAAAAGAAGTACGAAAGGTGGCAATGGGATACCCGCCTTGTATTTGCGATGATGGTTCCATTCTTTACGAAGACGACGCAACGGCCAGCTTTGCTTTGAACTACTCCGTTTTTCCATCGAGACCCTGTTTATCAGCACTTTGCGCCCGCGTCTCCCTTTAACTTAGAGCACTTAAAATTCATTCCAAGATTGGTTGAGAAGAGGCTGCTATAACTAATTCCGAACTCTTCACCAGGCACCCATCGTTCCTCCAAACAGTGGCTGAGTACACCTTATATCTTAAATGCTCCCATTCCTTGAACACGGACCTACCATCTTACAAAGGCCGAGTACTTCTTGATTGAGAAAGTTCAGCGATGTGTATCGAAGTCCTTCTCAGTGCTCCGGCTTCAACAGATGAACCTGTTTTTTCATAGATTATCACCGTCAGACACGTTTTACGAGGGTTGAGGCGCAGCGAGCTGCAGGAATTCGGCTCCTCGCTGATAGTTCAACACGGAGGTTGAAGTCGTGGATACTCTTGTCCGGTCCGATGTCACCTTGTGCATTTGTGTAGTGCATGACTGGAACAGCTTACTTGAGCCGGTCGTTAGTGCACAAACTGAGGGATCTTTCAAAAGATTGCTGGGCTTCTGTTTGATTTGCTGCAACCGTTGTGGTCTCCTGTGGAAAACTGCCTCACCGCTACTTGCGTTGAATAGGAAACGATGGAGTCACCAAAGGATTCCCTTCCTGCTTTCTACAACCCAATACACATAAAGTGAATACATCCACCTTCCTGCTATGGTAGGACACCTAGGACTTACCCTTGCGGGACACTGCTGTGAACCAACTGATGGAAGTCTGGAGCTCATGCGAGCACAATCTCCCTTCCTGATAAGAAGGCGAAATTCATTGTATAACTTGTCTAGAAAGACCATAGGACTGTAGTTAATACAAACGGTGTGATGCGGAACTGTACCAGAAGCTTCGGAAAGTCAATGAACAATACTGCAATGTTTTCCCTCGATCGACCACTACGGTCCAGCTTTCACGAGCTATTATTAAGTTGGTAAGGTCAGAATAACACTTACAGATGTCTTGTTGACAGGGGGTTTGCAACCCAAACACCCCTTAAATGGCTTTCCAGGGCACACCTCACAAGTGTTTTCAAGGGCTTGGTCGGCACGCTGTTTTGACCAATCGGTCTGTACCTCTCACTGAGGTGTTTGTCGACTTTTTTAAAGTGTGCATACAATAGCCTTCCAGTCATCCCGCAGAGAACAGCTGCGCAGAAACTTCTCAAACTGTTGCGGAATCAGTCAGCTAAATTTATCTGCCAATTTGGAATGAATAGCATTTACCTCGACAACCCTAATAGAACTCAGCTCCTATAGAAGCCTGAGCCTCTGATATGGAAACCTCCAGTTAAGACTCTACAGGGACGTTTATCTCCACGTTGATATGCGGTGACTGGGATTCCCGAACAAACACGCCTACATACTACTCCCTAAGTAGAGAAGCCTTGTGCTGATGAGTGAGGGCAGCTGTGTCGCCAGGATATTGGGTCTCTACTCAGCCTCTGGAGACTTTGGCTACTTGACACATTCCACCTGAGAGCGAACACCACAGGAGTCACAAATGTTTCAGGGGAAACTGTATCCTAGCCTAAACTGTCTTGCCGAACCCCTTTGTGCCTTCTGGGTGGTTCGAGATTATTCTATTTCAACGAAGGGTTCGTCGGTGTTTTCCGGGACGTGGGGAGTTTTCTTTGACAAGCGTTCTCCCTATAAAAAACCACATATGCCTGTTTAACAACACTGCAACATGGCGAATGTGACTCCACACAATAGTCACCCCTTGCTTCACTCTGGTGAAGCATTATATTCTAACAATATGGCGCTAAGAATGCGGAGTGAATGAGCTCCTCTTATATAACGGACCAGCTGGTTGGGGTACGAGACATGCGGATACTTGCTGGTTGAAGACCTTGGAAGCCATGGCTCAAGTTCGATGTCAGTGGCGGACGTGTGCGTCGGTGTGTTGCGCTGTCCCTTCTTCCTCCCCCTAAAAAAGAACAAATTGAAAAAAATTTCAAGAACTGTGGGTTGTAAACCAAACAAGAAAGGTTTTGTTGTTGTTGTTGCTCTTTTCTTATTATTCATACTGTTTTCCTATTCAGCCATGATTCAGATTGCACAATATCTGTACCACGAATTCTGTAATATATATATATATATATATATATATATATATATATATATACTACCATCGATCAATGTCCTCAGCGGCTCCAACCTCGGTCCATACACCGCCTTCAAGGGGTCAAAGAATTCCTTTGTTGGCGGCGTTTGGCGTAGCATTCCACCTGATTCGCCTTCTCCGTCCACCATGCATTTTTAATGCGACGGAGCTCTCGGGTCATTCGCCGTCGAAGTTTGCGAAACTGATTCTTCTTCCCCAAGTCACTGGGGTCTGCCACATGTGCAGCAAATGCTGCATTCTTCCCCGACACCAATGCGTCAACCGTCGCATTGTTCTCATCAAACTAATCAGGCCGCTTACAATTTGCGCGCCCGATGGTCTCCTCGGCAGCAGCTGTCACCTGGTCGCGAATGTGGTGCCACAGGTCGCCCACTGTGCCTATGCAGTCCACATCACACAGGCGTGCAGTCGTCGCCTTCTCCAGCTCAGTACGTTTCGCCACAGTACCGAGGGAGAGAATGTTAAATTTACGGCGGTTAACGGTGGGATTGCAATACATAGATTTACGAAAATATATGTACAGTTTGGTCCGAACCAATTTGTGAACGGTGCGTGCATGCATATGTACCTCACTCATATCACGCTGACGTACGATGACATAGTCGAGCAGGTGAGCGTGCCCACTCCGTGGGTGCATCCAAGTTGCTATATCACTCGCACTCAGTGCAAACCGAGTGTTCGTGATCGTCAGGCCGTGAGTGGCACACAGTGAGAGCAGCCTGTCACCGTTCGCATTCGCGGAGCCAACGCCATGCGCACCGACAACATCTGTCCACGCTGATGCATCACGCCCAACGCGCGCGTTGAAATCACCCAGCAGAAATAGTCGGTCGCTCCTCGGCACAGACCGTACCACGGAGGATAGCTGAGTGTAGAATTGATCACGCGTGTCATCAGGATAACACATGGTCGGACCGTACGTGCTTATAAAACTGGCAAACTTACCTCTCCCGAGTTTTAGGCGAACAGTCATCAGTCGCGCGCTGATGCCTGTTGGTTCACCCACGAGCTGGCCATGGAGGCGATCGGATATTGCAAACCTGACTCCATGATCACAGGGTAATGAGGCGGCGTTGCCCACCCAGTAGAATGTGTAACCAGCACCTGCATCATGCAACTTACCTTGCTCAGCAAGCCGAGTTTCATTGAGCGCCGCAATATCGATGTGGCAGCGCACCAGTTCCATCGCGACCAGTGCAGTGCGTCGCTCGGGACGCTCATTGGAGTTCCGGTCCAGTAGTGTGCGCACGTTCCAGCACCCGATGCTGAGTGCTTCTTGCGCAGGCATACGATTGCATTGGTGGGCAATCGCACGCGAGGTGGTCGTTGTGCTTCGGAGGTTTGCTTGAGGGACTCCACCCGGAGCCTTTGGCTCAATAGCCTGACCCACAAGGCAGTGGGGAGCAGATCCAGCTCGGGAATGTGATTGCAGAGACAGATTGGGATCTGCTTGACGGCCGTCACACGCAGCGTTTGAGGTACTGGAACGATTCATATATGTTTTGCGACCGTAGTAGGATGCACCTGCGACCACGGCCAGACGCAGGTGGGTTTTGGCGGGTTTGCACCAATTTGACCAGGGGCTGCCTGGCTTGAGGCGGGCAGTAGCAAACCATTGAATGCTGTCCCACCGTCAGAGACAATGCATGGCGCTCGTGCTCTACGCCAATCGAGCTGTGAGCTCAAAACCCGTAGACCTGTTGTCTCCCATGGCTAGGTTTTACGGAAAGAAGGCCATCGACCACTTCCTAACCTCCGAAGAGGATGGACTGGGATACTGGCAGGGCGCCCAAACCTGACAGGAGAACGACTCAGGTTCTCAGCCAAAGCCTTCGATTAAATGTACACCCGAAAGACAGCGGATCTAGCACATGGTCAGTTCACTGACTCATGCGGATTGGTGTCCTGGATCTTAGCAGGGAGAAGGGCGAAACGCATCTCCCACCCAGCGGTCGCCACGAGGAGGCGTCCTGCACATGAGCCAATGGCACAACAGTAGCAGCAGTGGGTAGATCATCTGTCAGGATCTAGCCACAACCTGCCTCTGCGTACCATAGGCTCTCCCGCCTATACATAAATATATATATATATATATATATATATATATATATATATATTGTAACGGGCCAAACGTCGGCGGAGTGGTCTGTACGCCTAGCTTGGAATCATAAGGTCACCGGTTCGAATGCCGGTAGGGGCGGGCGTCCTCGCGGTATGTTCATCCCATGTGCGACTGGTGGTGGTCGCGCGGCAGCGAAGCGCCGTAGCGTCGTACAGCTGACACATTATTTTTATTATTGGAGACGCTTGTTTTCTTGGCGAAGAGCGGACCTCATTGGCGTCTGTGGGGCTGGTTACTTTATTTTACCCCTTCCTGCTTAGCTTACTCTTCCAACCACTGGTTATCTGTCAGTGCACATTAATATTTTTTTGTTTTCATCCTTCTCGTTCTCTTTTACTACCATCTTATTGAGTTGTTTTGTGCTATTGTAGCCAGTCCGCGGGCGTCATGGTAACACGTTAGCAGGTAAGAGGTCGATCATTTTTATTTTCTGTTATCCTTGTCCTCTTATTTCTCTCCGGCACTTTTCCTTCTGTCTTCCCTGCTTCCTTAGTTGCTTCCCTTACATCAGCCTCTTACTAGGCGATTGAGCATCCACCCGTCTACGAGGTATTTATTTTGTGTTGCAGCTCTAAGGGACTAGTACGGCCCGTCATGCTATTTGGACCCGGAATAGCTTGGAACGCCGGATCGGAGAAATATTACAGTATACTAGCTTGGATGTTTCCTACTTCTGGATAATGCGTAGAATGGCGATGTTAATGCTGAGTGACCGAATAGTATGTTCCTGTTCCTTCCACTGAGAAACGTTTTGGCCACAAAACGGTCACTCAACATAGTATTGCATTGACGTTTTGGATATCGATTTTCGAATGACTGCGAGCAGTATGTACAGTCAGGATAAGTGCAGTCACTTCGTGCTTCAAGGCTGCGGCTGGATGCCTTTTTCAGTGACCGTTGTGGCAGTGGGATGACCGAAGGCACAACATGTCACTCAGGGCGTTCCAACGACAACTACAGCTTACACTAATCCGCCACTCCTGCCTAGCGGGATGATCGTTCTAATTTTGTACAGACTTTACTCCTTCGTATTATACAATTGCGATGGCTTCTGACGCTTTTAGCTCATTGAATGTTTGTCCACTCACTTGATGCAGCAGTTTGTGGAGTTATCCACCCGCCGGATGTTTGAATGAAGGCGGAACGCCACCAGGTAGTGCTCTGGACGCTCCAGGTTTGGAGTTACTTTTATACCTCCTTATTGCATTTGCATAAGGCTAGCGCCCGTCTATTCGCTCTCTCCAACTGGACAGGTTTGTGAAACATGGACTTCTTATCTGTTCGGTTTCCTTTCCGATGGATTTTGATATTTTTTCTGTATCTCCTATAGTCCCATCTAGACGTTACTGGACTTCACTGGGTGCGATGGTCCATTGAGCTGGGTGGTGCCTTTGCACCATCAGAGCCACTCTTACCATATCGGTCAATGGTCATTAACCAGACAAACTTAGTCTTTTGGCCATTTAAGTTGCGAATTAGAGTAAGGGCGGCTCTTTGCCCAGTGCCAAAAGTCCGCTGCATTGTGGTTGGGTTTCTGAACCAAATGCTTTGCTTGAGAACCCTAATCCTTCCTCCGTCTAGGCCCGGGCAACCTGACAGTATCCTGCCCACACAATACAATGAATTCCTCTTCTAACGATTTCTTTATGCTCTGATAGTGGAACAGGATAATCAGTGATGCACTATCTCCTACCTCGAACGGGTTAGATAGGAGTTTGGATGCTACTGTTCACGTCTTCCCGTCTTCAAATTCCTCTTCTACGCTTTTTCATTCTTATCGTCCCTTTCCAGCTTTATTATTATTCCCCTGTTTTCAACCCTCCAATTCTTTGCTCTCCCCGATCTTCCTTCAATGATCGCTTGTCTTTTAGTTTCTACACATTCGAAAACGCAGGGCATCGCTCAGATTCAGTCGACAAGTCCATGTTCAACCAAGCTAACAAGGTCAGTTCATCCGTTTCTGTTTTTTTACCCTCGATCCTCGCTAAGACTGGCGTGCCCCAACGTGCGCACTTTGTTGCAGATTGGCCAACAGGCAACACTTGCCCGCGCACTAGAGACATCGATCGATCTCTGCTGCTTATCGGGAACGTGCCTTGAAGCTTTGTGCTTGTGCTTCGCCCCCCCCCCCCCCAGATGCGACACTCGGTTTCCCATTGCGCCTGTCCGGAGATGGCGCAACTTCGAATTTCAGTCATGCCGGTGGGAGCATTGTATTAAGACCCCGGGCTGAATCTACTACAACTCCTGGGATCCCAGTCAGCGGCAGAATGTGCGCCGTCAGTTTGGACGTTGCGTTCGCAGCTTCGAAGTCGACACTGCCTGCGTCGGATTATACGCATTGGCTGGGGTGACAAAGTTGCAGATACGAAAGTGCTGCGCTGCATTGGCATGTATGCAGGAGACTGCATACTTCTGCTGCGACATCTGAGGTGGATCAGGCATATCAGCCGCGTGAGTTTGATGCGGAAACCGTATGAGCTCTTATATGGACACCTTGGTGTAGGGAAGCGACACGTGGGAAAACCGAAGTTGTTACCGGACATGATCAATGTGAGTTCACCATGAACTAGCGTTGATTACAGTTGTTGGGAATCAAAGGTAGTTAATCGGTGCTAATGGCAGGGGCATATCAAGGGAATGTAGCCCAGGTTCATGAAAAATCACTACTGCATGCGGAAACGAAACGTTGGTTGTGAGAGCGATAGACGCCGATGGATTCTATCCCCTCGACGTCAGGCGCATTGTGCATTAGCACATGCGGTTGCGAGTGCTACAGCCAAGCTGGCTTAATAAGTCACCAGCGTCGCCATGCGGCGCCAACAACTAAGAGAAGGTAAGTGAGCTAAATATGTTGCCATCATCAGCACAGCGCTTAGTAAGTTCGCTGTTTCCGATTCAGTTTTCTAACCCAGGCCAATAATGCGATTGATATGGTACAGGTGCTAAATCATCGCTGCAGTTGGTCTGTACGTGTGCATTCTTGTTGAGTTTCTTGCATTTCAGGTGTCAGCTGTTGATTAATATCCCTGATATGACTGCGCTTGACATGATTGTTGACAAGGTGCTTACCTGTCGAAAGCCCATGACCTCGATTATACTGGCTCCATGAGACTGCTAACGTTTTTTTTGGTAGGCGGGGTGCACGGCCCTTGTGACGGTGCTGGCTTCAGAAAGTGGTTTCATCCAGTATGGAGTGGCCTACTGCCCAGCCATCTCTTTATGTACGTCTGGTACGCATGATTCCTAGGTTAGACAAACAAGAATGCCGTTATACATGTTGGAGAAGTGTCGGCCAGCTCCGTTGGTGAAACGTGGCACCTATCCACCTGCCTCAGTTTTATTCCTTCGGACCATACCGCGGTACGATGGTTTGTGTACCTCAGCCATCCAATGAGTTATGCCGGGTGGCGCATTTTTGCATCTTCAGAGCCACTCGTACCAAATTAGTCAATGGTCAGAGGCCAGACAAACTCAGCCTCCTGGTCCCCCAGCTCGGGGGTTGGGGTGAAGGTGGCTCCTTATTCCTTAAAACGGACTCCTTCTAGCCCAATGCCAAACCCGCTGCCTTGCGGTCAGATTTTGAACCAATGGCTTTGGTTGAGAACCGTAATCGTTTTCCTGTCTAGGCCTGGGAAATCTGACAGTATCCTGCCCACGCAATACAATGAATCTCTCTTCAAACAAATCGTGAAGTGAAATGCCTGCATGAAATTGCTGATGCTCTGGACACCGCAGAGGATAATCAACGGTGCCCTATCTGCATGGAGCAGGGTGGATAGGGGTTTAGATGATACTGCTCAAGCCTTCCCGTCTTCTTATTCCCCCTCTTACGCTTTTTCCCCTTTATCGTCCCGTACCAGCTTTACTTTTATCCCCCCTGTTTTCAAACCCCAATTCTCGGCCTTCCCCTACCTTGCTTCAACAGTCGCTTGTCTTTTAGTTTCAATTCACATGAGAACGCGGAGCGACATTCCTGCCCTGTCAACAGGCCCATGTCCAACTAAGCGGCCAATCCCAGTTCATCGACTTCCATTTGGAGCCCACCATCCTCCTTCAGATT
>OX104063.1:184782152-184840587 GCA_944474145.2 Dicrocoelium dendriticum
AACCTGCTTGTAACGAGGCATGAGCGGTTGAAGGCAATAAACAAGGGGAAGTCTGTCGACGTGATATTCATCGATTTCAGTAAAGCGTTCGACAAGGTCAGTCATGAGGTTCTCCTTCACAAACTCAGCATGTGTGGCGTCGGTGGCTCACTGCACCGGTGGATCCGCGACTTTCTTGTTGGACGAAAGTGGAGGGTACAGGTCGACGACCATCTAACTGACTGGTACCCCTCTACAAGTGGCGTGCCTCAAGGCACTGTGCTGGGGCCCACTCTGTTCCTGATCCACATCAACGATCTACCGCAACTTCTCCGGTCGCCGTGTGCCTTGTTTGCGGACGACCTGAAGATTTGGAGAGAAATCGACGCTCCCGATGACTGTGGCCTACTTCAGCAAGATCTCAACCGCTTATCCACATGGTCTGCAGAAGTTCTTCTCCCGGTCAACCCAGCCAAGTCGGTATTTATGAGCCTGGGGAAGGGTGCAGACGGCCGAACCTACACCCTTGACGGCCAAACGCTATATCCCACACCCTCCGTGAAGGACCTAGGTGTACTCTCACGCTACGATTTGAAGTCCGTGGACAACACGAACAGGCTATATCGGAACGGACTGCGCATGCTTTGGGCGCTCAAACGTAGCTTCTGCACATGGTCTGAAGAGGTTGCCACTCGCCTGTTCTCTTCTATCATTAGACCAATGCTAGAGTACGGTTCGCCCGCCTACTTTCCGATTACCCGAGGCGAGGCACAAAAGATCGAACGGGTCCAACACGTTGCTACCAGGCTGATCCCGAGTTTACGTGGCTTTGGGTATGAAGACCGGTGCGAGAAACTAGGACTCTACACCTTGTCCTACCGTCGGGTGCGAGTCGACCTCATTATGACCTACCGAATTCTACATCTCGGTGAGTTCCCCATGTTAAGGCCAATGCTGCACTTACGAGGGCCATGCAGCACACGCGGACACAGATACAAACTTGTTGTGCCGGATATGAAACGTGTTCCCCACCCACTGTGCTTCGAACGGAGAGTGGTAAACATTTGGAACAGTTTGCCCGAACATGTGATTGAGGCAACATCTGTGCAACAGTTCAAAACGTTGTTAGATTTGCATTTTGCCTCTATTCGATTCAGAGAACGACTGCACACTTACGATGACATCACATTTGTGAATCCTGAAATATCGTAAGTCGCATATTTTAAATATTACATGAGAACGACAATGATATTCAAGGTTGACAACTTTTATAACGTTTTTCGCCATATCTCGAAAGAGTTGTACAGAATCCATTTCTACTTGCTCTATAATACAGTATTCAGTATTCAGTATTCAGAATATTTGCTGTGCTGAAAACCAGCATTGCCCGTGATTCGTTGAAGATTTTGACGTCGCCTATGCAAAATTTAAGATGCATTCGTTTGTACTATCTAACTTTATGCAAATGTTTCAAAAGCGCCATTTGATGAGCAGATAGTTGTCTTCCTTTTGGGAATATCCGGGTGTTTACTCACTGCATAATCTGGCATGGAAAAGACAGTTCAATCTACATCAACGCACAAACATACAAAATGACGAAAATTGTTGCCACCCTCTTGATATACTCCGATTAACAGCCTATCTTTCTGCAATGTTTCAATAGAAATCTATCAACATTAGTCTACTATGTTCTCTTTCATTTCATACATGTTTTTTTGGTTTCGTTCTATAACAGCTGCGTTTCAATTATCCCCATAGGAAATAGTCCATAGCATTTAAATCCAGTGATCACGCGGACCATTGTATCAGTCCTCCGCGACCGATGCAAAGTACACTGAATGTCTCGTTCAGGTAGGTATGAATCGATTGCGCCGAATGTGAAGATTTCGTACAAGAGATAACTTAAAATGCACAACAAAATCCGGCAAACGCTGCTTTGTAGCCAAAACGACGGAAGGCATTTCAAACATTTAATTCGTTGATATTTACAGGCATTTCATAAATTCCATGTACATATGAATGAAGCAAAGGATAAATGTATATTCTCGATTGAACATTGGAAACACCATCGATGGCCTGATCAATTTGTACATCTAGCAATTATATGGCTGTAACGGCAATAGTCGTATTCATGACTAACTTGGTATGGTGTATAACCGCGCCATCATTGCGTCGGAGCACACTGAAATCTAAAAGCTTGTCATGTGAAGTCAATAATTGGTTTTTAGGAATCCTTGAAGAGCGAATTTTAGTTGTAACACATAGGCGATCGAAATGCTAAAGCAAAATACACTGTAACCTTACAATGTGCTCCTGGCAGTATGATTCCCTTTAGCAGAGAAAGCAGCCTAGAAAAGGCATACGAGTTTGATGGAAGCCAGTCATGAGGCGATAACAGCTTTTGTGGCGATAGCAAAACGGCGCCATCGATCGGTTATCTCATACGGCCAGGCTGTTTTCCACATTTGCTAACACAGCGACCCACTAATCACTTCACAGGAAACCCTTTTGCTGGATTTTCACCTGCGTGAAGGTCGACTACCGATCGACCGAACTATGACGAGTTCATTGGTATTATTTTCTTATTGAAGTGCACTTCCCTATTCTGTACCTTCGATTTCTCTTCCTATCCTTTGCTTATTTCACGTGACTGCCAAAGCAGGGACTGCTAGGGCAGGAAACGTGGACATTAACTGGTTGGCCAGGGTGCGATACGGGTGTTTCCGTTTTATATCCATCAATAACTGAGCACTTCATCAATTCCTGGCTCCACGATCCACTCAAGATGGAACATTCACGGGATTCTCCTATCGTTCCAGTCCCCATCTGAACTGAACTGAAAAAAATTGCGGCTAGGTGGTATCTGCTCGCTTCCAGTTCTCACAGCCGAACTGCTTGTGGTACTTTAGACTTGCCCTGCGTTCGAGGCATGACGCATTCCTTGCGGCTGTGGTGTTTGCTAATGTGCAGTTCTCGTGGTGGTAGGCGATCGTAGGCACACGTGCCGCGTCTCTGTTTCCCATTGCACCCCTGCTGGAAAGCATTTGCGCCATTTGACAATTCAGCGTACCAGTGCAGGTCAGCACCTGAATGCGGCCGTTCCTAACTCCGGATCAGATTAATAAAACGCTCTGTACGGTTGTGTTAATTTCATCAGGTCCAAAACTTATATGATCTTTATTGCTAGTTCACCATACTCCATCATACCTTAACTTTATACTCAAAAACTCTCCCTGAAGTCCCACTTGTAGGTGGAGAAACAAAAATTGTACATCTTGCTTTATCTCTCCATCGTATAATATATTTATTCTACTGTCCTATGGCACCTGGACAATTTACATTACCTAGAGCATATTGAAATCAGAAGACAAATCATTATTAACGCTACCTGTTTTTTTAAACTTCTGCAAAATTTTACCACACCCAATCATATGGCATCCAGTAATGTCGCGAGACATGCTTATTGGCTAATTATTTCGTTGATACTTCTACTGGCTAATGTAAATATTTCATCTTATTCTTCTGTTTTTCTTTTGATCACTAGTAGGCCGATCCCCTGAGATGATCATTTAAAGCGTCTAAGCAACATGTATACCCACGCCAAAAGATCCACTGGTGAAGATAGAAAGTGTGAAAACATTAAAAGCAGTCCAATCTGAATCGCTGATCTCACACTTAATGGCATATGACGCCACCCGGTGATCCATGTCAACATGCACGCAGAAAACTATGAATGAACAAAGGGCTGACTGGCTTGAGTAATTAACGCACTAAAAACATAGCTACCCAAAGGAGGAAGAAAATCAATAGTGGCCAGCGTGCTTTTAAATCACATCGATACATGATTAGATGGGGTGTGGAGAAGAGCCCCCAATTTTTAATTTTGATTATAAAACCTATTTAAACCCCCCCCCCCCCCCCAACCATAGCTCCCCTACATGGATACGTATTGTTGGTATTGGGTTATATTATGGGTATAGTAGTAGGCGAGTGTGCGTATGGTAGCCCCCCCCTTCCCCCCTTTATTTTTGTTATGACTTTCTGGTTGGGGTTAGTTTGTGATACTGTTCGCCCCGGATACCCCCCCCTTTATTTATTTTGTGAAGTACCTGGGCCACATTTGGTCCCGTTGGGGTTATGAGCGCCCTGATTTATTAGATGTTGTTGTGTGTTTGGTTGGTGTTTGTACCCCCCCCCCCCCCCCCCCCCCCCCCCCCCCCCCCCCCCCCCCCCCCCCCCCCCCCCCCATCCCACCCGCCTTCGATTCGGTTGATCGATGTGCCCTTTGGAACTGTCTACTCAGGAAAGGTGTGCCCGAGAAATATGTAAATATTATCCGAGCATTATACGCGCGTAGCACGGGCAGAGTGAGGGCTTACGGCAAGCTGTCGCCACCCTTCAATATCTCCAGCGGTGTGAGACAAGGATGTCCGTTGTCACCTTTCCTCTTCAACTTCGCTATTGACGAAGTCATGGAGATTGCATTCACAGGACATGACTTGGAAGGTGTGGAGCTACACCCAGGAGAATAACTTCTTTATTTGGAGTATGCAGACGGTATTGCCTTCATCTGTGACAGCTTTCAGACGTGCCAAGCCGCACTGGGCAGATTAGCACTGGTTGTCGGCCGCTTCGGGCTTTACTTTGCACCATCGAAGTGCAAAGCTTTCCTCCAAGATTCACAGGGATCGCCTCCTGCGCTGACACTTGGTGGGGATCAGCCGGAAGTCGTTTAGAAATTCGACTACGTGGGAAGTTGTCAGCACCCTTGGGATCGAAGATAAGATCACGAACTGTATAGCAAAAGTTTAAGGTGCTTTTGCTAAACTTCGCCACCTATGGCGGCGGCGCGACATCACTCTTGCCCTGAAGGGTAGAGTGTACAATGCAGCGATACGTTCGACCCTACTGTACGGTTGCGAAACCTGGCCCCTAAGATCGGCGGACATGAAGAGGCTAGTTACGTTCGACCATCGGTGCCTTCGCAGTTTGGCTCACATCTGGTTGAAACACCGCGTGAGCAACGAGCGTCTTCGACGCCTTGTTTACGGCACATGAAAATGAACTGAACCGCTCAGCACCGTCATTTCACTCACCAGGCGCCGATGGCTGGGCCACGTGTTACGCATGCCAGCCCACCGACTTCCACGACGTGCGTTGTTTGCTCACCGGGGATGTTGATGGAAGAAGAGGAGAGGCGGCCAAGCGATGACTTGGTCAAGAGAAATGAAGGTCATCACTTTGGAGCTGGCGTCGGTTGGAGCGTCACGGCTCCCTGGTTGGGGTCCAAAAGACGATGAACACTTGGATGGATGCGTTTGCTGACATGGCTAGGAGCTGACGTCAGTGGCGTTTCTGCTGTGAATTTATTTGTCCCTTCCCATCCATTTAAGCCTGTTCTTCCAACTTCGATCTCATTTATTAGCATACTATCATTTTACAAAATAATTTTTCTTTTTGCATATTAGCCGGCTGTTAGCTTACCTGAACGATGCCCATCCGTTGCTGGTAGCTCAGGTGGCATGCAGCTGTGCTGTTTATCCTTTTTCCTTTATGTATTGCGGCACAGTAGCTGGGGTGTTTCCCACCTCTAGCTAATGTGTATAATGAATGTATGATATCGGCAAGCTACTCAAACTTTAAAGAATTAAATTCGTTATCTTAAAAACCTTTTGACTTCCAACTTATCTCACTTGTTACTCGCGCAGCTTCCTGTTACCTCGCAATCCGTAATCTCACTGCTTGACTTGTTCCGATATATGCTTTACGGCACAGTTTTTTTATCTACCCACGCAGTGCTGCTTTTTAGTTCGATGTCAACTCGGGTGTGCATGTTCCTTCGTTTTAGCTTAGTTGCATTATCACATTTTCCATCAAGCCCACTCAGTCCTATAGTTGAAAGTCTGTGTAGAGACGTGATGACCGATGTGGTAAGTCCAGCCATTTTCAACTACTTTTTTCAAACTACAGTCAAGGTTTTATCACGATGTTATTGATGATGTTATCAATGGAGTTAAAGACGATTGGGTGGAGGACGGATTGGATCTGCAGGTTTTGGATGAGCTCAAAAAGGTAAATTTGTACTTTTAGTCCCACTTGTCAGTTATGGACAACGAAACTAGAGGAAACACACGTGTTCGATCCCGAACCGACTGCTCAACCAGCAGCACAATATCTCAGCCTTATCCAGCGCTCGCAAGTACAGGTCGGTAACTAACCGATTTGATAGTTTCTGTTTTATTCCGAAAGCTTTTATTTCTTATTGCTTTTGCACGTCTCCTTGATTTCTTTCATGCCGCTGACGCTAATGTGACTTATTTTCTTTAAACTTCTAGCTACTGCGTTTCATCATGGGTCTTATTACTACTTGTACTCATCAATGTTCGATGTTTTGTACGTTCCACCGCTTACATTTTGTTCGGCACGCGGACTCCACGCTTGTATTTCTTGTGTAGTAGAGATTCGATAAACGAAGTATATCATCAACTGTGCGGTGTAACGGCGCTTCGCCACCGCGCGACCACCATTAGTCGCGCGTTGCCCGAGTATACTGCGAGTGCGTCCGCCCCTACGCGCATTCGAACCGATGACCTTATGATTGCAAGCTAAGTGTGCGGACCACTCGCCCCACCGGCTGACAGACATTCGATATATTCCTATTCTTTTGCTGACTGTTGAAACCGGTCTAACAATCGTATTCCATTATGTCCTACCACATCTTGACACTACGAATTTTAACCACACGTACGTTCTTGCATTATGGTTTATCCAGCTAGGCTTCTCTTGTCAGGCACAGTTGTCTGTCTGCACACAAATGTGACTAGTGCAGCCACCTCCACCACCATACTTAATCGCTAACTACAAAAACAATGCGCTGACTTGTTGTGCAGCAGAGTTAGCCGGTAGTCTAGTGGTACCGACCTTGTCTCGTAATTTTGCGGCGCAGATTCGAATCCGCGTAGGGGTGGACGTCATCGCTATATACTTAACCCGCGTGCGTCCCGTTATGGCGTACAGCTGACCAATTATTATTTATTTATTCTGTATAGAAGAACTATGCGATAGTGAAGCACAATATTTATTGATGCGGACTGTCAATTAACCCACTCACGCAAGCGCACAGATATGTCATGTTTCCCTCCCGCTACGCATCATCCATCCTCCAATCAGCTCGCGGCACATCTATGCGCCTACCCAGATTGCGCCGCAAAATAACTTTGTTTCATCCCTCATTTCCCGTTCTCGTCGGCTAAGATTCGTTTGATAGACCTTGCTTTTCTCAATCGGGATTGCTTCGCTGTCTTTCGGCTTATTCCTGGGGGCGTGATCGAAAGCGTATATCTACAACAAATCGGGCTCCCCACCACTACCTTCCCAGCTCTTTTCAGCGTGGCTCAGAAATAGTTTGTCACTTTTGAACCATTCCCGGCTTGTTCCGCAGGCCTCGAGCTACTGCCGACTTTCATCCCTGGTGGTCGCGTTAGTTTTCCTCTTCTTTTGTTTCTGTGGCTTTTCCGTCTTGCCTGCGAATCTTGCTTTCTTCGTCATTGCAGTTTTGCTGGTGCTCCACGTTCATACAGTTGGTTATTAGTAGGGGTTATCCTAGTGAACAACAGTTAAGGCGCGCAATGATGAACACTGTTCAGAACATTACGCGTCTTTCGGCTTTTCAGGATCACAATACTTATCACGACGTAACTGGTTGTCATTGTGGAACGAAAGTTTGCTTTCCTTCGTAACCCATTGAGCTTTACTGGGTGACAACTTCAAACCGCCTTCAGATCCACACATAGCAGGTAGGTCAATGGGTATGGATCTAACTAACTCTGTCTCAGCATCCGCTTCAGAGTTTGAGAAGTGGTCGGTGGCACTTTTCCTTCAAAATGTCACAAGGGGAAACAGTAGATGACAAGTTATGAGCTCACAAATTGATTGGTGTAGAGGAGAGGTGACACACTGTCTCTGACGGTGTGAGAGCACTATCCAGTGCCCAATGGTTTGCTACCACCCGTCTCAAGCCATTTTTCTTTTGGCTAAATGAGTGCAATCCCTCAGACGCACCTGCTGTTGGCTGTGATCGCAGTTGCGGTCGAGAAAGACATGTGAATTGTTCTAAATTTTTGACAGCTGCGTGTGGTAGGCAACCGCATCTCGGTTGGTCTCTATGATCACACTCTCAAGCCAGGCTTTCCACGTATTTCTGTGCCAAATGTTAGATATTAAGCACCTCGAGACAAAACCCCTCTAGAAATGGACAGTGGGAGGAATCTGTACTCTTGCTACCCGGTTATCAGTGCTATCCCTCCGCATTTTCCCACTGAAATGCTCTTCTTAATCATCCATATCACAGGAGACTGCCGCCAACTGTTTATGTTTGAACACGTCCTTCAGTCCAAGGGTTTTATTTTATATTGATCCGCACTCTAGGTCAGATCGGCCCACAGACAGCACTTAGTTGCCCTTTCCACTCCTCTTGTATTGATATGCGCTGTCTTCGCGGAATGCATACAAGATGATAGCATGTTGACGAATCTCCGACTTCCTGGTTCCTAATTCGCCGATATTGACTACACTATTCGCTTCACTGACCAGACTGAGTCAACTGTTGTTGGTATTACCCTCGTCAAATATGCGAAGGCAGTACACTCAACTGAATACCAAAGGACAGCCGCATGTATGTGGTTCGACTAAGAACCTCCATAGGGATTACCAAGCACCGTCTAAAGACACGATGCCTTTTCAGTTTGTACTCCCATTGAGAGTATCAAAGACGAACTATACCGTCAGCTCTCTTTCCTTATGCACATGTGGGGCTATACTGATGCCGTGTGTTGGGGTGCCTAATGATTATAGAAAAAATCGCCTGCTATGGCTTTTTCCACCTCCGATTGTGCCATTATGTGATCGAGCTATTTGCAGTGGGATGCAATCTACGGCAATGTCGACCAACCAGCCGTTCGCTGTTACTCCGCTTACAAGCAACCAAGATACCGTCATACCAACCAGTGCCTTAGCGTACACATCGGTTACATTGATCCATATCTCTGGTCTTTATTGATGCATATTCCGTGTGGCTTGAATTCGTTCTATGGTCAAGCTAAACGATTGGTGAGCACAGTCACGACATTCCTCTCGAGATATATGCAGTTGGCTGTGGCTGCTTATATCCAGATGTTCCTGTCCGCTTATCGGACGTCGGCAAATTCATTCTCCCATGGATGTCGATAACCTGTCGATGCTTTGATGGGTTGTAAGCTACTCATCACATGAAATAAAAGTCCCGATCCCAAAGCCGCCAGTAACAATTGCCGATTTCACTAATCACAATGAGTTTGCTGTCGGGACTCCTCTCTGCGCACGTTATCATCAAGCTGGCCATCCATGCTGGATCAACGCGACACTGACGGCCCACCGCCGTAGCATATTGCACGATTTCGCTGTGCGAAATATTGATAGGTTCAGAACTGTAACTAATTTCGACTACGACGCGGAGCGACTCCTGCACAAACACAGTCCTCTGTGTGATTGCCTCGGCACACCTAAAAGGATACATCCGAAATCATAGTGGAACAACTGAAAGCTGTGGAAACCGCTTAACCAGTATCAGTTATCAACTGCCCCCACAACCAGACAGAATGTATTCGCCAGCAGACAAAAGCCGCAGTAAACTCTCGTCAACAACGAGACCATTTGTATAGAAGAATAGCTTCAACAAAAATTACTCGCACTGGTTGCCTTCGCCAGACATCCAATTCGACCATATTGTTGCCATTTGACGACTACATAGTGCGTTAACTCTGATTGTTATCAGCTTGCAATCATTTCTATTCTAAAATGTTTTCCGGTCATAGGCTGAATGATCACCTCAATTACGGCTTTACCGGATGACAATTATATTATCCTGTTAGATACTTTCGTCTACTGTTATCGGGTGGTAATTGCGTCACCTTGACAACTACGCCTGTTAACGAAATCTACCGTACTAAATTCCAAGGTGTGCAGGGTGTGAGTTATCTTTTGAGAAAGCCTCCAAAACCGCTTTCCATAGTCACGGGTTTTTCCTCTCTCGGTCACAGGTGGACTTGCGGAGTCTGTGTTTGTTTCTGTACAGTGAGGTAGAGAGACTAAGTTCTACAGGATGTATCAATACGTATTCGTTCAGCCACTTTCCCGCGCATCTTTTGCTCCGACTGAGAAACCGTACCAAACGTGAGCGTTACAACAATAGTAGTGATGGCCGCAGCCTTGTGTTTGTTACTGTTGACATGAATGTTTAAGTAGACAGCCTGTCGGACACTGAACAACACCTGAGAAGCCGTTTCGAGGTATGTGTACACTGAATGGACACTGGCGCTCGATTCCTGCAGCTATATACCAGTAACAATCACTGCTTCTCAGCACAAGCGTTCACATCGTGTCACCTAGCGCCCACGGAATTTCTCTATGACCTAGGCCTAATTTCCCATTAGCTGCAGCTGGCGTACATTAGTTCAAGACTGCCGGCCAGTTTGCAACACAAGTATGGATTCCGACCATGCGCCAGTGCGCATACACATGGCGATCACACTTCCTGCCTCAGACAATCGCGTAACCTCTATGCTTCTTACTTGCAACTTTTACTTCTACTCCGCAATTCAACAGTATGATAACGAACTGATTCACCAATTACCAGTAGGTCTGAGGTTGGTGTGCCGTATGCGAATCGGAATGTCTCGGTGTGTGTCATAACTAATGCTTTTGAAGACTGCGGTGCGCCCACATTGAGTCGTCCAAACTGTCAATGGATCTCTGAGGCATAAATCAGTGTGATCAAAGCACGCGAACCGGTTTTGTGAGCTAATGTGTTTCACTTGTCCGTGATATTCTGTAGTGACGACTGACAGAGAGTATTCTATTTCACAGGGAACGCAGGTTACAAGCGCTCGTGAGATAGATAAAGCCAGCGCCATTGGAAGCAGTCAAATACTGTCCTAGCTCATCCAAATGACGGGTTCAAGAAAGCCCGTAGTTAGTGAGTCAATAGCCGAGCAGTATGGACAGTTAGTCCATTTTCCGCCTCGTCAACTATCTCGTTGAGCGGAACATTATGTAAAGCATTTCAGCATGTCAGCTGCGACACTGCCAATTTCTGAATCAATTAAACCGCTGTGGGTGATTCATGTCCTACCTACCACTTTGAAAGAGATATCACATGACTTTGCTGTGTACAAACGACAGAAGGCGCCTAGACCATATTACATTTTCGCCGGAAGATGGAAACGTCTGTTAACTGAACTTGCTTTTCTTTTCGAAACTGTATTGACCAGATATTCACTTTTCTTCAGTTGTCATAGGAGATATCCACTTATAGCCTGCTTATACAGAGATTTTCAAAAAATTTGTTTTCTCCCTGAATTCACCTTGCTACTCCCGAGGTCGAGTATGCGTCTATAAGCATCTGTCTCCTGATTTTCCCACGATAAAAGGGGCTCGCCGAGTTTGTAATGCATTTCCCTTCCTCTTCAACTTTGTGATCTAAGTGATCTTGGATAACTTCGTTTTTTCAGACTCTTCCAGCTTAGAAGTTCTACCAGATGATTGACACACTTTGAATATATCGATGACATAATTCTCCTTGAGTCTGATGCAGCGGCTAGGCAAGTATTGTTGAATAGAATGATGCCCTCTTTGGCATGTGTTCTGCATCTTCAAAGTGCAGGTTACTATTGCAGGACTGCTTCAACCCGCTGCCGATACTTGCTATCGGTGAAGCAGTGGTGAAGCAGTTCATTTACCTAGGTGCTTGTATCACCTCTGGCAGTCACATTATTGAGGACATTACTTCGTTTAACAACAGAGCCAGCGTGGCTTTTCAGTGGTCTAACCATCTGTAGAGGCGTTGGGATATTGGCCTGTCAGTGAAAGATATAGTGTGTAACATTGCATTAGCGCCGATGTTACTGTGTGAATCAGAGACGCAGCCAGTTCGTATTGAAGACATTAAACGTTTGACCATGGTTTATCATCGGTGCATACGGAGTATTGTCTTCAGCTCTTGAGATCACCGGATTAGTAGGGCGGAAGTCCGCCAGTTGCTATTTTGCATAAACACTAATGCCTCACTGGAGTGTTTACTTAAGCGCAACCGCTTACTTTGACTACTTCATGTCCTCCGTATGCCCATCGAACGTCTTCTTCGGTGGGCGTTATTTGATGTCTCTGCACCAAGCTGGGTGAAGTCGCGAGGTGGCCAGTCGAGGGCGTGGCATAAAGGCACCAAGAAATTGACTGATAGGCTGATGCGGGCCGTCCTCTTAAATGATCTTTATCAGTGGTTGGTGATTTTGTCGCGCATGGCGCATTTTCTGAGTAATTGGCACTCCTGCACCCGGTTTCTCGCATATCACTGTTACTACTCCATCCCAGTCAACTTTACGGCATGTTTTCTTAACTTCCTTTACTTAATACTCATGTTTCGCTCTACCTCATTCTCACAACCTCCTTAATTTTTTTCATCCTGACGATGCTATTCGTGGTAACTGGATCAACCACACTTCACCTCCCGGACCATATTTGCTTAGCTAAGCTCAACGCACTTGCACAGGATCAACTTCGGAAGAATTTGAGCAAATCCGCGCTTCATTTGCTATAGGACTGCCAGCTTGATTTGGGTGTTGGCAATACAGTGATTGTGCCCCGAGTCAATGGCGACGAGACTGGACCTGAACATGGTCCGATGATTTGTGTGCCACAATGATCCATTATGATATGCTGGGCGGTGTCTATTGCGCCTCCAGAGTCACTCATGCCATATTGGTTAGTGGTTAAAGGTCAGACAAACTTAGACTGTTGGCCATGCAGGTTACGAATTGAAGTAACGGTGAGTCTTTATTTATAAACGGGCTGTCTGTAGCCCAGTCCCAAAACCATGCTGCCTTGCAGTCAGGTTTCTGCACCAAAGGCTTTGGTTGTGAACCCTAATCGTTCTCCTGTCTAGGCCCGGGCAACCCGACATTGTCCTGCCCACGCAATACATCACAATGACTCACTATTTTAAACAATTACCAGATCTTCTGGCCGTCGCAGAGGATGATCAGCGGCGCTGTATCTGCTGCCTCGAGTAGGGTGGGTAGGCGTGAGGATGCTACTGCTTAGACCTTCCCGTCTTCTTGCCCACTCTTTCGCTTTTTCATTCTTATCGTCCATTTCCAGCACCATTATTATCCCCCTGTTTTCAACCCTCCAATTCTTGGCCATTCCAGATCTTGCTTCAATAAGCGTTTGTCTTCTAGTTTCCGCTCACAATCAATCGCAAGACGTCGCTCTGGTTCAGTCGTTAAGTCCATCTTCAATCAAGCGGGTAACGTCAATTTTCCCCGTTTCTATTTTGCACCCTCGATCGTCGCTCAGCCTGGCATGTCTCAACGTGCGCGCTTTGTTACAGATTGGCCCAAACACTGAGACCCACCGATCGATCTCTGCTTCTTATCGGAAACGCGCCTTCACTACTGGAGCTCGGTGCTTTTGCTGCGACTTTGGCAGCATTTCATTGCGATTATCCAGAAGATAACGCAGCTTCAAATGTCGTTTGCGCGGGTGTGAGCACTGTATTGAGCTTCTGGGCACAAGCTGTTCCGACCACTGGGATCACAGTCAGCATCTGAATATATGTCGTCAGGTTGACCGGCTTGTCTAAAGCTTCTTAGTCGCGCAAGACAAACGGGGCATGTTTGTCATTGCTGCACACATACCCACAAACTGCGACACCTAGTGAACCAACACTGGTTGCAGTAAAAGTTCGGATACTGTAGTGCTTGCTGGTGATCTGAACGCGTAGGTTTGTGTGTTGTTACCTGATTAGCTTCGTCTGAGTGGCCAGCATGGTGTTGGCATCCGTAATGATAAGGGTGAGCGGTTGCTACACCTGTGTGAAGATACTCGTCTATTTCTTGCGAGCACTAGCTTTCGACCCGCAGAAGAAGGGCATCATCGTCATCATAATTATCATCAGCAACAACAGCAGCCGGAAATCAGTCGTTTGAGGTAATGCTTCACTGCCATACAACCATACCGACTTACGGAACGAAGATTAATATGAGGGAGAGATGGGGGATTTGTCAAAGCACCTGAATTCCCTTACGCAAACATTCAGGGTCAAGACGCCTGCACCTTGTCAACAGCATACCATCACAAACAGCTAGCTATCGTGCGAAGATGAGGGGATATCAGTGTCACGCATGCGTTTGAATATTGATCGTGAATACAGGCGCTCACATGATTGATTATCAATGACTTTTCCTTACCTTCTCGTTTCGGCATTTCTGGCCACTATAACATAGGAAACTTTCTTTAAACGCTTCTGTACTACACCTGCGCGTACTGTCTCGCCTATCGCCTACGTGGCATACTTAACAATCAACGAAACAGCTTCTTTGCAGCTTTTACTTCCGCGCGTCATGCTCAGCCATTACGCCGCAGACAACTCAGCACCAAACACACTTAAAACAGGTGCTCCTACTGGCAGACGCGCCACTGGTGTCGGCTGCGAACCATGTCCGATTATAGCGCGCTGATCTTGGGCTATGTATCAGATTCGTGGCTAAATAACCAATCGAGAGCTTACGGGAGAACACACGAAAATAAGCTAAAAATATTTATTGGACGGACTTTAAAGTGGCCAAAGCTAAAACTAGGGCACCAGAGGAGAGATAGCTAGGGAAGATATAAACAGGTGCTGAGTGCGAGGACGAGAAGGTCGCAGGGCATCATCATCATCATTATACATGTCAGCTAGAGGTGGTAAAACACCTCCGCTATTGTACCGCAATACATAAAGGAAATACATACATACGTACAATACATAAAGGAAAAATAAATACGACAGTTGAATGCCAGCTGAGCTACCAGCAACGGATAGGCATCGTTCCGGTAAGCTACTAGCCGGCTACTAGGCAAAAACAAAAATTTAATTACGTTTTACCCTACGAAATAAGATCGTAGATGGAGGGGGAGGCTAAAGGGATGGGGAGGGACAAAGAAACTCACAGCATGAACGCCACTGAGGTCGGCTCCTTGCCATATCAGCAAGTGTATCCAGCCAAACGTGTTCACCGTCTTTTGGACCCCAACCAGGGAGCCGTGAAGCTCCAACCGAGGCCAGCTCAGAAGTGAGGGCCTTCATTCCTCTGGATCAAGTCATCGCTTGACCCACATCCCCGGTGAGCAAACAACGCACGTCGAGGGGGTCGGTGGGCTGGCATGCGCAACACGTGGCCCAGCCATCGGAGCCTGGTGAGTGAAATGACGGTGCTGAGCGGTTCATTCCCTTTTCCTGGGCCGTAAACAAGGCGTCGAACACGCTCGTTACTCACGCGGTGTTCCCACCAGATGTGAGCCAAAGTGCGAAGGCACCGATGGTCGAACGTAAGTAGCCTCTTCATGTCCGTCGATCTTAGGGGCCAGGTTTCGCAACCGTACAGTAAGGTCGAACGTACCGCTGCATTGTACACTCTACCCTTCAGGGCGAGAGTGATGTCGCGCCGTCGCCATAGGTGGCGAAGGTTAGCAAAAGCACTTCGAGCTTTCGCTATGCGGTTCGTGATCTCCTCTTCGATCCCAAGGGCGCTGATACAACTTCCCAGGTAATTGAATTTCTGAACGACTTCTAGCTGATCCCCACCAAGGGTCAGCACAGGAGGCGAACCCTGCCAATCCTGGAGGAACGCTTTGCACTTCGGTGGTGCAAAGCAAAGCCCGAAGCGACTGACAGCCAGTGCTAATCTGTCCAGCGCGGCTTGGCACGTCTGAGAGCTGTCACAGATGAGGGCAATGTCGTCTGCACACTCTAAGTCAAGAAGTCGTTCTCCTGGGAGTAGCTCCACACCTTCCAAGTCATGTCCTGTAAATGCAATCTCCATGACTTCGTCAATAGCGAAGTTGAATAGGAAAGGTGACAGCGGGCATCCTTGTCTCACACCGCTGGAGATATTGAAGGGTGGCGACAGGTTGCCGTAAGCCCTCACTCTGCCCTTGCTACGCGCATATAATGCTTGGATAATATTTACATATTTCTCGGGCACTCCTTTCCTGAGTAGACAATTCCAAAGGGCACATCGATCAGGGCGCATCCGATTGATCACAGCAGATGCGCGCGTGTTGCGTGACTCAAACATACGGGAGCACAGTTCAAACAAGCAAACCCTAATACGTTGGACAACTGCAATTTTAAACTATTTTAGGATGATTTGCACAGTCAAACGGGGAATCTCCAGACCACCGCACAGCCCGCTGCTAGAAAGCAAACCGTGGGTGACCCTTCTATCTACTTGAGGACTGTCCGTCGCCAGCCAGCTGCGGAGGCGGCGGAGTTGTAGTGGGAAGCTTAGATGGAGAGTGCTGCTTGGTGTCAACGGTGTTGGAATCAGATGTGTCTTCCATTATAGGCTGGGTTGATGCGTCAGAAGACCGACAAGGGCCTTCATCGAGTTCAGGTTCCACGTGGGCAACCTTGAGACTGCCACTCATAGCGGCTTTTTGTTTGCCGTGATGGTCGATGTTCAAGACGCGATCCTTATGCTGCAGCACCTTGAAAAGATCTTAAGGTCGCTCCAGTGGTCTGTGGAGGCCATCGACGAAGAGAAAGGCGAACAGACAGTGCTGCATGTCTTGTGGAACGAAAGACTTACGTCGTTGTTCTCTGACGTCAGGAACCTTGTAGTGACGCATGCTCGTGGCTATCTGACGAGCATAATTCGCATCGTAAAGGGGGTTACTGGAACTATCGGAGAAGAACTCACCAAGTAAATTTAGTGGTTGTCCATATATTAAATTGGCGTTATACCTAGATAGATCGGTTTTTAGGGCTGACCAGATGCCAAGGAGGGTCATAGGCAGCACCTCAGTTCAACTCAGCACATTGGCAGCGCTAAATGAGACTTTCGGCTGTCAGTGGAAATGTTCCACCATGCCGTTCGCCTGTGAATGAGAGGCGGTCGTACGAATGCGTCGGCTTCCCATGGTTTTAAGAAAATCGTTAACGGTCGAAGATTCAAATTGCGGACCGCAGTCGGTCGTCAATGGCTGAACAGCCATGTAAAGCGACCCAGCGCTAGACGAAAGTATGCGTTACGGCTTTCGCAGCTACGTCAGAGATTAGAACGGCCTCTGACCAACGAGTGCAGTGATCGAACTTGGTCAAAATGTAGACCATCCCTTTGGACTGGGCCAACGGTCCAACTATGTCGGGATGGACATAGCAAATCGGGCTGAAACAGACGAGAAGCGGCTAAGCGGAGCGGACACGTGCCGCTGTATTTTGGCTTGCTGACACGTGAAGCAGCTGTGTGCCCAGCACGTAAGATCGTTTTGCATTCCCGGGCAAACGTATCTCTCGGAGACGAGTTTAGCAGTAGCTATAAAGCCTGGTTGGGCGATGTTGTGGAGGGTGTCAAAAACGATGCAACGAATGGTTTCTAGAATGACGGGTCGAGGTCGTCCGGTTGAAGTGCCGCAAAAAATTTTGACATCAGATGATGGCAGAGGGTGTGTGGATGTCTTCAAAGAAAAATCGCGGAGTTCCGATTGCTTGTGCAGCGGTTATAGCACACAGCTTGCTTGCTAGCTTGGCAGGGCCGATCGCATATACTCTTGACAGAGCATCAGCGACGACGTTTTGCTGACCAAAAATGTGTTGGGTATCAGTCGAGAATTGGGCGATGAAATCCAGCTGACCAACCTCACGTGGTGTGTGTCGAACTGATTGATTTCGGAAGGCACAGGTAAGTGGTCCTGATCAGGGAAGATAATGATGGTGTTACCTACAAGAACGTGCCGGAAATGTCGAGCAGTAGAGTAAACGGCCAGCAGTTCGTGACTGAACCTGCTGTACTTGACTTCGACAGGTTGTAGGCGTCTAGAGTAGAAGGCAAGTGGTTTCCAGCATCCATCTGTTAATTGCTGAAGGACGGCACCAATGCCGGTGTCCGATGCATCAACAGTAACGCTGAGCGGAGCGTTCGAACCGAAATAATGAAGCATAACAGCTTCGGCCAAGGCCTCTTTGCTGACTTTGAACGCCTTGGCAGCAGCAGTCAGTTCCACCTGACCGTTTTTACGTCCACGAAGTAGGTTGATTAGTGGACTTAGCAAGTCGTCACAGTGTGGAAGAAAACGTCTGTAATACTTGATCATGCCGTTAAAACGGCGAATAGCGGCTATACTTGTCGGGACTGGAAAGTCTCCGATGGCGCGGACTCTATCGTCTAGAGACTCTATGCCATACTGATCAATATGGTGACCAATAAATTCCTCAGAAAGTTGCTGAAAGACGCATTTGTCGGCGTTGACAGTGGTGCTTTTTAGCGGGCAACCTGGAGACAAGCACTTTCTAACGTTCTGCGTGTTGTTCTTCGGGAGCGCTTGAAACTAGGATATTGTCGATGTAGGGATAGACGAAATCTAGACCTTTAGTGATTGAATATGTGAATTGTTGGAAGGTCTGAGCTGCGTCGGGTAGACCAAGGGGCATGTGCGAAAGCTCGAGGAGCCAACTTGGTGTGGTAACGGCGGTTTACGGCATATCTTCCTCAGCAACTAGTATCTGGTGTTAAGCGCGGACCAGATCGATTTTCGAGAACACGTGTGCCACGTAGGCCATCCGTAATGTCTTAGATGTCAGCATAGCTGTCGGGAACAGTTACATTATTAAGCACGCGGAAACCCCCACATGGCCGCCAGTCTCCTGGCTTTTTGGGCGCTATGTGAAGTGGTGACGTCCACGGGCTTTTAGAAGGGTAAACGATACCAAGCTCAGGCATATGCTCGAATTCTGCACGGGCACTTTTTAGCTTGTCGGGGATCATTCGCCTGACTTTAACGAACACAGACAGCTCTTTGATAACGGTGTGATGCTTTGCAGCATCAGTGGCGGATGGCAACGGTGCTATTGCGCGGAAGACTTGCGGGAAGCTGTTGAGTTCCATTGGCTAGCATATACAGGACTGCTTAACTCATTGTCGGTCAAAGTGCCCATAACTGCCAGCTTCATGTGGCGATCGATCAGACGGCGTTGCTTCACGTCAACAAGCAGGTCGAAGTCAACGCCATCAATTGTTGTTTGGACATCCGCGTCGAGAAATATCCATTTAATGAAACGTCGTATATTCAAATTTAGCTTGTGCGGGCAATAACCCGACAAGTAAATGATGGTACCGTTGACTGCGCGCAGTAAACTAATCGCCTTCTCATTCGGGTCTTTCCTTTCGCTAGAAAGGACGCTAACTTCGGCACCAGTGTCCACCAAGTGGCGAACTTCTGTTTCTCGATCAGTGATGAAGAAAAGGCGACTGTAGCAGCCAGCAACGTTCGTCGCCCCTACGCGTTGGCCTGTCGGTTTCCATGCGTCTGGCGCTTTAAAGAACAGGGCGGGTGGCAAGACATGTCCTGACGACCAAATCGCTCGTGGTATCGGCAATAGGTAGACCTAGGCGGAAATTTTGAAGATGATCTGGAACGAGTTCGCTTGCTAGAACGATTTTGGCGGTCAGATCTGGACGGTGTTAAGTTCTTTAATCGATTGGTAAACGCCACAATTTGCGATTTTAGTTCGGCTAGCTCAGTATTAGAGGTTGATTGAACCTGGGAAATCTGGACTGAAGATTCTCAAACACGTTCGGCGGTGTCGGCCAGTCGGGACAGCGGTGCATCTACACAAGAACGTTACATATATCGTGGGGTAACCGTTGCAACCACATCTCCCGGGAAATAGCGTCGCCTAACGTCAGTGGTTTGCTAAGACCTGCATTTTCCGCAACAATTGTGAGGTTCTAAGGTCGCCTAGCTGGCTTTCCTTGAGGAGTTTAATAGCTCGCGTTCGGTCGGACAAACCTGTTCTTTTAAGAACAGCGGACTTAACCACTCTGTAAGTTTACTTTTTGTTATGATCTACCTCGCTCTGCGTTTCCGGTTGCAACTGAACTCGTTATTTGCTAGCTTCGTATCTCAGCCAGAAATCAGAAGTCAACGTTTGGAAGCAAAGCGTGTTGCAAAACAAGCTATCGAACGAAAACATGTAGTGTAAAAACCAGTGAATATTTATTGGCCTACCCAAGAATGTTCACATAACAGAACAGTTAGGTCAGCTGCTCCGATTAGTAGTTCCGTTTCGCTATCCATTGGGGAGGTAGGTACGTGCATCGTGTAGACCTGAATATTCTTGATGCGAACATTCCTGAAACGTCTTGCTGCTTCTTTTATACCTCATTGGTTCGAATCTTTTCCCCATTGAATTAGTGAGTTTTCCTATGAGGTTTTACTCTCCCTGACACTTACTCTGGCAGATCACAGTTGTCGTCGATGTCGCCAATGACAGATGACGGAAGTGCCGTTACTACGTATTGAAACTTAATGCCTTCATACTTGACACACGACGCTGCAACAACTGAAATTCTAGTTGGGCGAACCAGGACTTAAGATTAATCTCGAGGAAGGGCGGGATAGGTAGGTTGACTGTTCTAACCTGGTCGTCTGAGTCTGGATGAATGACGTTCATAGTGACAAAACTGGGCCAGCGAAATTGAACCCAATAATAAAAAAGATTAGGGCTAGACGGAGTATGTTACCGGATCAGAAAAGAAAAGTTAATAACAAATCAATTTTTGCGGGGTCATTAACTATAGCGCATCGCTCGTGCACTGTCTATCAGATTATTGGTCAGAATGCCGTTTCTGCAGCTACAACGAGACTGAATAGCCAGGACAAGTCTGAATCGACTTTACCCGTTAGGAAACGGTTGGGATCAGGTGCCATGAACTGAGGACATTCTCAACCTAAACAAACGTCTGGGATACGTTTGTCACCGTAAGCCTTGCACTAACTTTGTACCAGTCGCAATACCCACTAGTTCCATTTTGTCCCCTATAATACATAGTAGACACGCCTGGACAGCTTATTCTTAATGGGGTCGCACAAATGCTGAGGAAAACTTCACAAGCATGTCAGCCGTTAGGACTCTGAGGGAACTGCAAAGAAACCACATCATTCGGAACCTTCTACATGCAATCTTGCACTTGTTCCCATAGCGAAGAGCTGAGGTGTGGACGACACCTAGATCAACAGTGATGTCACTTTCGCCAACGATAGTGTGGGGACTAGCAGCTCCAATGCAGACGTCAGGACATTTCTTCTGATTGTTCGGAATCGACCATAAGGTTAACCAATCCCAAGGCACTGAATTGCTTGCTTCTGAACCTCCAGGGATCTCCAAAATATCCCATAGCCTGACGTCATCAGCTTACAGTAGCGACGGTACATCAAGCTCCTGGTATATAAGACAATGGCATGAATTTTGAAAAGCAACGCCCTGAAACGGGTTCCTGCCAAATGCCGCCAAGAACAGGTTGCCTGAGTGAATGGCTACCTCTCATGAGTACTTTCCTCTGTAAAAGCTGACACCCGTTTAATTCCTCCACTAGATATCCCATAGCCTAAAGGTAACGAGCTTGTCTCGTAATCTTGCAGCGCGGGTTCGAATCCGCATACGGGTAAGCGTCCACGCGATATACTCAGCCCGCGTGCGACTGGTGGTAGTCGCGCGGTAGCGAAGCACCGTTACGGCGTACAGCTGACGCATTATTGTTATTGTTATTATTATTGTTATTACTATTATTATTTTTATATCCCATAAGAGCTCAACTTCAGTGAGTATCGTAGATGGTGGACAGTATCAAAGGCTTTTGATAAGTCGACGACAAGTGCGTCAATAGTGTGGCCACTATCAACTACCTCAGTCTAGTTTTCACGAGTTCCAAGTAAATTTGTCACACGAAAATCCCTTACGGAATCAATGCTGTACAGCACTGAGAAAATTAAATTTATTCAGGTGGTTCTCTACTAAATCCCACACTAGTATTTCAGATCACTTGACTACCACGTTTGTCAAGCTGACAGGCCGGTGGTTCGCTAGTAAATTACGGTCGGCTCCATTAGAAATCAGACAGGGAATTGCCTCCATTCATTCCGGAGGTAAGAAGTAACTGTCAAACGATTTTTTAAACACGCATGTAAAAGGACCACATTGTTCAAACAACAACAGCTGTACATCAGCCATTTGTACTGATGCTTCGCTGCCATACAACCATGATGACCTATGGAGTGAAGAATAATAAGACGCAAAGAAGCGGACTTACCGGAAAATCCTAATGCTTTAAGCAAACATTCAGGTTCAAGGCGCCTACATTTTGTGTTAACAACATACCGTCATAAACACCTGCCTATCCTGCAACGATAAGGCAACATCGGTGAGACAGCTTCCTTGTGGCTTTCACTGCCCCACGTCATAATCAACCATTACCCCGCAGATAACTCAGCACAAAACACTTTACACGGGCAATCCGATTAGGAGGGCTACAGAAGCGCCGCTGGTGTCGACTGCGAGCCATGTATGGTAATGTCTCGAGCCAGGCACAAGGTGGGTCACGTGGACTCCAGCCTGGAAGGGGAGACGGACCGACAGCACAGAGTTGAGTAGTCATTGACTCTATTCCCCGCTGCCAAGTCAACTTTTTTCCACCTCGGGCCTTGCGCTGTCCTACATGTGGTAAACAAAACAGGGCCGTCTTTGTTAAGCGGTGACCAGGCATACGTAGTACGTCCCCAATCCAACGCAACTTATTCAGTGCTATCTATTGTTCTAAGGAACTAGCTTGGTTATCACTTCCTAGTACTCGCCTACCACATGGTTCAGCCTCCAATTTATGCATCAGCTTCGGATGAAATATATCAGGGCCAGAAGCTTTGGAAGTATTTAGCCCTTGCAGTAGCCCGTTACGCTAATTTCAGTTAGACAGGAATTCTCTGGGACTCTTCAGACCATCTCGATCTCACACGAGAAAAGACACCAGGTTACTGATCGCTAGATGTACAACACTTGCCATAGTCTTTATGCACACAGGTCTCGTCCATTCATAGTAACGCTGGTATAGATGAGTTTGCACTGCTGCTAATCTCTGCGTAGACAAAGAACTTCTTGGGATTTGTTGCGGCTGCGTGCTAAATCCTTGTCATATTGGAGACGAGCAGTCCTAAGGATGAGGAAATTAGCAAGCAAGGTGAGGAGGAAACGACAGTGGCATCCCAGGCAAAATGTTGAAAAACAAACTACGAAATTGCTCAACCTTACTGATTGGGGCCTCTGCACCATTTTGAGTTTATCACATTGGATGTTCGTACCCAATCACGCCGCTAAAGAGAAGCATCTAGGCACCTGACCTGAAAACTCCACAGGATACACTGCAAAGAGTCGCCGCCGCATACAGGATGTGCTGTGCCATAAATAGATCCCTCGCATGACACCGAAGATCCTCAGGCTCCTGCTTACTTTCTCTTTTGGTCTTCCAGCTTCATTCTCACTCAACACTTAAATGTGCCCTAATCGACAATGGTAATAGGCGTGGCTCTAAGTACATTTCCGAGCTCTCTGGCTTTATCAGATGAATCTGTTCACCATGGATTACCATCGTCGATGTAGAGACCTTACCTTTATTAGCCGCATACTAAGAGGGGAACCAGAGAAGAAACTAAAACAGCTTTTCCAGCTCAACACAGGTGCTTCAACACGAGGTCACAACTGGAAGCTATTCAAACTGAGGAGGCTCAAAGTCCTGATCACTCTCGCTCTATCTACTCGGGTAGTAAATGACTCTAACCGATGCGTAGAACGAGGGGAGTTTTAAATGACCTTTGGATACCTGGACGCCAAGACCGTACTATTTTTCTTCGACTGCTTCGGCGCCCTGAGGACTACCGGGCTGCGACGGCATTCGTGCTCCTAGTGCTGCCCTCTACAACTCAATGGGCTGCCGATGGAGGACCGCGTCTGAAGTCAATTTGAAGTCCATTTGGGACCGGAACAATAGGGTAATCCCGTGAATGTTCCTTCTGCGTATCATTGAACCAGGAACTAATAGATAGAACTAATGGATTTTAAGAAGCCTAAATAATGAAAGTCATGGCTCAGAACCGAACTTAGTGGAAGGTATATCTCTCCTTATTGCAGTGATTCCCCTTCCCTCCCCCATTAAAAAATAACAAAAACTTTCAAAACTGTCAATGGGAAAATGGACGAAAAATTATTTTCTTTCTTTTACTCTACTCTTTTCCTATTCCGCTATGGTTCCGATGGCACAATATCTGTACACAGATTTTAATCGACATGCTATTTAGTCATACTAGATTATCTGGTCTTCGCGGGCATTGTACGAAGCTGGACAAACCGCGGTCCGATGGAGTTAGAGCGGAGACACGGTTATCACGTCGAGTCATCGAGCGCTGGAACCTGATTCCAGAACATGTTGTCAAGGAATCTGCGGTTAAGGGGTTTGAGCGTCAACTAGACGCTCTTGGGTGGCAACACGAAACCTTTCCTTTTTCCTGACTAATTTCTATCTTCATACTTCGATTCTATTTTCTTCACTTTTCCTCGCCGTTGGTATTATTCTCCTCTTTTAACTGATTTCCCCCACTCTCTTACCTTCGCTTTTTCTTCCTCTCTTACTTACTTCACGTAACTGACATAGTTGGGACAGCTAATGTAAGGAACGTGGGCATTAAATTGGTGGACCAGGGTGTTTTTCGGGTGTTTTCCTTTTAGACCCATCAAGAAGTCGGAGCACCCCTATCAACTCCTGGATCGACGACCCTCTCAAGAAGGAACACTTAGGGGATTCATGCTATCGTTCCAGTCCCACTTGAACTTATATATATATATATATATATGGTTGGCGGCATCCGTCTCTGAATTTGCCTGTCACTGTGGTTTCCACGGGTACAGTCACAGGGCGCCTGCGCCTACAGGGACCATGGGTGGCTTGGGCTGCACCACCCACAGCTCCAACCACACATCCCATATCCATTGTAAACCCGAAGGAATAAGACTGGGAGGCATGTGGATGGGAGCCACGTTTCATCAACGGATCCGGCCAACACTCCTTCACACGCAGACACAAGCACGCTGTATTTGGGAATCAAGCGAAAACAGGGCGGTGGCTGGACCGTGGTCCGCTTCACACTGACTGCATGGAACCACTCTTTGATCCTAACACGGCCACGAGGACCGTGCACCCCGTTCCCTGCAGCAACGACCAGCTGTTTCCTAGTGCCAGAATGGACGATGTAGTTGGTAATAGACAAGCAGGCACCTTGTCAACATGCACATCAAGCGCAGCCACACCGGGATGTCAAGCAACAACCAATCACATGAAATGAACTCTCGAATAAAATAGATCGAACACACCTCACAGATATACCGCTAAATAAGCAAGTGGTATAAATAGATTATCAACATATCCGCGATAACTTGAAGATGGTATATAAAGAGACTAAAGAACATGCAAATGGAGAAAGCAAGCGATGTTAAGCACCTTTCGTTTAAACGACGTTTGCAGTTTAATAGATAATTCAGACAGACAGTAAAATGATGTAAGAAAATAAGCATTAAGACAATATAGGAAACCTACCACATGAAATAGGGAAACTCAGCACGCATGCACGCGGTTAGTAAATCGAACGCAGCGTACGTACCAACGCTGCGCCTGTTCTTCTTGCGTTCTCAGCGGGTCGTTTCGGTGCCGGTCGTTTCCGCACTTGCTGCTTCTTCTCCGCATGCACGAGCGCTTTCTCGTACACCTCGACAACTGCGTTCGTGTTGAGATCGAACCATGACCTGCAATGAACTTTAGAACGTGAGAGGCTCACTTTGGTGATCTCCTGGTAACGAAGTTTCGCTTTCCCTGCATACCGCTTTCCAACACTCAGCTGACCATATAACAGCTGCTTAGCTATCCGCATCGAATCCATAAGCCACACGTGACTGATCCACCTTAAGTGTCTCAACAAAAGTATACAGTCCGCTGCATACATTCCACTTCGGCGTAACACCGTGTCCGCAACTCTGTCGCACCAACCAATGCGCAGAATCCGTCACAGACACTGTTGATGAAACCGCTCGCGATATCTCACATCCACGCTTCGCGGCCGTACAGAGGAACGGACACCAACATGGATTTGTACACCCTCAGATTCGTACCAACGGTAAGCCCGTGGTTGTTCCACACTTGGTACTCTAGCTTTCCGAATACCCCCGCTACCCTCGAGACACGGATACGAAGCTCACTGTGTAGTTGCTGGTCAGTCGAAACCACACTCCCAAGGTAGCAGTAGCGGGATGTGGTTTCCAATACTTCATCAATAATGCTGATTTAAGGCAACACTGTGGGTTGCAATTCCGATGTAGACTGAGAGAGTTTTGCTTGTATTGATAGTGAGCCAGAATTTGGCCGCTGTCGAGGCCAGAGCACTACTCATGTGCTGCAACTCATCCGCGCTGTGTGCAAACAACGCACAGTCGTCAGCGAACAGCAACATACGGATAGTTGTCTCCCAGTCTAGCTTTCTTGTACGGAAACGACGGATGTTCAGCAACATACCATCAATACGGTGCTCCACACGAACACCGTAAGCACAAGCCGCATCAAACGCACATGATATCATAGCATGAAGATAAATATTAAACAGATCAGGAATAAGGCACAGCTTTTTTTCGTGCCAGAGACAACTGCAATGTCACCTTAGTCTGTCCACTCAGCTGCACCCTCGCTCGCATACCACTGTGCAGACATTCAATTAAACTTACAAACTTACGCGGGCAACCAAACTTACCCAACACCAGCCACAGTGCCTCGCGATTCACCGTATCAACTGTTTTGGTGAAATCAACAAAAAGCGAGTACAATGGCTGGTGTCGCTCTCTGTACTTCTGTAACTGACGAGCCGCAAATACCATAACTGCAGTGCATCTACTCGAACGGAATTCGCATTTTTCCGTCACGTTAGGTTCCACAACCTGACTGACGAGGCGGTTGAGCAGGATTCGAGCGCTTACCTTGCCCACACAACTCAGCAAGTTGCTACCACGATAATTCGTGGTACCTTGCTTGCTTCCTTTGCCCGTGTACAGTAAGAGCACAAGGACATCCTTCAGCTCAGGAGGCATCTCCTCCTCAATTCACACGCGTTGCATCAATTGGTGCAGCGCATTCACTAACGCAGGACCGCCATGTTTCAACACTTCGGCGAGAGTCAGTCGGCGCCGACACACTTACCGTTTTTAAGCTGAGCTAATTCTCTCTGCGTCTCATCCAGTGTCGATGTGTCGGTATAAACACTTTCATATTTTCAAACTTAGATTTGGTATACTCTCCGTGTGGCTATATTTCGATGCACAGTCTCTATCGAGATCTCGGTTCATTTGCAAGTAGACCTCGGTCATTCCGATCACAACAGCCCATGTAACAAAGCCCAGTCAATTTTTGAACGGTTGTTCATGGGACAGTCAAATTGTGTTCACGAGATCTGCATTCTATCTGCAATCTGTGTGCAGGTAACGCGTGAAGTCACATCACAGTCACCAACGCGGATCCGCCGTGTTTCAATACTTCAACCGGGATCCTGTCGGCACTGGCACACTTGCCGTTTGGCAGCTGAGCAAGTGCTCTCTGCGTCTCATCCCGTGTCGGTGTGTCCACCAAACTCACCTTCACCTCGTTCTGCTTCAGGCCGTTCAAAGTAGGCCAGTCCATCTCTAATCGGTTATCCAAGAGACGTTCAATGGGATTTTACCAGATCTTCTGTCTGTGTGCAGGTAGAGCCTGAATTACCATTCAGTAGCGTCCTCAGTGCCCTCGGTCCATACACCGCCTTCAAGGAGTCAAAGAATTCCTTGTGTTGGCGGCGTTCAGCATAGAATTACATCTGCTTTACCTTCTCCGTCTACTATACGTTTTTAATGCAACGGAGCTCTCGGGTCAGTCGCCGTCGAGTTTTGCGAAACTGAAGCTTCTTCCCTAAGTCACCGGGGTCTGCCACATGCGCACCAAATGCTGCTTCTCACACACCAGTACTCCAGTCGTCGCATTCTTGTCATCAAACCAATCTGGCCATTTACAGTTTGCGCGCCCGATGGTGTCCTCGGCAGCAGCTGTCATCCGGTCACGTATGTGGTGCCACAGGTCGCCCACTGCAGCTATGCATTCCACATCACACAGTCGTGCAGTCATCGCCTTCTCCAGCTCAGCACGCTTCTCCACAGTATAGAAGGAAAGTTAAATGTACCCCCCTGATTCACATCACGTGTGCAATACATAGATTTACGAAAATATTTGTACAGTTTGGTACGCAATAATTTATTATCAGTGCCACACTCAGCTCCACGCGGTTCACATGTCATGCGCACTTCACGCATGTCACGCTGACGTGCGATGACAAAGTCTAGCACGTGAACGTGACCACGCTGTGGGTACGTCCAAGTTGCTATATCACTCGCACTCAGTGCAAACCGAGTGTCCCTCATCGTCAGGCCGTGAGTGGCACCAATTGAGAGCAGCCTGTCACCGCATTCGCTGAACTAATCCCATGCGAACCGATAACATCTGTCTACACCGATGCATCACACCCAACGCGCGCGTTGAAATCATCCAACAGAAATAGCCGGTCGCTCCTCGGCACAGACCTTATCACGGATGATAACGAAGTTTAGAATTGATCACGGTTGTCATACTCTTCCGAGTCATAGGCGAGCAGTCATCAGTCGCACGCTGATTTCAGTCGGCTCACCCACCAGCTGGCCATTTAGGCGATCGGATATTACAAATCCGACCCCACGTTTACGTGGTGCCTAGGTGGCGTTTCCCACCCAGTGAAACGTATAACCGGCACTAGCTTCATGCAACTTACCTTGCTGAGTACCGCAGTATCGATGTGTAGCGCGCCAGTTCCATCGCAACCAGTGCATTGCATCGCTCGGGGCGCTCACTCGAGTTCCAGTCTAGTAGTGTGCGCACGTTCCAGCACCCAATGTTGCGCGCATGTATACGATTGCATTGGTGCGCAATCGCACGCGAGATAGTGGTTGTGCTTCGGAGGTTTGCTTGAGGGACTCTGCCTGGAGCCTTTGGCTCAATAGCCTGACCCATAAGGCAGTGCGGAGCAGATCCAGCTCCGGAATGTGATTGCAGAGACAGATTGGGATCTGCTTGACTGCCGTCACGCGCAGCGTTTGAGGTACTGGAACAATTCATATATGTTTTGCGACCGTAGTAGGATGCACCTGCGACCACGGCCAGACGCAGGAGGGTTTTGGCGGGTTCGCACCAATTTTACCAGGAGCTGCCTGGCTTGAGGCGGGCAGTAGCAAACCAATGAACACCTGGAGGTGCCCTCCCACCGTCAGAGACAATGCGTGGCGCTCGTGCTCTACGCCAATCGAGCTGTGAGCTCATAACTCGTAGACCTGTTGTCTCCCATGGCTAGGTTTTACGGGAAGAGGGCCATCGACCACTTCCTAACCTCCGAAGAGGATGGATTGGGATACTGGCAGGGCGCCCACACCTGACAGGAGAACGACTCGGGTCCTCAGCCAAAACCTTCGATTAAATGTACACCCGAAATGCAATGGGTCTAACACATGTTCAGTTCACTGACTAATGCGGATTGGTGTCCCGTCTCTTGGAGAAGAGCGTAACCCAACTCCCTTCCAGCGGTCGCCACGAGGAGGCGTCCAGGACTTGAGTCCATGATACAACAGTAGCATCAATGAGTAGACCATCTATCAGGATCTAGCCACCGCAAACCTCAGCGCACCATAGGCTCTCCCGTCACACACACGCATATATATATATATATATATATATATATATATATATATATATATATATTTGCGTGTGCTGCATGGCTTTCGCAAGTGAAGCAGCGGCATCAACATGGGGAACTCACCGAGGTGTAATATTAGGTAGGTCATAGTGAGATCGACTCGCATCCTTCTTCGTACGTTAATCTTCGTAAACTTGGAATGAGCGTGGTAGCGACGTATTGGATCCGTTTGGTCTTCTTTGTCTCGGCTCTGGTGTTTGGACAATAGGCGGGGAGCCAGTGCTCAAGTATTGGTCTTGTGAGGGAAGCGAAGAAGCGAGTGGCGACCTCTTCATATCAAGTATGGAAACTGCACCTGAGCGCCCAGAACATTTGCAGTCCGTCGCTTCCGCAAACTGGAACTCGTTTTAAGCTAGTAACTCAAAAGGAGCACTTTAACGCAGATTGGACAACAAACTTAACTGACACGCACCTTAGACACTCCTGCCTGGCTGAGACGCAACATCAGGATTCCAGCGCACTCTACCGGTTGTCAGCATCATTCCAACGACGCACTCCTTTCCGTTCGCGCTTTTCTGGTGATCTTGAGTCTGCCGCACTTAGTGCTATAGACAAGGGCTCCTTAACTGGATTCCAGTAATCAATCGTCTTTGTGGTATGAGACTTCGTAACTCTTGCAAGGTTAGCAGATGTCGAGTTGACATGCGTGTTTATTTTTTAATCATCACCCACGTGCCCACTAACTGCAGCTCGGGTACAGTCAAGGACCAGTTTTATCAATGCCTTCATGATCTTCTCCTAAGGGCGCTTAAATCTGACGTCGTCATTATTGTAGGAGATATCAACTTACGTATCAGTTAGTTGCTGCCAACTGAACGCCATCTTGGCGGACTGTATGGATACGCTGATCTTCGCTGTGACAACCGAGGAAGACGAACCTTCGTTACCCTGGATGCCACTATGCCACTTGACATCCTTCATCATAACCCAGTGTTAATCGCATAGCACTAAGTTTCAGATAGAGCTGCCACCTACGGGGTTATTTATTACATTGGTCAACTTGTCTCGAAACCGATCATAGATTGATGTGCATGTTACAGTTTTCATGCGTTTCAGTGCCTCACCTAAAGCAAAACCAACCCTACTGAACACTTTCAAATTGGAGGACCTGCTGGAGCAAATGGAGCATCAACCGTGGCTTCGGGCCACCATCATTATCTCCCATTATCTGGATGTTGACCAGCATTAGTCAGGTTTGTAACGAGACATGCTGTTCGCATGTTTGTCCAGATGCGGTTTCTGACGCTTCACAACCGAAAGCTGAGCTTCGGCAACATCCTCATCATCGGTAGATTGGATACAGACTGTGCCCGCTAGTGCGGAACACAACGAATTCAGTCGGTTTATTTCTTACTATCAAAAAGCAAGCCTTTGCTCTGACTGTGAATCCTAATGCTTAAAGCGAACTGTTGAGATGGAAACCACTGCATTGGTTGAAAAACACCAGCAGTTTGTTTTATCTCATAAAGCCACTGGTTGCAATCCACTTGTTATCAATCTGTGAGTTAGACAGCGCGAAAATCCCAAACTTATGCAGGCGTTTGGGTCGATGGGTAGAGCACTTTGATCACCAATTTACTTGTCTGCGCAGTCCTCTGTGACCTTCATTTCCATCGGATGGAGATTGGCCTGTCTCCACAGATCCTCCTACCCAAGCAGAGATCTGAAGCACATTCCAACATTTATAATGTCCTGAAGCTAACGACGCCGACAACCCCGCGCCGGCTCAATTCGAAGATGGTGAGGATGTATTTGTTAGCTTTATCACATCGCTGTACATGAAAGTTTAGACTAACGAGGAAGTTCCGTACTCTTGGGGAGAGTCGGTCGTTTACCGATCGACAAGAAAGATCCCCCTGGAGGTTGCGCCAACTCCTGCGAAATTTTATTGATTTACGTTGTTCCCAAGCTTTTGGTGTCTGACTTACTTCGTAGGCCTTCAGCGACTAGTGATATTTCTTGAGAGGAACAAGCCGGTTTTCGTCTAGGCCGAGGTTGTATGGGCCAGATCCTTACGCTCCGTCAGCTTCTTTAACCCTGCCATGTTCGTTGACGGCCAACAGTCATAGCGTTCTTGGGAGTCTGATCGGCATTTAGTTCAGTAGTCATATCTGCTTTGTGGAACTCTCTGCTTATGGAAGGTGTGCTCGACGAATTTAGAGCCATTCGGAGGGCATTGTGCAGGCGCACGCCGGCCACAGTTAAAGCTTATAGTAGGCTCTCCCCTCCGCGTGACGTCACCACGGGCTTTTGCCAACGTTGACCCAGTTCAGCTTTTTCCAATTTCGCCATTTCAGGTATCCACTGAGTAGTAGGTGTCCAGAACTGGGATGTTAACCCTCTCTGGTGACAGGGACGCGGTCCTGTATTACGCCAAAAATATCGCTTTTCTGGGCGACCATGCACATGCAGTATCAAAACACTGAACTGCCAACAGACAGTCATCCAGCTAATTGTAGGACACTATCCCAGGATTAGCAGGGGCTTGTGCCCGCGCCCATGATTATAGGTGGCATTCAGAAACAAGCCGATTTTCTCATTTAGCTAAAAGGTTGTATCACGGGTGGGGGCGGCGCAAAACAGGAGAGTTCCAAACGTATCGTTAGGACCCACCTTGCTTTTACAAAACCGACGTCTCAAGCAGGCTGTACAGCGCCTCCATCTTCAAGACTGTAATTTACGGCTGAGATCTAGACTGTTCGCTCGAACCAGATGACAAAACTCAGTTTTGATAACCGTTGTCCGCGAAATATTCATCAGTATGTTATCAGCATCAAGTGGGCAATAAGGAACTTCGTGACTGAATGATTGGAACAAATAGCCATGTCAACTAAAGGTTAACCTCTAACAGAGCATGAACTGGCTCGTCCACTTATTGCTTATCCCTTTCCCACATGCTCTGTTTGGGCCTCCGGGATGCAAATGGAAGTAGTGTTACCGAGACCGACATTTGATCTATTTTACCTCCATGCCTTCCATCTGTTTTCCCACTGACAGTGTGGCTAAATCGATAGAGACCAGCCATTTCTAAATCAGAATACAAAGGTCTCACCGAAGTCCTAAGCTGACGCCCGGAAAATAGTATCGTTTATGGTCGAATTAAGTGTGAATGTATAGTTTAAAAGGAATACCCTAGATGGAGGCTTGACGTCACTGCCCTCCCGTTTTCGCAGTTTTTGTAGAATCACTCGATATGACCGTTCGGCTTACTTATTTTCCTCGCTGTGTCAACTCTGGAGGTAGCATAAACGATGAGAGTAACACACGCATTGTCGACTTTATATGACTTGCAAAGCCTCAGTCCGTTATGCACATGACGGGATGTGAGTGTGTTGGTAAAATGCTGGATTTGTAACGCGGCGGCGCGTAGAATGTCTCCTTGCTACTCTGGGACACTATGCGTTGCGGATATTGGGAGACTGACTACATTTGACCGCCGATGCATACGCAGCCGAATGAGGGGTGCTGCAGTTCATTATCTAGTGTTTGGCAATCGGTCCGTCGCTATCTCACTGGAGCGCATGTCGAATTAAAATCACCTTCGTTGGATCGCTCATGTGCTGTGTATAGCAGTGAGGCGGCTGCCTCGGCGTGTATCGTTTACAAATTCCGCGCCGAATTGGGTGCAGACCGGAGGTGGTCGATCACTGACATGTCGAAATGCATGAGAAAATTCACCGAAAGACTGAATCGGGTCGGTTTAGCTTGCATTTCGAATATGGACCTCACATCAATGGCTAGATACTTTAGTTAGACAGTGTGTCTTGGGTGGAGACAGCCACTCACTTGAGGAGCACGTCCTGCCGCGTCAACTATGTTGACTTGGAATCGTACTGCGCATGCCGCTCATCGTCTTCCGTGTCGGGCATTGTTCGTGGTTACTGGAGGAGACGACTCGGTGATTTCCCTTCCCCAGTAAAACATGCAATTAAAAAAGAACTCAAAATGGAGTGAAAAACTACTAAAAAACCATGCTCTTTTTTCCTATTCATATCCTGTTCTCTTCTTCCACCATGATTCTGATGGTACAAATTCTGTGCCACAGATTGTGATTATATATATATATATATATATATATATATATATATATATATATATATATATATATATATATAATCCTTTAGTGCACACGGCACAATATCGCAATTTTTGGCACTTCTGCATTCTTCTTAATTTTGCTTCATATCCACTCATTTTAGAGGTTGTTGTGGTGATTCCTCTTTCGCTGATTGCGCAGGCTCCGGGCTCTTAGTGACTGGAGGTCCAAAGTCGGACCATATTTAATCGAATAAGTTGGGTTCCGAAATTTTGGTGAGAGCAATGACAACACCATAAATAACTTGGGTATCAACGGGGTCGCGAAGAGATCAGACAATAGCAAGAGATAGTTGACTAGGTTGTCGAACATTTATCGCGACATTGATGTGTTGTGCGCATTAGTTCCACGAGAGTGAAGAGTTAGAATTAACGTCGCTTATCGACTGATCTATCCCGGAATGCCAGCTTTTAAAGAATCAATGTGTAGTGTGACCCTGTTTGATGGGCGAGCTGCAATTATTAGTAGCGTGAGTTACGTCGTTACTGGCAGTTTTTCGCTTTTTAAACCGGGAAAAGTAGGTGTAATGAAATTGAAAGTAATAAATTATTGTCAGTGACGTGTGCTAGCTCAATACTACAATGTTGCTTCACACTTTGGAGGCACGCCGCACATCTTAACGCATGTACTACTCTGCGCTTACCTCGACGATTGTGTGTGAGATCATGCTAACAACTATGGTTTCTTTTATCGGATACTTGTTAAAATCCCTTTTCCGCTGGAATTAGGCAAGACGAATATTGACGATCATTTCTAATTTCATACTTAAACAGAAACATGGAATAACAGTATAAAAGTCCCTAGTTATCGTGATGAGCGTAGCTAAGGACTCACCGTGCATTCATTTAATAACGTCCGAGTTTGTTATGTGGCGTTCAGCTAAAGCACGATCAAGTGGATAAGCTGTGACTTACACTCGCAAAAGCGATCATTGGAGCAGGCACTTTCTTGCAAGCAACAAATAGCGTCGAACAGATCAACCAAGACAGTCTCTAGTGAGTCAGCATCGTCCTTCAAAAATAACAGCCGAAGGCCGTCCTGATCAGGTATCTTATTCTGTTTCAGTAACAAGCTCATGTCGAACCTCGTCAATAGTAGGGTCCATCGCATTAACATCCCTAATGAATTCAGGCGATCCAGCTAGCAATTCTAATACACCAGGCCAGTTGGTTTGCTTTTCAAAATGCTCAACACAGCATTTTAGCCAACTGAGATTGGATCAGGTATCCAGTAGTCGTTGCTGTCGCTGAACCTTTTCTTGAACCCTTGTGTCGAACAAATTGAAACAACACTTTTGTTCGCGATGATATCGGCCTTCTTCATTGAGTGCACAATTGCCATCTATCACCGCTCTCAGTAGGCTGTCAGAATCCCAGTCTGGATAGCATCCCGACGGAACCCTCTATCGTGTATTTATCAGGCTTATCGAAGATGCCAAAATCCAACTACCATTGGATTTAAGTCTGGTCATTTAAGTTTGGTCTAGTTCCCATTAAGTATACATACCAGGATCGTGAGTGATACCACAATTCAAATTGGTACTGCTATTTCACGAATTGCGTTTGCAGTTGACCAGCAGCTACCTTCGAACTGGCCAACGCGAAACCAGTGAGTGTCGCGTAGTTATGCACAGGAGTATGGTCAGAATCGGGATCAGTGCTTCATATAGGCCGATAAAGATGTATTATATCTACGTTATCTATGGAGGATGGCAATGTGGTGAAACTAAATCTAAGTCCACTTGTCACTTGGCAGCTCAATTCACTACCGGGGAATTAGAGGGCACTTGATCCCCACCGTATCCTAACAGATAAGGTCGGTCCAGACTTCTCTTGGCTGTTCAGTCTCATTAAGCTACCTAGTCTCCGTGGTCACTCGTAGCTGCACAAACTGCGTTCTGACCGGGTTAGGGCTGCAAATCGTTTATCGTGCCGAGTAATTTTACGTTGGGACTCTTCCTGAGAACGGAGTCACACTAACTCAGTTTCACAATCCAATGCTCTTCGAAGGTTGGGGAGATGTTGATGGTCCTCTTCCTTTAAAACCTAATAATGAGAGACAAGAGGTCTACGGGTTATAAGCTCTCAGCTGGATTATCGTAGAGCACGAGCGCCACCCATTGTCTCCGACAGTTGGGAGGGCATCTTCCGGTGCTCAGTGGTTCGCTGCCGTGTGCTTCAAGTCAAGCAAGCCCTGGTCAAATTGGTACAAGCTCGCCAACTCCCACCTGCGGCTAGCCGTGGTCTCAGTTGCGTAGCACAATACGATCGTAAAACGCAAGTGCAAAGCTGTGTGAGAAGCCTAAATCAATTCCAAATGGCTCTCTGCAATCACATTCCCTGTTGCTTTTGCTCCACACTGCCTTATGCGCCAGGCTGTTGAGCCAAATGCCTCGGATGGAGTCCCTCAGGCGGATCTCCATATTCCTCACTACCTTGTGGGTCAGGCTATTGAGCCGAAGGCCAGAGTTAGAGCACTTTGAACATAACCTCTCCCATGGAATAAGGAGTCGAAGCGTATCATCTGTCCTTTCGATGCCGTCGATAATACACTCTTCTTGTTTTTCTCCCCTCTGCGTTCTTCTTCCCTGTCTATTCAGCAGGAGGCTGCTGCAATCCTCGATAAATGTAGCTCTTCCATCAAACCCAGAGTTTTCGTTTTTCATTGGCTCTTTTAACGTCCGCACTTTAGATCAGATGGATCAGCATGCAGCACTAACTCTCATTTTTCATCCTCTTGATATTGATGTGTGTCGTGTCTGCGAAACTGCATATAACAGCGTCGTGCCAAATCTTTGACTAACTGGTTCTGAATCTGACGACAGTGACTGCATTCTGCGTTTCTGACGATACTGAGTCAATGGCTCAAGATATTTACGGTGTTGCTATTGCCGTCAGCAAACATGCTGAAAGTAATCTGCCCGACTGGATGCTGGTACACGGTCGCATGTGTGCGGTTCGACTTCGAACTTTTATTAGAGTTACTAAGCAGCGTCCGAAGACAACGTGCTTCTGAATGCATTTCAGTGGGTATCAAAGACGATTTCTATTGACAACTTTCATTTCTCCTTTGTATGGCGAAGAATACTGACCTCTTGTTTGTTGCCGGTAACATGAATGCCAAAGTGGGTCGTTTTCCAGACTCTGATCAACACCTGCGCTGCCGCTTTGGAGCCGATGCACGCCGAACAAACAATGCTGATCGATTCCTGCAACTGTGCGTCGACCACAATATTTATATTCGTAGCACTGCTCTCCAGTACAAACGTTCACCCTGCGTCGCCTGGCGTCCACCGAATGCCTCAATGGCCTGGACCCAAATTAATCATCACTCCAAGCCTGCCGGTCAATTTGGAGCATGTGCCTGGATTCCAACCATTCTCGCCCCCCTGACACTTACTCTAATCGCTTCAAAGTAACGTCTATCTTCTAATCTGATCTTCAACTTGAACTTGTAGTCTTCAGTCTAATAGTATCACAACGAACTGACCGAACGCTGACTGGGTTCGTCTCAAGTTTGCGATGAGGAATGGCTTTGACATTTGCTGTGGACCACACTGTGAATGGATAACTGGAACATCGATCAATTTGGTCGAAGCGTGCAAACAGGTCCCAGTGGGCACTGTGTTTTAGTGTGTCCGTACCACCCTGTAACGACCTCTGACAAGGTGTCTTCGAATCGATCGGAATGTTGGTGGGTAGCAAGTGACCATAGGATTTAGAAAGCCTTCAATCCAGTGCCATTTCAGCTCATCAGAAACACTGGTCCGAGAAAGCCATCACTTAGCGAGAAAATAGCTGTGTTATGGAGACCGGACGTTTCCACAATACCTCAGGCGGAACCACGTTTCGATCAGCCACACGCGCAAAATAGAGTTTCCGGTCAAGCCCCATCAAGTCTCGACACTCAAGCTGATCATCCTTCGTTATTGACCTTTGACCTTTTGCCAGTTCGCTTTTTCAATTATCGACGTTATTTTCCGTTAATGGCCCAGGATCAATTGGCTTAAGTAGGCCTTGCTTCCCATTTTACGTTAAACTCTCCTTTCACCAATCGTATTTAAGCGAGGGTGGGTTACGGTGTAATTGCTTGGTCTGGCGAGTAAAGTGTCTGGGGCGAACGGTCTGTCTTTAGTTCTCATCTCTCTGGGTCGGAGTCGCGTGTTAACTCTGTGCTCGGTCTAGGAGAACATTTCAACTTTGCGCATAGAACCGGGTTGTGCGAAATCGAATTCTATCAGCTACTTTGCGTACGGGATGCCATTCTGTTTCATGTTCGTTCATCCCACTACGAGAGTCGTCCCAATCCGATGTGACCATGTTATAACACTGAGAAAGATGGACATTTGATCCATTCGCAGCCTCGTCGACTAGCCGTTTGTCAGAACATTTTGAAAAACAGTTCGGCTTGGCTGCTCTGATACTGCCGCTTGCCAAATCACCTGAACCGACATGAGAATCAGATGCAACACCTCCCACCTTGGAGGAGATTCGACATGAGTTCGCCACATAGAAACAAAACAAGGTTTCTGGATACGACGACCTTCTTTCATCTTTGCTGAAAGATGGTGGTGACTGTTAACTGGACTTGCTTTTCTGTGTAACATGATTTGGAACACAAGTGGTGCCTTCAGATAAGCGACTGTCAACTGTGCTGCCCATCTTCAAGAAGTATTTGGTTCGAAAATCATGGAGGCATTAGCCTTGTTTTTATTGCCTCCAAACTTCACACGGGTATCATTCTCTGACGACTTACTGGTCCGGTGAGCACCGAGTTATTGTAAGCCAACCTGGCTTTCGCTCTGCTCGTGGTTGATTCCACTATCTATTTTAAAGCAGTGAAGTATACAGTCAACCGGCTGGCTGGCCGAACTACCTCCTCGTGGTGCCAGCTGGGTGGTTCGGGTGTATCCCGTTCCAGCAAAGTGTTCGGCGACAATGTTCCACCTCGGTGGGACATTGTATTCCAGCAGGTGTGCTGACTATATGGGGAGTATTGGGCCCCTGTTTGGTAATCTACCAAACAAAGACGCATGAACTGAACATTCAGTCAACGCCTCCCAATGGGCGCGATTCCCTAAATCCGACCCGCTGCCTTGCGGGTAGGTTATTTAGCCAAAGGCTCAGGGTGGAGTCCCCTAAGTCAACTCCCTACTTCGGCTTGGGCAACCGGGTAGTATCACGCCCTCTCGCAAAACCATGGGCTGTATTACAACTTGCTCATCAGCTGCTGTTTCTGCTAGTCACTTTCACGCGACTTCATCACACGCCAATTGTTTGTTTGTTAACAATCCTCACTTTCCTTTACCCGATTCATGTGCTCAGCAATCTGGCTGCGATTCCGGTTGCGCCACAGACCAAGGAGGTCAACCTATGTCTCTGCTTCGTCCCTGATCCTCGTTCCGTCTGGCGTGCTTCAACGTTCGGACACTCATGCAGATTGGACAGCAAGCCGGTCTAGCGCGCACTCTAGATTCCCTAGACATTGATGTCTGCTGCCTTTCAGAAACCCGATTGCAAGATCCCAGCACTGTGCTTACACTGACATCCCCCACTGACCACGAAGCCAGATATCACCTACGTCTTTCTGGAGATCCAGAAGCAGCCTCAGCGGGTCTGGCTGGTGTAGGTATAGCACTAAGTGACAAGGCCGAGGCGGCACTACTGGACTGGTTCCCTATTAACAGCCGATTATGTGCAGTTCGGCTTCGGGGTTCGTGTAGAATCAACAGGCATCGCGAAGAGAGACACAACTTGTTTGTGATCTCTGTGTACGCTCCAACTGACTGCAGTGGCGACTCGGTCAAGGACGAATTCTATCGGGATCTACAACAACTCTTGACTAATACTAAAAGTCGGATGTCGTTATCCTTGCTGGGGATTTGAATGCACGGGTTGGCCGCCTGTTACCATACGAACGCCACCTTGGTGGGCATCACGCGCTCGATGAGAACCGCCCTGATAACGGAGACAGACTTCTCACATTGTGCGAAGACAACCGTCTGTTTCCTTCGAGCACTAACTTCAAGCGTACGTAGAAGCGTTCCGCAACGTGGCGTCCCCCTTCTTCAACATAACCGTAGTCTCAAATTGATCACATTGCAATTAGCTTCAGATGGCGCGGCAGCGTACTGGACTGCAGGTCCTTTTGGTCCACCTTCGTTGACTCAGACCATGCTCTGGTCTGCACGAAAACCTGTATGTGTTTTGGAGGATCCCGAAACACGAAGCACCGCAAGATTGATGTAAACGGATTTACTGATTCCTCTGTCCAGACGAGCTATCAGTCTTCATTGGCATATGCACTCAGTTGCAATCCACCGCAAGAAGTGGAACTACACTGGACTTGTATACAGAAGGCAATGACCATTTTCGGACAGTCATGCTGCGGCCTAACTCGACGCCCCTTGAAGCCTTGGATCTCTGCTCGTTCTCTGGAGCTGTTCGAACGCCGCAAAGGTATCCCCGCGGAATCAGATTGCAACGAGCGGCGCCGTTCTGCCAACCGGCTGCTCAAGTAAAGCCTACGCAAGGATCGCGAGACATGGTGGTCTGAGCGTGCTTTAGAGATGGGGACTGCTTCCCTCTCTGGCAACACTCGCAGGCTTTTCCAACTCATTCGGTCCACTGGCCTCAGGAAGCCTGGTGTCAGTGAGGTCATTTGTGAGGTGGATGAGTCTCCGATCACCAACCAGCAGAGGCGTATGGACCGCTGGGCCGAGCACTTTCACTCGCAGTTCAACTGGCCTCCACCATCCATCAGTACATGCAGTACACGTTGTTGTCCACCCTGGCTCGTCCCTCTGAATCCACCCAGCGAAGCGGAAGTCGGCCTTGAGATTCGACGCTTGAAGCGCTTCAAGGCTGCCGGCTTAGACGGACTTCCTCCGGAGCTATTCAAGTACGGTGGTGTGGCGATCATTAACCAGCTGACCGCGCTGTTCGCAAAAATTTGGCATGAAGAGAAAGTGCCTTCCTCTTGGGGAGAGTCAGTCATTATCCCGATTTTCAAGAAAGGCGCTCGCACTTCATGTGCAAATCATCGCGGGATTGGTCTTATCTCGGTTGCCTCTAAGCTATTGGCATCCATTCTGCTTCGTAGACTATCCCCAGTACGTGAATCATACTACCGTGAAGAACAAGCTGGTTTCCGTCCTGGCCGCGGATGCGTGGATCAAATCTTCACGCTCCGGTGGCCGAGTGGTTGGCACGTTTGCTTTCCAACCATAAGGTCACCGGTTCGAATTCGCGTAGGGGTGGGCGTCCTCGCGGTATACTCAGCCCGCGCGCGACTGGTGGTGGTCGCGCGGCAGCGAAGCGCCGTTACGGCGTATAAGCTGACACATTTCATTTTCATTTCATTTCATTCACGCTCCGCCAGCTCCTCGAACATCGCCACATTTATCACAGGCCCACTATCATTGCATTTCTGGACATACGTGCCGCTTTTGACTCCGTTGATCGACCGGCTTTATGGCGTTGCTTACTAAAGAAAGGAGTGCCAGTGAAATATACCGCCATCTTACGAGCACTTTACCTTCATACATGCGGCAGAGTGAGGGTCTATGGCAAGCTTTCCTCGCAATTCACTGTCAATAGTTGTGTGCGACAGGGCTGCCCTATGTCCCCATTCCTCTTCAACTTCGCAATCGAAGACGTTCTGTCGAATGCTCTAGATGGTTTCCAACATTTTGGCCTAGAGCTTCTACCGGGTGAGCGCGCGACTGACTTAGATTATGCTGATGATATCGCCTTACTTAGTGACGATCCTCAGAGTATGCAACTCATTCTGGATCGTTTGGCGGTTGAAGCATCTAAGTATGGCATGAGCTTCGCCCCATCGAAGTGTAGAATACTGCTCAAAGATTGGCATTTGCCTGCTCCCGTACTCACTCTCGATGGTGCATAACTTGAACAGGTAGATAGTTTCGTCTACCTGGGGAGCTGTATTTCTGCTGATGGCACTATCAACAAAGAAGTTTCTCTTCGTATCGCTAAAGTTCGATCGGCATTTGTCAATTTGAGGCACTTGTGGCGTCGTCGCGACGTCTCATTCTCACTAAGGGGCCGAGTTTACAGTGCATCAGTTCGCTCAATATTGTTGTTTGGGTGCGAGTCCTGGCCGCTTCGCGTGGAAGACATGCGTCATCTTTCTGCGTTCGATAACGGTTGCTTAAGGAGGATCGCGCGTGTTTGGTAGCAACATCGAGTTAATAGTAATGACGTTCGACGTCGCATCTTGGGGAATGCGAGTATTCCCTTCAACAAACTGGTTTTGTTGCGCCAGTTGAGATGGCTCGGTCACGTTCTACGCATGGCACCTGAGCGTCTACCGCGTCGCGCTCTATTCGCTCGTCAAGGACCTGGCTGGAAACGATCGCGTGGTGGTCAGCCTTCTACATGGCGGCAGCACATGAAATCGCTGACGTCGTGTCTAGCCGCTGTAGGATCCGTACGTCTTCCAGGATGGGGACCCAAGGATGAGGAGTGCCAATGGCTTAGCACTCTTGAAGATATGGCCCGCAACCGGAATCAGTGGAAGAATTGTGTACATTATTGTATTGATTCACATGTTTAATTCTACAAACATTAAAATGACAAAAAAGGAACAAAAGCGGCGTGTGAAAAACAAACCAAAAATGTTTTGTTCTGCTTTTTATCAAACTGTTCCATTCTTCCTGCGGCATATTAGTTGAAGTGTGTTGCTCACCTTCAACTAGCATGCCACGATGATTATGACGCGTTGAACCTTGCTTATCTGTTGATCTCCATGGTTTTAGGCTGGCTCTTTGTCTAGCTAATAGATTGTTGAGAATACATACATACAGTCAACCGTCTATGGTGATTTTTCTTGACTTGAAAGCCGGCTTCGTCTCTGTTTACTGCACCAGCTTGTGGCCCTGTCTATCCATTAAGGGGACGGATTTTACTTTTTTATATTATACATTCTCTCTGCCATGACTCCCGAGTCCCGGGAGTCCGGGAAACGATCTGTTTATTTCCCCACGACTAGTCCTGTTCCCCATGGTTGTCCTATATCCATTTTTCGGTTTTGTGGTCGAAATATTCATGTGTGAGTCGGTCCTTTCAGACTCTACCTGAGTGGTAATTCTGCAAGGCGAACGACTGACAACCCTTGAGTATGCATACGGCATTGCTTTCCTTCACTCGGACGCATTAACGATGCAATCACTACTGTATACACTGACGCGTGGTGGTGCACGTTTCGGCATGTGCTTTGCACCCTCACAGTATAAAGTACTGTTATATGACTGAATTAACGCGCCTCTGGTTCTAGCTATCACCGAACAACCACTGGAGCTGGTGAATCGGTTCACGTACCTTGGTAGTTTTGTCATCTCTGGGAGTCGGGGGGTGGGGTGGGGTTAGTGTATTTTTAGGAAGATTTGTATCAGCCAGTTTCAGCTAGGCAGCCAGTACGCATGCAAGAAAGCAGTAGACGACTTTTTCTTTCAGTCGGTAACCACTTTAGCAGCTTACATACCACCTCGTGTAGGGTTGGCTAGCAAAGGGGGTTGTAACTCTGGGAGCCCGCCCTTTCCTCTCCACGTTCGTAACATGCACGACAATGGGGGATTAGCCGCGCTATATCGCAATTAGAAAGCAGTCGTAAGGACCTGCCGCCGTCACACATAACTCTGTGACATCACTCACTGACTCGCAGGAGTAAGGTCAGGAGTGGGATCCGGTGAGTGCTTGTTCCTGTCTAGTCCCCATAAGACGGAAAAGCCGTCTAGCTCTTCTGTGGATGTGTGATGGATTCCTGGATAGGTCAACTGCGACGAATCTTGTCAAATAGCTTAACCTGCGTTTGTGGACGTTTCGACGGTAATTAAGGTAACCTACGTGGTGCAACTTGCAACGCATTGTTTTGCTTTAGTGCTATCTTGTCTTATTGTCGGCCCCAGTTCAATTTTCTAACTCACTGCTCCTGACTGATTCACTATGTTTAGTGCAATTTATGATAGTAAAGTTCGAGTTTCAGCAAGGTCCGTGTGATTTTCCAGACTCAACACTTTTTGAGATGGCGAGATTTCAGCATCTGAGTAAACGTAGGATGTCTAACAGGTGGATCAGAGATCTGGCCGTTTCGCGGTGAAGGCATTAAACGCTTGGCCATGTTTGACCACGGGGAGTTGCGGGGTATTGCTCACGTCTGGTGGGAATATTGGGGGTCAACGCTGAAATCCGCCAGTTGGTTTTTGACACAACACCTGGTGCCTCATTCGAAGATTTGCTGAATCTTTATCGCTTACGTTGGTTAGGTTGTCTTCAGTATGCATGTTGATCAGCTTTCTCGGCGTGCATTGTGCGCCGTGCCTGCATCAAGTTGGGCGAATTCGCAAGGTGGCCAGTCTATGATGTGGCATAGAGGCATGAAGAAATTGATTGAGAGACATGGCCAGACTAGTGCATACCGTCTTCATGGATGGGGGCCTCATGATGGTCTACACCAATGGTTGGAGACCGTGTCGGACCTGGCGCAGTCACACAGGCAGTGGTATCTGGTCGTTAATTTTTGTCCTATGCTAATTTGTCTAACGCACTTCTTTCTTGCTTCAATTTTCTTCACATACCACTTGCATTCAGCCCCACTAGCTTGCCGTTGCTGTTTATTGTCCTTCTTGCGATGTGAGTCGTGGCAACTGGATCCATCGCACTTCGGCGCTCAAATCATAGTTGTTCAACTAACATGCGCTGAGAACCATTGTGACTGGTATTTCCCTGCGAAACGCTAAGTGGTTGAGTCCGACGGCTATTCGGGGGGGGGGGGGCAAATTCATCGATGGGAGCAGTTGTCCGCCGTTAAGAAATCTGGTCATAAAGGACTTGAATATTATAGGAGATTATAGTTATCTTAGTGGTGTGTTTTTTCAGTTGTTGTGGTGTTCTCCGAGCTGGGCAACTTGATTGCAAACGTTTCGCCACCATTCGAGGTGGCATCTTCAGTGCAGGATTGGTAGCAGTCAAATAGCGGGAGTTGGTAGAAAGCAAACCCATTGATGACGTGTTTTTGTGATGTCAGTGTGGTAGCAGCAGCGAGATAGCGTGCAAATGCGCTTCCATGCTTCCTTAGTTGGCGAGACACTACTCGCTTGCCTTCGTCGAAGTAGGTAGGTTGTCTTAGCATACCATACCTCGTGATTTTGTAAGATTTGTGGATTGCGATAATCCATACCTGGTGCCCGACAATCCTGACATCAGAAGCAAAACCCGGTGTTCGAGTTGCTTGCCGATGTAAAGTGTCTCCCATCCCTGCACTCCACGACACATTTCTTCCTTGATTCATGAAGTAGAGACAGCCTAAGTTGGAAGTTTAAATCAACACATATTTTTTGGCTGCTGTCACTATGGTATCTCGGCCATTGAGCTCCGCGAGCGCGCTTCACACACTGTTAGGAGTGGATTTTCATGTTTTAGGGCAATCATCGTGTCTTGGATTGCGAAACATAATCTCAATTATGGTCTCGGTAGACTTCGAAGTCAGCCTCTACCAACCCGATCACTTGGACGGTATCCGAAGTGGAGCGTTTCGGTGTTGCTATCTTGCATCTCTGCGCTCCGCGACGCGTTTTATCCTTGTTTGGACTCATCAGTTAGAGGTAGCCTGAACTGGGAATGGAGCTCGGCAGATAGTGGTTGGGGGCTATCATCTTGATCACTAAGCCATTAACTTCCGCGAACAGCGCTTAACCGCGGAAGTAATTAAGTGACTTAATTTTCGTGGAGGAGGCAAGTTGACTCTTGGACGAAACGATCCTGGAAACGATCTGGAGAGAGTTTGTCTGAATCATGGGATTTGCCGCACTTCAAGTGGCGAATCTAATCAGCGGCCTCAGTTTCCTGTAATAATGTAGCATCTACACACCAGGAAGTACTGCTTTTCTGAATGGGAACTCACCGATGTAGCTAGCCAGTTAAAATACTGTTCGAAATGCTCAGCCCAACGCACAAGTCGGTGTTTTTATTGTGGATTGGCTCACCATTGATTCTATACCAAACTTAGCTTGCAATTTGCTTTTTACCACCAGTCGGTCGCACCAGGAGTAAAAGCATAAAGAGATTCTCTGTGGTAGACGCTTGCTCCATCTCGATCGCCCGCCACTTTTGCCAGGCTTCCGATTCTCCCGCAGGTGTTGCTTGAGTTCAGCGTTAGTAATCTTGCGTAATATGTGATACCCAGCGCTGTAGGAAATGCTTGACGAGTTTCAAGACGCGGACTATCTCGTGCAAAGACCCATTGTTTGATAGGACTACTAGGGGAACGATAGGTCATGGTTGCCGAGTTGTGCATGGCGCTATGAATGTGCGCCCAGTTATTCTCAGTGAGCACTAGGTATTCTTGAGATCAGAGGCTGACGCATCCTTCAGCATTTCTTTCGGCGCTGATGGATTCCACGGAATTTCAGGGCAATTTTATCTAACATGAGCACATGATCCGAATTGTGGTAGGTGCTCCCGATTGGTGCACAGTCTTGTTTACAGCCTCACCAGTGTTAACTGATTGCAATATGGTCCACGTCCACGACTGACCGAATGATGGGGTCTTCATGTGACGCTTTTGCACGAAGATCACTGAAAGCTCGCACTCGACAAAAGTCGGCCGTGATCGGCACAAAGCTGAAGTAGATCGTCGTTGTCTCTCCTGCGAATGCCATAATCATGTTGATCACCGAGTTCACGGTCGTCTACTGACCTGCACGTTTACGTCTCCGGCAGGCATCACGATATCCGCACTGCTCTTTTTTGGAGATGTTTGGTGAATGGGCAGTGAAATTCTTCCTTAACTGACTCCGCGTTGCTATATGTGAGCGAATACGCTGTTACAGCAGGCATAGTGTATGTGCTAGGTTAGCAGCTAGACGATCTTGCTGACGTTTCTATTCGGATTGCACGGATTTGATTGTTAGTAGTCATGTAGCGTAGTAGCGCAGTTTTAGCACTTGAGCTGAACGCAATCCCCGCGCCGGTATGACCAGCGGCTTCGATAATTGGGTTCCCAGATAAGCACAATGTGAAAATATCTACAGAACTAGCAAATGATGAAGCCAGTCACAGGTTTGAACTAACGGATTGTAAACCGGTCTCAGCAAGACAATAAATATGAATAGCAAAAGTTTATCAGTTGCAAGCATTGGCTGCCTGGACGGTGATTTGCATTAGCGCCCGAACCCTAAAGGTCGCCAACTGGAATTCGAACTGAAACGTCGAAAAGGCTTGCTGATTAGACTGGACGGTTCATTGTCGGATCTATGCTCCTAACTCGTGCGGCCAAAACACCCACTTGAGGCGGCATAATGTTGTGGACTAGGGAACAACGGGTGTTTCCCTGGGCTGAGGTTCGATTACCTCACGTCGACGATGGTTAGCATTCCCAGAGAGCGGAGTGAGCGAATAGCAAATATTTGAAACGTGGCCATAGGCTGTGCGTGCTTGGTAATTCCTGGTTGCTCAGATCAACGACTAGTGCTGTCTTAACCCACTCAGACCATAGCTTTGGGTCATAAAGTCCCGTCACACAAAGCAGCGGGTTGATTAACTTATGTCGAAAAACCTTGGGAACCAGTTACCAAAGCGAAGCTAACACAGTTTTGGAGGAAGAGCAGTTCACTAAGCGCTTCCAAAAGCGCCGAACTCCATTAGGCATGATAGCCGCTGACAACCAGGTGACTTTCACGTATTCGCAATGTTCACACAGCAGCTGGTTTCAATCAAGTTTGATTATCCACCTTCTGGTCTCATAAGTGAGTGTTTAGTGATCCTGTACCGCACTCCATTGAGTTTGATACAGCGCCGCATTTAATGGGGACCAAGTGACCAACCTAGACTTCCCACACTCTAGGACGCTGCCGCTGATTGTTCGCAACTGCGTATTCATCTCCCATGCGAACTGTTTGTGGTAGTGGGTGCTCATTTTTGCTAAACTGACCAATGTCTTGCATGCAAACCGGAGTCCAATCAATCACGGTTGACGCAAATTGATCACCATGAGGAACAAAGCACAACTTTATCAGTTGCAACGGTGAAACGGATTGACTGGAATAACCGCGAGTGGAAGAAGTGTATGCGCTGGTCAGGTAGCGACGGGGAACATCCAAGGATAACTCGAGGCAGGCAACACATTCGGAACAGAAGTCATTTGAAGCGAGCAGTGCTTATGAGTCAGTGAAGACGGCCAGACCGCACAAGACTCAGAAAATTGGAAAGTAACCAATATCAAGACGTCGCGACCAAATATCGCCCCCACTTTTGTGCAGTATAAACTATTCTTTCCTTTACAAATAACATTTTGTTCGTTGCCCGAACTATTTTAGGGTTACGCGACATAGTCGAGACTTATTCATGTTTACCTTCACGAGGAAGGCGTTCTACGATCTGCAATTTGGGGGACACACGCGATAGATTATAGCTCCGCCGAAGCGAACAGTGGTCTTAAGCATAGACTCGTCAGATTATGGTTGTAGTTCTACTGCTATAGTAGTCAGACTGTGCGTTGAGAGACGCAACACCGAAACGCCTCCAAGTGAGGCAGAGTGCGCACTGATGCTGCTCCCTGCAAGGATGAAATGAAATAAAAAACATGTAAGGTTGCTCTAACTGAGCTTAGATGTAACGAATTCAAATTCTGGCATTTAGTTTCTCTTGCCATTTCTTCATAACTTTACGACTTTTGTTTCTAGCTTAATTGCACCTATTACTTTTCCGCCAACTTTAGATTAATCGTTACAGTGTAAATTATTACGCTTTAGCTCCGCCCCACCACACCTGTCAGTCTGATCAACACCAGTGTCGCTGTTCCAGTTCGCCAGCTCAACGTTGCCAGTCGCATGGTGGTCTCTTCAGTTAATTCAGGTGCTGGCTCTGCTGAGTCAGTCTCTCTCTCAGTTGCTGCACCAGGTTCTCTGTCCAATATTCGTCCCCATACCACTCGAACAACCGACGCAGTTATTCCAAACAATCTCACTCAATCTGGTGCTCACCTTACCCAGGCCCAGCGGTTCTCACAGCATCCTGTTGTTCATGGTGGCTTGATTGGCGGCGTTCCAGCTGTGATCCCCTCTAGTGCAGCAACCACGCAGCTGTTTCCACAGCACTCCCGAACTGTTGGATCCGCTACCATTCAGTCGGGTGCGACTCCTCAGTTAGCAGCCCTCCCTTCCGGCCTCACGGGTAAGCAAATCAAATCTTTACCATGCAAGTGGTTTTGATCTCACACCACCGTTTCATATATAATTGCGTTCTGTTTGGTGTAGATGTTCGCAAGTTTCAAGGTTAATAGGTTTTACAGTTTTCAACCATACCCTTACTTCATTCACCTACATTGATACTAAATACTAGTCTTAAATACTGACACTTCGCGCATCCGAGCAGCGATCTCAGGCTTCAGGAGGAATGTTTGCCCACCACATTCATTGATGCTCAATTGATAACTAACTAGACTCAATCCGTTCGACATGTAGTCTGCCGTGATTACAGCAGAGCCCCCCAAAGGACGCTTTACTTTTCGGTCCGTTGACGTCTGTACGCTGCTTTCGGGACCAAATCCTTTTGAGTTATAGCTAATTTGCTTTTCTGAACTAGATAGGCCCACGTCTGGCCTCTGCACCTCTTTGTTTATCTGTTTCCAAGTTATGACGTCCTCCAACCTACACCCTGGGTGTGATCATACATAACCTTATGCTTTGTCTTCGTTTCACATTGCTGCGTCTCAGTGTTCCGTGTCAAACTCTAAAATTCGGTGGTCTTCGTTTGAAGATCACATCATAATGGCTCCTCACAAGACACTTCCAGTAATCGGACATAACTGCGATGGCCAACATGCACCAATTCTGATTTACCATTGACACAGAATTATTATTCCTTTCTGTATTCATGTTTTGGGGCCTTGCGGTTCAACTTTTCACCGGTTTTAGACATATATATATATATATATATATATATATATATATATATTGCGAGAGTAAGTGTTTCTCGACTTAGCAATGCACAGCCCAAGTTTTTGGTTCGATCAGATTGTAAAAGGGCATTGTTCAATTAAATATAGTGATTCATATGATCTTTATTTGGCGAGAGTCGCATCATCTAACATGGTCAGTCAGCATAGTATCAATCGCATTTTTGCTGTTTTTTCGCGGAGATATTACGCAGCTTTATGCCAGTGACATACTGGCATATACTTTGCTTGCAGCCTAATCTGTTATTACAGCGGATTATTGGAGAACGAAGCGATTATGTCAATGGATAAATACCCCAGGATTACTGTATTGAAGCAAGACGCCAATCAGCCATGCCTGATCTAAGGCTTCTCCGCAATAATTGAACGCATTTTAGTGGAAGGTATGAGTCAACAAATAGTACAGTGCACACGTTTACCGATATACACGTGGAGAAGTCTACTGTGGTTGTCAATTTTAATAAATCTAAATTATTGTTCAGCAGCATATAGTGAGTAAAACCAGGTACGGGGAGCATTCATGTTAACTGATTCCTGGCATGTTCGAGATGGTAGTTACTTAGAACCGAACAGACTTGTGTTCCCATAAATCCTCAGTGTGCTTGCAAATGTTTTGAAATCCCTAGCTTAGATGGCACTCAAAAACGGGCCTTAGGAGACGCGAAACTAATTACCTGGTATACCAAAGTTTAACGGTTTTATTTTTCGCGCACATGCCTATCTGTGACAAAAGTGGCAATAGCTGTCATCGGAACGAGCGCTCTGTAAAATGATTGGAAAAGAACAGTATAACGGTCGTTTTGTAGAAGAGGATGAGTGCCTGGTTGGTATTACTTTACAGGCTGAGATAGTTGAGATAGATAGTCTTGAGGACTCAGTTTACCTTCCGTCGTCGCGGACTGATGTAGACAAAATAGCCGCGAGGTCGGTGTGGCCAAGTAAGGAAAGAATGTAACCTTGGTCTGATGAATAAAGAAGAGGACTCAGTTGAACACCCCTCTTCAGCTACTATATTGATGCGGGGACCTTACGGTTGACCGATTAATGAGAGAATGTGATAAACGTTGGAAATGTGGACATGGAAGGAGATTCGGTCTGTTTTCTTTTTTTAGCTTCTTTGTCAACACGTGAAGCTTTTTAATATGCGACCGAAAGGTATTACGGACATGGCATTATATGCCACTTAGTCTCTTCTGCTAGACCTTTGTTTCTACAGTATTAAACTTGAAGAATTCCATAGCTTTTAAAACTTTTATCTATCTGTAAACGGAACAAATGAGGTGATGTGTATGAGCTGATACACAGTGGGAGACAATTCCAGCTTAATGTGCGATTTTGAAACTGGCAGTGTGAAATTTTTATTACGGATAGTGTAGCGTTCTGTGTGTTGGAGTATCGAAGTGTATGAATATGCCCCTGAATTGCGTCGAAGTGTAGTGTTTTGTTTAGGTTTATTCTACGCAACCATATCGGGTCTAGCCTCAACAGTTTGCATCGTTCGCGATATATTGGTGAATAGAACCCAGGGTTTGTTTTGTGTAAGTACGCTGAACCCGCTGTAGTGCCGTATTGTCACTCTACCTTGCATTGCTGAATACTATGGAGCAATACTCTAACTTTCGGCGTGTACGAGTCTTGTACAGTGTAAGTTTAGCGCCTGTTAGGGTAAAGAATTTAATAAGCAATGCATTTTTTTTCTTAGTTTTAGTGACGGTATATTGTACATTTTCGGCGTAGTTAAGGCTGTGGGAATAGTGAAGCCCTAGGTTTCCTACCTGTTTACCATGTTAGCGGTCGGATATATATATCACATTTGTGTGAAATGGTATTAATTTTTTCGACGGATAAACTCCTTTCATGGTGCAACACCATCTTTCTAGTATGTGCAGGTCTGTTTGTTCATTTCCAACCGTGGACCCGTGGTTTCAGGGATCAAATGTATACACAACTTTCATACCCTTGGCAAACATGTAGGGCCTACCTTAGACAATACTGTCAAAAATGCCATTTATGTACGTCAATAAGAGAAGTAGTCCCAGAACACTGACTTTAATGACACCACATGTTACGGTGGCGCGATAGAATGTCTGATTACCTATTTTGACTACTAGAAAGTCAGAAGATCATCCGCACATTGTACCGACGCTTCGCTGCCACGCGACCACCACCACCAGTCGCGGGTGGGCTGCGTATACCGCGAGGACGCCCGCCTCTACGCGGATTCGAACCGGTGACCTAAAGGTTGCAAGTCAGGTGTGCAATCCTTTCGGCTACCGGTCGACTACTTGGGTTCTGTCGGTACGTTTTCAAGAGAACCAGTAAACTATAGGGTCGGCAATGTCATGCGCTGCTAGTGTCGTCAAAAGTCTCATCATCATCAACAGCAGTACATCAGCTATTTGAACTGATGCTTCGCTGCCATACAACCATGATGACCTATGAAATAAAGAATAAGAAGAGGCAGAGAAGGGGGACTTACCTGAAAACCTTAATGCCCTAAGCTAACATTCAGGGTCAAGGCGCCTACACCTTGTGTAGACAACATACCGTCACAAACAGCTGGCTATCGTGCAAAGATAAGGCGGCATCGGCGAGACAGCTTCCTTGCGGCTTACACTGCCACGCGTCATAATCAGCCATTACCCTGCAGGTAGCTCAGCACCAAACATACTTTAAACAGGCAATCCGATTAGAAGACGGCAGCAGACGCGCCACTGGTGTCTACTGCGAGCCATGTCCTGCAAAGTCTCGAGCCAAGCACAAGGCGAGTCACGGGGACTCCAACCCGGAAGGCGAGACGGACCAACGGCACCCAGTTTGGTTGTCAGTGACTTCATTTCTCGCTGCCAAGTCAACTTCTGTCCACCTCGAGCCTTGCGCCATCCTTCACCTGGTAGACTGAACAAGGCGCTCCTAGGTAGGCGGTGACCAGGCATACGTAGTACGTCCCCAATCCAATGCGACTTATTCGGTGCTATCTGTTGTTCTAGGGAGCTAGCATGATTATCACCACCTAGTGGTCGCCTTTGCACATCATCGTTGCGGACACGCTGGTGCCATCCGACAGCAGTAATGCTTCGCAGACAACGATGATCAATACTTCAAGGCGCCTCAGATTTCCAGACCGAACGGGCCAAGTCTCACTACCATACAGCAAAACGGCCCTTACTGTGGTCTTGTTTACACGGCCTTTCAGGCGGATGGAAACTCCCTTCTATCGCCAGAGATGCCGCACGTTCAAGAAGGCAGCTCTAGCCTTTGCAATGCGTGAGTTGACGACAGTTTCTATGCGCCCATCATTGCTGATGCATCTGCCAAGATAAGTCAAAAATCTACCATGATGCACTTGGTGAAAACCATTTGCATGTCGAAGTATACGATAATGTGAGCTTTACCTCCATTGACTGAGCTTGTGATGTTGTTTAGGAGGTCTAGTTGGCAAATATGACATGAACGTTGTTTAATAAAGCCCTGTTGTGATTGGCTGATTAGCTTCCTTGATATTAGAAGCTGAGTTGTCCTAGCCTTTATACGACTCTCCATAACTTTAAGCATGATGGCTGATCGAGCGACAATTTGCAACATCTCGTTTTGAGTTTTTTATATCTTGGTACAACATCAGCGTGTTTCTATTGAGGCTTGTATTGACAAGGTCGGCACGTTTTGTAAAACAGTAGGGATATCGGGACCTCCGTTTTTTAACAAAGTTGACAGAGTACCATCAGCATCGCCATAAAAGAACGGCTTTATGGCGCTGAGTTTTTTCCTTATTTCTGCAATAGGAAAATCTCCTGTCCACAATGTGCCGTCTATAGGCTGTTTTGACGGTGTGGTGTGCTGTTCACTTGTATTTCTGTGGAAGGATAGACAAATACCGGTTGAAGAGATTCTTGGTGACAACAGTATCATCCGTTGACGTGGAAACTGACAGTGCAATGGACAGGATGCAGTCGTTCCTCCATCCTTCTTTTCTCCTGAGAAGTTTTATAAGCTCCTTCGGCTAATTTGAGTCTATGTGAGCTCGATGTGCTTCATAACACTTTATCTCAGCTCGTCTAGATTCTATCTCGTAGTTTATTATGATGTATTGTGGTGGAGGCATGGAATTTCGTGTAAATGCTGATCAGTTTTCTGATTTTCCGTTTAGCGAGAGTGCTGGTACGAGTGTTTGCAGTAGTGTTAGAATGTTTCGTCAACAAAACTGGTGCAATACTATCTAAACATCAATTGCCCTTAAAATGAAAGATATCAGCAGCAACTTCTGGGTCGCATGTGTTCAAAGAATCTATCCCACGACTATGACCTTATATTAGCCTTACGAACGAGTCCAAGTTCATCAATTAGCATAGTTTGCAGAATTTATCATTGTATCCGACCTTCGATTCTTGTGCGGGTAGAATTGAGTTGCTTAGCACCCCGTTATAATCACTGTCTGGAAGTTTGTCCAGGATATTGACATTCCCGTCGGGAATACCCAAAATGAAAACAAGATCCAGTATGTTGCTACTACTCTTCTGGCACATTGAAGTCCCCTCCGTCTAGTTTGTACTTTGCCGGATGTTCTGTGATGCGGTCGAATATGTCCGCGAGAAGTCGATATTCAGTTTTGCTACCGTGTGGTGGAATGTAGATGCACCCCATGAGGAAACTGTCTTGATTGGTCTCGACCTTTATCCAGGCTGAGTTGACGAAATTTTTCAACCATCGGCTCAACCAAAGTTGAGTCGGGAATTTTTTCATCGATGGTTCTCACGCTATCAACTCCTCTGCTATACATTGGCTATCGGTGAAGTTAATATATCTTTGAATATGATTCGTGTCTATGGTCAGCAAACCACGTTTCGGTAACGAGAACTATTTGAGGGTTCGACAAATATGTAAGAAGATGAAGATGCTGCATTCTGTTGCTTATCGAACGAGCTTTAATAAGAATGTCTATAGCTCCGTGCTTTTAAGCAAGTGTAGGAGGTGTCCGAATTTGGGTAGTTCGCTTTGCTTTGAGTCGGAGAAAGTAGCCAAATTGGCGGTAGCATCCTGTAGCAATCCACAGACAAGATGGAAGTGTGAACACAGGGTGTTCTGGCGTATCCTAAGTTCTTTCGGCGACACAGTTGCTGCCGAGTAGCCGAACACTTTTGTGGCTTTTTAGGATGGGATGAATTAATGTCCATGAAATTCGGAATAACGGATGATCCGGGTTTTGTGTGTGTATTTGTTGCAAATCGATCGCTAGGTCACCACATAATGTGGTGGACTTATGTCCCGGTGGAGTACTGCTAATGCCGTAGATGCGAACTGTTGTTGGAGAGTGACATTTAAGTGAGAGAGACCTCCGTTACGTCTATAGCCTTCATTACGCCTCCAGTCATTGTGCATGTGGCTGTAGTACGAAGCCTTAGAAATATGCTCAAGATTTGGCTCCAGTGAGTTCCCATAATCGGGGCATTCTACTATGTTACTCTTGATCCACGACTCATTACTTTATGATACACGTTGTTTCTACCTTTACTTAGGTGGTGCTCCTAAGATTTCCTAATGCACATATATTATAATTTGATCGCACATTATCTGAAGAGGAACGTCCCTTGTACCTACGATGTACATGGTTACTCGGTGTGCTGTTGGATTGGTCCGTATCGACATCTGCTAGTGGGGGTTACCTAGACCGATGAGCCTTGTAGGAACTTATTTTAACTTGGGATATTTATCGCATTCATGATACACCGCACATGATACACCACCGCTGACAGTGGCATTTCATCTTTCAGTTTGACTTCTTTCAGTAAAATTTTTGTTTCGAATGGTTAGCAGGTGTCTTTGTTGCATGGCTAGACGCAGTTTCCGCCAGTGCGTCAGTCAGACTAGTTGCTAAACTGACCTACTCCATATCTTTTGAAATCACTTTGGCCTTTATTTAATCAAATACTGACTAGACTCCTTGTGTTTATATTTAGCCCTGGCAAAATGCCAGCATTCGTAGTAGTAACTGTGTCGAAACTAGTGGTTCGAGGTCCTTTTGATGGCGGTAGCGGCTAACCTCGCCAAACTTCCATTTGCAGGGGCGTTTTGTCGATCGATATCCGTAATGTTTTGAAGGCTGTTTCTTGCTATCTGCACCTTTTCGCTATCAATACGTCGCTAAGTTGAGAGAGTACGGTGTAGTTTTTTCGCTTAACGTTCTTTAGGAGCCTTGTAAATCTGCACCGTGTTTCTTCCATCTAACCTTTAGCAAGATTTTTTTTACAGTGCTTCTATCAGCAGTTTATTATGCGAATTGAAAGTCTCTCGCTTTCGAAACATTGTTTTCCACTAAGCACTTTTGCTATAAAGCATCAACGAAGACACCGGCGGGTTTTAGATGATCTTTGCTTGGATTTGCTGTCGTCTGTAGTAGGACTGTCATAAATACAAGTGTGGTCGCCAAGTAACCAAAAGATGCCTGTTTTATTTTGAGCCCATCCAGCTCCTCTTGGACAGACTTGAACTTAGCGAGTGCATCAACCGGCTTATTCTCTCAATCCTGGTGGCTTTATGAATTTCGACAAGTTTGGGTCTTTAACAGCAACTGAGGTTCTTTGGGAAATCGTACAAACGCATGTGCGTCAGCCCGGCATTATAGATTACTGTTAGGAAAGGTTGCTGGTAAGAAAACGGTGCCAGGGAAATGTTGCAGTGCTTACTAATATATGGTTAGTAGCATCCGGTTCCGGACTTGCCTGTCACTGCGGCCTCCATAGGACAGCCACAGGACTCCTGCGTCTACAGAGGGACCATAGGTGGCTTGCGCTGCACCACTCACAGCTCCATCCACACACCCCATATCCATTGTAAACCCGAAGGAATAAGACCGCGAGGCATGTGGATGGGAATCACGTCTCATCAACGGAGCCGGCCCGCACTAATTCGACAAACAGAACAGAAGCATTCCGGCCTAATTGGGAAATCATGCACACTAGACGTTCAGAAGGTGGTGGCTCTTCCGTATCCCGCTCCACACCGGATGCATAGAACCAACCTTTGAGGACCGTGCACCCTACCCCAAACAAAAATTAGTATACTTCTGAAATCAGTGTACCCGTGGCTGAGGGTTTTCGGCAGGTACCTTGTCAACATTTACACCAAATGCAACCACAGCGGGAATATCACTCAACAGCCAACACATGAAATGCAAGTAACTCAACACGCATGCCCACGTACAGACCAACTGCAACGATGGTGTATCACCTGTACCATATCACTTGCATTATTGGCTTGAGTTAGACTGAAGCAGAGGCGCTGAGCTCATGTTTACGTAATTAGCTTGCTTGCCTTCTCTTATATGTCGACCCTGCTTGGCGACGCTGGTGCCTTGCTAACCCAGCTTGGCTGAGGCACTCGCGATCGCATGTGCTACGGCACCTTGCACTTGACGTCCATGGGTTAGAATTCATCGGCGCCTGTCTCTTCCTCAATCAACGATTCTTTTCCGCATGCAGTAGTGATTCCTCATGCACCTGTGCAGCCACTCTCTTTAGGTGCTCTCGCCATCGGCGCTGATCCACTGCCATCACTTCCCATTGCCTGAAATCAACATTGGTTCCTGATAAACTCAACTTGATCATAACCTGATAACAGAAGTTCGGCTTTCCCGTGTTTCGCTTCTCTGCATTAGGTTGTTCATAGGAGAGGTACTTGGGTATCCGCGTCGAATCCATGTGGCTGATATGCCCGATTCACTTCAAGTGCCTCAGGAGCAGTATGAAGTCCAAAGCATGCATGCCATTGACGCAGCACTTTCGTGTTTGCAACTCAGTCACCCCAGCCGATGCGCAGAATACGACGCAGATGCTATTGATGGAAGCGCTCTAGATAACAGACATAATCCCGATAAAACGTCCCGGTTTCGCTGCCATATAGAAGAACAGACAGTACCATGAATATGTAGACCATCAGCTTCGTTTCAACAGTGAGTTGGTTGTTCCACACACCTTTTTCCAGCTTCCCAGATGCGGTAGCCGCCTTCGATGCGCACATGCGTTCGTCATCTACAGGTCGGTAGGCAATACGTTGCCTAGATAGCATATCCTGAATTGGATACCAAAACCTCGTTGCCAGTGTGGATTTGCGACAGGGCCACTTACTTCACTTTTGGAAAAGACTGAAAAAGACAATCATTTTTGCCCATGTTCATGGTGAGCTCGAATTTGGTCACTGTCGAAGTAAGAGACAAAGTCTAGCTGCAACTCATCCGCGCTGTATGCAGACAACCCGTAGTCCTCGTTATGGTTGTCTCACAGACTAGCGTTCTCCCCCGAAACGACGGATGTTCAGCAATCCACCATCAATATGCTCCACACAAACACCGTAAACACAAACGGCATCAAAAGCACAAGTCATCATTGCATGAAGATAAATATTAAACAGGTCAGGAATAAGGCACAGCCTTGCTTCGTACTAGAGACAACTGCAATGTCACCTTAGTCTGTCCACTCAGCTGCACCCTCACACCCATACCACTGTGCAGATATTCAATTAAAGTTACAAACTTACGCTGACAACCAAACTTACCCAACACCAGCCACAATGCCTCGCGGTTCACCGTATCAATTGCTTTGGTGAAATCAACAAAAAGCAAGTACAACGGCTGGTGTCGCTCTCTGCACTTCT
>OX104063.1:184841074-184858978 GCA_944474145.2 Dicrocoelium dendriticum
ATTTAACGAAATCAAAAACATTTTAAAAAAATAAATAAACACGTCCGGTGGTTATCCTGAGATGGTTCAGCAACTCCTTCTGTAGCACACAAAATGCTTGTTTACACAGTGAGTCACAAGTGGGTGATATCGTTGTCAAGTGGCAACCGTTCTCTGAAACGTATGTTAGCGAAGTGTACATCCAACAAAGATTTGAATTTCTGCACAGATTCGGCCTCGACGACGTGTTCTGGCAGACTGTTCCAGGCGTGCACAACCCTCCGCTCGAAACACAGGGGGTGTGGGATTTTCTTCAGATCAGGTACCACGAGTTTGTACCTGTGCCCACGTGTGGTGCATGGTACTCGCAAGTGGAGTAACGACCTTAGCATGGGGAAATGACCGAGATGTAAAATACGGTAGGTCATGATAAGATCCACTCGAACACGGCGATATGACAAGGTGTAGAGCCCAAGTTTCATGCACCGGTTTTCATACGATAAGCCTCTCAAGCTGGGGATCAACTTGGTGGCGATGTGTTGTACTCGTTCGATCTTTTGCGCTTCGCCGCGAGTGATCGGACAATATGCAGGCGAGCCGTACTCTACCATTGGTCTGACGATGGAAGAGAAGAGGCGAGTGGCGACGTCCTCAGACCAAGTGCAGAAGCTGCGTTTCAGCGCCCAGAGCATGCGCAGTCCGTTTCGATACAGTTTGTTGGTGTTGTCGACAGACTTCAAGTCGCAGCGTGAGAGTACACCTAGGTCTTTCACGGAAGGTGTGGGATGCAGTGGTTGGCCGTCTAGGGTGTACGTTCGTCCGTGAACAGCCTTCCCGAGACTCATGAATAGGGACTTGACCGGGTTGACCGGTAGGTGGACTTCAGCAGACCATACTGCGAGGCGGTCGAGGTCTTGTTGGAGAATGTCACAGTCATCGAGAGTATTAATTTCTCGCCAAATTTTGAGGTCATCCGCAAACAGTGCACACGGCGACCGTAGAAGCTGGGGCAGCTCGTTGATGTGGATGAGAAACAGAGTGGGTCCCAGTACCGTACCTTGAGGTACACCACTGGTCGAGGGATACCAATCGGTTAGATGGCCGTCCACCTGTACCCTCCACTTTCTTCCAACGAGAAATTCATGGATCCATCGATGTAACGATCCTCCGACACCACACGACCTTAATCTGTCTAGAAGCAATTCATGATTGACTTTGTCGAATGCTTTGCTGAAGTCGATGTAGATTACGTCGACGGACTTTCCCCGGTTCAGTGCTTGCAACCATTCCTGTCTCGTCACAAGTAAGTTTGTAACACAAGAATATCCCATCCTGAATCCGTGTTGTGCCGGTGTCAGAAGTTCTTTCGATTGTAACAGATGTATTAGACGCTTTTTTACTATCTTCTCGATCACTTTGGCCAAAACGGGTGTAAGACAAATTGGCCTGTAGTTATCCACCTTACTGGGGTCGCCACCTTTCGGGATCGGCCTCACCACCGAGCGCTTCCAGTCGTTTGGCAATGAGCCCTCAGACAATGATTTGTTGAATAGATCCGTAACCACAGGCGAGATAATGGCAGCTAGTGATTTGATAATTAGCGGATGAAGCCCGTCAGGCCCTGCAGGCTTGGTACCGTCAAGGTTCGCAAGTAGCAGGCGCACCTCGTCGACATCACAAACCAAACTGTTGAGTTCTACAGGAATGTTACTCGCTGAGATGGGTACGGACGCCGCGTCGTTTGCAAACACGGAAGCGAAGTGAGCGGCCAGTGCGGACGCGCGATCGGAACTGGAAGTTAGCAGGTGTCCGTCCGCGTCTTCCAGACATGACACGTCACCTTTTGGCTTCAAACGGCGTTTCACGTAAGCAAAGATCTTCTTTGGGGCCATCCTCGCGTCAGTTGCAAGCTTTTCTTCGAACTTCCGGCGCTTTATCAATTTCACTTTGTTGCAAATATTTCGCTGTCTTTTATATGCTTCGTAATCAGTGGCGGAGCCAGAGAGGCGAAATGCGTCCCACATTCTTCGCCGTAACCGAGCCAGCCTACCATATTCCTTGTCGAACCAGTGTGGTTTGATTGGCCCGACTTTCTGAAATTTCAACGGCACAAACTGAGAACAAAGCAAAGCCAATCCTTCCTTTATTACTGTCCAACCGTCCTCCACAGATGTAACATGCGGTAGAGACCAATCCATTTGGCTCGCTGCTCGATTTAATCCATCGAAATCAGTTTTCCAGTAGTTGTAAGCTGGTTTCACCGGAGATACACTCGGCAAGTTCAGTTCCATAGTGGCTATCAGCACGGAATGGTCGCTTTTAGCTAGGGGCTCCTGGAGTCGTATGTCATGCAACCGCTGTTCGCAATTTGTCACCATCAAATCAAGGCACGATGGGTTCGAACGCGCCGTCATGCGCGTAGGTTGGTATATGTGTTGCGATGCCCCAGTTTCAAGCAACAAATCAACAAACTTTGATTCGACTTCAGAATACCCGGGCATGAGTTGGATTTCAGGCCATTGAATGTGGGGACAATTGCAGTCACCCATGAGTAGAAAACATGGACGACTCATGTTGTTCCGAAGATGCGGTAGCCAATCTAAAGAGCGGTTTAGAAGGCTACGGTAGAATGCACCTACTGTCAGCTTGCCGAGCCTGAGGTTGATCGAGCACCATACCTGTTCACACAGTCCATCTTCACTTCGGTACACGCTTACAAGCCTCCCACGCAGGGAAGACCCTATATAAAGTAAGACACCACCACGAGGATTTGATATTCTATCGCAGCGAAAGCATGAGTAGCCACTGAGATCGACTTCCTCTGCCATTACCTCAGAAGTTAGCCATGTCTCCGCCAGTCCTACGACGTCTGGTCGCTCAGAGGCAACGAAGCGACACAGCTCATCCCGTTTGTTCATAAGGCTACAGATGTTTGTGAATGCAACACGGAGGTCATGAGAGGCACCGCGGGACGTGCCTTGAGGTGGATCAACCGACTGATACGGGTTCGTGCACCCTTCTTGATCACTCGAAAATTTACGATGTGCAGATCAGTTTCGCCTTCTTCTGTACGGCGTTTAAGCGCAAGGACCGCAGTCTGCAAGCGGTTCCTCTCTTAAGGTTCCAAGTCTGGGCGGATGTGAACCCAGGTGCCTTTAAGCCTGGAGAGACGAAACAGAATGAGTTGTGGCGTGCAGTGGTCAGCAAAGGTGATTCTTAAAGGTCGACATGAGTGGTTAGTATGCTGACCAAGTCGGACTACATGTTTTATCGTTACGCTGCCTTCACCCACATCCAACAGTTTATCAACGAGCCCCTGAAGGAACTCACCATCGTGATCATAACGTTTCTGAGGGTTTTCATCTTTTGACTCTGGTGCATAGAACACCATGAGATTATAACGCCTCAAGGAGATCGGTGACGAACTTGAGGCAGCAGGAGTGGAGGGGCTTGTGGTTTTAGACGGTCGTCTGTCGTTAGGGAGAGGTTGAAAGTTGTTGCGTGAACTTTTGCGTTTTTGAATGATCCATTTATCTTCAGTGATCAGAGGTTCACACGTATGCGCTGAAAGACTAGGGGCCTCCGACCGTGAGTCGTCAACATGTGGGGAACATTGGTTGTGAGAATCGGTAGGGGTAGAAGACGCTAGCGGTGGTGCAGATCGTGGAGTTGTAGGGGAAGGGGAGTTCACAGAGGTACTCTCACGAGCGCGTTTTAACCCACGAGCTGAATGAAGTGGTTTCGTCTGGGAGATGGCTTTTACCGGAGACGGTAGTGATGGTCTCCGTGTATTTTGTTGTAGTAAACCGCGGCATTTATCACACACAACTTGGAAAAATCTATGTCAGATGTCAACAGATTTTCGGAAAACTTACACGGATAGGCCGATACACGAAATATGAAACAGAACATCACAGCCGAAACCACGAAATGCCTGGGCCTTTTGTCCTACAACTTTCGAACATGAGCCACAAGTAGATTGGCACGGCATCACACGTTGGAACAAATCCAAGATGGCGGACACAGACGTTAATTTGACTTATCAACAAGTCCTCCGAAACAAGTGAGAGAATGCTCACCAAATTTTCACAACTTGAAGACTACACCAAAAAGAAACTTTTTGGTACACAATTTACACAGATGAAACACAAATAACACAGTAATCCAGAAGCGAAAGTAGAATCCAGAAGCAATGCTCAAAAATCCGCGGCGTTCGTGGGTACAGCTGTGCGAGATCGCAATTAGAGGGAAATCTAAAGGAAAGGGTGTGGACAAAGAAACTCACAGCACAAACGCCTTTGGGGTCGGCTCCTAGTCATGTCAGCAAGTGTGTTCAACCAAACGTGTTCATGGTCCTTCGGTCCACTGTCCGACAGTCGGGAGACACCAACCGACGCCAAGTTCGAAGTGAGCGAGTTCGTTCCTTTTGACCATTTGGCCTCCGCTCCTCTTCTTCCATCCACACCCCGGGCGTGCAAACAAGGCACGAAGCGGGAATTGGTGGGCTGGCATGCGCAACACGTGGTCCAGTCATCGGAGCCTGGTGCGTGATATAATGGTGCTGAGAGGTTCACATGTTCTTCCTGCACCAAATATACGACGCCGAACACATTGATTGCTCACGCGGTGCTCCCACTAGACATGAGCTAAGCTGAGAAGGGAGCAGTGATCGAACGCGACCAGCCTCTTTATATCTGTCGACCTGATGGGTCAGGTTCCATACTTGTATAAGGAGGGTTGAACGGACGGCTGCATAATAAACTCGACCCATCAAGGCGAGAGTGATGTCGCGTGGGGGCCACAGGTGAGGGCGATTGGTGTTCGCGAGAATCAGAAGAGCGTCATCATACGAATGTTCACTGTTCTCGGCACGGAAAACTCCGTTATGCTGCCCACCCAGATGTAGCTTACTATTAGGCAAATTTCTAACTTCAGTGTTCAGATCAACTGTGTACGGTCGTGAAGAAGGAATCATCGTTCACTAAGTCAACGAAACAGTTTTTGGGGGTGTAGGCATAAGTGAGGAATAGGCACCAATCATCCCTATGTAATTTTATGGCAATGAACAGGTGAGACAATTTGATGTCAGACACCCGGCTAGCGATTAAAATTCAGCTGACCAGAGCAGCTTCAGTTTTTGGTCTCAGAGTAGTACACACATCAGTCCAAGCGCCTTTTGAAGCAACCTTTTGTCCGAACGGGCACAATGAAATAGTGCCGCTAGTGTAGAGAGGAGATTGCAAAGGAGGCACAGAACTCAAGTTTGTAGGCAGAAAATAAGCGGCAGAAATCGATCGATAGAATGCATGCATTTTGTCACCAATAGAGCTAACATAATCCGTGCGTCAGCGCAGTCGGCGAGCTCAAAGAATGAGTCGCCCGCACATGATGGACGAGTAGGTGGAGCTTGAAAATGACATATTTGACTCGTTCTTCTTGACCTTTGCTCACTTGCCTCCAAGGCAAAAACGGTCTAAGCAGTTGTTCGTTTCGTATCGCGTTCCCAGCTTCGACTTTCAGTTCGTCTGAGATCCTCCCTTCTGAATGGTTGGTAGATGTCCACGACGTCAGCGCAAATGTTGATGAAATAATTGGAGGAGAGCCAGAATTCTGAGAAATGCCTCCCTTTCCATTTTACGGTTAAACCAGAAACACTGTATTATTTCAGCTGAAACTGTGTCGCTCTTAATCCACGTGAAATGAGACTATTGAGTACGCCTAATGTTTTTCTTGCAAAAGGGCTTGTGGAGGTGTAAAAAGAACTACCCAACACGTAAATCATCGCACTACACGAACGACCAGCCTCATTGTGGCTAACACACCAAGGGACCGAGGGGGTGAAACTAATTCAATTTGTTGCAGATTGAAGGAATTCGCCAAGCAGATACGCCCCAACTGTATATAGGTGAATGTGGGTCGGTAACTGGCTGAATAGGAAAACAGGAATGCATTTGCCAAGTAACATAAAAGCGTTAAGATCGAATAGTCCATATAACCAGATCGGCTGTTTGCGTAACTGATATAGTAATAGCCAAACTCATCCAAGTTGATAAGAATACTTCTCCAGGCAAGCGAGCTAGTGCAGAAGACAGGACTTGTTTGCAGATTAGGTGAGTTATAAAAATAAATCAGTTACCACACGTATAACACCAATGCGCAACAGCCATGATGACTCCAGGCGTTTACAGTTTATGCGCTCCTTGAAACATGGGCCGATATGTGAGTTCAGTGTGACATAAGCGCACATAAAATGGTATACAATCGAGAGGAAGAGAGAAAAAACAGTGAAGAGTTGTGTTGCAATCCATGGGGCCGAAACAATAGTCCCAGTGGAATAATCGGGTCAGAATACCAGTTGCACAGTGTACGGAAAAGAGTAACAGCAGTGTACCGGAATCTGGTATCAACACTTCAGTGCCACGCAACTATCAGTTGGTGCATGGTGTGAGTTGGTCCGCACCTAAGCATACATGAACCAGTAACCGGTTGTATGCAAACCAAACGTCCAAACTGCTTCGCCACGTCAAGGAAATCACCGTGCAGTGAGAAAGATCTGTTGGTACGATGCTATACTAAAGAGTGACACAGACCTCCACGATTAACGTAAGCTGAGGATAAGTATGAAAATGCAAAGCCCCATGAGGCGGTTGTTTAATGCAATGAAAACGATACTAATGAAAAAGGGAGCAGAGACAAAGCGACATCGGTTGTTAGGGTGGAGCGAGTGAATTGGTGACCAGTTAGTACAAATGTTCAAAGAACTGGATGCTGGAGTTCAAAAGTTAGATATAACAAATGAACAAGAAACTTCTGAAAGAAAGTAGAGGTGAACTCACCTTCGGAAATGTCGACGGATCGGCCAACACCGATGGTGCTGCAGCGGCCCCCAGTATCTGAGAGATTGATAACTGAGATCCTCCGGGTTGGCGTAAACCAACAATCGTCTGGGGTACCAAGTAAGTTTGTTGACCAATCTGAACCAAATGACCTAAATCAAACGAAAAGCCAAGAACAGATTCGGAGTGGTGTAGGCCGGTAGGTCAGGTATAACATATACGCAGTAACATAACAAGAAAGGGGTGACTGGAACGAGTTCAATGAAGGAAAGAGTTAGGTGGGTTTCATGTAGTATCACATACCGGTCGAGACGTAAAAAATTATTTAACCAAGACATCGAATAATGGTCACATCGACAAAGAGACAAGGGTAGCTTTATACAGAGTAATGTATGCTTTGGAAGCATTAACAACCGGTTCATATTGTGTACACCAAAAGTCGATAAGTGTACGGCGACCAGGGACAGTAGAGTACGAAGAGAAGCACAGTGAATCGTAAACATAAATGCGATTGCGAGTTGCAATTCACTCTGGTACTCCAAACAATGAATAGGTACAAAATGTTTAATCATTGAGGTTCAGTCGAACGAAAAATATCTTCTACTAATATGTGAGCATATCATAAATAAGCGAAGCTGAGTGACCCCCACACCGAAGAACTTAGCAGTTAGATAAGAACTAGACGCGGCCCCATTGTCCTACTCCGTGGAACTAGGCGACAGACCGTACGCAGTGTAAAATAGAAGACAACGGCGTACTGATCATAAGTCCGCATCGATCGGCGAGTATCACCAAGTGTTAGTAGTTGCTACATAGCAGAAAAAAGTATGAGGTGCTTAATAGTTTGCTACCCCAAGTACCAATCCAAGTCTCCTGGCCAAAGCTGTGCAAACCGCTAAAACACCACTTGTGAATGTTATCGTCGAGCTATCATCTGATGTGGCAACATAACACACGTCATTAGCAACACTACTTGTGAATTTTCACTTTGAAGTGGAAAGCTTCAGGCAAGTTCATTGGAATATAAAATTGTCGAATGACAATGCTCAACAATTTTCATGAGCTATTCTATATACCATCTAATACACAAAACTCTCGTTGCAAAGCTTAGCAGTAAGATTCCAAGCCTTTTCCATAAGATGTGATATTGTTTTACAGCGACTTTGTATGCAACTCGGGTAGTGTAGTAACTCGGCAGGCTAATTTGGTTGATACAGCCTGTCGAACTTCACGACAAACAGCATCAAGATAATCCGACTTGACAGCATCGTAGAGAAAAAAAAGGCACATGAACTTGGTGGGTAGCGGGTAGCGCTAATCAGGCAAAGTTGGAGAAATTAAGAAAAGATCTCTGCCTACGATTGTTAATAGTAATACGAGCTATAGAACGTCAGCTTAGTAAGAACGAGACAATGGTTACCTTTTCAACTCTTTCACAATAATCACATGAAGCATATTCATGTGGTCTAGTGGATGTAAAGATAACAATGAAGCAGCTGAGTGTAGGATAAAGCAATGCATGCGAACACCAGCTGCATTATCAGGATATGATCAGAGTGAGTTTGTCATGGAGAAATGAATATTGACAATGACATGACCACATCCACAAACGCCTTCGCACAGGTGCACGAAAGAGGGATAGTGCACTGTGAACAAGCTCGTCGTCCGTATCCACATAGTGCTGCATCAAATGCGGCAGCGCGAGGCTCAACCAAGCAGACTTCGTAAGTCATCGTTTGGCCACGAGAATCCTAGGTTGGAAAAAGACGAGTACGTTGCATGGGTAGTTGTCAGAGGAGATAAAACAAAGCTGACTTCAACATCACTCGCTGATGGCTGCAGGTAATTCAACCTTGTACACAAGTGCGTGGTGATGCATGCCTGACATATACTCACGACTGATAGGCTAGGTCTGGATGCGTTCGATGAGTAGTAAAATCGCGCGAACCCGCTGGATGCTGCAAACTCGATTGTAGGCTATAACAACCTCTTAACGGCTGCTGAAGTGTAGTACGTGAGTAATAAGGTCAAAGACGGATTTCCCTGCGCACGTTCAACCATCGCCCCGTGTATGTGGCATGCATGTTTCTCGAAAGTCGGGACCTGATCAATCGTGGCTCACATCCGCATACACCACAGTTCAATCCCCTCACGTTTACGCCGGATATGGGATTTCTGGGTCGATTTACAAATGATACAGCATAAACTATCCATGAGCCATTTGTGGGTATAGTCGCCTTACTGCTATATGCAGTTGCAACGACAAGTGCTAGCCAATGGTCAACATAGCGGGGTGGAATCATTAAGACAAGATGCCACGCTTCGCTTCAACAGACCAGTCAGATCGGGATCACGTGGAGGCGGAAAAGTTGGTACTAACATTTAAATATGCTAGTGACAGTTGGCCTACAGAAGTGCACTTTAAATTGCCCAAATGCATATGTACGCACTGATAGGTTAAGTAGCCATCTGCCTAAGACACCACGTCCTCCACTGATCCTTTTCGTGGACCCATGTATTTACATATTGTAACAGTGTTCGACTGTTCCAAACTGTAATAGGACATCCCGTGTTACAGGTCTGTGCACTCCAGCAAGACCAACCTGTTCACTACAAAGCAACTGGTTCTGAATAGTGGACACTCTGGAACAAGGGAGCAGGTGTGAACTCAATCTAGGCAAAATGTCAGTCCAACTACATTCTTCAATGCGCATAGAATGCGATTTCGAGTAACGATAAGCTCGTCTACCTTGTTTGTCAGTGACGGCCAGCGTTCCACATATAGTCCTCTCAGATGAAGAGGTTATCGCCAAGCCAACCCGAAGATAGACAGTGATTCAACTACGGTCGTTCGCCAAGGTTGCCCTGCTTCCCATTTCCTCTTCAATTTTACTAACAAAGATGCAGTCCAACAAGCATTGGAAGGTATCCAAAAGTGCAGTGTTGAGTTTCGCCCTGGTGACAGAGTCACGAATTTGTATCATGCCAATGATAGCGCTCTGCTAGGGGACGATCAACAAGCCGTCCAAAGCGTTTAGAACCGCTTAGCGATAGAGGCGTCTAAGTATGGTCTGTATTTCCCACCAGGCAGGAGTAAAACACTACTTTAAGATTGGCCGGTGCCTGCACTCACAATTGCTGCTGACGTTCTAGGACAAATCGTTGGCTTCCCTTGTGTCAAGGTTGACGGCAGTTGAATATGAGGTATCACAACGGAATGCAAATATCTGCCTTGCGTTCATCAAAACGACATACCTATGGTGCCGTCGCGATGTCAGTCTCAAGCTCAAGGGCAGGATGTACATTGCTACTGTCCGTGGGGTTCTCTTGTGTGGCTGTGACACTTAGTCTATGCACTCGGAAGACGTGAAACGATTGTCACACTTTGACAACAGTTATCTGCAAATGACTGCTCGTGTGTGGTGACAACATCACGTTCCTTTATTCTGCCATCATCCTGATGACACATTGTTTGTAATCCGTTACTCCTTAACCGAAAGTGCAGAAGTTAAAGCGGTTAGTTCAGCGCTAATTTTTGTCGGTTTCGTCTGCTAGCTTACTGGTACTCATGCCGCTGGCATTTCCCTCGACTCAATTGACAACTAGTTAATGGATCATAAAAAGGACCACAAAAAGTATTCCCCTGACGAGACAGCGAACCCGATTGTAGATAATGACGTGGATAAAAATGAGCCGGCAAAATTAAATATAGTGCCCCGCTGCTTAATCCGATAGCTGATATAACCAAAAAATACCTATAACCTAGAAGATGAGATTGGTGTATTGAACAAAAATCCTAATATTGGTCAGTTGATTAAGAAACTGACACCAGTATCACAATTAATCTACGTGCCGGATAACCCCAATGCTAATCATTTGCAAGCAGCCGCATCTATATTGTTGTCATTCATCACAAAAGTCCGTGAAATAATTACTCCGCATCGTAATGTCGTTATTTTAAATATTGCTGACAAAATTCCCTTGGAATCCGTAAAGTACATTATACTAAGCGCATGTGATATGAGCAGAACCGGTTGTCACATTATGCGACAAATAAAACCAAATTGAAGTACGCATGCCCCATCAGTCTTAAATTTGGTGAGGAGGATTACAAGAGAAAGCATGCAGATGTGGATACTGAGACTGAGTTCAAACGTATTATCATCAAACTCGGTCAAACACCACTTCAGCGAGAAATAAAAGTTGAGCTGCTTTAATTCCATAAAACGTTTAGTCCCTCGAACCCTGTCGGCCATTCTTCTTATGCGGAACATACCAACCATCCTAATGCAGATTTAGACCTATGGCAAAGTCAGAATATTTCTGAAATTTCATGTCCTAAACCTTCGAACACATGAACTGCTGGTTCCTTTGTAAACATTGCTGTAATACGTTAGCCCAAAATTTTCAATTAGCAGGGGCAGTAGATCTAATCTTTGTTAACTAAGGTAACCAATTCACCTACGAATCACAGCTCGATGCTGGAAAATGGCGATGAAACGCTTAGCTACAGGCCTACTGTATACAACGTGCCATTTTCCAAGGACGAGCGGAAAGATCAGGTGGAAAAAATTGGTCTCCTATTCCAGAAACCAAGAACAGGAAACCATACAAACAACGCGCAACAAGGAGCACCAACGCCGTTTAGCGACCAAACATGACGGGCAAGCCTTCACAAATAAGTAGTCACACAGGGACTGTTCGAAATTCCAACCATAATGATAAAAACACTACCGACACACATAAACCTCAGGTCTAAGGTTATGTTGCTTTCCATCCGACCCCGAGGGACTTGGGGTACGCTCTCAATCATGATTCAACGGATGTCAACGGATGTCTCCTACAGCCTCCTACTATGCCACACACGAGCAAAGTAAATGGGAGCATATGCTCTCTTATGATTGCCAGGCATCCTAGAACAATTGCATAAAGCTCGGAGATGTGCTCCCATAGAATCTCTCGCGGCAGCTTATAACAGAAATCAAACACACCGTTTCAGAAGACTTGGTAGAGGACCGGATAAAATATTTGTTATACAGCACAACACTCCGGTTCTTTGACCGATGTAAACTCTCATCAATGAAAACTGTAAGTATATTAGTTTCGGTAAGTAGCTTTCCCATGGTCAATATAAAATGCCACTCAATGTAAACCTAATTCACTTCGCCAGAAGAAGCTTTTGAGTCAAAAGCGAAATATTGTGCCGTATAACAAATAATGTAACCGGCAGTCTTCCAAACCCTCCGAAATGATGACTTCCCGATCGGTTCCGATTTATTCAAAAGTAACAAACACACCGTTGGTAGTAGACAGAAATGAGCCTAACAATTGACCTTCAACTAATACGAATCCTTGGATTTAAATGACATCATTCAAGAGTGAAATACAACCACTGAGTAAACGTGGAGCATATAATACGAGGAATCCGCTCCTCCATCTTGCACATTGGTCTCCTGTTAATGACTAGATACATTTGAGTGCCAATGCCGCAAAGATTCATGAACATCAGCTGTCTAGTACGCATTCAATATTAGTCTCTACTGAGGGATGTACACTTTTTCCTCCAATTCCTACTCTGGAAGCACACGCCTTACCTCTCCCCCACCACCTCTAGATATGGAAGGTACAAAATTCCAAGAACCTTGGATCCACGTGTAACCAAGGCAACGTACTGCCCAACTACCGATTTCCGTTAACTGCGAGTCATTCCTGTTATGTGGACTCATTCAAACTAATGATTATTAATGCTCGTTAGCTGGTTCGTAAGATGCATTTGCTCCGTTGTTTTGTCACCGTTCAGCAGCCTCATACGCTCTTAATTAATGAGTCGTTGTGTACAAAGGAAACCGCAGATCACCTTATTGACCTCCAAGGCTATAATTTACTCAGGAGAGATCGCCGTCATAGACGACGTGAATGCATCCTTTATTGCATGCACAATTTGAGAGCTTCGCAGCGTAGCGATGAACCGCTATGATTTTAATTGGATAACTATAGCCCTGAGCAATAATAGATCATTGGTTGGGTGTGTAGACCTGTCACCAAGCACTAGAGCCCCTGAATATGGAGAACCTCAGAATCCCATTAGGTACGTTTCCGAGTTGCCTATTCAGAATGAGGTAACTGGTGGCGAGTTCAACTTGCCAAACATTTTATGGACTAATCACGAAGAAATAAGCTGAGCTTCTAACTTACCAATATGACGTAGGATGGACTAAACATGTATCAGCAGCCAACATGATGGCACAACGCTACAGCTTATATTGACTTGTGGTCCAGTTTTTGCCAACAACAGCATACTAGACTGCATTTATGACAATAATCCTAATGCTAAACATTACATTCACATCTAATGCCCCAAAGGAAAACGTGAAATTTCAGCCGGGAGAATTTTTGTATCTCAGTACCTTCCTCTGACTTGGAAAATATTTCTAACCTTCGTACCCGAAAGTACCCTTTCAAGCGTTATAGGAGAACGTAAGCCATTGCATGAAAAACCATGCCGTTCGATCTAAGTAACCTCAAGGATAAGTCGTACCATAAAAACGACATAAGCACAAGACACTCCTTGGATATTTTGAAAGGACAAAAGATTTAACAGTGCTATACCGATTGCAGACGTCGTTAACTAGAAATGGCTAACAAGCCGAACAACCTCCTCGTGGTTGCCAACTGGGTGGTTCGGGTTTACCCCGCTCCAGCAAATAGTTCGACGGCAGTGTTCCAGGACGTGGTGGGTTTTTGCCTGACAAGCGTTCTCCCAGCCACAAATGTCTGTTTAACATCACTGTGACGTGGCGGTTGTGACTCGCCACCAACTAAAGTAACCCCCCTGCTTATCTGGACAACCGTTTCAAGTGCACAAACATCAAGCATCCCTTTAGCACTGGCGACACGATCAAAAGTGCAGGAAAGCATTTACAAACCCCATAAACAAGGCTACACATGCCTATAAGCTTGGCATTGTCCGGTTTCGGATTAACCTGTCACAGTGGCCTTCACATGACAGCCACAGGACGCCTGCGCCTACAGAGCGACCATAGATGGTTTACGTTGCACCACCCACAGTTCCAACCACATACCCCATATCCAGTGTAAACCCGAAGGAATAAGACCGGGAGGCATGCGGATGGGAGCCAGGTTTCATCAACGAGGCCGGCCCACAATCCTTCACAGGCAAACACAAGCAAGCTGTAGTGGGGAATCAAGCTCACACAAGGTGGTGGCTGGACCGTGGTCCGCTCCACAATGACTGCATGGAACCACTCTTCGAGTCTAACATGGCCACAAGGACCGTGCACCCCGTCCCCTCCAGCAACGAACAACTGTCTCCTGGAGCTAGTATGGAGGAGGTAGTAGGTAATAGACAGGTAAGCACCTTGCCAACATGCACATCAAACGCAGCCACACCGGGGATGTCAAACAATAGCCAATCACTTGAAATGACATTATGGAAGAATACATATCTGTTAAAGAATACGGCTATGTAGAAAACTCTTCCCTAAATTAGTATATGAAGTAAGTTGGTTAGCAACGAATCCGCGATAAATACAAAATGTATGGAATTTACTCAAAAAAGTTTGCAAACACAATAAAGTTAACGAAGGTAACCACAACTAGCGTACGCAATGTGTGCAAGTTAATAAAAGGTTATTTAGATAGGCATAACAAACCAAATAAAGTAGAATGAAATGTATCCAACCTAAAAAGACGTAGTTTAAGTGTAAGTTGGTTTAGCCTAACTGCGGTAAAGAAGCATCATGCGCACATACATACATTCATATATCAACATGTGACAATCCTATTGTCGCATTGTACATCAACTGATGACATTTTGTACTCTTACCATGATCATGCTGTGCAGGCGTGCTTCGCATAGTCCAGAATGATTTTATTTATTTATCTCTATTTACATATGTTCATTTATTTAAGAGTCCTTCATACAAAAACGAAGACAAATAGGTTAAATAATGTCAAGAAACTGTCCGAGAGAACATGCTTGCTAAATAAAAAGCGGTACACAGCAAAACCAGCCATTTTATCTGACCAGACCTGATACGGCACTCCTGATGCTGTGTAGGGAGCATTCAACTGTTATTTCGCCGACATTTCACAACTACGAACGTAGTACTGGCAGAACAACGCATGCCGTATACTGGACCGTGTATTTCTAACATTGAATTAAACATTACCTTTATCTGACACCAAATTGGTATTTTAGGAGTTGCCCTTCACTCGACTCCAGATGGAATCCCTTGAGCTCTTCTAAATTATGGTGGTGACGACATTTCATTCTTGTTACTGAAATCTGGGCTAGCTCTTGAGCAATGGAAACTGATATAAAACAGCGTCTAGACAGGATATCAGAAACGAGGGGCCCATAAATCACGCTACCTTAATTTCACGAATTATGGAAAGCATTGTTAAGAAGAAATCGTTAAACTCTTAACATTAAACAATCTTCTGTCTCCGAGTCAGTATGGTTTTCTCTAAAAACGTTCAATTACCAAATGTCAGCTAGAGTTTTTCGATAATTTAACGAAGTTGGTGTACTCTGGTAAGGCTTGTACATTAGTTCACCTGGGTATTAACAAAGTATCTGACAAAGTTCTACATCAAATAGTTATTCAGAGCTTCGTATCCATGATAGATTAGGCTCAATGTTTGCTTGGATAGATTCATATCTCACAGATAGGAAGCAGCTAGTCAGGATAGGTGACTACTCATCAAAGACATGGAACATTACTAGTGGTGTAGTACAAGATAGCGTACTCGGGCCTATTCATTTTCTGATATACATAAACGATCTATTTTCTGTAGTCAAGAACGGCAAACCTTACGAGTTTGCTGATGATATAAAAATTGCATATGCTGCGGAACCACGAAGCTCCAACACTATTTCTGAAATACAAAACGACATGGTATGCCTGGAAGAGTGGTGCTCCAGTTTCACAATGTGCATTTCGATGACTGAGTGCATAATCACGTGTTACGGTTGCGATGTGGCAATATGAAGTCATCTACTGCACAACTTCCTATCTCCAATAGGTGACTCTATCTGTGATATGGATTTGCGTTACTTCCGTTCGGTTAATTTTAAAGAACATATTACGAACATTGTGGCTAAAACACGACAAGCCCTGAGAATGATGAACCGCTTGTTTACAATGACTGATGCTAAACACCTAGAGTTCAGAACGTATGCTCGACTTAATCTAGAATACTGTACAATCACTTTCAGTAGTGCATTAGAAATCGAAGCAGCTCAGAGATCCTTTACAAAAAACTTGCTGGTTGCACATCTACTTTATTTAACATATAGATGTAACTGCTAAATGTTGAACCATTGTGGCTTCGAGTGACAAAATTAAAGCTATGCTTGATTCAAAATTTTTTTAGAAACATGCATACAAATTTGTACGAACCGAAATTTCAAGAACCATCGTCATAAAACCTAGGAAACAAAGATTATTTAATGAAAGTACTCCGAGAGAGAATAACAGAAAGCGGCGAGCGATACGCAAACAATTGTTTTCAATTACGACTTCTTCAGGCGTATACAGTAATAAGCGTAGGTACACTGTTAGGTTTCATTCGTCAGTAAAAAAGGGATAAAGAAACAATTGATGGTAGGCTTTTGACCAATCTAGGGTATGGTATTGCAGACCCTCTACATTCTTGGTTCTCCTCATACTTAATCGACAGAACCCTAGCAGTCAAGATAGGCAATCACACATCAGCTCGCTCCCCTGTGACAAGTGGCGTCAATCAAGGCAGCGTTCTGCGGCCACTTCTCTTCTTGATGTATATAAATGACATTTTTGACATTATTGTCAATGGTAGGCCCTAAATGTTTGCGGACGATATAAAAGTTCTGTGCATACTTGATCCCAAGGATCAAGAGTCCGAGTTTCGAAACATACAAACTGACCTGAATGCACCTGAAGTGTGATGCTGCACTTCAAAAATAAATTTCTCCGTCGAAAAGAGTAATACCATCTCGTACAAAAGTGATCTGAAAGTCCAACCGCTAGTCTTCTTCGGTAAACCCCTAGCATATGGTAACCAAATAAGAGACTTAGGGCTCCACTACTAAGGCAGCCTTAACTTCTCCGAACATGTACAATACACTGTCGCTAAAGCCAAGAAAAAGAGTGCACTGTTTCTCAAACGCCTTATCTTAACAAATGTTAAACTTACATTTTACAAGACTTGCACACGTCCAATGTTAGTGCTGGATGTTACTGTTGGATGGTATTCGGCGATGCAAGGCAAAGTGACACAACGGTACTGCAGCGCGTTCAGCTAGGTTTTACAAGACAAATCCTGGGCTCTATTCAGAGGTTAACATACTCTGAAGGCTGTAAACTGCTGATGTTGGAACCGAAATGGCTGCGTAAAATAAAGGTAAACATATCGCTGCTTTTTGATGTAATTCATGGCCGCATCCATACACCTGGATATTATCCCCAATTACAAGACAACAAACGTTACCTTAACCGTAATAAAAGTGCACATTTGCCATTTCAAATTCGCGCACTAACATGCGTGCGAACTTTTTCTCATTAGATATGCGTTGATTTGGAATCGTCTCTCACTACCCATTAGAGCATGCACATCTCTTTACGTATCGTGTTCAGCTAAATAAATTTCTCACGGTCCCAAAAGCTATGCAACTTTTCCAGCTGAAACATCGCTGAAACAGACTTATCAGAAGGGACCAAAGGGCATATAATGCGTGTCCATGATACATCCCGGTCATACACGAAAAAGCTTCATTGACATCACAGAAGGCAAAAAAACAAAAAAGACCAAATTTTCATGCCCTCTTATAAAATTTATCACTTTCTCTCCTTACCCGGCAATGCAAACTTGAAGGTCTCCATATCATGGTGGCTAAGAAGGGGCGTTCTTCATTCATCCGACCAATGGTATATTATTTCTTTACTCGGCCACGCCGACCTCGAGGCTTTCATGCCTACGTGGAAGGTAAACCGAGCCCTCTTTTTCACTCCTTGGACCCCTGTTACATCCTCTCGTAACCCACAATACCTATCTCAGGGCCCCCATGACTACATAGAAGTCTATG
>OX104063.1:184859361-184990912 GCA_944474145.2 Dicrocoelium dendriticum
TGATTATCACCCGATGGAGTTGTACAGAATTATTTTCTACTTGCTCCAAAATACAGTATTCAGTATTCAGTATTCTTAACAAATGCATACTAGGATATTTAGTATCATATTACGCTTTTTGAACTTATTATGGTGTAATTTTTAGTATCTGAGGTGTATTTCTCACCCTCAGCTAACGCGTATCGATGGGGTTGAACACTAGATAGCTAACTAGCATATTTCCCGACGGCGCAATATTTATTCCAACACGATTATCTGATTGCCTTGTACAACGAGGTCGATTAAAACTGGTAATTGTGCACCACCTCGGAAGGTGATTTTCAGACAGACTCTCATAATGGTTGATCGGTAAATGTATTAGAAAAGCGGAAGATTGACAATAAGAATGAGTATAGGTATAGCCAGATTTTCTGTTGAATTAATGCATTAATCCGTAAAACCGTTTCCTAGGGACATACTTCCCTGCGAAATAGTTTCTCAGGTTTCATCCGCACGTTTACGCCCAATCTGGCCGTGTGCCGGAATTCCTTGAAGGCAACTGAGACATCACCGTATCACCTATTTAAGTCCATTCCATGCATACAGAATGAGCACTAAAGCCATCTAGCCCGTTCCACCATTTTATTTCTCATACCGCATTTGGTGCATGGTTATATGGCGCCCACCACCTTCGGGCCAGCCAAGGACGCAAATTGATCACATTACCGTTGGAGAGGTTGCGTTCAAAACTGCCGCTCGGCTTCGAACACACACACACACACGCACACACATTGACTCCGATCATACATTTGCGTGTGCCGATTCCCAGCTGCGTTTCGGTTGCAACGGTTGCAACGAAGCTTTGAGCGCATAGACACTTACCAACAGGCGAACCTAGATCTTATGAATACGTATCATCAACGCACACTGGAATCAGAGCACAGTCAGCACTCATTAAATGCAGTCGAAGGTCGTATTAGTTAAGCCTTCATGTGGCAACTCAACGCTCCAACTTAGGCGATGGGTCTATATGCGGTCTCTAGTATCTTTCGACGCTCATCGACATTCCGATTGGGGGCTGATAGAACGAGACTAATAAATTTATGCTAAAATTAGAATGCTAACCTGTTAAGACTGCGTAGCCTGGTGATCTCATCATGCACCGGGCATGGAAACTGCCACTTGCTGACTGTCGGAAGTTGTTTCGTGCGACACGGGAATCGTTCTTCAGGAGTGCTGGTGTGAGTGAAACGGTATGCGACGGGAGTGGAGGCATTTTATCCACCGCCTGTCGGCTAATGGTCGATTGGTTATAGGTGTCTACCTTGTAATGCGAGATCACTATGTGGTACTTCAAGTTAATAATAATAATAGTAATAATAATAATACGTGTATTTCTCCTGAGGCGAGAAACTGTGTCTGTAGCGGCACAGATCAATGTATACAAAAGTATCCATACTGTTGCATGGGTAACATGAATAGGTGGAACAATGGGGTATGCGTTTCATGTAGTTGCATTCTGGCTGAGGGAAAAGTGTAGTGTTTACATGTTTTTGAGCCCTCCTTGGAATAGCTAATCGAGGGATTTTTCCCATATAAATGCAGTGATTATGGTATTTACATCAAGGTAACTGGAGAGTTAGTAAAATCAAAACAATTAATGATATGAATGGTAACGAACCATAGACGGACTAAACCGACGTCTTGGTACAGGGAGTACGTTTGGAGGACGCATATAGATGTGCGCTAAAAAGGACTGCCGCTGCAGCGCTTGATAAGGCTTCATGCAAAAGCGCACTACACAACCTCCAGGATGACGTTCGCAAATGAGTGGAAATATTGGTGGTCAAACAAAATGCAGATGTTGAGTGCTGCTTGCCACAGTAAATGTCTCTGTTCGTAAATTTTGATTTCTTACAATCGGCTCGAATCTGCGTGGTTTTGGGCGATAATACAGTATCCCCTGTCATTGTTCAGAGGGTTACTGTCGCGCTGTATCAAATCACCGAAACGCTGTACCTCCCCGCTACGAACGCCATTTATTATTTGTCAGAACGTTATGTTAAGCTAAACACTTTGAAAAGCAGTTTTTCGATCAGAATTGCCGGCCTCCTTGTCTGTTTGTCATCAACCCCGCACACACGCCCTTTCCTTTGGCTCCACCTTCCTGCGCAAAGATTGGACGTGAAATCGGAGTGCTGAAAATATGTGAGGAAACAGGACCAAATGTATTGCCGGCAACCTCTTCGAATTTGGTAACCAGTTTTATTGGATGATTTGTACGATTTTTTAGGGAAACCGGTAACGGGAAACTGTCACAACCAGATGTGGTCGCTTTTTTACAGACCCTCTTTTCAAACGTGTTTAACATCCGGAATACTTCAGTCATTGACGTGTCATTCTTCTCTGTCGTTCTTCATAGATCGGTGAACATACTTGAAAACCGTATACGTGAATAGTAACCCAGGTTTCTTAGAAATTAAGGCTGTATTGGCCGCACCTTCACCTTACATCAGCTGTTGGAACACCGCCAAGCGCCTAAATGGACCACCCTACTCGTATTTTTCGAGATTAAGGGTGTTTCCGATTCGGCGGATCGATGTGTCCTGATTAAGTACTTTGTGTCAAAGAAATACGTAAATTTTATGAAAGCTCTTTACTCGCACGATTGTCACGTCTCGATCCTAGTAGTACGTATGCCAGCTTGCATCCGACGGACAGTATCGTCAAAATCTGATGTGATACAAGTGACCAGAAATGAAAAGTGTGTGTGTATACATATATATGCGTGGGTGTGTAAGGCAAGCGTAATCAACGATTGCTGCGTCAACACGTCACACAGTCCGGATTGGAAACACCCGATCGGTTTTTGAAATCGGCTCCACCGCTGAAGTGGGATTTCACTCGCAGATCCCTTGCCAACCACTACTTACTCTGTACTAGAATGAGAATCATACTTTTAGCTGCTGTGTCAGTTCCTCGGACTTGTGTGTGATCCGAATTTCAGCGGACGATCAGCCCGTTCGGAACCTGCAAGTCATTTTGATTCCATGCCAAAAGGTTACGGTTCCTGGCCGCCATCATTGTTCATGCAATAACTGGGTGTAACCTGGTTTATTTTCCTTGAAGGTTACTTCCCTATTTGACTTATCTAAAGACACCGGTTTCTTCTGTCACTTCTCTACTCCAGCACACGGGTCGAAGAACAACAAGTGAAGTCTTGTAAGATTTCTTCCGCCCGGGATTTAGCGGAAGTCTCAGTGGGCATAGAACGGTTGGCAAATAGAAAGCGACTCAATTTTGTTCCTAAGGTTCCTGCTGGTTGCTTTTGTAAGCCTTGTTTTACAGTTTGCACGGCACGTTTTGCTAGCCCGTTTGATGCTAGATGATACGGAGCCGATTTAATGTGCTGGATTTCGTTGATGACAAATTTATTATATCCGCTACTGATAAAACTTGAACCATGTCTTTGGACTATGTTTCAGGATTGCCCAACATGGCCAGTGAATAGCGCTTTTTGGTAATTTGTGCTTCCAATGTCCTCTGGATAACTAGATGTACATCAATTCACTTGAAATCTACATCAATAAGTAGGAAGAACATTGTGCCGTTAATCGGTCCTACCTATTCAGCTTGAATTCCCTTTCACCATCACCACCGTCATGGGTGCGCTGAGCCGGTTCGTTTGTTGCGTTGCAATTCCCCAATATGTTTTCTATGTCTTAGTCGATCCTGAGCCACCATCAATACCCTGTTGCTAAAACTTTCACTCTTGCCTCACCTGAGTGATCATGTAGTTAGTTGAGGATCTGTGAACGCGCCTTAACAAGTGGGATTCAGCTTTCTTTCGAATTATGGATGCCTGTAAGTCAACTGTTCCTTCAGAGGACCAACCCACCGTTGAAAAGCGTTTTACGATTGGCAGCACTGGGTCTTGGTCCCCCAATTGACTCATGGATACACCACAGCTCGGTATTGTGTCTAGATGTTGCATCAAATTAAACAGTTCGAACGGAAACTCGTGTTCATGTGTAGTTTCAGTTATCGGCAAACGGTTAAATGCATCGGCTATGCGGTCGCTGATGCCTCTAACATAAACAACCTTGTAACTGCAAGCACTCATGGTTACAGCCCATGTTTGCATTAAGGGTCATGCCATCTGCTGAGCATGTCTTTGATTTCCCTCAATAACAATAGTAAGGATTTGTGATCCTTGTGCAGCTCGAATAAGTTCCCTCAAATGTCCTCGTGTAACTTCTTTGCCCCGAAAATCACAGCCAAGCCTTCCCTATAGAGTTATGATTAATTCTCATCTGCTGTTTGTAGGATGCGCGATGCAAATGCTATAGGACCTAATAAACTCTCATTTGTACGGTGACCCCGACTCCCCAAGGGAATGCGTCACGTTGACAAAGTAGTGGTTTATTGGACTCATAATCTACTAACGTTGGTGGCCAAGTAGGAGCTTGCTTAGCCCTCCTGAAGGCATTTCTCTATCTAGAACCCCAATGACATGGTACCTTTTTGTGCAACAGCTTGTTTAGTGGTGATTATACAGTAGATGCATTCGGCAAGAACGGGTCATAGTGTGTCAGCATACCTAGGAACGGACCTACTACATTAGGTTTCGCCTTGTATTTTAAGACATGTAACCCGTGCTTATCAAGCCGATATCCAAGATAACAAAGGAAGAGGAACTCACATTTGGATTTTCTCAATGTAAATGCGCTCCGTTCCAGACGCCCTAGCACGACAGCGAGCGTTCGATGATGCTTTGTATCAAAGCGTCCGTAGATAAGAATATCATCCAGAAATACCCAAACAATAGGTTTGATTCCAAGAGCAGAATTAATGCTAAAAAGCCAACGAGTATGTTGTTATAGTCACATGTGTGGGATTGTTGTAATAAGCTTCCTCGAAGGCTACTCAAGCTCTGCTGCGAGTATGCATGTCTGGGATCATGTTTGGTCAACTTTGCACCGCATGTCATTGTTGTGTATAAATCATCTAAACGTAGTAACCGGTAACTGACTAGCATGGAGGATCGATATCCAGTCCTTTTGTATTCACTACAAATCGTTTCAGAGCCGTCAGGTTTGGTCACAGACACAATTGGTCTTTCCCGGTTTTAAAATTGTACGGGAGTACTAATACCCCGGATTTGCAAGAGATTTAATTTTCCTTCAACTTTAGGTCTCATGAAGTACAGCATTGTGCGCGTTTTGGTAGATTTTGATCGATGAATTTTATCCTAGCCCGACATACTTTCAATTTCCCAAGCTCCTCGCCATAAACAGCAGCATGTTGTTTTAGCAAGGCTCCAAGTCCTAAGACCTCAGTGACTTTTTACCACGTCCAATGTATCCGGGAATGCATGTATCCAGCCTCTTCCTAGCAGATTTGGCCGATCCCAGAGGTCACATATGCAAGAAGCTTCTGTATCCTGTCGTTGTGTTTCGCCTTTACGAAGCATTTACCAAGAACACGTATGGGTTCACCGGCGTACGTACGAAGAACAGCAACAAAGTTTTTACGTCGTTTTCACTAATTATGGTCACAGATGCTCCTGTATCGATCACCATCTGTACTTTCTGTTCTTCAATCTAAAGCTCCGTGGTGTATGACACTAGTCGCGCATATTAAGAACGGCATTCAGCCATATGGAATGCAAATTTAGGCCCGCTCACATCCGACTCTCCCAGTTTTGATGGGATTTCCTCCTTAGGAAGCCACACCTGAACGCCCTTTGACCGATTTGCACACTCGCGCAGCTCTGGCATATGGTCTTTTGATGTCGACGGTGCGACGCAAAGTCCAACTAATTGGCCTGGTCATTATGTAAAATAGGGTCACATGGAACCGATAATATTTCTTCGATATTTTCTGAGCAGTTCCAAAACTATTTCGCGTGGCTGATTGGTCGGTTGTATCTTTCAGATAGATGAAGAGGTTGATAATAGTAATAAATGCAGATAGATCTAAATGTTCTAATAAAGTAATACGGCCAACCGTGGAGTCTTCTCCAGGGGACCTGCTTCCATGCGGGCTTCTCCCTCGAAAGATTTCATCCGCACTTCCATGTCTGTTCTAACAATGTGTTGGTGTGGCTTTAAAGCAGGTTAGCTATCACCAATTGTACTCATCTTTAGGGCTTTTTAAAGTATATATACATATAGCCGTAAGCATATCTTAACGAACATCCCAAAGAGAATTGAATGTGTTCAGAGCATAACATTGGTTAGTGTTTCTCGGCTCCTGATTTGGATTCCGCAAGATGATAAATCCGCTTGGTTGAACACAGTTGTTAACATGGCGAAGAGGCGACCTCAATGACATTGATTTTGTGTGGTCTTTTTCACCTAATCATGCTTAGTTACCCCCTTGAGCCACAGATTGAATCAAATTAGTGAGTATTCTACTTGTAGTGCTGCTTGCCGACAACAGAGTACGAAGCATAACGACTGACGGCTACGATTCAGGCAGGAATCCGCGACCAGAGAATACTCATTAGCACGTTCTAATTGGAATAGACCATAAGACGCGATCCATTTTACTCACTGTCTCCGATTGTTGTTCGTTTTCCCACTTCTCTATTTTAACATCTGTGTTCAGAACACTAAGTTCTATGCGGATTTTCGAAAAGCACGGTACGGACACAATAGTTTTGTGTTTAAACATGTGCGGCTTTCAGCTCAGACCCTTGCATGTTCATTGTTTTGGGACTTTTGATGCGCTTTGCCTTCATCGGGTTGGTCAGCCACTAGTACTTGCGTTCTTGGCGCTGCTAAGTTACATATAAGGAACATTACACCTGCGTAGCAATCGCTTACTTTATTTGCAAGTACTGCTGTGGCCTAACGTTGTTGGATCTAAGTCACTGAAGTGGTTTCCATGTTTCTTGCTGTCTACTCTTGAGGATTATATGGTTACTAAGTCATGTGCCCCATTTTTGTACGGTGTTTTCTATAATATTTTTACCTCGAGTTCTCCTACTTCGATTTCTTTCCATACTGCAGACTCAAGTAGATGGTGCTCACGACAATGAAGACACAAAATTCTTTGATACTCCTGGTTCACAACAATCTGCTTCTGGTCCGCCTAGCAATCAGCCACCTCAAAGTAGTGGCACTAATCGATCTATGGCAGCGTCCGATGAAGACGATGATGATGACGATGATGACTTCGTTGCGGCTACCCCCGGCTTCGCTCCGTCCTCTGTGCATCCTCACTATCCGCTTCAATCACGTGAACTTACCTCTAGGAACGGGTCTCAGATTGACGCTTTACCTAGTGAAACTCCACTTTTGAGCGGCCCACCAACTCCGATGACACCTGCATCCGTAACTCCTTTCGGAGCAAGTACGCCCAGTTGGAAACGCCCTTCTGTCCCCGTTCGGGATTCAGTCCCCCCAACTCCTGGACGGAAACGTCGGCGACGTTCACCTTCTAATGTGGGAGATACGGATACTGACGTGGACGATTATGATGACGATGATGACGAGTCAGACATTGAGGATGATGTTGAACTTATAACCAACGCAACAATGACCCCTGCTGGGCATGGGTAAGCCAGTGAATCATATATCTCTCATATCTGCTATCATCAATGGATTTTGGCATTCAATTTCACTATCTTATTCACTCATATTAGCGCGGATTTGGAAGACGAGGATGAAGAACCAGGATCAAGAAACCAACGTTCTCCTCGTCATTCTCGACACCTGTCCACTCGAAACGCAAATGTCATGCCGTCCAGTTCGCGTCAACTTTCTTCACCAGGCTCACAACTAGGGGACGTGCCACCAGAATCTCAGGAGCGCAGCGGTGGAGACAGCGAGTTACTTCACGGCGATGAAGAAGACAAAGAGGAGGAAGAGGATGAAGAACCTCTGAACTCTGGTGACGACGTCAGTGACGAGGAACCTGAAGTTCTGTTTGAGTCGGATAACGTTGTCGTTTGTCAGTACGATAAGGTAAATTTTCGTCAACCATTCCTCCATTTGGCAGAACACAACCGGAATCACGCTTGCTCACAATTATCTTAACGTATTTTCTTGCATTCCGATTCCCGGCGGTAACATGTCAGTTCAGGTACAATACAGCTACTCCAGAACAGGTTTTTGGGTAGCGGGACGCTCCGTTAGCTGTCCTTCAGTTCACAAGTTCGGATCATCACGTCCGTTGTTGTTTTAACGAACAACCATTCGACCTTGTCAGAATGGCTCGCGTTCCAAGCTTCATGCAACAACTTTTAATGTATGCTTACCCAAGAGGTAACGGTGCCTTCCAAAACGTATTGTTTCAGATTACAGTATTATTGAAACCTCAGCACAATTTTGCACCTGACTGTAGCCAGGTGTTCGTCTGAAATTATGTATGTCTGAGAATCATAACTCATCTTTCCCGCATATGCCGAATTAATGCGCGTAGAAATGTCTAGTCGTTTAGTGGCTACAGTCTTTCCATTTTTCGCTAAACTGTTTACTATTTCTGCGTCATTCACCCTGTCTTTGGAATGTACTTTCTAGCTGTTGGTTCTTTGCTTGCCACCACTGTGCATGGACCGATCATACGTGTTCGTAGGTCATGCAGCAAGATGGCAAATTAACGTACAGCTGCAGTTCGGAACACCGAGTCGGAACCCCTCCTTATACGACTTTTGGGTCATGAGATTTCTCACGTGCACGTTTACGCGATGTGCGACGTTCATATACTTTGAGTTGAAAGATACTCTTGGCTATTTGATCGCTTTCACTTTTGATGCATTCTATCCGTATCAGGTGCGATATACTAATTTGTGGGATCGTTCTGAAACACTTGTTGCGTGAATGGATTGCGACGCATATCCTCAATGTTGGTCGTGATTCGCATTGCACTGTGACCGTAAACTGCAGCAGATGGATATCGGGTTGCTTATTGGCTCAGGGGTAGAAGTTTCGGCTAACATCCCAATGACCTGTGGTTTGAGTACTTGCCATCTCTACCTGATGTGCTCAAATAATTTCGAAACCAGTCGTGAAGTGCTGGGGTTTCGGACGGGCGACACCATCCCCTATCCATCTGGTTATACTAGTTTCTAAAATGTATGTACGCAGTGCTCTCCCCTGAGTACATCACAGGTGGAACAAGTCAGAGGAATCCTTTTCTCCATGTCAAACTTGTGCTCAGTATGACGCATTGCTTTGTCCTCAGTTTACCGGTGATGTTCTAACGCGTATTCGAAAAACCTATTTGATACAATCATGATAACTTTTTCGTTTTTATCATGTTCATCCCCAGGTCCTTATTAATAGACTGTGGCGAAGAGCTGCGCACTTTGGTATGTGCTAAGCATCGCCGCAGCTCCAATCAATACTGTGATATGGATGTATGTATTCTCAACAGTCTATTAGTTAGACACAGAGCCAGCCTAAAACCATGGAGATAAGGAGATAAGCAAGATTCATGGCGTCATAATCATCGTGACATGCTAGTTGAAGATGAGCAACACACTTCAACTAATATGCCGCAGGAAGAATGGAACATTTTGATAAAAAGTAGAACAAAACATTTTTAGTTTGTTTTTCACACGCCGCTTTTGTTCTTTTTTGTCATTTTAATGTTTGTAGAATTAAACATGTGAATCAATACAATACTGTACACAATTCTTCCACTGATTCCGGTTGCGGGCCATATCTTCAAGAGTGCTAAGCCATTGGCACTCCTCATCTTCGGGTCCCCATCCTGGAAGATCTACGGATCCTACAGCGGCTAGACACGACGTCAGCGATTTCATGTGCTGCTGCCAAGTGGAAGGCTGACCACCACGCGGTCGCCTCCAGCCAGGTCCTTGACGAGCGAATAGAGCGCGACGCGGAACTAGACTCTGTTGCTGTCGCTCCTCAGGATCACCGAACATCCACGTGGTCCACACGTCTGGACTGTTGTCCTACGTCTGGTGCCACTGAGCGAATTTGTAACAATACCATCTCATAAGACGTTGATTATATATCAGGTTTCCAGTTAGGAACGTAATGCTTGCTGTTACCATAGCTGAACAGTTGTGCTGCGCGGATCCTAAATGTGTCCACTTCATGTTGTGGACAACGATAGCAAGTTCCTTCTTTATCACCGGACCTCGAGTACTTGAAACGGTTAGTATCGCTGAGATTCTGTTAGATTTGACGCTAAACTTCTGCAGCGCAGGATCTTCCGTTTCACGAGGCCGATTTCACTGACTTGGCCGCGTGGATTGGCGGCGTCCGTAGCCGGATTTGCCTGTCACTGTGCCTTCCACGGGTGCAGTCACAGGGCGCCTGCGCATACAGATGGACAATGGGTGACTTGCGCTGCACTACCCACAGCTCCAACCGCACGCCCGATATCCAGTGTGAACCCGAAGGAATAAGATCCGGAGGCATGTGGATGAGGGCCAGGTTTCATCGACCGAACCGGCCCACACTCCTTCGACAAACAGAACAGAAACATTCCGGCCTTATTGGGAAATCATGCACACCAGACGTACACAAGGCGGTGGCTGGGCCGTAGACCGTTCCACTCTGGTTGCATGGAACCACATCTTGAGACTAGGATCGTCACGATTACGGTGTTCCCGTCCCTCCTGCAACGACCAACTGTTTCCTAGAGCTAGCATGAACGAGGTATTTGGTAATAGATAGGTAGGTACCTTGTCAACATTCATATCAAGCGCATCCACACCGGGGAGCTCAAACAACGTCACTTCTGAATTGCAAGAATACTCATCACGCAGGCAAGCGTACTGCATACGCCGCCTTATTGGCCTGGATTAACAAATCGAATGGGAGCATATGCATCGTGCTTTTATTCCGCGTGCAATAGTGCCTTCTCCTGCACCTGGGCAACTGCTCTTTTGATCAGTCCACGGAACTCGCACCGATCAACTTTGCTTTGGATTCGCAACACCTGAAATCAACATTTGTTTGTCATAAACTCACCTTCATGTCCTGGTAGTTATTTTTCGTTTTCGTCCGTGCCGCTTCCCTGCACTAATTTGGCTGTAGCAAAGGCGGTATAAGGATCCTCGTCGAATTCATTCGGTATACATAAATACATGGATTGGCGTCATCCGTGTCCAATGGCAATTCGAATACAACCTATGCACATGCGTTTGTCTATACTTAAGTATGAACTGCTACAAACAGGATGGAGACACATTAAACCTCATGAACCATAGTACTACCAACGTGTATGGGTATCGTTTAAAGATCAGACTAACAACCGCTTTCGCAGGCATGAGAATGGGTAACCAATACGAACTGTTGGTGTTTAACATTTCGTCGAGAACATAAATGATAGCCTTAAATCTTATGTATGCATATTTGAACGAAACCGATATAGGAATAGTGACGCAATTGCTATCAGTACGATTACCAGGTAAAATGATTAATAAACAAGTGTTGCAGTAATGTGTACTTAGGTGTTGCCTCCGCAGTCTGGTTTGCGTAGCTGACGAGGGAGATCGCACAGCGTGCGCATGCGATGGGTGTTCACTTCATGCTCTCCGTATCGCTGACCAGTCCGATCATCTGCTGCTTTAGGTACGATTTTGGCTCAACCTTAAGCATTGACAGGTGTCAATACCACATATTCGCGGCTTACGACCTCGTCGGAGTGACAACTACCGCCATACTACATCAACTAAGTCTCGCTGCCTACTGTCAAACATGCGGCTTTCCAAACAGTGTTCGCACTGTTTTGCAAATGTCCAAACTGTAGCATGGCTGTCATCCAAGTACTCAACCGTTTGTACATACCGCTGTGTACTCTCTTGTGGCCATAAGCTATTTGGTGATTATCTGTATCGTATGTCTTGGGTGCAGCCATTCGGTGCTCCTAAAACGATTGTCAATATGCTCCAATTCCTGCCCGATGTAATATACTATTAAACTGACTTACCATTCCCGTTGGGTTTAACCTTTTTCTTCGTCTATCCAGAAGATTGGCCATGTCCAATTCAACTTCTGGTAACCATCTCTGCGCTTCCGTCTTCAATCTGCTTGGTACTTGCGTTTTCATAACCCCCGGCAAATTCAGTATGCTTGATGAACAACAGGAAATAAAGCTATGCTCATTCTTATCACTAACCTGTGTAGCGGCACATGAACTGTCGACATCGTACTAATCGCTAGTCGGTTAATTGCCGTGATTGTTCACTTGGCATGGATTTTCCCGGGTAATTTCTCTTCAGATGCATAGTCCAACCTGGGCACACGAGGGACAATTGTTGAGCATTGTGTTCCAGATCTCAAACTTTACACTTTATGCATACTGTAAGCGGCCAAGCACTGGTAATCTTTGGGTTCACACATATCTACCGAACTGCAAACATACTCAACAATTTGCTACCCTAACACCGATCCATATGAACAACACAGTTCGCTCGGAAACTCCGCGCGCACATCAATTACGAATGAGCTCATGGATGGACTGAACCATTATTTTGCGATGCATCGGCTCACTAGGTGTCGTGCTTGTTCGCATTAGGCAGCTGGTCACGCTAGGGTCATGTAATCTACAAATCGATTTCAAGGAGCAGGATGTAAGTAGCATAGTCTGGTGAGCAATATCATGGAGCTTACATGGTGATGTGAATCACGGCCGATTAATAATACGAAGAAAATGATGCCGTAGCTCGCCGTCTCGGTATGTCAACGTACTAGACTCTACTTCATTAGGTAGCAAGGGTGTCGTAGATCATGATGAGTAGAACAGTGTGGTGGACAACGCTTGAAATAACCCCGCGAAATACAACCTAGTTGGGTAGGCCCAATAAAGGTAAGTTAGATGTGGCCCATCCGTTCTAGACAGCTGCAATGCATGGATGGCGTCATCCGGGTTCCAATTTGCCTATCACTGTGGCCAGCCACAGGACGCCTGTGTCTACAGAGGGACTATGGGTGGCTTGCACTGCATCACCCACTGTTCCATCCACACCCCCTATATTCAGTGTAAATTCGAAGGAATAAGACCGGGAGGTATGTGGATGGGAGCCAGGATTCATCAACGGAGCCGGCCCACACTCCTTCACAGGCAAACATAAGCACGTTGTATTTGGGGAATCAACCGCACAAGCGGTGGTTGGACCGTGGTCTGCTCTACACTGAGTGCATGAAACGACTCTTCGATCCTAACACTGCCACAGCGACCGTGCACCCGTCCGCTCCAGCAACGACCAACTGTTTCCTGTAGGCAGTATTACGAGGTGGTGTGTAATAGGCACCTTGTCAACATGCACATCAAGCGCAGCCACACCGGGGATATCAAACAACAGCCACTCACTTGCATTGACATTATCAAGTGAAATATATCTGTTAAAGCATACGGCTGTGCAGACATAACTCTTCGCTGAAGTAAATTGGTTAGCTACGAATTCGCGATGAGTACAAAATGTCCAGAAGTTACTCAAAACATGCTACAAACGCAATAAAGTTAACAAAGATAACCACAATTAGCGTAAGAAACGTGTGCAAGTTAATAGAAGATTATTCAGTTAGGCAGAACAAACCAAATAATGTGGAATGAAATTTATCCAGCTTAAAAAGGACCTAGCTTAAGTGTAAGTTGGTTTGGCCCAACTGCGGTGAGCAAGGATCATGAATGCAACATCACTCTCAACATAGGGCACTATACATATTCATGAAGGCGTCTAAATATGGCTTATACTTCCCGGGGAAATGTAAAACGTTGCTCCAAGGACTGGCAGGTGCCTGAACCCGCCCTCAACATTGCTGGACATGTTCTGGAGAAAGTCCCTTGCTTTACTTATCTATGGTGTTGCATCACGGCTGGTGGCGGTGTTGGAGGTGAAGTCTCACAACTGATTGCATTCATCAAACTGAGACACCTATGATGTCGTCGTGATGTCAGTCTCAAGCTCAAGAGCAGGGTGTACAATGCTTCCGTCCGTGCAGTACTCTTGTACGGCTGTGAGACTTGACCTATTCGCTCGGAAGACATGAAGCGGCTGTCAGTCTTCGACAATCCCTGCCTACGAAGGATTGCTTGAGTGTGGTGGCAACACCACGTAAGCAACTCAGAGGTGCAAGACCAAGTGCTTGGAGCGAGTAGTGCCAGTCTTCAGGACGATATTCTCCGACATCCCATACGTTGGCTCGAGCACGTTTTGCGCATGCCAGCCCATCGCTTTCTACATCGAGCGCTATTTGCACTCCCAGGAAGCGATTGGAAAAAGTGCCGCGGTGGACAGCCAATACCGTGGAGAAGGAGCATGAAGAAGGCAACCTCAAGTTTGGCGGCAGTCGGACGAGTCCGTCTTCCAGGTTGGGGACCACGAGATGCTTAATCTCAGTGGTTGGCAACATTGGACGTCATGGCCCGCAACAGATATCAATGGCGTCAATGTTGTTCTGCCATTATATCCCCCCTTTAATACACACAAAATAAAAACAAAAAATTCAAAATGGCGCGTGCACAACCAAAAAGAATCGTTACCCATTTTTTAATCGCAGTTCGTGTTTCTATCTTCTCCTTTTTTCTTCTACCATGGTTCTGATGGCACAATGTCTGTTACCAGACTGTGAATATATATATATATATATATATATATATATATATATATATATATATATATATATGGTTGGCGGCATCCGGTTTCGGATTTGCCTGTCACTGTGGCAAGCCACAGGACGCCTGCGCCTACAGAGGGACCATGGATGGCTTGCGCTGCACCACCCACAGCTCCAACCACACACCCCATATCCAGTGTAAACCAGAAGGAATAAGACCGGGAGGCATGCGGATGGGAGCCACGTTTCATCAACGGAGCCGGCCCACACTCCTTCACAGGCAAACACAAGCACGCTGTATTTGGGGAATCAAGCGCACACAAGGCGGTGGCTGGACCGTAGTCCGCTCCATACTGAGTGCATGGAACCACTCTTCGAGCCTAACACGGCTACAAGGACCGTGCACCCCGTCCCCTCCAGCAACGACCAACTGTCTCCTGGAGCCAGTATGGACGACGTAGTGGGTAATAGACAGGTAGGCACCTTGTCAACATGCACATCAAGCGCAGCCACACCGGGGATATCAAACAACAGCCAAACACTTGAGAGAGAGAGAGAGAAAGAAAAAGAAAAACTCGATTACTGCATAAGGAAACGGTGACATAAACCTTAATTAAATAGCATAGGTAATAAGTTGTTTACAAACAAATCCTAGCTAAGTGCACGAGGTCAGAAAGTATAGTTCACGGAATGCCACGCACACAAAAATGTTATGGAAATCGAATACAATTGGCTGAAGCGATGTGTGCAAGTTAATGGAATAGAGTACAGGGAGATATTTATATGAGAAAGAAAAGCATTAAGGTAAAAACTGTAAACCCACCACCTGAAATAAAGAGACTTAGCATGCAAGCACGCGGTTAGTAAATCGAATTCAGCGTGCCTACAAACGCTGCGCCGGCTCGTCGTAATTCTCTGCAGGACCCGTTGTCGCTTCTGTAGTGGCCCCAAATGGAACAGCGCATGGCCCACTAGACATTTATATGAGAAAGAAAGGCATTAGGAGAGAACCGAAAACCCACCACCTGAAATAAAGAGACTTGGCATGCAAGCACGCGGTTAGTAAATCGAATTCAGCGTGCCTACAAACGCTGCGCCGGTGCTGCCTACGTTCACTGCGGGACCCGTCGTCGCTTCGGCAGTGGTCCCGAGTGACCTCTCTCATGGCTCACTAGGCATGCCTGACTAAGGCACTCGCGACCGCATGTTCTACAGCACAATGCGCTCGATGTCGATGGAGTACAATTCATCGGTGCTTGCCGCTTCCGCACTTGCCGCTTCTTCTCTGCATGCATGAGGGCTTTCTCCCGCACCTCAGCAACTGCCTTCGTGATTAAATCGCGCCATGCACCACGATCAACCGTCTTCGATTCCCATGATCTGCAATCAAGATTAGAACGTGTGAGGCTCACTTTAATCATGTCCTGGTAACGTAACTTTGGTTTCCCCACGTGCCGCTTCCCAATACTCAGCTGACCGTATAAAAGTTGTTTCGGTATCCGCGTCGAATCCATACGGCTCACATGACCGAGCCATCTCAGGTGTCGCAGTAAAAGTATGCCGTCCACTGCATACATTCCACTTCGGCGCAAAACTTCCGTGTCTGCAACTCTGTCGCCCCAACCGATCCGCAAAATTCGTCGCAGACACTGCTGATGGAACCGCTCGAGATATCGCACATCCCGCCGGTACATCGTCCACGTTTCACTGCCGTATAGAAGAACGGACAGTACCATGGATTTGTACACCATCAGCTTCGTGCCAATGCTAAGCTGATGGTTGTTCCACACTCGGTACTCAAGCTTCCCGAATGCCGCTGCCGCCTTCGACACGCGAATACGCAACTCAACGTGCAACTGCTGATCAGTCGACATCACGCTCCCAAGGTAACAAAAGCGGGTGGTGGTTTCCAATACTTCAGCACCAATGCTGATTTGCGGCAATATTGAAGATTGCACCTCCGGTGAAGGCTGAAAGAGACAGACAGTTTTGCTTGTGTTGATGGTGAGCCCGAATTTGGCCGCTGTCGAAGCCAGAGCACTAGTCATGTGCTGCAACTCATCCGCGCTGTGTGAAAACAACGCACAGTCGTCAGCAAACAGCAACATACGGATAGTTGTCTCACAGACTAGAGTTCTCGCACCGAAACGACGGATGTTCAGCAACCCACCATCAATACGGTGCTCCACACGAACACCGTAAGCACAAGCCGCATCAAAAGCACAAGAGAACATTGCATGAAGATAGATATTAAACAGGGCAGGAGCTAAGACACAGCCTTGCTTCACACCAGAGACAACTGCAAAGTCATCAGAGGTCTCTCCACTCAGCTGCACCCTCGCTCGCATACCACTGTGCAGACATTCAATTAAACTTACAAACTTACGCGGGCAACCAAACTTACCCAACACCAGCCACAGTGCCTCGCGGTTCACCGTATCAAATGCCTTGGTGAAATCAACAAAAAGCGAGTACAAAGGCTGGTGTCGTTCTCTACACTTCTCTTGCAACTGACGAGCCGCAAACACCATATCTATAGTGCTGCGACCCGAACGGAATCCACATTGCTCTTCCGCCACGTTTGGTTCCACAATCTGACTCACGAGGCGATTGAGCAGGATTCGGGCAATCACCTTGCTCATACAACTCAGCAAGTTGATGCCACGATAATTCGTGCAACATTGCTTGCTCCCTTTGCCCTTGTACAGTGGTAGCACAAGGGCATCCTTCAGCTCAGAAGGCACTTCCTCCTCAATCCACACGCGTTGCACCAAGTGGTGCAGCGCAGTTACCAACGCTGGTCCGCTGTGTTTCAATACTTCAGGTGGGATCCCGTCACCCCCGGCACATTTGCCGTTTCGCAGCTGAGCAAGTGCTCTCTGCGTCTCATCCAGTCTCGGCGTATCCGCCAGATCCGCCTTCACATCGTGCTGCTTCAGGCCGTTCAATGTAGGCCAGTCGATCTCTGAACGGTTGTTCAAGAGACAGTCAAAGTGTTTCCGCCAGACCTGCATTATGTCTGCAGTCTGGGTGCAGGTAGCGCCTGAACTACCATCGATCAGTGTCCTCAGCGGCTCCAATCTCGGTCCGTACACCGCCTTCAAGGAGTCAAAGAATTCCTTGTGTTGACGGCGTTCGGCGTAGCATTCCATCTGCTTCGCCTTCTCCGTCCACCATGCATTTTAATGCGACGGAGCTCTCGGGTCAGTCGCCGTCGAAGTTTGCGAAATTGAGTATTTTTCCCCAAGCCAGTGGGGGTCTGCCACATGTGCAGCAAATGCTGCATTCTTTTCTGACACCAATGCGTCAATCGTCACATTGTTGTCATCAAACCAATCAGGCCGCTTACAGTTTGCGCGCCCGATGGTCTCCTCGGCAGCAGCTGTCACCTGGTCGCGAATGTGGTGCCACAGGTCGCCCACTGTGGCTATACAGTCCACATCACCACACAGGCGTGCAGCCATCGCCTTCTCCAGCTCAGTACGTTTCGCCACAGTGCCGAGGGAGAGAATGTTAAATTTACGCCGATTCACGGCGGGAGTGCAATACATAGATTTACGAAAATATATGTACAGTTTCGTCCGAACCAATTCGTGATCAGTGCCACACTCAGCTCCACGCAGGACACATGCCATACGCACTTCACGCATATTACGCTGACGTACGATGACATAGTCGAGCAGGTGAGCGTGACCACTCCGTTGGTGCGTCCAAGTTGCTATATCACTCGCACTCAGTGCAAACCGAGTGTTCGTGATCGTCAGGCCGTGAGTGGCACACAGTGAGAGCAGCCTGTCACCGTTCGCATTCGCTGAACCAATGCCATGCGCACCGATAACATCTGTCCACGCTGATGCATCACGCCCAACGCGCGCGTTGAAATCACCCAGCAAAAATAGTCGGTCGCTCCTCGGCACAGACCGTATCACGGAGGATAGCTCAGTGTAGAACTGATCACGCGTGTCATCAGGATAACACATGGTCGGACCGTACGTGCTTATAAAAGTAGCAAACTTACCTCTTCCGAGTCGCAGGCGAACAGTCATCAGTCGCGCGCTGATGCCCGTTGGTTCACCCACCAGCTGGCCATTCAGGCGGTCGGATATTGCAAATCCGACCCCATGTTCACGTGGTGCTGAGGCGGCGTTCCCCACCCAGTAGAATGTGTAGCCAGCACCTGCTTCATGTAACTTACCTTGCTCAGCGAGCCGAGTTTCACTGAGCGCCGCAATATCGATGTGGTAGCGCGCCAGCTCCATTGCGACCAGTGCAGTGCGTCGCTCCGGGCGCTCGCTCGAGTTCCGGTCCAGTAGTGTGCGCACGTTCCAGCACCCGATGTTGAGTGCTTTGCGCGCAGGCATACGATTGCATTGGTGGGCAATCGCACGCGAGGTGGTCGCTGTCCTTCGGAGGTTTGCTTGAGGGACTCCACCCGGAGCCTTTGGCTCAATAGCCTGACCCACAAGGCAGTGGGTGGTTTGGAGGTTTGCTTGAGGGACTCCGCCCGGAGCCTTTGGCTCAATAGCCTTACCCGCAAGGCAGTGGTGAGCAGATCCAGCTCGGGAATGTGATTGCAGAGACAGATTGGGGTCTGCTTGATGGCCGTCACACGCAGTCTTTGAGGTTCTGGAACAGTTATCATATGTTTTGCGACCGTAATTGGATACGCACCTGCGACCACGGCCAGACGCAGGTGGGTTTTTGGCGGGTTTGCACCAATTTGACCAGGGGCTGCCTGGCTTGAGGCGGGCAGTAGCAAACCATTGAACACCCGGAGGTGGCCTCCCACCGTCAGAGACAATGCGTGGCACTCATGCTCTACGCCAATCGAGCATTGGGAATATAACCCGTAAACCTGTTGTCTCCCATGGCTAGGTTTTACGGGAAGTGGGCCATCGACCACTTTCTAACCTCCGGAGAGGATGGACTAGGATACTGCTAGGGCGCCCAATCCTGACAGGAGAATGACTCGGGTCCTCAGCCAAAGCCTTCGATTAAATGAACACCCGAAAGGCAGCGGGTCTAGCACATGGTCAGTTAGCTGACTCATGCGGATTGGTGTCCTGGATCTTAGCAGGGAGAAGGGCGAAACCTAAGTCCCACCCAGCGGTCGCCACGTGGAGGCGCCCAGGACATGAGACTATGGCGCAGCAGTAGTGGGTAGACCATCTGTCAGGATCTAGCCACCAACAGCCTCAGCGCACCATATATATATATATATATATATATATATATATATATATATATATATATATATATATATATATATATATATATATATATATATATATATATATATATATAGTCACTGTGGCCAGCCACAGGACATTTACGTGCATACATGTTACCAGCTTCATTATTCCGGAGGGAATAGGAAAGATCACGAAGCCCGGAAACGGACTTAGAGCCACATCTCCGGACCTTTTCGAATTAGGCGCATTCAAACTTAGGGAATGGAAATGTTGCTGGCAGCCAATACTCTAGAATCGCTCGTAGATGGTAAGTGAACAGGAGCCTGAAGATCTTTTTCATTCGAGAGAAAGATCTTCTTAAGGCGCTGCACACCTGTTTGCAGCGGCAACCTTTTTCGCTGTATCCTGTGTGGTTTTTAAATCAGGTGCTATTCCTACGTCTTGGTCTTTATTTTGAACTCTGGTACGCAACACTGAACACTGCCTGGTTTCTAGGCATCAACCACAAGACAGAGAATTCCTTGATCGTATCTTGAGCCACTTTGTTGAGCTGCAGGACTGTCAGGGACATCAACTATATTCCAGAGCTTTAGCTCATCAGCAAATAAAAGCGATGGTACCTCAAGCTCCCCCGCCAAGTCATTCACGTTGACTGCGAACAGCAGTGGACCTGGGACAGAGCCTTGCGGAACGCCGCTAAGGACAGCTTGTCGAAACGAAAGATTGCTACCCACACGAATACTCTGTTCTCGTCCATCCATAAAAGCTGACACCTACTGGAGAACGCGACTAGATATTCTATAAGACCCCGACTTCAGGTAGAGTCAAAGGCCTTGGCGAAGTCAGTGAACACCATTACATGTCCACTGTCTGTGGCTTTAGACCAGCTCTCACGAGTTACCAGCAAGTTCGTTTGACACGAAAGTCTTTTTTGTGAAAACTATGTTGTGCGACGCTAAGCTGGTTAAATTTATTCAAATGGTTCTCTTACTGAATTTTCAAGTAATTTAACCACCACGCTAGTCAAGCTGACAGGCCTGTAATTAGCCCGTAGGTCTTTGTCACCGCACTTAAAAATCGGACAGACAACAGCCTTCTATTCGATAGGTAAATCACCATTGTTGAGTGACTTCTGAAACACACAAGTCATAGGTTGACTGAGTTCCGCTGCCAATTCGTGCAGCGATTTTGGATGAACAGAATCTGGTCCGGAAGCCTTAGTTGGGTTCACCTCTCTCAGCAACCGGAAAACTTGAGACTCTTTAGCTTAGTTCTCTGCATGGCGTATTGTTTCGCGCAAAGCCGCTTGTGTACTACTCACCAAGCACGCATGCCTTGTTATATTCGCTATGAGCATGGGTCCCATCTCTTCGAAGCAACGCTGGAATGGGCGAGTTTGCACCATACGTCGTTTAACGTACACGAAAAACTACTTAGGATTTGTCGATGCAATATCAGCTAAGCTGTTTTCATACTGAAGCTTGACCAATCTAAGGTGTAACTTGCACTAATTTCGAACCAACTGATACCTGTCAAACCTGCTGGTCGACAGAGCCGTTCGATTCGCTCGCCAGCATCTTGACCGCTTGTTTAGCAGGCCCTTCCCAGCGTAATCTATCTACGGAGGCTACACTCCCGAGTCCCTTCTTTTTATCAGTGGGATGAGGTGCAGAAATGTCAACGAGGTGAGCCTTAACTTTTTCCCAGACTACGTGAACAGTGTCGGTCACAGAGATCACACAAGGCGATGACATAGGTTTATCCCGCATCGCTTGGAAGTTCGCGTCCCAAATGTTTGGATACCAGCTGCTAGTAGCTTGGTAGGGCCTGATAAGGGTACACTAAAAAGATAAGCAAAGGTGTCTGCTGACGCAAAAGGCGAGTCGTAAGTACTGTCATTTACATAGCCAAGTAACTTAACAAAAACAATATCTAAGATGGACGACTGCTGATTGCTCATGTGTCTAGTGGTGGTACCTGCAACCTTAAGTTCAGCAGTTCTGCACCGAACGATCCCAGCGCCGATTCGCAACTTAGATCAACCCAATAAACCTCTGGGAGGTTAAAGTCTCGCATCACCAGATACTTATTCACAGAGTGAGTACCTATAAACTCAGTGTTCCCATTGGAGATGCTCATGGGGCTTCTATACACTAATACGACCGTAACCTGAACCTAGGAAGCGCAAAGCAAAACTGCGAGAGCCTCAACAGATTTGTGGAGAGACTGAGAAACGCTGGTCCTCAACATGACTATGTGACAACTCACCTAAAGAGCTACAGCACCCCGTTGACGGCCCATGGAACAGTCAGAGCGGAACAGAGCAAAAATAACCTCTGAATGTGCGCCTGTGTAAACTCAAATCTATGGTCACTTAGTAACAAACAAACACGGATATAACACTATGAAAAAGCACTAAATGTTTGAAAGAGCTTTAATAAATAGGAAACAACTGATAGTAATTTGTGGGATGTATTCTTGGCTTCTGACTGCCGCTTGTTCTCAGGCTTACCCACAGGCCATTTTAGCTTTTTCCCACCCCTTAAAACCGGCGGTAGACCGGTCCTCGGTATTGCGGAGGATCGAAGTAATCCCACTGGAACAACTGGTTTGCTGCTCACCCTCTTTCCTGTTAACCCGTCGATATGTGCTAATTCCTTGGCTGGAAGCCTTCTTCGCCATGATATTACCTAGAATTCAGTGAACTTGCATAGCTTAGGCAATATTACTGACGCTTCCAAGGAATCTGTTTTTGCAACCAGGTATTGACGATGGACGAATAATTTTTGTCTACCTACCCAGTTGGTTCTTTTACGTGCTTTTGCCCTATCTAGTTGACCACCCTATTATAGTAAATTGGTACGACTTCATGATACCAGATTTTCTCTGCTGTCCTGTAGTATAGTGTACTGCTCATTGCAACTTTATTCTTGTTCACTCTCCGCGCATCAGATTCAACGATCCAGAAACCGATGGCGGTTCCACCTCAAGGACGGTATTATGGTCATCAACGGGCGGGATCATGTGTTTCAAAAGGCAGTTGGGGAAGCAGAATGGTAGTAGACCTTTCTCTGCTGGTACACGTGTTTCTTTTTTCCTGCTGACGTCGTTTTACAATATGACTACTTCCTCGAACCAAAAACGTCTTCAACGGCACACCGCTGTTTGCACACTTTTCATCACCTGTACACCTTTTTTCTTGTTTCGGCTTTGCTTCTTCAATCAACAAGCAACCTTCTCTATGCGCTTCATGCTTGCTTCTCGAGGCATCCAATTTGATATCTTCCCACTCATTCCACCAATCGACACTATGGCTCGATTAGGTTGGCCCCATTTTATGCTTTGGTTCAGATAGCACCACTGATTGTCATCTAATATTTCTTTCACCTTCAGCATTGTGTCACTCAATTCTTCCTCCATCTTCGGGTCATGTCTATTATGGGTTATTAGAGAGGGGGCTACTTGATACTTTTTGCTTCATCGCACCACCTTAACGTGGTGTGATGGTCTGTATGTCACTTCGACGCATTGAGCTACTCCACGGGGTACCCTTGAGGCTTTTGAGAGCTACTCTTACCAGTTTTGTCATTGGTTAGAGATCATCGGACTCAGTCTTTTTCTCTACCTGGTTGGAGGGTTAGAGACAGGATAGCATCCATTTCCATAAAACCGATGCATTGCCGTTTCTCTGCCCTCTTGCCGCAGGCTTCTGAAACCAACGAACTAATTTAGGACCGCAATCCTTTTTGCGTCCCGGTTTGGGCCCCCTGGCAGTATCTCGGCTCACTTGCTCACACACTCAAAAACAGCCTGCTGTGTACAGCGGAGTGGACAGATGAAATCATCCCACTACTGATGTCTTCTATTCCACCTGTTTCTTTTAAAACCGCATTCCTAGCAACCATTCAATAATTACTAGCTGCGATACCACTAGGGTTTTGCCACTGGTTGTCATCCTTCCGCGTTCCCCGTTGAACTTGTATCATCAACAGCATTTACAGGACCACGCTTCTTCGTTTTCCAAGTGGCGTTCGATGTTTACACTCTAAGACAACAGGCTGCACTCGCACGCACATCGGACACCTGGAGTGTGGATGTCAGTTGCGTTTTCGTAACTATGCTCTCTGACCCCCATATGATGGTTGAACTAACAGCACTCGACTTGCAAACCACTGGCATGGCCGTAATGGGCCAACATCGAAAAGGCAACGAGTCAGCTGAATATATAGGCATTATCAGTGCATCGCTTGGTAAGTACGCTGGTCTCGATTCCATTTACTTACCCAGGCCAATTTATGCGGTCGATGACGCACTTGTGTTGCAGTTGGTCTGTACATGTGCCTGCGTTTCTCTTTGCGTTTCAAGCGTTAGTTGTTGATCGATCCGCATCAAACTAAATCTGACGGAACCCATTTTTTTCTTCGCTGTGTTATAATAATAATAATAGGTATATTTCTCTTCACCTGAGAAGCTGCTTCCATATTTGGCACAGATTATCGTGTTAATAGGCTTATATCTCCTGACAGTTGCACACGATCACCATTACACTTGCTCAGACTTGAAACACATTTATCTTATTAGCTCGGTTTTTCACCCTGTCGCATATTTACCGTTCGTTTCGCATGTTTATTTTTTTAATATTGTGTGTTTACAGTTTGCTATCCCAAGTGTGGCTCCGCTTGATGTGAATGCCGACTGTGTGCCTACCTGTCTAAAAGCTACTAACTCGGTTATATTGGCTCCAGGGGCCAGTTGATCATTGCCTGGTGGAGACCGGGTTCACAGTCTTCATGATATGCTGGGCTCAAACAGTGGTTCCATACATCCAGTGTGGAACGGGCTACAACCCAGCCATCGCCTTGTGCACATCTTGTATGCTTGATTCCCCAATTAGACTGACTGGAATGTTACTGCTGGGCATCTTGAAGGAGTATCGACCGGTTCCGTTGATGAAACATTGCTCCCATCCACATGCCTCCCGATCTTATTCCTTCGTGTTTACACTGAATATGGAGTGTGTGTGAGTGGTACAACTCAAGCCACTTATGGCCCCTCAGTAAGCACAGGCGTCCTATGGCTATCCCCGTGGAGGCCGCAGTGACAAGTAGATGCTGAACCGGGATGCCGCTAATCATACCTGCCGACTTCGCCAAAGCGTTCGACTTGTCAACCGCGAGGCACTGTGTAGTGATAATCTCTTGTACACTGTGATCACTGCAGCAGTAGCCTACTACTCAGTCATAAACCCGAGCCGTCGCAAGCGTCTGGGACCGTTTACAAGAAATTTGCAGAAGCTGCAATTAAATGGACTTGGGATGCTGATGCGGATGCCATGAAGTAGTAACAATTCGGTGTCGGTCATTTCAACGAAATGACGCACAGTGCTTGTGCCAGGTTCTACGACCTGCGGAAGCAGCGCGTCTACTGGCCAGGCATAAGAGGGACATCAAGTAACGCCTTCTTCCATGTAAGCAATGTCAACTCTTAAGAACTGACTGTCGAGGAGCACAACAACCAGCACTGTCAATTCCGGTACCTGATACTGAGAAGTTATGATCGATCGACGTGATGGTACCGTCCCGGTGGACCAGGCAGGGTAACAAATGCATATTATTGATGACCGAGCATTTCACGCACTGGATTGAAGGAACGAGAATCCCGGATCAACGGGAGCATCACTACCTATGCCCTCATGAAACGTTTGCTAGCGGGTCACTGAATCCCAAAGGCCACATTAACAGACCAGGGTCCGTGCATCGACAGTGGTGAATTCCGGATCTGCTTGGAAAAGTTTGACACCACCAAGGTACGGATAACCCCTACCACTCGCAGACAAATGGCTTGACGGAGCATAACAGTAGAACGATTAGGGAGTGAGCAGTGCCAAAGGGAGGAGACGAGGAGGAAATTTTGTCTCTACTTTCGCAGAACCGTCGAGCATCCAAACAGGCTTCCATAGAGAAATTGCCGTTCCATTTGAGCGCCTCGATTACCCGTGGCTCTAGGGTTGGAGTGTGGCTGAGTTGCCGAATACTGAACAGCAGAAACGCGGGTTAGGTGTAGAGGATGCAAAAGTCCTAAACCGGCGAGCGAGTTTCCAATTGATTTGAAGGGAAATACCAGGATAATTAACGTGCTAAGGTGAAAAAAGCTTCTTCCGGTGTGGAAAAGGCCATGCGTGGTAGTCAACCGAGGAGTCCCAATATACGCAATCGCCTGGCAAGTAGGTTCGCGGCCAATCATGCCAGTGAGCTGAAGAAGAGGTACGAATTAGCCCTTCGCACACTGAGCAGCCCCGAAGGTCTGAAAGACTCGAGGCGAACGCAATGGATGAGCACTTTGGAAAGAAAGGCGCATGGTGGAAGAAAAAGCAGGTACTACTACACCAAGTGTTAGTGGTGTAACGCGCACGAAAACCCAACGGTCAAGCGTCAGCAGCGGACCATACTAATGCCCCAAACAGCAGAGGAACGTTGGGAATCCCAGGTGTATACGCGCGAGGAATAGACACGGAACCACTACGCGCCAAGCAACCGCCACTAGAAAACGCGTAAATGAGTACAAGTTTTGTTTGTCAGAAGTGATGCGTATGTTTGCTATAATACAAATCTGCGTTCGGACTGTGGCTTCTTTCGAGCTGAGTAAGAGCATCAGAATTTGGTAACCGCCATAAAAGACAAGCTTGCACAAGATGTGACGGTTTTTTAGCGATTGCAAAGTCTGTCGTGGGAGACGAACTTATGTTCAGGGGGAGACAAATGTACTAACTTCCAGTTAGCAGATGGTACAAGGTATCTAAATGGCGCACGCCTGCGTACAACGGCAATATTCAGTGGGCGAATGAGCTCTGTTACTAGCCCATAATGGCTAGCACAACTAACACTGCCAACGGATGTGAGATTTGTAGAAGCCATGCTCCAACACAATCGATGGAGAAAATAATGCTCATTGGAGTTCCGAAACTCTGTATCGGTGTATTACGCTCAGCCCCTGTTCGAATGACAATAAGTAGTGCCACATCGCAGTCGACTATTTTAGTGGTTTTCGAACCGAAGTAGCTGTATAGCTTTACCACGCAGATGTTTAATACCGGAACGGTCATTTTAGCTGCTCATTGTTGTTATATGTGCACAGCATCTACACTCGTAATCATTTATCAAAGATATTTCAGGACTTTTAATTTTTTGTTGTGCGCATAACTGAACTTTCACTTTACTATCTGTTATGGCTTTCGAGAAGAGCGAGAGTTGTTTTCTTGCTACATAGAAAGCCTTTGAGCGCTCACATTGACCACATTCCTCTCATTCGATTTCCGTTTTTATATTCAGACGCCACCTTTATTCAAAATTGTTAGGGGATGATCAATGGACAAATATTTCTTGCTACAATTCTTAGTCGCTTCGTCATCGTTTGTTCCTTGATATTTGATTAAAGGCATCATTCCTCGTATTATTCGTTGTTTCCCATAATGTTGATTAGCTCCACCATGCTTTTGTTGCCTTGCTTCACAAAATATTGTACCTTATATATATAAATATATATATAGAAGCAGTGTTCTTCTGCATACAACTCGGACCGAGCTTGTCTTTCTCTTCTTGCGGTCATGTGGACGTGAACCGTCGGCGGCGAAACAACCAAAATTGCTCGTAGGAGGAGAACAGCTTTTGAAGTTCTACGAGAACTTGCGGCTGTCGATTAGTTTGAAGACGAGAGTGAATATAAGGTTAATGATAATCTCACTGTCCAGGATTCCGCAGCTGTCCTCACTAAGTTAGTGGTGACGGCAAAACCCTTGAAAGTATGTCAGCACTTTCTGCATCTTCCGGCGAAGTTCACATATCATATCATATCGCGATACAGTCCCAAACAACTACTGTTGTTTCGATGGCAGCACAGTTTGTTTCCAAGATAAGACCAGGGCTGACTGCCTGCACTAAGGTATGTGTGAAATGTGGCGAGCTCTCTAATGCTTTTGACATCATCATTACGTCCCGGATGCGGAAATATATCCAAGTATGTGCTGACGTTGAAGTCAGGAGAGTTTTAGGTGTCAGTTATCAGTGGAACATAAGTGTTCCCGTATTGCGTGCTTTCATTGGGCTACTTTTCATCAGAGGCTTTTTGGGTTTGGCGAACATGACATTGAATATGCTGTGATACTATAAATCCGGATTTCCCATTTTCAGGTACACAATTGGCAAGGACAGATTCAAGGAAATAATGGGATTCCTTCGTTTTCTTATGCGTACTAGCAGTGGTGAACGATTGCGTGCTGACAAATTTGTTTCGATTTCTGTATTTTGCAGTGCATTTGTTTGCAATTCTCAACAATGCTGTGCCAGCGCAGAAACTCAGCGTCGACGAGCAATTGTTTACCACCAAAACTTGCTGTCGTTTTCTTTAGTATATGGCCAACAAACCTGTTAAATTCGGTATCAAGTTTTGGATTCTGACAGAAGTGGGCAGCAAAAATCTTCCAAATGGATTTCCGTGTCTCAGTTAGGACCAGTCTCGACCACTTGGAGAAATTGTTCTGGAGAGCGTGGTATTGTACCTTTTGTCACGCTTTTTTGGAGAAGCTTACAATGTCACATGTGATAACTTCTTTGTTATAATTGAGTCGCCACTGAGATAATTGAGGGAACGCCGCCTCTCGATATGGATTGCGTAACGCCTGATAAGATTGTCGCTGGCCCGGTTGGAGCTCGCCTACGATAATTGCTTGTAACACTGGCCAATCGAACGGAGTTGCGCTGACCTGATGACGCTAGCTTAGCCGGTGAGACGGAAAATTGAGCGAACGTGTGACCGATCCTAGCCGCACTTGTTCGGAAACGGACGCACACGAGAGGGGGTACGATAGACGCGCGCTAATGACTTAGATGTGAAGGATGGCCAGCTAACGACTCACACGCAATTACGTGACCCGACCGACTCCCAACTGAGGCGAAGAGAAAGAAAAGACAAGTGGTCCTCTGTAGGCTCTATTACGACCGACAAAGGGCGATCACAGTCAGTGCTATGGGTTATTAAGTTAGGTAAAACAGTCACCACGCAGAGGTGGTAGTTTGCAAATGAGCATTGTCAAAAGGTTCGCAGTTGGGACGCGCCTCGGAGTGGCTGAACACTGCTGCGTTGTGGGGAGAAATTGGACTCCGCTTCCCACAGCCATTATGCCGGAGTTACTGGCGTGTTTTTGCGGGGATTTTTGACGTGCCCTCAACATTCTTCATATCGACAGCTTTGGGAGTAATATTCTCCGAAAAACACAAGTATGGTGGGGACTATTTGAGCTAACAGAAGGGGATTGCCAACGAGTTTGAGGCAAGGAGCTTTTATGAGAAAGAAACGTAAGCACACATTGACATCCCACCAGTGCAAAAGGAATACACATGTTTTGGTTTTCAGTTACTTGCACAGTAACTTACATTTAAAAGTCTGTAAAGAAGCCTGAGACTATTGTTTTACGACTCCGCTTAGTATGGGGTAGATATACTCAACCAAATGGAAAAGGCACTCACTGTCAACTCATCATCTCGACGATGGCCATTTTATGTGTTCTTTAAGGTGCTGGATTTGGTAGGCATTAATTCATGGACAACTTATAATAGTGTCACTGGAAATAACTTATCACGCCGCTCATAACTAACGGAAGGTCTGTGGACTTTTGCATAAAACAAGGAACTAACAACTGGACATATGTTGAACACCTCAGCTAAGCTGAAAACTGGATGCAGATAAACATCGGCAGTGTCAGATTGGTTTCTGTAGGAGCAACAAATCAAAACACACGTGCTCTGTTGATGGCAAACTAAACATTTAGGCTGTGTTCCATGAAACTTGGAACGGCCAAAGTAAGCATGCCTTCGCTGTGAAACGACTCAGATGCTACCTTCGAGTTGTGAATCGGGATCATAGATAAAGAAAAAATACGCGAGAAACAAGTAAATCGTGAACATGGAACGAATTCACTGCAAAGTACGAACGACGAAAATATAGTTTGCGCATCGGGGTCACCAATTTGTATTACTGGTCCGAGTCGGTGCACGTAATCGAGCTCGGACATCAGGAAGCAATCGAAGTCGGACCCAGCGGAATATATGAGATGGAGTACAAAAGCCGTGTACGGATGAAGTGGGGCAGGAGCAAGCCCTAACACTGCAAGCTACATAGCTGACGTGTGTCGAGCCGGATGTAAAGAAGTTTAAAGCCAGAAAGAATAATGTGCAATCGCTCAACGATGAAATTGTACATAATTATCTTTTGGGCGCTACAGTATCACCTAGTTCAGGTGTAAAGCAGAACGAAAGCTAAAACATTTCAACTTATAAAAATTTAAAGTCCAATACACTGGTTTTAGTTACAGACCTTCTTACTTATTGTTCTTAACATATGTAATTCAAAAATAAAAGCAGGAATAAACCAATACAGTAATGCGGTCACTTTGACTGGTCTCGGGCGTTCTAGGTAGGATAGCGGAGTGGTCTTCCTAGTGTTAATAAACGACGGTCACACTTCATGAGATACCGTGATTTCCGATAACGCGGATCACGGTTTCCTCGGATTGAATTTAGAACGTTAGCAACTGAATGGGAACTTCGTCACTGACACTCGAGTCATTACTATGATCAAGGAAGCGTAAGGCTGAAACGGCAGTCGTGTTGGTTAAAATAATCTATAGTTTTCAAGTCAATGTAGGCTTTATCTGCCCCGGAGGCTACATTTTCAGCTTTTGACAATACCCACTGCGGATGTTTTAAAGCAACATCATTAAAAACGCAAAATTGTACAAATAGATAAAATGGCATTACAAGTGTATGTGTGTAGGACTAGTAAATACTAGTCCGAGACGGTGTGCTAAAATAAGGGTGGATATCAGAAGGCAATTGGAGTCGGACACAGCGGACTGAATTCGATGAGCTACAAGAAGACGCGGACGGATGAAGCAAGACAGGAGGTACACGTTAGCGCGGGAAATTAGAAGGCGGTCGAGTGTCGGGCCGATTGTAAAGGAGATTAAAACAAGAAAGAATAATGTACAATTGGTCAACAATTAACTAGCACATAAAATAAAGCAATTTTTGGGCGCTACAGAGCTCTCCACTACATGGCTGAACATAGAAAGCCTTCGATATCGAAAATGACAGATAAATCGAGGTTTGTAGGGCAAAATCGTGCCGAATAAGGATGAGTGACCGTTCGTGTCAAATGAGGGTTCGTCGAAGTCTGCTGTGCCGTTTGTGATTCATTATTTATTGATTGCAGGGCAGGGTGCATCGGGTTTGTTGTACTACAAAATACTGGCTACCCAGAAAAAGGCCGACATGACCTCAACCTCCACTGCTGTCAAACCGTGCGCTTGGGAGTGATCTCTCCCCCCGTCGCGCCAAAACGACCCACATCCCACGAAGAAGCGATATTCGTCCTGCGGAGAAACGACCAGCGTTCGCGTCAGGATCCTCCTTGACTGTCTCGATCCTCGAAAACATTGCTTGTGTGAGCCAGTCGATCGAAGCGGAGGGTTGGGGCGTGTGGAGACGAAAAAATAAGAATACACGCGCAGGAAGTACGAACGAATGGTCTGCGAGTTTCGCATTTTTAGTTTTTTGTATATTTTTAGGACAGGTTTTTCAAAAGTTTTTGATGCTTTTTTGTTTTCAAAACGTCATTCCACCAACAACAGGGCAAATATATACAATATCTACAAACCTAAACGTATTTACACTGTACCTAGTCGGAAAAGCGAACGAGCTTACGCACCACCCGGCCACGGTGATTGGTCGTGGGAGACTGCTGGCTGAATTCGGGAGATGTCGAGACGGCGGATGCTTGTAGACCGAGATCATGGCCTAGTTGAACTGCACTGGGATGCTGAAACCTGGTGCGGTGAGTTGTGATGTCGCAGGAAGCACTATCAGACGAAGTAGGCGAGGTGGTTTCTTCCATAAAAGCAGGCTTTAGACGGTCGATGGTGACGACTTTGCGTCGGCCTCCGCGATCAGTAGTGTACTTTTTATTCGCGCAGTGTAGCACTTTGAAAGATCCTATGTACGGCGCCTGAAGAGGCTGTCGAACACCATCTGCGTAAAGAAGCACGTGTGAACACGTAGACAGCTTTTCGGGCGCGTACAATGGTGTCTTCTGCGATCGAGGATCGGGTGGACGTAGCTCACTCGTCTGGTGAGCCAATCGATCGGTGTAACTTCCGTAGTCCAAAGAGGAAGTAGACGGGGCTGGTTCTTCCAGCTGTCCGGGCAACCGCAGCGTGCAGCCGTAGACTAGCTGCGCTGGTGTTGCGTCAAAATCGGTTTTAAGTGTTTCTTAAGTCTAGGAGGATGAGGGGAAGGGTTTAAGGCCATGAAGGATCTGCGTGCGCACGTAGCGCGGCCTTCACTTTGTGGTGAAAACGCACCACCATGCCGTTAGCGGTCGGATGATACGCCGTCGTCTAGACGTGGCGACAGCCTAAATCCTTAAGCGAGGTGACAAAAGTCGACGATAAATGTGACCCTCGATCGGTGGTCACAATGGCGGGTCAGCCGTATTGAGCTACCCAGCGCTCCAGAAAAGCTTTCGCTACCGTTTCCGAAGAGCAGTTAGGTATGGGATTAGCTTCTGGCCATATAGTGAATCGATCGAAAGAGGTCATTAGATATACGGAGCCTTTCGAAGGCGGCAGAGGATTTACGAGGACGTGCACGTGGTGAAAATGTACATCTGGCGTGGGAAATGTTCCTACTGGGTTTTTCGTGTGCTTATGCGCTTTCGCGCGTTGACACGGAAGACAAGCAGCTACCTAAGTACGAACGTCACGACTGACACCACACCAGACGAGTTTAACTGTTGCACGAACGCCTGGATGAGACAAGCCGTGCAACGTGTCTAACACGGTCTGCCGAAACTCGCATGAGACGACTGGGCGCGGCGTGCCCAGAAATGAATCGCAAAGTATAGTTCCGTCTGATGATGTCAGCGGAACGGGTTATATGCCCAGTGAGGGAGACCTGCTTATTATATCAACCTCAGGATCATTGAGTTGCGCTGCGGCCATGGCTGCCAAGTCAATAGCACTGCCGGCGTCAGCGGAGATAGCTTGGATTCGGGAAAGTGCATCGGCGATGGTGTTGTGCACACCTGAGACATGCCGTATATCGGTCGTAAACTGGGCGATATAGCCAAGGTGGTGCGACTCTCTGGGAGTGTATCGGTCGATAGTCGAGCCGAACACGTAAGTCAGGGGTTTGTGGTCGGTGAATACGGCAAAGGAACGGCCTTCTAAGACGTGTCGAAAGTGACGTATTGCTAGATATACGGCTAGTAGTTCTCTACCGAACGTACCGAGCGAGAATCGGTAGGTTGTAAGCGTTTGGAGAAAAATCGCTAAGGACTGCCACGTCTCGGCTACTTGTTGCTGTAAAACAGCGCCGACTACCGCGTCCGAGGCGTCAGTGCTGAGGGACAGTGGGCCTGTCGGATCGTGATGTGCCATAGAAGCTATGTTGGCGATGTCCTCTTTCAGCTATTTGAAAGCAGCGCGTGCTGCAGCAGGAAATTCGAATTTCTTTGGTTTTTCTCGAATGTCCTGGAGGGGTTACATCAGCGACGCGCAATTAGGTATGAACCGTCAGTAAAAGTTGATAAGCCCATCAAAACGCCTACGCTGTTTGAAAGAATGAGGCTCGGGGTAGTCGGTGATGGCTTGAATTTTATCCTGCAGTGGCACGACGCCTGCAGAGGAGATACGATGGCCGGGGAAGTTGACTGAGTGGACACCAAACGAACACATTTCTGCGTTGATCGTCACCCCATGTTGAGATAAACGATCAAAAAGTGTTCGTACGTGGCGCATGCGCTCTTCTCGTGAAGAGCTCGCGATTAAAATGTCGTCGAGATAAGCGTACGCGAAGTCTAAGCCGCGACAAACTTGGTCGATGAAGCGCTGAAAAGTTTGCACAGCATTCTTTAGACCGAATGGGGTGCGCTGGAATTCGAACAAACCAAATTGAGTTGTCACGGCAGTTTTAGCTATGTCCGCTTCGACTACTGTAATATGGTTGTATGCGCGTACCAAGTCGAGTTTGCTGAAGATATTTTTACTCGCCAGACTGGCGATGAAATCCACCATGTGTGGGATCGGGTAGCGATCAGGCGTGGTAACCGTATTCAAGTTTCAATAGTCGCCGCCAAGATGCCAGTCCCCCATGACCTTCTTCGGGACCACGTGGAGAGGTAACGCCTATGGGCTGTTGAATGGTCTGACGATACCGAGCTGAAGCATGTGGTCGAATTCAGCTCGTGCAGCACATAGTTTGTCCGGAGCAAGCCGTCTTGCTCGTGTAGTAACTGGTTGACCCCGCGTGACAATGTGGTAAGCGCCCCTGTCGTGACTGGTGGAAGCTCTGCAGCCGGTCGAACCAATCGCGGGTATTCGGAGAGGAGGTTCAAGTAGTCGGACGGTGCGTCTGCAATCCGAAAAGCTGGGCTGTTTATCGGGGCGTCTGAAAGGACGCCATCAAGACCTAGTTTAGTACGGTCATCTAAAAGTCTGTGGCGACCAGCATCAACAAGCAACCCAAAATGTCGGAGGATGTCGATACCGATAATTGCGAAGGGTACAGACGCAACCATGAAAACCCACTGAAAACCTTGGCGAAGATTGAGGCTGACCGAATGAAGCTATCGGAGAACCGTTGCCCGCACGCAGGTTATACTTAGGCTTTGAGTGCTTGTCGTTCGCGTTCGCAGGGATGACGCTGACTTCCGCTCCCGTGTCGATGAGGAAGGTGATGGAAGAACGTCGATCAGTAAGGTAAAACAAACGATTCGTTTGGTTATTGACGGATACATTGGTCGTGCTGGTATGCGGGCGATTCGCTTTCCCTGAGGCGGCTGAGTCGTGCCTAATGCAGGGAGCCCGATAACGTCTAGCTCTTCCACCTTATTGGCAGTGATACCAACATACTTCTTCGACGGGTTTGGTATTACCTGACTGAGAACGTGCAAGGAAAATGTTGCGCTTTCTTGTCGAACGAGCCGTACTCGGTGCAGGCACAGACGAGCCGCAGTGAACGGTAGCCAAAACGTGGTCAGTATCTGACCGTGGCACACGCTGCTTTGAATTTTTCCTTGCTGCTGTCCCACTGCCTAGTAGCGCGATTTCCTCACCTTTGGGGTCAGATCAGCCGGACGACTTGGAGCAAATATGAAACTCGGTTTTCATCGGTGAGAACATGTCACCGAAGCTACTGGTCGTCTGCTGTGGAAGACGTTCGAACGCAGCGTCTGCCTTAGTAGCTAGTTCTTTCAGGGGCGTATCCAGAAACATGGACAATCTTACCGACAATGGCTTTGGAGACATGCAAACTACAGTTCATTTATCCCTTCTTCGCTCCAGAATGTGGGACCACCGATGCTCTGTATTTCGCGGCGCAACGCCTACAGCTTGCGACCTCTCAGCTTGAGACCATTGAGCTGTTCAAATCGAGCTTATGCGCTGAGCTGTAACCCTTTTACAATCGCTTGCTTTATCATTTCATACTTTGCCTCATTCGATGGACAGAGTAGAATTTCCTCAATCAGCGTCACAACCGACGAAGGAATGCGTGCGACGAGCTGATTGTACCTCCGACGGTCCGTCGTAATGCCCTTATTTTCCAGTGAATTTATACGGGTTAAGAAGCGTTGCTTTACAAGTCCCGTTGGATAGTTGGTTGGGATATCAACATAACAATAATGATGATAAGGATAGTAAAATAGTTAATACTTTAAATATGAAAATAAGGACTTATCGTTTGCTTCGCCGCAGTCCTGCGATCCTCTTAGATTTACAGCAGCCACAGTTAAGAACAAATAATTCCATGGTAAACTCCAGGTGTAGGATGGAGACGCAGTGTTAAGTAACCAAGGGTAAGTGGATGAGTGCATCGTCCAACCGTCTTTTAAATACTGTTAGTGTCGGTGCAGAGACGACCGATTCTGGGAGAGTATTCCACGGTTGACAGACACTAATGGAAAAGAAATTTCTGCGGCACCCCAGAGGACTGTATTGTTCTGCGGGTTTTAATGAGTGGCCCCTCAGGTTTGTATTGCTGCTGAGTTGCAGTAAAGAGCGGCACACATGATGTGGGTCTCGCAGAATCAAGTATGCCATAATCAGGTCGCCTCGTAGTTTGCGATAGCTTCCACTGAACAATCCCAGTCGTTGCAGCCTCTCCTGGTAGGAAAGATTGCGCATTCCATTTACGTTCTTAGATGCCCGGCGTTGTGGCTGCTCCAGTGCATTAAGGTCGTGTTTCAATCATGGATGCCAGACTTGAATTGCGTATTCGACGTGGGGGCGAACATACGCACTGGGCATTTGTCGAAAGATGGAGCTGTTTGTTTGTCCAAACGCCTGCCTCAACAGCCCCACGTGTTGGTTCCCGGTCTTCGAGGCCTTTTCGGATTGGAGTCGGCCACAGCGGACTGAAATCGAGGGGCTACAAGAAGACGCGGACGGATGAAGCAAAGACAGGGGGTACACGTTTTCGCGGGAAGTTAGAAGGCGGTCGAGTGTCGGGCCGATTGTAAAGGAGATTAGAACAAGAAAGAATAATGTACAATTGGTCAACAATTAACTAGCACATAAAAGTTAGCACTTACGTTTTGGGCGCTGCATATGTCAACCAAATAAACGATCCCAAATCTGCATTCGATCCGCATGAGGATTTCTTAAATTACAGCAACTTCGTGCAGTATCTCAAAGACTATTTTCAAAGGTCGGCAGGGTCGGCGTTAATGACCTCGTTCTAATCTAACAAAAGAAAGTGTCAAAAATCTCAGTGGAAACTGTTAAATCAACAACAGTTATAGTAAGAACGGTGTTCCAATGAAAAGGCAACGGACAGTGTAAAGGCTCCGGCACTAAAGGATCAGGCAAACACCTTTATATAATTGGGGGTCATTTTGAAGTGCTAATTTTTTGAATGTATTGCGACGCGCATTCTCAATCTAGACCGCGATTCACATTGCAGTTTTCGGGTGGGCAGCACCCAGTTTCCACCTTTTCATACTGTTATAAAAAAAGCAGCTCAATGAAATACTTCCTGTATACTGGCACAAATTATATTCATTAGGACATACTAAGTGATGAGTTGTTACTACCTGAGAATTTTAAGCAGCCAGGCTCCGTCGAAGCTACAGTACGATCGAACAGCTAGTGGTCTGGCGCAACAAAAGTAATGGAGAGCCCTGACTGCACAGATGGACGCCCATTTTCTTCTTCCTTTTGATCACTCTCAGGAGTAAATATGAAATGGCCTACTATGTGTACATGTATGATTGAATATTACAAAGTAAAATAAAAGCCAAATATATTTGCGTGCAAGTGTGTTTTTCAACAAAACCGCACTTCCAATCACCGTGGATGATCGATATGCTGCCCCTGGTTCTCACAGTCAGACGCATTTGAGACGGATTCCGGTCAATCGGAAAATTCCATGTGGCCTTATGGTTTCAGTAGCGCGTTATTACTTCACAAGAATCGACTTTCGCTAAGCGTAGACCGTGTTTGAAACCAACCAGATTGCATTCTCGGCATATGTTAAGGCTGCGCTTGAAACATGTTTTTCGTGTGATCGATATTCGTCTCAAACGGGGCCTCACTAGGACGGCCGGTGCACAAAAAGCGATCGCTTAGTGCACCCCAGCGCATATTTTTCAGCTACTCGTGTGATGCGTATTAGTACGAGTGCAGCGCGTTGCTGTGTTTTTTGGAAACGATGAGAAATGGCTTGTGCCATAAAATTTCATATCCCGCTCGTTCGGGGTACGTGTAGGCAGTGTGATGACGCGGCGGAACAGAACAGATTTGATAAGGTGATCGTCACCTGAGCGAAGCATTATTAGCAGCCCCATCAACCCCTTCCTCGCAAGCAGAGGATGCAGCTATCAGCAGAGGAAGAATGCTTAGGAAATGGAACGCACGGCCCAGCGCTTTACACGATGAAGTCGCTCTCCCTCGTTACAGCGACTGAGCACTTGCGGCAAAAGCCGTGGGGCAGTTCAACTATACTCGCGCTAAATCCAAAGGGTGCAACTGATGAAATCAATGCGAAAGCAACCGCAATGTTCGGGACGCTTGCGAGCCTAATCGGTGTGCGTTCTTTTGATGCAGTCGGAAGAGCCGTAGATTCAAAGCTCTGAACGGACAGGCTAAGGCAAGTACGTGTGATGTGCGGCTCCAGCTTCATAAGCTCGTAAAATTTTTTGCATTTGTATCGTTGTCTTGTAATTAAGCTTTGCAATATTTAGATTACGAAATGTACTTAATTTTTATTAAGTCTTCTTTAAATAAGAAAATCGTCTATTAACGGAAAAGCGAGCGAGAGAGATCGTTTGTACACAGTATTGTTATGGTTTACGCGGCCAAAAGAATAATTTTAAAAATAAGGATGAAAATGACATTTCTAACCAGGAATGTTCTCTCGAATCATCTACCCGATCACTAGTGAAGAACTGATGATCGAGAGCGTGCCAATCGATACTCCTCTAGGCCGCAGTGATCATACGACTTTGCATTTCATGTGCACTTGCTATGCTGAATATCCCGAGGACAGAACTCACACGACTCGCAACAGAACCAGCTACGACACCTACTCGTTAAAACGACCGACGGGAGTTTCCTATCCGATGATGCACTGGACATTGCCTGCGCAGATTTCGTCGGTGAGATTAACACCTTGGTTGGTGGATCATCGGAAACCAAGACTATCATCTCGAGAAACATGGCGTCGTTTATACCGAGCAGGACACGTAAACGCATGGTGATGCACAACGCGGCGTGGTGTCCCACAAAACCGATCCGAGTCCGAGTACCTGGAAAGGCTATGTTGTGCGCGAGGACAAAGCAGCTTATCAAAATACCTTAGCCGAGCGCTTAACTTCAAATCCTAAGCTTCTGTACAAGCACGTGAACAGCCTCCACAACTTCAAAAGTGGATTTCCTTTTCAAACATCGCATGGTCTAAATCGAACTGCTAAAGAAGCGTCGAACCTGCAACAGCAATATGCACGAACCTTTCATTGCATCCCGTGGTGTCCTGAAGTGTTGGAAACGATGGTGCTTCCACTAGGACTCACCGGTATAAATTTTACAGCAGACACTGTGATGAGAAAGCTGCTATCCATGCGCATGCGCGCCTCTCCAGGAGTTGACGACTTCCGCCCAACGACGGCTAACGTTTTGGCTGAGCCCTTGGCGCAGCTGTTTCAGCACTAACTTGACGAGAGGCACGTTCCTGCAATGTGGGATAATAACCCATTTACAAAGGAGGTAGTCATTCCGACCCAGCTAATTTTTGACCAATGACTCTCCTGTCAATTCTTTCAGAATTTATGTAGACTATCGTTGCCGGCGCACTCATGTCTTATCTGGACGGTTATAGTCGCATTGCTCAGCAGCAACACGGCTTTCGCCAGAAGCGGTCGTGTACAACCAACCTTTTTTTATCAAGAGACAGCTGGACCGAAACGGTGGATGCTAGTGCAGGAGTTGATATGGCTTTCAATGATTTCTCTAAGACATTCGACCGGTTGGACCATCGTAGCCTTCTTGTTAAACTTCAAAGATGTGGCACTGGAGACCGTCTCCTTGGGTGAATCTGAACTTTCTTTCGAGCAATTCGAACCGCCTATTTTCCGCCAGATACTTCTAGCTCACATAGGTCCTCATATTCGATATGTAATTCACGCATGGCACCCATGGCTAAAGCGGGATCTCACGGCATTCGCAATGTCGGACGGCCAAAAATGTCAAGGCGCTGCGCCACTTGTCATACGAACAGGGCCTCAGAATGTTTGGCATTTTCAACGGACGTTATCGACGTTTGCGTAGTGACCTAATCATAGCTTACCAAATTTTAAACAACACTAATCACCCGTGTCATCACCTGTTGAAGCCGAGTCAAAACAATCTACTTAGACGTCATCATCTCAAATTGGCATAACAATACGGTCAGCTGGAGTGCCGAACGAACTTCTTCTTGCTGCGTGTTTGTCACACTTGGAATGCTCTCTCAGAAGCTGTTATTGCAGCCCCACGTTAGCTGTGTTCAAACTAACAGCCGCAAGTGCACTGGTAGTACTACACAAAATCGCGTAACCCAAACGACCTATCTAAACAGCAGAAAAACAAAAATCAACCCTGTTTCATTTTTACCCAGAAACCACGAACGATAACCTTGGATAATACAGTAAACCAAGTGTGAACTGCACAGACTGGAACAGTGTAATCGGCAAGCTCGCAATTTGCGGTTGTTCACTATTTTTTTTGCTATTTTTGCCTTCATTTTGCTCACCCCTAACCAATCATCCGGCGCGACAAGTCAAGGTTCGTCTCTTTTTCTCCGCAATATGTCGTTGACCAAAACGTACGAATATTACTACTTCTGTCTTCAAAGTTGCTAGGTAGCGAAACGTATGAGCAGTCAGAAGTAGAACAGGTTGCATAAACTCGTTTATTTTCACGGGTAAGGATAAATAGGGGGTAAGCTGGCTGTAGGCTACTAGCTACTCATATGTTGTTTAGATCACATTCCTTCAATGTTTCTGGCGATTGTCGTGAGCTAATTGTCTTTAACAAATGAGATAGAGAAACGTTTCTTGAGTATCTGTGTGGCTACTTGTAGTTATAGGTGGTTCCACTTATTGATATATCACATTAAAACGAAAGTGAATCGGTCTTTACGTTTAGCAAGCTGTGAGGGCAGTAAGTGGTTACTATTACGTGTGGATTAGATGATAATTTCCCGTAGGTAGAGATCGGTACTCTCCGGGAAAATCCGCTGATAAAGTTGGAGAGAAGCAGATTTCGTCAATCGTCTCAGCCAAGGTGGCTCCATTCAGTGTTGGCGGCAGCGATCATAGTAACTCAGGGTTGAGCAGCGCCCGATAATCGTTGGACATTTTCTAGTTGTTCCGTCTTTCTTATGTGGCTGTGAATGGTAGTATGATACTCTAGAGTAGGACTCACTATTGTTTTGTATTTCTTAACCATATTGTTTAGGTAGGGAGAAAGTTCTAGTTTCCAAGTCCCGAACTGAATCAGGGGTTACTGGCAAGCATGATGGAGACTTCCGGAACGCGATATCTGCACCATATTACTTGGGATTTTCTCGCGGAGAATTGTATAAACAGGCTCACTAGATAATCGATATGAGTAGGTCATCACGTACGCTTCGCAGGTACGCTTATAGTTGGTCTGGTAAAAAAGTGGGACAGTTTGACGTCATCTGCGAACAGAAATGTGCGCCTGTGTTTGATGGGGTCGCAAATGTTATTTATGTAGGTTAGTTGATGTACTGGTTCAAGCGCACTTCTTTGAAAGACACCACTAGTTATTCGTTTTGGTGGAGAGTTTAGCTGACTTTGGGTGCGGTCGTTTAGGTAAGAGTTGAGCCAAATTAGCAGACAGTTCCCAATGCCATATGATTCTAACGCGAATGACAGTGGCTTGTATCGCACGTGGTCGAACGCCCTTCGCATGTCAAGGAGGATTATGATGATTTCCATTTCTCTGTCAAAGATTGTTGTGGCGTGCTCGAAAAATTGTAGCTGGCTGGTAATGCAGGTGCGCTTTGTGAGGTAGCCATGTTGTGAAAGATTGAGCAGGTCTAGACGCTTAGGAAATTGTGTAACGTTCTTGACTTTTCCTTCTAGGACCTTGGGAACGGCAGATGTGGGATTTATCGGGCGGTAGCTCTACATTTCCTTTCGTTGGCTACCTTTATGCTTAAGCATTATGACGGATTGCCTTCAATGAGATGGGAAGCAGACGGTAGTTAACGAAAGAGTGAAGATGTTTACTAACGACAGAGATATTTTTCCGCTGAGAGATGCCATCTGGGTCAGAACGGGTTGATGTCTTTACGGGGCGATGACTTTTCGCAACTTTCTCAACGTCACAGCAATATTGTAGCGTAGCTTATGTGTTCTTTATGTAACTGGAGTAAAGACAGCTGAATACTAGGAACACAGGAGGTGGCAAATCTGGGTTTTATTGCCTCACACACACAAGAATTATCCCGTGTTAATTAACCATTGTCTAACGTCGGCTTTTCAATTTCCTGATGAGGTTTAGGGTTCCTTGTTTAGAGTAACTGAGACAGTGTGTTTACCTCTTCAGCAATTCTAAGTACACGACATTTTCATTCTTTTGGGCGGCATGGCTCAAAAGTTGTAGTTACAACGGAGCTTGTAGAGCGGGACTCAAATATCCAAGAATAGCGACAAGAGCCAACACGGATACCGACTATACAGAAACTTGAATGTTGCCGAACCCAACGTATATTGTGCTGAGCTGCTACGAATCAGCAATAAATTAGCACGATCAAGGTAGCGTACGAATTACAGCGAATTTGAAAGTGAGTCGGATGTACCACCAGTAAAACATGGATGATCGGATGATCCAAATAGGTATAACATCCTATCTCACAAAATCTTTAAAGCTAACTGGATCATGTTAACTTCATTGTTTTCATCCTAGTAGGCTGAATGAGTGAAGCCTTTGATAGAGATGTCAAGTGAGGAGATACTGTAAGAATGGGAGGGGAGGGTAGCAATTGGGGTGAGTGCTGGCTGACAGCACGGAACGTGTTGAGTTCGCTTGGTCGAGGTTTCTTTGTTATTTATTGTTTGGAAGTGGCCTAGCATGGATCACCGGTGGGCCACCGGGGCGGGATCGTCGGACTTCAACAAAACTGGCTATTTCACAGAAAAGGTGGACAGAACATTTCCTCCGCTGCAGGCCCGACAATGCGCTTGAGGGGTGTCACACACCCCTACCGCGCTGCAGTCCACGGAGAAGACGATCCTTGTCCCACGGAGAATCCCATGTATCGTCCTTGTGAAAGGGTAACCAAGCGCACACGCGCCAGACTAGCCTTTGTCAGGACCTGCAGAGAGGGGAATGGTCGTCGCTTAGGCGCAAGACGATAGGGCTGTGGCAGCAGGCAATTGGGCCAAGAGATCTGATTTCTCAGGGAGACTAGAGTTCTGGAATTTAATACTCGGGAAGAGCAGAAGTGGTCGGGGCAGGCAGCGTGGCGATCTAAATGTAACAATGTGTCATATGAAGAGTTGAGAGTTAGCTCTCCATCAAATGTAGTGCAAGAAAGAGCTGATAGCAAGAATAATTGTACGAGTCGTCATCAGTTCAGGGAGAGTAATAAGGTCATCCATGAAACCGTCCGCTGGGGATCTGTTTACCTGCGCGTAGTCCCACGAAAGGTTTCATCTACATTTCCACGTCACAACTGTCCATGTGCTGTTGGGGTTGAAAGCAGATAAGCCTCACTATTTTGCCTCCTTTCATTTAAATTTTATTATTGTGTTTTGCTTGCAAATATATGCACAAGGCTCGCATTACATTGGCACTTGTTTTTTGGCCATTATTACCAGCAAATAGGCCATCAATAAGGACCATTTTGCCTCTGTCGTGTGAAATTATGCTGTCATCAAGTTTACCCAATTATTTTTTAACAGCTGTTTATTTCGAAGCAATCCCGACACACAGCTTATTTTCTCGTGCAGCTATTTAGAGTGCAGCACTTCTCAAGTGGACCAGTGATTATGTAGCAATTCGCCTTGCGTGGATGTACTAGATAAGTAAGTAGCTTCAGTCTGTCGCCTCATGAGATCAGCCCAGGAGTGGTCAACAATGCTAAAGAGGAAAAGCAAACAGAACATAACTAGAGCTGAGGAAAAAGTAGGGTAGCGATAAAGGAGCGACAGATGATGGTTTAATTTAAGATGTACATTGGGATCACAGAAAACAAATAAACATCAATATCCATTTAAAGTAGAGTTCTCAGAGGAATAGTGCGATGGCTCCGACAGGTGTAGATGATCGAAAAGAAGAAATCGGCTGAGCAAGTTCATTTTACATTTCTTTGGACACCCAGTTTGTTTCCTCCAAAGAAGACTAGAGGGCAGTTAGTAGAGTAAGACACGTGAGAAGCGTCGGGATAATAAAACTTCAAGACTAATTTCTATCTAGACTATCGTCACAGGATTGCTGAGGTGGTGAACAGGAGAGCATAATCTCCAAGATTGGGTCTAACTGAGTGACTAATACATTGTGTGATCCTTTTTGTAAACATTCCCTGATCCTTGAAAACATAGCTTCTAGGTCGCTATCTGTCGATTAAACAGTTTGGCCATGTTCCGTAATAGCAGGAATTGACTAAGTTCAGTTTTGAATTGACCGATAGTCGGACTAACTCTCTAGCGAACTAAAAGATAACTGCTATCTTTCATGTACAATTTAATTTTTGACCGATTGTACATTACTCCTTCTTGTTTTAATCTTCCTTACAACCGGCTCGTCACTCGGCAGCCTTGTAAGTTCCAGCGCTCACGTGTTCGCTCTCGTCTATTAGAGCCAAGGCAGTAAGTTTTCCATGTATCATCTTGCCGGATGATGATATACAGATGGCTTGGGATACGTTTAAGTCTTTCCTATTTAACATATCACACGCCCACATCCCTCTTTCGGTAAAGAAGGGTACCAAAGCGAAGCCCCCACGGTTGAACTCAGTCGCACACCAGCTAATGAATAGACGGGCAAGATGCTGGCGGATCTACCGAACAGTTCTCTCAGAATGTACTTTTGGGCGTTATCGGGAAGCTCGGAATGCTTGCAAGAGTCATGTACGAGCTGCTAGACTTAGCTATGAGATGGAGCTGGCTAACTCAGCCTCCGCGAATCCCAAAAGATTCTTCGACTACGTCAAAAGGCGTAGTAACGTTGGCTCATCCATCCCAGTGTTATTAGGCAGCGACGGCGCCACTGCCACCACTGATCACGAAAAAGTATGTCTACTCAGTGCGCAGTATGCCGGAACTTTTGTTCGAGATGAGCAATTGCCGCATCTTGACATGGCAATGAGAGTCCCCCAGGACTCCTGTTTAACACACGTCACAATTTCGGATGCAAAAGTTCTCCATCTTCTTCAAGCTCTAAATCCTGCTAAATCTGCTGGGATGGATGATATTCACCCTAAGCTTCTGTAAGAACTTGCAAGCGAGCTATGTGGCCAAGTGACGCGTTTGTTTCAATTGTCGCTTGGCAGCTGCTCCTTTCCCAAGGACTAGAAGGACGCTATCGTTTGCCCGATTTTTAAAAAGGGCGACAAGCGTCTCCCTGCCAATTATAGACCAGTAAGTTTGACAAGCGTACTGGTCAAGGTATTGGAGAAGTTGGTCAGTGATGTGCTTGAAGACCATCTGCGGGAGTATGGTCTGCTCAGTCCACTGCAACACGGCTTTCGCAAGGGTCATTCCTGTATGACTAATTTGCTAGTTGCACGCGAATGTTGGGCGGGTGCTTTGGATCGGGGTCATGCAGTAGATGTGGTGTTTATTGACTTCTCCAAGGCGTTCGACACTGTATCACACTCTCGCCTTTCCTTGAAACTTCGGTCCTATGGAATGTCCGGGGGTGCACTAAAATGGATCACCACCTTTCTGGAAGGGAGAGATGCGTGTTCGTGTGGGGTCTAGTCTGTCTTTCCGACAGTCAGTCCTCAGTGGGGTCCCTCAGGGTTCGGTGCTTGGCCCATTGTTATTTTCCCTGTATGTCAACACGCTGCCCGAACTGATGGAGGTACCATCTCTCATGTTTGCAGATGACCTAAAATTTTGACACACAGTGTCTGACTTCGATGGACCCCAGACTCTGCAACGGGTCCTCGATAAACTTTGGGGCTGGGCTGCTCTGTGGCAGTTGCCCATAAATTATACCAAGTGTTCCATCTTACGAATAGGGCCAAATAGCCCTCAAACGCGTGATTTGCTTGGCGGTAATGAACTACACCATGTTACCTAATTGGTAGACCTAGGGGTCACATTGTCTCCAGAACTTAAATCCAGTGGGAACTGGAGGAAAGCTACGTGCAAGGGTTTCAGAATGTTGTGGATGATCCGCAGGGCATTCGGAACCATCACGGGCACTATGTTTGTTAGGTTATTCTCAGCATTTGTCAGACCGCACTTGGAATACTGCATCCAGGCTTGTCCACCTTGCTTAGTAAGGGACAGGATGTCAGTGGAGAGAGTGTTGAGAGTTGGAACCAAACTGGTTCATGGACGGCGGAACCATTCTTACCCAGAAAGGCTACTTGCGCTGGGAATGTTCTCGATGCACTATCGTCAACATCGAGGCGACCTAGTCTTGACCTATCGTATACTTACCGTTAAAATCGGACCCGATTTATCCGGGCTTTTCCAACCGGCTCGGCTTCCATCGCTCCGAGGTCACTCGCTGAAGCTACACAAACCTCGATCGGATGGAGTCCGGGCGGACTTTTGTTTATCACACCGAGTGGTGGATTCCTGGAATGCACTGCCGGAGAACGTGGTATTGGCACCAACAGTGAAAGAGTTCGAACACCGACTCGACGCTCTTGGCCTTCAATTCTTCACATTCCCCTTCACGTCCTAGCTTATTCGTTTTATTGAATTATTAAATCTATTACCTTTTTTCTTGACGCACTTATTATTTTCGTTCTTCTCCTTCTTATTTCACGTAACCGGTGCGGCGGGGACTGCCAATGCAGGTCGCGTGGGTATTCATTGGTTGACCGTGGTGGGATTCGTGTGCGTTGATCTGACTCTTCTGGATTCCATTTATCGAGGACGAATAATACCCTGGATCAACGACGCGGCACAGAAGGAACATTCACGGGGATTTATCCTACTGTTCCAGTCCCAATTGAACTTGAACTTGAACTTCTCGCTTCATCCGTCCGTTTCTTATTGTAGCCCATCGAATACAGTCCACTGTGTCCGACTCCCATTGCCTTCTGATATCCGCGCTTAATTTCCCGCACCGTCTCGGACTAGTATTAACTAGTCCTACAAATTGGTGACCCCGGTTCGCACGCGCGAATTCAACTTTTTTCTCGTTTCCTTTTTTGGTGAGTTCGTTCCTTTTTCTCGATTATATAACTGTATTCATTTGTTTCTTGCGTAATTTTGGTACTTTTAACTTGTATTGGTTTATGCTGTATCTTTTCGACTCACATTTTGAGAGTGACAGCTGAGTCGTTTCACAGAGTAAACATGCTTACTTTGGCTGTTCCAAGTTTCATGGAACACAGCCCAGAGGTTTGTTTTAAGATATTCGAGATAGAACTGGCAAATAAGGGCATTACGGCGGACCGTCCGAGGTACAATCAGCTCGTCCTACGCCTTCCTTCGTCGGTTGTGACGCTGATTGGGAACATTCTACTCTGCCCATCGAATGAGGCAAAGTATGGAACAATGAAGCAAGCGATTCTAAAAGAGTTACAGCCCAGCGCACGAGCTCGATTTGAACAGCTCAATGGTCTCAAGCTGAGAGATCGCAAGACGTCGGCGTTGCTCCGCGAAGTTCAGCACATCGCTGGTCCCTTATTCTTGAGCGAAGAAGGGATAAAGAAAAAGGGGTTTGCACGACTCCCAGAGCCATTGCCGGTATTGCTGTCCATGTTTATGGATACACCCCTTAAAGAACTAGCTACTAAGACAGAAGCTGCGTTCGAACGTCTTCCGTAGCCGAGGACCACTAGCTCCGGTGACGTATTCTCACCGAGGAAAACCGAATATCATGTTTGTTCCCAGTCGTTAAGCCGATCTGACTCTAAAGATGAGGAAATTGCGCTACTTCGCAGCAGGATAGCGGCAATGAAGGCTTCGAAGCAGCGTGTGCCACGGTCAAATGCTGGCCACGTTTTGGCTACCGTTCATTGCGGCTCGTCTGTGCCTGCACCGAGTACGTCACGTTCGGCACGAAAGCGCAACATTTTCCCTACAAGTTCTCAGTCAGATAATGTCAAACCCGTCGAAGAACTATGCTGGTATCACTGCCAATATGGTGGAAGAGCAAGAGGTTATCGGGCTCCCTGCATTAGGCACGACCCAACTGCTTCAGGGAAAACGAATAGCCCGCATACTAGCACTACAAACGTATCATTCAATAACCAAGCAAACCGACTGTTTTACGTTAAGGATCCACGTTCTTCCATCACATTCCTCATGGATACGGGAGCGGAAGTCAGCGTCGTCCCAGCGACCGCTAACGACATGCACTCAGAGCCTAAGTATAACCTGCGTGCGGGCAACGGTTCTCCCATAGCTTCATTCGGTCAGCGCATGCTGAACCTGGACCTCAATCTTCTCCGAGGCTTTCAGTGGGTCTTCATGTTTGCGTCTGTACCCTTCGCAATTATCGGTATCGACTTCCTCCGACATTTTGGGTTGCTTGTTGATGCTTGTCGCCACAGGCTTTTAGACGACCGTACTAAACTAGGGGTTGAAGGCGTTCTTACGGACGCCCCGATAATCAGTCCCGTTTTCGAATCGCCTATGTACCATCAGGTTATACGAACCTACTGTCTGAGTACCCGCGACTGGTACGACCAGCTGCAGAGCTTCCACCAGTCACGACAGAGGTCGCTCGTCACATATTCACGCGTGGTCAACCAGTTAGCGCACGAGGAAGACGGCTTGCTCCTGACAAACTACGGGCATCACGAGCCGAATTTGACCACATGCTCCAACTCGGTATCGTCAGATCGTCCAACAGCCCATGGGCGTCGCCTCTGCACATGGTCCCGAAGAAGGTCATGGTGGATTGGCGTCCTTGAATACGGTTACCAAGCCCGATCGCTATCCGATCCCACACATCGTGGATCTCATCGCCAGTCTGGCGGGTAAAAATATCTTCAGCAAAATCGACTTGGTACGCGCATAAAATCAAAATCCGGTATTTGATGCGGACGTCGCTAAAACTGCCGTGACGACTCCATTTGGTTTGTTTGAGTTTCTGCGCATGCCATTTGGCCTAAAGAATGCCGCGCAAACTTTTCAGCGTTTCATCAACCAAGTCTGTCGCGGTTTAGACTTCGCTTTTGTGTATCTTGATGACATTTTAATCGCGAGCTCTTCACGAGGAGAGCACATCCGCCACGTGCGAACACTTTGTATCGTTCATCTCAACACGGGGTGACGATCAACGCAGGAAAAGTGCTCGTTTGGTGTCGATTCAGTCAACTTCCTAGGCCATCGTATCTCCTCTGCAGGCGTCGTGCCACTGCAGGATAAAATTCAAGCCATCATCGACTGCCAAGAGCCGCATTCTTTCAAACAGCTCAGGCGTTTCCATGGGCTTGTCAACTTTTACCGACGATTTATACCCAACTGCGCCTCGCTGATGCAACCCCTCACGGACCTACTTCGAGGGAAACTCAAGAAGTTCGAATTTCCTGCCGCAGCACGCGTTGCTTTCAAATCGCTGAAAGAGGCTATCGCCAACATAGCTTCTATAGCGCATTACGATCCGGTCGCCCCACTGTTCCTCAGTACTGACGCCTCGGACGTGGCAGTCGGCGCTGTTTTACAGCAACAAGTAGCCGACACGTGGCAACCCTTAGCGTTTTTATCCAAACGCCTACAACCTACCGAATCTCGCTACAGTACGTTCGGTAGAGAACTAATAGCCATCTATCTAACAATACGTCACTTTTGACACGTCCTAGAAGGCCGTTGCTTTGTCGTCTTCACCGACCACAAACCTCTGACTTACGTGCTCGGCTCGACTACCGACCGATACTCTCCTAGAGAGTCGCGCCACCTGGACTGTATCGCTCAGTTTACGACCGATATACGACATGTGTCAGGTGTGCACAACGCCGTCGCCGATGCACTTTCCCGAATCCAAGCTATCTCCGCTGACGCTGGCACTGCTATCGACTTGGCAGCCATGTCCACAGCGCAACTCAACGACCCTGAGGTTTATCTACTACGCAGGTCTCCCTCATTGGACATTCAACCCGTTCCGCTGACATCATCAGACGGCACTATACTCTGCGACTTATCTCTGGGCACGCCGCGCCCAGTCGTTCCACGCGAGTTTTGGCAGACCGTGTTCTACACGTTGCACGGCTTGTCTCATCCAGGCGTTCGTGCATTGGTTAAACTCGTAACCGCAGGATTCGTTTGAAGCAATGTTAATCGGGACGTCCGTACTTGGGCAGCTGCTTGTCTTCCGTGCCAACGCGCGAAGGTGCACAAGCACACGAGAAGCCCATTAGGCACGTTTCGGACGCCAGACGCACGTTTTCATCACGTGCAAGTCGACGTCGTAGATCCTCTGCCGCCTTCCAAAGGCTCTGTATATCTAATGACCTGCATCGATCGATTTATCAGATGGCCTGAGGCCGTGTCTATCACAAATTGCTCCTCGGAAACGGTAGCGAAAGCTTGTATGGAGCGCTGGGTAGCTCAATACGGCTGTCCTGCCATCGTGACCACCGAACGAGGATCCCATTTCTCGTCAACCTTTGCCACGTTGCTTAAGGATTTAGGCTGTCGTCACGTTCAGACGACGGCGTATCGTCCGACCGCTAACGACATGGTGGAGCGTTTTCACCACCAGTTGAAGGCAGCGCTACATTCGCACGCAGATCCTTCATGTTCTGAAACCCTTCCTCTCGTCCTCCTAGGATTAATAAACATAGTTATGACTGATTTCGACGCCACACCAGCGCAGCTAGTCTACGGTTGCACGCTGCGGTTGTCCGGACATCTGGTATCACCAGCCCCATGTACTTCCAACTTTTACTACGGAAGTTACACTAATCGATTGGCTCACCAGATTCGTGAGCTACGTCCACCCGCTCCTCGATCGCAGATGACACTAGTGTATGATCCCGAGGACTGTCTACGTGTTCACACGTCCTTCTTCGCGCAGATGGTGTTCGACAGCCTCTTCAGTCACCGCACATGGGAACTTCAAAGGTGCTACATCGTGCGAGTAAGGCGTACACTATTGCCCGCGGTGGTCGACGCAAAGTCGTCACCATCGACCGTCTAAAGTTCGCTTTTATGCAAGAAACTGCCTTGCATACTTCGTCTAGTAGTGCTTCGTGCGACGTCACAACTCACCGCACCAGTTTTCCGCGTACTAATGAAGTCCAACCAGACCACGATCACGGTCTAAAAGCTTCAGCCGTCCCGACATCTCCCGACTCTAGCCCGCCGCCTCCCACGACCAAGCGCCATGGTCGGGAGGTGCATAAGCCCGTTATTTTCCCCTATTATGTACGGTGTAAATACTTCTAACTTTGTAGATATTGTATATATTTGCCTCATTTTTGGTAGCTTAACGTTTTAAAAACAAACAACAGTATCAAAAACCTCCGAAAAACCTTTTCGAAAAAAATATTCAAAAACCAAAAAACGTAAACACGCAGATCATTCGTTCGTTCTTTTTGGCGTTTTCTGCACATGTTTTCCTACTTTCTCGTCTCTACATGCCCCAACCCTCCCTTTCGATCGACTGGCCCACACGAGCAATGTTTTCGAGGACCCCGCCACGAACGCTGGTCTTTTCTCCGATGGACGCGTGTCGTTTCTCCGCGAGACGAGGGTCCCTTCTTCGCGAGACGAGGTTCGCTTCGCCGTGGGACTATGGTCGTTTCTTGGTGGGACGAGGATTGTTTTGGCGCGGGGCGGGGTGCGGCGGGAGGACAGACCACTCCCAAGCGCACCGTTTGGCAGCAGCGGAGGTTGGGGTCCTGTCGGACCTTTTCTGGGCTAGCCAGTTTTTTTGTAGTCCGACAAGCTCGCTCCAACGGCTCGCCGAAATGCACCCTGCCCTGCAATCAATAAATGACAAATCACAAACGGCACAGCGGACACCGACTTCCGGCGAACCCCTACTTGACACGAACGCTCATTCATTTTTCCTCGGCACGATTTTGCCTTACGAACCTCGTTTCAACAGTCCTTTTCGATTTCGAAGGCTTTCTATGTTCAGCCTTCTAGGGTGGGGGGCTCTGTAGCGCCCTAAAAGAAAACTGCTATTTTTCATGTACAATTTAATTTTTGACCGATTGTACATTACTCCTTCTTGTTTTAATCTTCCTTACAACCGGCTCGTCACTCGACAGCCTTGTAAGTTCCAGCGCTCACGTGTTCGCTCTCTTCTCGCTTCATCCGTCCGTTTCTTATTGGTGCCCATCGAATACAGTCCGCTGTGTCCGACTCCCATTTACTTCTGATATTCGCGCTTAATTTCCCGCACCGTCTCGGACTAGTATTAACTAGTCCTACAACTCTTACTGAGTGTGGCAGTCGGTTCCAGATAGCTATGTAGCGAACTACGAAGTAGTTTGCGCGGTTGCAAAGTGAACTTTTGTTGGGGGAGAATAAATTCTCGGTTCCTTAGCTTTTATTCATTAACCTTTCTAAACTTTAACTGTCTACTTGAGCTGAAGCTGTGGTTGTATACTAGTTTGTAAAAGAAAAGTAAGTTCAGCTTCAGTCTTTGTAAGCATAGAGGCTCGATGCTCAGTAATTTACGTCTATCTTAATAGGTTTCTGGCGACGATTCACTCAAAATACTTGTAGTGAATGACTGCAGACGTTCCAGTGATAAGAGATCACTCTTGCTCATGTGACTGTCTGTGATCAGGCAGTACTCCAAAATTGATCGTACTGAAACCAAATACAGAGCTCGCTTGGCTCTTGGTAAGACTATTGAATTCTTGATTAAGCTTAAAGTACGTTTTGCCTTTGCTAACCGTTGTCGAGAGCAAGTTGAGAAGTCTAGTAGTTCACTGTAGCTTAAGCCTACGCCACGGACGGACTGAGTGATAGAGATTGGTTACCCATTTAAAGATAAAGTAGGATCGTACATCTATGACAGAGTACGCGGGACTTGTGCCCGGAGAATGTGATTAACCATTCATTTGACCAGAGTTCAAAGGAATTCAGATCCGTCTGAATAGTTTTGATGATTGTCTGCAGTTGTTCTGAAGGAAATGTGTGGACGATGTTCATGTCTTCCGCAAATAGAAACGGTTTATCAGATATGATTTTATCGAAACCATATTGATATAGATGAGAAAAAGAGGGGAACAAGTACGCAACCTTGCAGTATTCCACTCGTTATTATATGTGATTGTGATTCCAGCTTAGTTAGTAATGCAGTCTGAGTGCCACCCTCTAAGTAGGAGGTAAACCAAGCCAGGAGTGAGTCACGGACTGCAAATGACCTAAGCTTCTACAAAAGTCGTTTATGCGAAATCTACTCGAAGGCTTTGTGCATACCAAGGAAGAAGACCAGTACCAAGATTTTGGCATGTACAGCCGCCGTGATGTAATCTAAATAATTTAGCTAGCAGGCGTTACCTGAGCGTGTACTCACAAATCCATGTTGTTGGTCACCTGGGAGTCTGTGTGTCATAAGATAGTCAACGTGCTACTTTTTGATTACTATTTCAAATACTCTGGAAATGATGAAAGTGTGAGTGATGGATCGATATTTAGCCACTTCGTTTCGGGCACTGCTTTTGTGTTGTGAAATTATGATAGAATATTTGCATTGGGGTGGAGAATGGCTATATGATAGAGAAAGGCTGAACATTATAAAAAGTAAAATAGGGATGTCTTCGCCGCCATGCGTGAGTAAAATTTGGGGGAACGCCGTCCGGCCATGCAAAGGTAGAGGGTGGAACTGATTTTAGGGCGGATTTAACTGCGATATTTATAGTTTTCTCCGACAGTATGCGATCAGTGTAATTAGTCCGGTTGATATCTACAGGCTCCGGTCCGTTGATAAGTGAGGAAGCAAAATATTCACTGGACGCCTCACACATAAAAATTGGGTCCGTGATATCTACATCTTTGTGTCGGACTGAGATGGGGGTTTCAGTCGGTTATTTCTAGCATTTCGTGACTTTAGCAGTTGTGTGAGCGCGGGTGGCTCACAGCAGTTGCAAATTGCCAGACGCTCTTCAGCTATATGTGTGGCCTGTTTTCTGTAGCGATCTTCTTGCAAAGACTATTTATACATATGATCATGGAGAAGTTACCAGTCTTGGTAGACCTAGCTCGAAGTTGGTGTAGCTTGCGACATACGCTTGGTGAATGTGTGCAGGTGGTTCCATTCTCTAGAACTAGCATTCGTTTCAATGGCACATGTCTATACATGTTTAAAAAAGTTGCCAAAAGCTCTGACCTAGGCTCTTCGACATTTCTGGTCAAGAAAATATTATCTCACTTGAGAGACTGGAGAAGTCTGGAGAATTGAGACCAATCGATAGACCGGATGGGACGATATAATATTGTAGCGTTTCCATGGTTCCAGGTAGAGGTAATACAGCACTTAACAATGTTATGATCACTGCCCGGACGGACACATCAGCACATGAGAGGTTAGGAGTGAATACTAGATCCAGGCTGTTGTTCATATGTGTAGCAGAGGTAACTTGTTGTGTCCAACTTGTTATACCCATACTTGCTAAGAAGTCTGCGTATTTTTGAGGACCCGAGAGTGACTGCCACGATATTTCTGGCATGTTAAACGCCCTAGCAATAATCTCCCCTCGGGAGTAATGTGTTGAGGCGAACTGGAAGGCGTTCCTAAATTTAACAAGTGCGGAGTCGTTACAAGCTGGTGGGTTATAGAAGCAGCCCACCAAGAAGTCTAGATTGTTATAGGATGTCCTTATGCAAACAAAGTCATCAACTGAGCACAGATGCGAGTCAGTCAATTCCTCCACCCAGAGGTCATGTCGAACGTAAATAAAACAGTCCTCACCTCTACAGGCTAGACGGCTTTTATGAATTAGTTTATAGTATGGTGGTTGAATAAGCATGTTTGGTGTTTGGTCATCATGCGCAACCTCATCATACACGTTAGCTAGAGGTGGGAAACACCTCAGCTACTGTGCCGCAGTATATAGAAAAGGAGAAAATACGCGACTGGTGCAAGCCGGCTGAGCTACCGGTAACGGATGACCATCGTTCCGGTAAGCTACCAGCCAGCTACTATGCATCAAAAAAAATTACTATGCAAAATTATATAAGGCTAAATAGTGAGATCGTGGTTGGAGGGGACGGCTAAGAGAGATGGGCTGGGGCAAAAATCTCAGAGCACAAAGGTTACTGAGGTCGGCTCCTAGCCATATTAGCAAGTGTGTCCCACCAAACGTGATGATCATCTTTCGAACCCCAACCAGGAAGCCAAGAAACCCCAACCGAGACCAGCTCAGAAGTGAGGGCCTTCATTCCTCTCAACTAAGTCATCGCTTGGCCACCTCTCCTCTTCTTCCATCCACACCCCCTGGTGTGTAAACAACGCACGTCGCGGGAGTCGGTGGGCTGGCATGCGCAACTTGTGGCCAAGCCATCGGAGCCTGGTGCGTGAAATAACGGTGCTGATCGGTTTATTTCCTTTTCCTGTGTCGTAAACAAGGCGTCGAACACGCTCGTTGCTCACTCGGTGTTCCCACCAGATGTGAGCTAAATTGCGAAGGCACCGGTGGGCCAGGTTTCACAACCGTACAGTGGGGACGAACGTATCGCTTCATTGTACACTCTACCATTCATGGCGAGAGGGATGTCGCGCCGGCGCCATAAGTGGCGAAGGTTAGCAAAAGCGCCTCGAGCTTTTGCTATGCGATTCGTGATCTCATCTTCAATCCCACGGGCGCTGATACAACTTCCCAGGTAGTTGAATTTTTGAACGACTTCTAGCTGATCCCCACCACCAAGGGTCAGCGTAGGAGGCGGTCCAGACCAATCTTGGAGAAACGCTTTGCACTTCGAGGGTGCGAAGCTAAGCCCGAAGTGACGGACAGCTAGTGCTAATCTGTCCAGCGCCGCTTAGCACGTATGGGAGCTGTCACAGATTAGTGCAATATCATCAGCATACTCTAAGTCAAGAAGTCGTTCTTCTGGGAGCAGATCCACACCTTCTAAGTCGTGTCCTGTAAACGCGATTTTCATGACTTCATCAATAGCGAAGTTGAAGAGGAAAGATGACAGCAGGCATCTTTGTCTCACACCGCTGGAGATATTAAAGAGCGACGACAGCTTGCCATAAGCCCTCACTCTGCCCGAGCTACGCGCATATAATGCTCGGATAATATTTAGATATTTCTCAGGTACACCTTTCCTGAATAGATAGTCCCAAAGTGCAAATCTATCCACCGAATCGAATGCACCTTTGATATCGAGGAACACGACAACGGTGGGCCGCCCATATATGTGACGGTGCTCCAACAACTGACGCAAGGAGCAGATGTGGTGAATGCAGCCACGACCTCGACGAAATCCAGCTTGCTATTCACGAATCTGGCTTTCACGAGTGCCAGTCAGTCTGTGAAGGATGACAGAGGCAAGCAATTTGGAGGCGATGGAGATCAGACTGATTCCTCTATGGCTGCCGCATTCCGCTCGTGAGCCTCCCTTGAAAATTGGGACTATGACGGAGCGGCTCCAATCGGTTGGGACAGTTTCCTGCTCCCACAGTTTCACTAGTTACTCGTGTAAATCATCCACAATAGCAGGTCCCCCGAATTGGAAGAGGGCTGGAGGAAGATCATCTGGTCTAGCGGCTTTATTTAACTTCAACACTTCCACATCACGTTCAACTTCAGAGTGAGAGGGTGGATCCAAAGAGACAGCCTACGGAGCGAGGCGATCAGTGGCCGGCAATATTGTGACAATGCTGGCCGATTAAATTGCCTTTCAAGATGCTCAACCCAACGCTCCAAGCGTTTTGACAAGTTATGGATAGACTGTCCACTCTCGTCACAAATTGTTCACTAACACCAGGTCTCCTGCTGCCCGATTCCCCTATCAGCCGGTATAACTTACGATGGTTACCAAGGGTAGCGTCCATTTCCGTCTCTGAAGCACGGTGAGACCACCAGCATTCGCGGTCACTCTTCAGGCTAGCACGAAGTTTTGCCCGGAGCTCTTTGCGAGTTTCATTGTGTTCGCTTCCAGCCGGAATATGCCGGTGAGCACTGATAAGTTCCGGAGATGTGAAGAGACCCAATGTCCATGTTGGCGATTAGACATACCACATGAGGATTTTCCTGTTGCTAGTAAGTTCTGGAGAATATGAGACCAATGAGCTTCAATTGCATCCAGTGAGCGTTTATCTAACTCGCATGACAGCGTACTTTGATAGGCATTCAGAACGTCTGGCTTCGCAAGTTGGTTGGTGTCAATGCGGTCACAATGTCTTAGTGGGCGTCCGCCAAAGCGCATCCGCAGGTCAGCACATACAAGTGCATGATCGGTGTCAACACCTGTGCTCCAAATCGAGCGACAGTTCTGGACGCAGCCTCTCCATCGGTAACTTATCGCAATGTGATCGATTTGCGTCCATAGCTGGTTCGAAGCTGGTGGGCGCCAAGTCACCCTCCGGCAGGTGCTGTGTCGGAAATTAGTGCTATCAAGAAATAAGCAAGCATCATCCACAAAGGAAGTAACCGCTCACCGTTATCATTACCAGAGCCTACACCATGTCGGCCGCCCAGATGCAGCTCATAAGTGGATAATTTTCCAAGTTGAGCGTTCAGATCCCCGGCCAGCACTATAGTGTCCGAGCTTCTTCTGTGGCTAAGGAGCTCGTTCAGTTGATGATAGAAGTCGTCTTTTACCGAGTCATCGCTAGAGTTTGTCGGTGCATAGGCAGCGATAACAAATAGACACCTGATAGTCTCACGCGATTTCGAAGCTTTGAACGAGCCAGCCAATCGGACCGCACACATCCGGCTACTGATTGGAATCCAATCAACCAGAGTAGCTTCAGGCCAGGGACTCAGGGCAATACCAACAACGGCTTGGCCGGTGCTCGAAGCTGCATCGTCACCGGATAGACGCAATGAGAAAGTGCTGCTAGTGTCACCTGAAGGGGATAGTAGAGTGAACACAGAGCTCGAGTCTTGCAGGCTGGTCTCCGATAAGCAACAGATATCGATGGAGAGGGTCTCTAATGTTCGGACAAGTGCTGCCTGTTGACCGATCTGTAGCAGTGTGCGAACATTGAGACATGCCAATCTGAAGGAGGATCGAGGGCTGCAAATGGAAGCCGACGAACTGGAATGGACCGCTTGCTTGGACATGGGCCTGTTGACAGGGCAGGAATGACGCTCCGCGTTCTCATGTGAATTGAAACTAAAAGACAAACGACTATTGAAGCAAGGTGGGGGAAGGCCGAGAATTGGGGGTTGAAAACAGGGGGATAAAAGTGAAGCTGGTACGGGACGATAAAGGGGAAAAGCGTAAGAGGGGGAAATAAGAAGACGGGAAGGCTTGAGCAGTATCATCCAAACCCCCATCCACCCTGCTCGATGCAGCAGATAGGGCACCGTTGGTTATCCTCTGCGGTGGTCAGAGCATCAGCAATTTCTTTGAAGAGAGATTCATTGTGTTGCGTGGGCAGAATACTGTCAGATTGCCCAGGCCTAGACAGGAGAACGATTAGGGTTCTCAACCAAAGCCATTGGTTCAAAAATCTGACCGCAAGGCAGCGGGTTTGGCATTGGGCTAGAATGAGGCCGTTTTAAGGAATAGGGAGCCACCCTCATTCCAAACCCCAACCTGGAGGACCAGGAGGCTGAGTTTGTCTGGCCTCTAACCATTGACCAATCTGGTATGAGTGGCTCTGAAGGTGCAAAAATGCACCACCCATTATAGCTCAATGGATCACTGAGCACATAAGCCATCGCACCACGGTAAGGTCCAGCCTCATTGCGATGGTTGGTGTTTGGTCACTACACTAACTTTCAGTACTGAGTGGCAACGGGGAGTAAACAAGTGCAACCATGGGTTGAAACATGTGCATTTTGTTAAGAAGAGAACGGGCGTTGATTAGAAAGAATAGAAGACCATTTCGCGGCCTGGGAGATTATAATATGTTCCTGAGAAATTGCTGTAGTTCACACTGAACCGCGGATGTGCGTGAATTTAATTACACTAGCTGGTGGCTGGATGTGCTCTTGGGTGGCCCAACTACTTAAGAAACAGTTGAGACAGTTGTGTTGTCCGTTGGTCGCGAAAGATCTTGGGAAACTTGTTGACTGGAGTGGTGGCCTCAACCGGATACCATAAAGTGATTGTGGTTAGCCAAATGTTGGTGTTATATACACCTGGAGGTAGAATTGTGTTTGAGCAGTACAGCAGCTTGGCTACCGGCGCTGCATCTGGGTAAAGATGCTGTGTTAGAGTATGGCACGTTTGTGAACACTCTTTTTTGGAGGATGATGTCTTGGAGTCCATTGTGTTGACGTATACTGTGCTCTTCATTCAACGACTGGTTCACCTCATTTGGATTCTTCACATGCACTAATATTAAACAAGATTGCTTAGGGGATCTGCAGTTTAGTTTTTGCGCGCGTAGGCTAGTGGATTGGTCTATGCTTACGTAATCTGGAATGTTGAGTGCCAGTAGTGTGTGTACACACTATTTTACTCGTTTTGGTCTTATTGTTGAATCAGCACTACCAGCTAGTTCAGTAAGTGGTTTCGGTTTGTTGTAAGATATCGCTTCGCGAGGGGCACCTAGAATACGTGATGATGGTGTCTTAGCAATGTTAGTATGACACTGCATGGAACGATTACTTTTGTTATTTGGTGAATCCCCGTTCATGCGGGTAGGTGTCAGTGGTCGAGACAGATGTTTACTAAAGAAAACATTTGTTAGGTTTGGCATAGTTCGGATAGCAGCTAGCTTACTAATCATAGTAGTTAAAGTAGCGTGATATGTCGAATTCAGCCTAACTGGTACTGAAAAAGCTGGGATCCTCTTGGCCACTCTAATGGCCTTGACCAAGCTCGGTTTTATGCAGGATGCAGCGCAAAGAGAATCCGCTTCCCCAAGAATGTCTACAGAGTCTGGGATATTGAAGAATAGAACATTGTGGCTGACATTTTGGTGGAGAATTCTGGTACAACCCATTTGGGTGATAGCTTTCATGCGCGTAATTGATATGCTACTGGATTCAGGACTGATGAAGCTGGTATGGTGATGACTGTTGCCTAGTTTGTCTTGGGTCTGCGGTACCGACTAACCAATTGATCAAAGTTAGGCAGCTGATGTTCGGTGTTGCCCTCCGATTGGTGCTTGAGCTGTTATTTTCTTTTTATGTGAATCTAACTGACTATCACCATAGATAGATTCGTGTGTATTCGGCGAATGTCTGGAAATAACTAAATCAGTTCCACCACATTTTACTTTATTTTCCTCCAGCGACCACATTAGGACCCAGTTGACTGGACTGTGTCCTCTTTTTACCGTAAGTTGTATTCGCCAATGCTAACGGATCTTCAAGAATACTTAATTTACTAGATGAAGGTAGATAGGTGGTGTCAACCCTGGGTAGTACGTCATTGAGATTATCAGAGTCAGTGCTGGCATCATCATCCTCATCATCATCATCATCATCATCATCATCATCACCATCGTCATCACCGTCATCATCAAGCGCGGTACATCAGCCATTTGAACTGATGCTTCGCTGTCATACAACCATGATGACCTATGGAATAAAGAATAATAAGTGAGAGAGAAGGGGGACTTACCTGAAAACCTCAATGCCCTAAGCAAACATTCAGGGTCAAGGCGCCTACACCTTGTGTAGACAACATACCCTCACAAACAGCTGGCTATCGTGGAAAGATAAGGTGGCATCGGCGAGACAGCTTCCTTGCAGCTTTCACTGCCACACGTCATAATCAGCCATTACCCCGCAGATAATTCAGCACCAAACACACTTTAGACAGGCAATCCGATTAGGAGACGGCAGCAGATGCGCCACTGGTGTCTACTGCGAGTCATGTCCTGTAAAGTCTCGAGCCAAGCACAATGCGAGTCACATGGACATCAGCCAGGAAGGCGAGACGGACCAACGGCACCCAGTTTGGTCCTCAGTGACTTCATTTCACGCTGGCAAGTCAACTTTTGTGCACCTCGAGCTTTGCGCCACCCTACACCTGGTAGACTAAAAAAGACCCTCATAGATAAGCGATGACCTGGCGTACGTAGCACGTGCCAGAGCCAACGCAACTTATTCAGTGCTACCTGTTGTTCTAGGGAGCTAGCATGATTACCACCACCTAGTATTCCCCTACGCACATCATTCTTGCTGACCCGCTGCTGCCATCCGGCACCAGCAATCCTTCGTAGACGACGATGATCAGACTTGTAGATGCGTCAGATCTTCAGAACGAAGGGAACAACTCTCACTACCATAGAGCAGAACGGATCTCAATGTGGCCATATATACACGGCCTTTCGGACGGAGAGAAACTCCCTTCTGTCGCCAAGATGCCGCAGGTTCAAGAAGGTAGCTCTGGCCTTTGCAATGCCTGAGCTGACGTCAGTTTCTATGCGCCCATCATTGCTGATCCAGCTGCCAAGATACGTGAATTGATCAACCACCTCGAGTTCCTCGTTAGCAAGGGTCAAGGGGTTTTAAAGTGGCTGGTGGTCCTGCACCAACACTTTACAGTTTGAAGTTGAGAAGTGCATACTAAATAATGTGACCACTCTAGACAAGCTAGTCATGGTTAATTGTGCCGTCACAACATCGTCGAGAAGCAAGACGATATCGTCCACATAATCAAGATCAACTATTTTTTGATCTGTCGGCCGGTGGCCGAGTGGTCTGCAAGTTTGATTTGCAACCATAAGGTCACCGGTTCGAATCCGTGTAGGGGTGGGCGTCCTCGCGGTATACTCAGCCCGCGCGCGACTGGTTGTGGTAGCGCGGCAGAAAAACGCCGTCACGGCGGACAGTTGACACATTATATTTACTGTATTAAACTTTTATCAGGCAGCACTTCAACACCTACATCGTGAGTTTCCGCAATGAAACACTCCATGATAGAATCCACGACGAAGTTGAACAAAAATTGGGAATTCGGACAGCCCTGACGAACGCCACTTGGGGTATGAAAGCTATCCGATAGGGCACCGTAGACACTGACAATGCCTATAGTGTTCGACTACAGATCACGAGGTTGTTCACATATTTCGTGGGAACACCTTTCCGCGCAAGTACTGGATCGATCGACTGTATCGAAAGCACTCTTGAAATCGAGGAACACAGCTATTATCGGTCTGCGGTATGCGTGGAGCTGCTCTAGCAACTGCCGCAAAGTGAATATATGGTCAATACAGTCACGTTCTGGGCGAACAGAAGCTTGCTCTTCCTTAATACTAGATTCCCGTTCCGCAGTGAAGCGAGGAACGAGAATCGAGGCCAGTAAATTTTTCACAACTGGTATTGGATTAATACACCTGTGAATAGAACAGTTTGCGCGACTGTCCTTCTTGTATATTGCCACCATAATCGATTCGCTCCAATTAATCGGGACACGCTTCCTTCCAGATACGTTCAAATAGGGAAGTCAGTGCCGTGCAGAGGACCTCACCTCCATCCTTAAATAGTGCAGGTGGGAGGGAATCCGGGTCATCGGCACGAAAACGATTGAGGGCTGTGATCGCGTTTCGGACCTCGGCCTCCGACGGAGGCTTAAAACCAACCTTTCATGGCTCTTCCTGCATCACCTGAGTAGAAGGAGGTCCGGGAGCAGGAAGCTAACTGAACTGATGTTGAAAGTGTTCCGCTCAACAAGCCACACGGCGCTCTTTATTGTGTGTCAGTGCACCCGAGCCGTCTCTGATTGTCTCACTGATGCCTGATTTTCTGGGAACAGTGGTGCGGATCAGCTGGAAGAGCTTGCGGTAATTGCCTACTGCGCCTGCCTCCTCCGTTTCTTGAGCCCGAATGGTCCACCGAGCTTGTTTGTCAGCATGTAGGCTCAACTTTGGTTCACGCCTAATAGCCAGTCTGGTCACATGGTGCTCAGAGCCAGCCTGGAGGTGCCTTCTAGATTTCAACACGTTCATCGACTTCTCGGATATCCAATGACTGGTGCGGTTGCGAGTGATAGTGTCACAAGCAAATGCTCCTGCTTTCTGCCTGGCGGCTGAAATCCCATTCCACTGAAGCTCAGTGTCGTTAAAACAAGACAGCGAAAGTTCGGTACGCAAAGCGTCTTGAAAGGCTGGTCTGACCGAGGGCTGAGATCGTTTCACAGTTGCCAGTCGGAGGAGACGCATGGTGCGCCTCCCGGTAATGTTCATGGAGAAACGACAGCGTACCAAGGCATGATCAGAGTCAACGTAAATAATCAAGTATGAGCGACAATCCAGGATGCAACCACGCCACCTGTAGCTTATGGCTATGTGGTCAATTTAGGTCCATCGCTGACCAGCTACAGGTGGACGCCAAGTGGCACTTCGGTGCCCATTGTGTCTAAACACAATGCTACTAAGAAACAACTGATGCTCCGAACACTGTTAAAGCAGACGCTCGACGTTGTCAGTCCGTTCGGAGTTAGGCTCAAAATTACACCCAGTTGGGCTTCTGAAGGGCTCAGACGCCCTACTTGTGCGTTCATATCCCCTGCAAGTACTATAATATCTGAACTAGTAGCACTGCGTAATAGCGCATTCAGTTCGTGATATAATGTGTCCTTGACAGCATTAGAACTGCAGTCGGTTGGAGCATAAGTGAAAATCACGAACAAACAGCGTTTTATACTACTTCGTGAATCAACCTTAGCTGATGTCGTCAAACGGGCTGCACATAAACGGCTGTTCACCGGAATCCAATCAACCAACGATGACACAGTGTTGGAGCTTAGAACGATACCTACACCAGCTTGACCTGTGAGTGCTGCATCGGCGCCTCCGGATGCGTGCAACCAATAACGAGAGGATAAGCCGTGTGCAGTTAATTCAACAACCCCGTTAGGGTCATTGATCCTACTTTCGGATACACAACAAACATCAATACCAAGTGTGTCCAAGGTACGTGTGAGTGCAGCCTGTTGTGCTTTTTGTCTTAGAGTGCGAACGATGAACGTTACCATGGAAACGGGAGAGCTTGGCCTCATAAGGTACTTTTGCCCATAGGCTAATTTTGATGGGTGACTCCTCAAATTCGTGTTGTGTTTCAGTTGTAATAGGTAACAGCAGACATGGATGGGTTCCTTAGAATCTGGTAGAATACAATAAGGTTGTCACGTAGGCGCCAGTACCGGCCACTGTATAATTTTAGGGGCCTCCGTCTAAGTTGATAAGGTAGGTTGAACAACCCTTTGACGTGCTTCTTGGCTGGTCGCTGTGGAGTCTCGAGCGCTGCGAGGTCTTCTTTGTGCCGGGGCTGCTACACTTGGATCGCGTATTCCACATGTGGCCGCACGTAGGTGTTAAGCAACTGCGAACAGGCAGAGGAATCAAACAGCCCAAATGCCCTTCGCAGCATGCTGCGTGACGCCTTCTCCGATTATTCTAAGCAGCTCAGATCAGCCTGAACTAGGACCCCACGGTCGTGCGCCTGGGTGGCGGTTTGCAGGACATGATCTCCAGGCTTGTATGTAATGTTCTGCTGTTGACGAATGTAAACCACCTTCCATTTCCTCGAATTGAACTGAAGCAAATTGTGGAGTGACCACGCATATGCTCTGTGCAGGTCTCGCTGAAGTGCACTGTGATCTTCTGGGTCGACGACCGCCGGCCACATCCTAACATCGTCACCGAACATCAACACACCTGAAGTAATCAAACGCGTAAGCTCGTTAATGAGCAAGAGAAACAGACGCGACCCAGAACTCAACCTTGTGAAACTCCACATTCGACATAAATCGGATCGGATATCACACTTGGAGCTCTTAGCTGCAGTTGCCGATCCTGCAGGAAATTCCTGATCCACCCAAAGACTGGATCACCAACTCCATAGCTTTCGAGCCTGTGAAACAGAATGCGATGGTCCAGTCGATCGAAGTCTTTGGGGAAGTCGAGATAATTGACGCCTGTCCCTCTGCCTGTATCGGCCGCTTACGTCCAAATACCGTGTGCAAGCACTGGGTAGTAGTGCATGAACTGTGTTGGCGTAAACCGTGTTTTTCGAGTGCTATGATGTTGTGGCGTTCTAGATGGTCTACTAAAGCCTCAGCGATGATTGACTCCCTCACCACTGAGAGTACTGGGAGCAGGACCACTGGGCGATAGTTGGCGGGTTCCGAGGGATTACCGCTTTTGAAAATTGGAGTGATTACGCCATGTTTCCACATGGTAGGCACTATTTGTTTATCCAATCACGTTTGAAAAAACCTGCAATGGTCGTTGCCGTCCCTCGTAGCTCGGTTGTCTCAACGACGGACTGGCGACAGTCGAGTTGCGTGTTCGAGTCCTACCAGAGTGTGATGGAATGCACACTGCTGGCGATTCCCGAAAGGATGAAACGCGTGTACAGTGCTTTTGCGAACATGTGACGACTGCCTGAGTGAGTCTAGATGTGACGAATTTCTACTTATTTGTTAATATAAGTTGGAGATTACACATGTCAAGGAGTATGGCTAAGCTTAACAGATTCGCTAAAGTGGACCAGAAGTTTAGCCTGGCTACCGCCTCGGTCAGATGCCCAGGATTGGGTTGGCGAAGGATCATGTGTAACAGTGAGATCTGGAGTGCCTGCTAGGAGATGCAGCGCGTGAATTTACCTACGCGGTTGTACCAGGTGATGTTTGAGGCACACCTTTGAAAAAGGCAACCCTTAGATGGTCGATGGACACTGTTATTCGGTGACGGTTTTGGTCAAAGGTAAAGTGCTCAAGCGTTCGCTGAAGAACTCTGTAGGGCCCTATGTATGGAGGCTGAGGAGGCTGAAGCACTGCGCCTGTTCGGACGAAAGCCTGAGTACAGGTTGTGAGTCCACTGTGCATTTACACATCTCTGTTCTGCTCACGAGGAGGGGTCGGGCACAGCATGCGCATGCGCTGAGAAAGAAAGGATATCTGGCGGATGAATACATGATGGCGAGGGAAGTGAAATGAGCTCTCCTGGAAGCGTAAGTGTATTGCTATAGACTGGTTCTGCTGGTGCGCATTGCAATTCAGCTTTGATGCTATTGCGAAGACCTAAAAGCACAACCAAATGTTTTCGCTCCAGCCCGGGTCTGAAGTGGCACAGTGTAATAAATTATGCTGTCGGTAAAATAATGCGACTAGGCCGTTAGTTGCTGGGTGATATACCGTCGTGCGGATACGCCGGCAGCCATAGAATATATCAAATTGAGAAGGTTCGGAAGGCGTTCCACGGTCGGTTGTGATGGTGAATTGCTATCCATAGTGAGACAACCAATGGTCCATGCAGGCACTGATGGCAGTTTTAGTCGCGCATTCTGGTACTAGGATGGCTTATCATCATCTAGTGTGACGGTCGATACATGTCACTATGTATACGAATTCGCAAGAAGGAGGTAAGTGTCGTATCAAGTCCAAGTGTATGTAGGAGAACCAGGAATCCGGAGAAGAGAATGAGCCTAGAGTTCTGCGGGTGTTTCAGTGTACCTTGAAGCGCTGGCAGTGGACACAAGCTTTAGCTCAATTATAAACATTTTTGTTCACGCTTGGCCAAACAAACCTCTGGGTGGCCAATTTCAAAGAAGCGCGCATACCAGAGTGTGATATTGTGTGGAAGGTGTCGATTACTCTGTGTCTGAAAGAGGTGGGCATAATAGGTCTCGGACAACCAGTGAAAAGGTCACAAAGTATAATTCCATCTGTGGTATGGAGAGGAACTGGCAGTGCAGTGGACTGTAAGGTGCACCTTGGGCCGATGCCATGGCACCAAGATCGACAGTAGGCAAGCAATGAAGAGTGAAATTGACGCGAGAGAGAGCAGCAGCTACGGGGTAGCGACTCCTGAGACATGAAATCCGTTAGCAGTGAAATGCGTGACAAAGTCTGGGTGTCTGGTTTCCCGTAATGAACATTTGTCGTAAGATGAGTTGAAGGTGAATATGAAAGGCCTGGGAGCAGTGTAGACCAGGGGTTCTCAACCTGGTGGTAATTACCCCCAAAGGTGTAAAATGACATTTTACAGGGACTAAGTATTTGTGCGATGATTGGGTCATCAAGCAGTCTCATAATAAGCTTAATAACAAGGGTATCTGTATCAGAAGAATGTCGCTAACTACCTATGCACATTTGATTAGCCATCAGTGACCAGTCATTAATCACTGCAACTAGGTGACGCCTCTATCGGCTCCCGCGTCTATCGTTGTTCTTTTGAGTCAGGCAGTCGTTCGCCGGGTCGAATTATGGAGTCGATTGCAAACTATTGGAGCATCGGTCCAACGACCAAGGTAGCGCGCAATTATTTACAAGTTAGAATGGTCAAAACGGGCGACGAGTGTTGTTATGACGTATCGTTACAGGGTTGTGGTGGGAAGCTATCATGCAGGAATGACTTGGAATGGATGAATGCAACACATGAAAAGTCACTGACTTCTGCTCTTGTTTGATCAGGAATCACACACGAAAGGGTTATAAAAGGTCTTGAACGGAGATAACAGCAGACCTTTGTAAGTGCACAAAAAAGCTGTCTTTGGGGTCACAAAATAGGCAGAGTAAGCGGACTGGACGCCAGTGAGCATTGGGTGGTGGGTTGATCACATACAACGGTTGTTTTTGACAAGAAGCCATAGCAGGTGAGTGATTTAATTCAGTGGTTTTGGGATAGATAATAATGAGTTTATCTACAAAGGTTTACGACAATGTCACCTACATTAAATCAGGAAAAGTTGCATATATATATATATATATATATATATATATATATATATATATATATATATATATATATATATATATATAGACCTATGCTGAGGCTGGTGTTGCATTCTTGATGCTTCTTCACCGCAATTGGACTGAACCAACTTAGACTTAAACTAGGTCTTTTTAAGCTGGAGAAATTTCATTCCACTTTATTTGGTTTGTTCTGCCTACCTCAATACTTTTCTATTTACTGGCCACGTTGCTTACGCTAATTGCGCTTACCTTCGGTAACTTTGTTGAGTGTTGTGGCATTTTTAACTAACTCGTGGACATTTCTTGCTTATCGCGGATTCGTTGCTAACCAGCTTACTTCATATGGTAATTTAGGGAAGAGTTATGCCACCGTATCTGTATGCATGATTGGATTTATTTTATTCCATCTTGTCCTTTCAAGTGAATGGCTGTTGCTTGATATCCCCGGTGTGGCTGCGCTTGATGTGCATGTTGTCAAGGTGCCTACCTGTCTATTACCCACTACCTCGTTCATACTGGCTCCAGGAGACAGTTTGTCGTTGCTGGAGAGGACGGGGTGCACGGTTCTTGTGGCCGTGTTAGGATCAAAGAGTGGTTCCATGCACTCAGTGTGGAGCGGACTACGGTCCAGCCACCGCCTTGTGTGCGCTTGATTCCCCAAATACAGCGTGCTTGTGTTTGCCTGTGAAGGAGTGTGGGCCGGCTCCGTTGATGCAACGTTGTTCCCATCCACATGCCTCCCGGTCTTATTCCTTCGAGTTTACACTGGATATGGGGTGTGTGATGGAGCTGTGGGTGGTGCAGCGCAAGCCATCCATGGTCCCTCTGTAGGCGCAGGCGTCCTGTGGCTGGCCACAGTGACAGGCAAATCCGAAACCGGATGCCGCCAACCATATATATATATATATATCCCCATATATATATAACACCTAGCTGCCTAACGTTTTGCAAGAACCATGTCTTTTGAAAAATGTGGTCCTACAAAGAAGCTTTTCTGCAGTGAAGTTTCACCAATTTTGTCGAGAAATATGTCGAGTAGCCGCAATGTGTTTTGTGCAAAAAAGTGTTCAAGGCGGAGGGCACGAAACCCAATAAATTTAAAAACGACTACAAACGAAGTCATTCTCAGTTAATAGGAAAAGATAGTTCATTCTTCTAACGGAAAGAATTTGCGCTTAATAGTTCGCGCCCGGATACATCGGGCTCCTTTTTTCAGTCAGCTGAACCTGTTGTTGAAGCTTCGTATTGCATCGCTCTTCAGATCGCCCGAAACAAAAAACCGCATACTTTAGGTGAGGATCTCGTAAAATGTTGCGTAATGGAAACCGTAAAACTTCTTCTTGGAGAGCAGCATGCAGAAAAGATAAGTACGATATCACTTACGAAAGACATCATCTAAAGTCTTGCCGAGGATATAAAGCAAGAATATGTTAAACACGATGCTCAACAAACTGAAGTCGTCGCTTTTTTGGAATACAGATAGATGAGTCAACCGACGTCGCATCTTGTTCCCATCTTCTTATGTTCGGTACATAAAAGCCTACGGCTTCGAAGAAGAGTACTCGTTCTCAGAATTGTTGTGCACAACTTTATGTGGCGAAGTGGAATTTCGAATAGCGAAGACTTTCGCAGAGGACAAGTATCTGCAGTGGTCGAAGAAATTGAGTATCTGGGCAGACGAAGCACCATCCAGGTTGGGCATCCGTACTGGATTCCAAACATTAGTCCGAATATTTGCTCCGCACGCTACCTTTAGGCACTGCATCATACATCATTATGTTTTAGCAGTTAAAGCTCTTTCACCAACTTAGTGAAAATAGTAAAAGTCAACCTCCGTAGTACGAGCTATACAAGAGTTTTCAAAGAGTTGTGCAATGAATTTGGAGGCAAATTTGACATTCTGTAATTGCACACAGAAGTGCGTTTGTTATCACGGCAGGTTGTTGCACCGAGTGCTCGAGATTTGAGAAGAAATTACAATGTTTCATGAAAGGAAGGAGCTGCATAAAGACAAGGGGAAAGGGTTACACATCATGATAACAAACAACAAATTTATTTCAAAACGACCTGATGAGACCAAACAAATACGAAACCATTGGTCATAGAGTGCAGGGATGGGAGAGAGCCACACCAAAACCCTGCATTCCGGTGACGGTCCCAGTGACCGTATTGGTAGAAGCTGACGTCAAAGTCAACCGAGGACACGCTAAAGATTGCGTGTCACAATCCAAGACACACGGCGGGCGCTCCAGTGCCCGAAATCAAATAGAAAGGGCCCAGTGTATTGGCCGTGAGCATGACACTTTCCTTCTCCTTTTACTTTGGACCACTCCGGTTAGATTGGTATCGATCGACGGGTCGGCGTAACCTAGATGAACGGCGCCACTGCTGAGCCGCCGGTTGGCCTGAGCTTTGAGACTGCTGCGCATTTGTTAACTCAGGACGCGTCATCTGGCGGAATTGAAGCGAAAGGATGGCGGACGAGATCCCTGTGTTGAGTAACTACTCTGCCTTCAGGTAAAACCACCTCCGTATGTTGTCCCGCAAATTCGTACAAAGCCCAAGACTGTCACGCCGTTTTGTTGGACAACTTGACGTAGTCCAGTTCATTCTTGCAGAACCTTCGATCGGAAGCCCTCTGGTTATACCCAGTCTTACATTTATCCTGCTTAACCACGGCACGTAGCCTCTGGCCAGGAACCAGAAGATCAAGCCGTGTTCTCAATCTGTTCCCAAAACCAACTCGCCCGGGCTCTTCCCAGTAGTTTCGTTTGACGTGATGCGGTAGCCAAAAAGAAATTTCTCCAAGTTCGTTCGCAGTAGGGCAGACGCTAGTTTCCGTAACCCGTTCTTGACCATCTGAAAGGCCCTTTCTGCCAACCCGTTTGTAGCTAAGTGGTAGGGAGCGGATTTCACATGATGTATGCCATTCCTTGTTAGGAGCTCTTGAAATGCTTGACTATTAAATACAGAAGCATTATCTGTTACCAGCGAATGTGGTACACCCAAGTTATCGAAACACGTCCGCATGCAAAAATGGTAGTCTCCGAAGTGGCATGTGCAATTGAAAACTTCGACCTAGTTCGAGTAAGTAGCTAGCAAGAGGAGAAATACCGGTTCACCCAACGGGCAAAAGAAGTTTGCTTAAATGCATCCCTAAGGTTTACTGAGCCATTTCTAAGGACCAAGATATACCAGACAGGCGTTCCTCTAAGTGCTTTGACACATGTCGCAGTGTCTCATCAACTCTACGATATCTATGTCGATATTAGGCCACCACATAGAGGATCGCGCAAGTGCCTTCATTCTAGTGATTCCTCGATGCGTTTCGTGTAGTTCTTGTAAGATGTTCAGTCGCCACCGTGATGGCGTGATCGCTCTAGATCCACGTAGCAGACACCCATCTTCGAGACTAAGCACTGTGCGTCGGACAAAGTAGGGTATTAGTTGCGGTTCACAGCTATAAGGCCATCTTTGCGAGATTAGACGTGAACTTGACTGATCAGAACTTTTCCTTATTCCTGATTTTTCAAAGATTTCCGATTCAACAATAACCGCTCAAACGCCAGTATATGCTCATTCGAGCAATTTTGATCACGCATTTTTAGTGCACGAACTTCCTCGAGTGTACTCCTAACGGAACAACTTCTACCGTTGGCTTTCAAATTTTGCTGTGTTTCGGCGCAATCACGCGCTCCCAAATTGCGTCGCCTTTCCACCTACTTCAAGGTTCTTGAAACAAACGGAAAGCGATCTCTACAGAAACAGACCTAAACCAACCCTATCGGTAGCTGCATAAGGCGGCTAGAGTCAAGTACATCTTCCTTCACTGTTTTCGTTGAATGAGTGTCCACTTTGCATCAAGAACCGCGTTCTATCGAACGCACACCCACTTCTTTTTTGGCCAGAATGGTACGTGTACGCCTACTGGGACTTGCGGAGAAACACGACGCGGCACTCCAAGGAGTTGACCTGTGCGCAGAGTGATCGGCAGCTGAAAGATAATATACAACCTTTGGCGAAATTAGATAACTGGATGTGCCTAAAATCCGTTTGGTTTATAATGAACATACTACATGAAACGGAGATCTTTTTGTACCACAATATAATTCTCCTGCACATTAGATAGGTTTTACAAGCTCTGAAAACCTACTGATTAACCACTAAAAATGCTCGTTAGCTCTATCAAAACGAGAAGCTTCACCCTTAGTTTAACCAGGAGACAGGAATCGAATGAAAGGCCCGCAAATTTCCTTGCTTATAGCCCATCGGTAAGCACTGTAAAAACGAATGGTGCGTCCTCCGCAAATTCAGCTGACAAGAATCTTCGGTTTGCAAAACATAAAACGACTAGTACTCTATGTCACCGAAACTCCTTAGCTCCTAAAGTCTGTAAACATGTCATATGTTAATGTTCAGCAAGTATTATTGATGTATCCACACTGGCGAATAGAACTGCATTACTAGAGGAGCATTTAAATGAACACAATGTATAACTTTTGCGGATGGATTCTCTCACGGACACCATGACATCTGTTTCCTATTTACTTCATCCACCATCTAACACAGAGCAAAGGCGTATGAATGGGGCAATGAACTTCCTAAATTCTGTTGCATACGGGATAATTGAAAAATGCAAGCGTACCAAAAGCGTTATTGTCCACAATATATCGAACAACATGTACCTTACAACTATCAGGAATGCGGTTGCAAAGACTTACGGCATACCGATAAACGATATTAATTGCAATAGACTAAAGAAACAATCTCTACACCATCCATTGTTGGGTGGCGCCTGGGATACTAGTCGCTAATCAATAACACATAAGAGACGAATCAGATACGGAACGGTATAGAAGTTGGGTGCAATTGAACCCAACGTGGATTGCGCAGGCTACAAAGGTAGGAAGCGTTGGAACAACAGCGAGAAATAGTGTAGCACTGTACTCATCAAAGCAGTTTGTGAAAACGGAAGTGCCGTCAGGAAAACAAGTGGGCGTTTTATAGGTTAAAACAACAGTGAAATCCAAAGATTTAAAATACTAAGGTGTGTTTTCAGGTGCACTAAATGGGCCTCCCCAAGAAGGCTGAAAGAGGAAAGCATTCGATGGAGCTGTCAGTGGGGGAAACGGGAGGTGAGGATGGGTGAGAATGGTAAAATGGGCTTGAACACGGGCTTTCAAGATGGGGTGTGCAGCATAGTTCGCTGGGTCTAGTCTTTTGTTATTTTTTATTTATGATAATTGTGTGGACTAGAGTGCATCATCGGTGGGTCGTCGGGGCAGGCTGGGCAGACCGCAAAATACTGGCTAGTCCAGATAAAGGACCGACAGGACATTTCCTCCGCTACAGCCCCGACGGTGCGCTTAGGTGATGTCACGCCCCCATCGCATTCCAATTCCTGGTCTTTGACCCACAAAGAAATCCGGGCTTCCTCATCGGCAATGCGTAGCCAAGCGCTTGGGGACCAGGGCGACTGACAGTTCCTTGGGTCGGGAAAGGCCCTTAAGCCGGCTGATGCATCACTCTGGGGTAGCGTTGAGCCGGTTGGCGAGTCAATCCAGGGTATAGTTGGAAGTTCCAGTAGTTGGGTTACTCGAAAGTAGAACTCAGAGGGGTTGGCAAGGGTGGGGAAAGTGGCTTGACGCCGGAGACGGAACATGGCATGTATGATAAAAGCCAATACGCTTTTTAGGTTTTCAACATGTTTTGGTTTTTCTTGATTTTACGACACGTTTGTGGATGAAGCACAAGATTACCACTAAAGACGAAAAAGGCGTGCTAACATAAACAGCAAACGTCTACAAAATTTGACAACGGACCAGACGTTTGACCTCTCTACCATGTCGGTCGGTTACCTTGGGTTAAGGCAGGGTAGGTTAAGGGTCAAGGGGAACGGAGGGCTGAGGTTTGTCCAGTGCTCGGAAATCACCGCAGGTACGGGCGTTTGTATGTTGGCATCCATATGAGTTGCAAGTGCTTCCTCAAAGATAGTCACTTTGAGGCGGTCGATGAACCCCGTTGTTCGGTGACCATTCTGGTCTAAGATGAATTGTTTCGTAGTCCGTTGCAAGACTCCGCAAGGGCTGGTGTAGGGAGGCTAGATGGGGCGCCCCAAGGAGTCAGTGCAGAAGAAGACGTGAGTGCAAGTAGAGTCCACTGTGCTGTTGCACTTCCGTAGCCTGCTCACGGGGTGGAGTCGGATGTAGTAAACGCACGCGTTGAGCTAGAGAGGACGCAAAGTTAGGCTGAGGTATCCCGACGATGCGGGAGGCGAAACGAATTCTCCTGGCAATTTGAACGTTGTTCCGTAAACCAGCTCCGCTGGTGCACATTGCAAATCAGCTTTGATGCTGCTGCGAATGCCTAAGTGGAAAAGAGAAAGGTTTTCGCTCCAGCTAGGGTCGGAGGAGGCGCAGAACGAGGCGTTTAACCGTCTATGGAAACGTTCGACTAAACCGTTGGCTGCTCGTGATAACCTGTGGTATGAGTGCGGCGGCTGCCTAAAAGCTTGCCGAATGTATCGAATTGTGAATGCTCGAAGGGCGTTCCACAGTCAGTTGTGATGGCGCGTGAGCCTCCGTAGTGCCAGACCCACCGATTTAAGAAGGGCCGGATAACAGTCTCATCTATACAATCGGTTACGGGAATGGCTCCTGACTATCTGATGAGGCGGTCAACACATGTGCGGATGTATATGAATCCTCGTAAAGGAGGCAAGAGACCTACCAGTTCTAAGGGGGCGTGCGAGAAGAGAGAGTCCGGGGCCGGAAATGAGTCAAGAGGACTTCGGATGTGGTAATGTATTTTGGAGCGTTGGCGTTGAAGGCAGACGCGAGGCTAGGTATGAAAAAAATCTTTGTTTACGCGTGGCCGAACGAAACGTTCAGTGACCAGCTTCATAGGTGCACGGATAGCGAAATATGATAGTGTGTACAGTGTGTCGAAGATTGTGTATCTCAAGTAGACCGGCACGAGGGTTCTAGGACAACCTGTGGAAGTGTCAAAGAGGATAATTCCTTCCATGGTTTGGAGAGGAACTGAGTGCACATACAGTAAAGTGGACTGCAGAGTACATCGTATGTCTTCATATTGAGCCTGAGCCGATGACATGGCAGCAAGGCCCACGGCAGGCAAAGACAGGCTAGTGAGCTTGACGCGTGAATGAGCGTCGGCGACGGGATTGTCGACACCTGAGACATGACGTACGTATGCAGTGAACTGCGTGACAAAAACTACATGTCCCGTCTCCCAGGGTGAGTATTTCTCGGGGGTAGAGTTGAAGGCGAAGATGAGTGGCTTGTGCTGGGTGTAAACCCTAAACGTGCGGCCTTCAATTGTGTGCCGAAAGTGACGACTCGTTAGGTAACTGGCGAGCAGTTCACTGTTTAACGTGCGGTAGCGGAATTCCGCTGGCTGCGGACGTTTGGAGGAGAACCAAAGGGTTTGCCGTTGCCCACCTACTTGTTGCAGGATGACGGCTTCTACGAGGCATCAGTCCGAGGCATTAGTCGTGATAGCAAGGCGTGCAGTCGGTTCGGAATGAGCAAGCAGAGCTAGTTTGGAGATAGCATTCTTGAGCTCGGTGAAAGCTGTCTATGCCGTGTCCGGTAAGCAACTTTACATTCATTCCCTCTGAGTAGGTCAGTCAGAGGCTACATGAGATGAGCGCAGCGCGGAATTAAATGTCGATAGTATTTGACCAAGCCACAAAATCGACGGAGGTGCTTGAACGAAATCGGAGCTTAGAAGTCCACAATTGCCTGAATCTTATCACAAAGGAGTTCGATACCAGACCATGAAAGTCTACTGTTGATTTGCCGAGTTCGCACTTAGTCGGGTTGACTGTGACACCTTGTTGGGTCAAGCGCCAGAAGAGAGCTCAAAGATGCTCTAGGTTCACTTTTTCCGATCAGTTGGCTGCTAAACTGTCATCGAGGTAGGAATACGCGAAGTCTAGGCCACCAGTGATGTCGCGGATAAAGCGTCGGAAAGTTTGTGTGGCGTTGCACAGTCCGAAAGAAATCTTAGAAACGCAAACAAGCCGAAAGGAATGATGAGGAATATTTTAGGAATGTATTTTTCTTCTACTGGTTAGTGATAGGCGTGAATCGGACCGATTTTGCTGAAGATCGTCTTACCTGTGAGCCTTGTGGTAAGGTCCTGCGTGTGTGGAATAGGATATCTATCTGGGACGGTTAGCCGATGGAGTGCGCGGTAGTCACCGCAACAGCGGCAGTCACCGGATTTCTTAGGGTCCATCTGCACAGAAGAGAACCAAGGGCCGTCTGAAGGGCGGATTATTCCAAGTTCGAGCGTGTGATCAAACTCCGCGCTAGCTACCTAAAGTGTTTCGGGTAATAGTTGGCGTGGACGATATGAGACGAGTGGACCGTTGGTCCGAATGTGGTGCGTGACCTAGGATGCTCAGGGCAAAGCTGCGTTCATTGGCCTAACTATCTTGGAGTACTGGGAGAAGTGGATGACATAATCTGGTGTGATGTGGGGAAAGGGCTACACCGGAGTGATATCAGCGTTGATGCCACGTACACTGAGTTTTGTCGCAATGTCAACTATCACCTGGCTTTTTGCATCGACCAAGAGGTGGAAATGCCTGCGAAAGTCAATGCCGAGGATGGAAAAGAAGGCTGCAGCAACAGTGAGTACGCAGCTAACCGTGCGCCGAAGACTTAGGTCCGGGGTAAGCGACCGTTGACCGAGGGTGGCTATTGGTGTACCATTGTCAGTACTTGGGCTTGGCGACGGAGAAGCGGTAGACTCACCTGGCATTGGGGAAGTGACGCTGACTTCCGACTTAGTATCAACTAGAAACTGGGTCTCAGAATCATAATCCCTAACCTAGATGAGATGGCTTTGAGTTTTGCCGACGGCGTCCGTGGCCATTACAGGACCACGTGGCGGACCGCCTGTAGCGGAGTAGCTACATGGCTGTATGCACTTACTGGCTTTATTAATGAGACGCGAGTGCTAAAAGCAGTAACCTGGGTGATCGGGTTTTGTGCGATGGGGCGATGATCCAGAGCAGCTGCTGTACTTACGATCTAACGTGAGCTTCTCGACCTGTCGCTGAAGCGACGCTATCTGAGATGATAATTCGTCTATTGCCGACGGCTGGCTAGTCCCGGGTGTCGATGTGGTTGTGCCAGCACAAAGCTGCTTAGGTGCTTTGATTTTAGTCTCAGGGTGCCTCCGTTCGACGAAGCGGTCTGCTAGATTTGCAATTACTATGAGTGGCAGGTCACTTGCTACTGCAAGGATGGGCTGAGTGCTTTCAGGGAGGCATTGCATCCACAGCTCGCTGTGAATACCTACTGCATAGTTGTACGTGCCAATTAGCTGTTGCATTTCGCGCGACAAGGCTGAGGGCATCCTATCTCCTAGTTGCAGATCACTAAGTAGTCGCTGCAGATGGACCCTGAAGGAAGGCTTGGTTCGCTGAATAATTGCCTTTTTACCCATGGATAAACAAGAGTCTCTATAATTTTGCACTGGTGGTACCAGATTTCGTTCTAGTTTTTCGTCTCTTGTATAGGTACACAAAGAAGAGACAGGATTTTTACAATCATCCAATTTCTCGTCATTTCTTATGGAATTACCTTGGATTTACAGTCTAGACTACGTATACTCCAGTGAGTTTACCGGTGTAAATCCAATTTTGCCAACAACTTCTTATATTTTGTAGTTTCACCATGACCATCCTACGTGACTTTTTAAGAATTAGCACTTGTTACCCGTACGAAACCATTGTTCTATTGTATTTCAAAACAAGAGGGGGACAAAATCTCATGTCTATCACCTACGATGATATAGTATGAGGAAGGCTGATTATTGATGGCGAGATTAGAAGAAATCCTACGCACGTAAAAATGCATTTTAGGTGCAAAAACCAAAACAAAGGATCATTCTCCCAAAAAGGTGAAGGGGCTAACCCCTGGTAGCACATGTCCAGGTCCTGTCCAGTTCAGCATCCTAAACGTTCCTATGAGGTCATTAGGCTAAACTGAACAGGACGTATTACCGTGAGACGGCTAAAAAGGGTTCCTGTCCAGTTTACGTTGGACCAATGAAGATGATGCTAGCGTTGACCAATAGAAATTCACCACTATGCGTGACAATCCGGTTGGTCCAGATCCCGTCATTGCCTCCCATGGATATCCGAATACGGACAACGCACTTGAACGCACTATGCGCCTAACGAATATATGGACGGCTCGGACCTAGTGTTCACCCGGTACCAGTTGCGGTAGTTGCTGGACTTGGGAACCCACCTAGGCGGCGACTCAAAGCTGTTGGTCAGAAAAGGAAACCACTCTTCCCGCGCACCTGACATCACAAGGCGAAAGAAAATTAAAACCGAGGTATAGGAATGCTATATATACATGAAGGGGTGCAGTACAACGAACGTTAGTAGCAGAAAGCGGCATAGTCAATATTCTTAATCCGTTTCCGCGAGTGTCAACGTAGGAGGCTAAAGATTTGCCTAAGGAAGCAGGGGACTCACCTCATTCGCACTGCATACTTTAGTTTGCTCAACCGGCGGTCTTTTGTGCCGTGCAGAATGCAACCACGTTTTGATGTGCCATGTAATGTCAGCATCTGAGGCTGCATCACCCATGCGTTGCCGAATGAGGCCTTGGTAGTTTGTATGGATTACTGCATTTCAACCTACCTTGTACAAGGCCGTTCATATTTGTTCGCCTGAATGCAAACGAACTTCTGGTGCCGGAGTAATTTATCTCCGCGGCAACTGATCTTGTCATTAGCCGCTCCATGGTACCCCGGACGATGAGTTGTATGTTATCACCGTGCACAGCACATAAATGGTTGACCTAAAGTAGTTGAATAATAAGATGAACTTACGACTCTGAGTTTGAAATCGGGGTCCTTCAGCCGTACATCATATCTCTTTAGCTCACTGAGAGAGATGCATGGCAGAGATAGTCCCGGCGCAACACTTTGGGATTGTTGCGTAGGCAACAGTATTGATCATGAGAGCTTCTACTGCGCTAATCGCATGGGGAGATGGCCTATCCTCTAGATACTGCCTTGCAAAAAGCGAATAAAAATGTGATAGGTAAGTAAAATAATGATCACAATTAATGAATAACAAAGTCACTGGAAGGAGTTTATCAGAATAAAAATTCAAAGTGGCGGGCGGCGTGTTCTTGATCGGGGTAACCGATTTTCGGTTGGCTTCTGGGATACTAGTAGGTAATCAATGACACATATGAGGCGTGTCAACTACGGGACAGTATAGAAGTTGGAGGCAACTGAACTTAAGGTGTGCAGGCTACAAACATTAAAAGCGAATTAACCAGAGTGAGAAACAGTGTAGCACGGTATTCATCAAAGCGCGGACCGGGATTCTAACCAGTGTTATGTGCGTAATTTGCTGAGGGTGGTATGGTACGCCGTGCTAAAAGCCGACTAGGTCGCTTATTGATGTTGTATGATGTATAATGCACAGATTCATGCGGATTTATGTTACGTGTTAATATAAAGTTTGTGGATTTTAACACTGTTGCTGTTGTTCAAGTAGATAACGAAATGCAGTTTTGAGCCGTGGCGCGTCGTTGGAAGCTCTCATCATGGTGGACGATCTTCCTACGTTGAATCGTTTGGTGAGATTGTATTTGCGAAAATTTGTGGACATGGAAAAGGATGTGCAGAAATTTCAGCAGGCTACTGTGATTGCGTTTTAAAAGCCGTCAGTGGTTACAAACGGTGGGTGATTTGCCAGAAGGGTATCCATACCAATATGTGCATTACCAGTGTGTGCATGGTAATCAGCGGTACGTTAGCGGTAAACGGTAAGTGTGGTATTGATAATGCTCTAACATGACCAAATAGTTATAGAATGCTGGGCTGCAATGCAAGTTATTCCATAGTATTGAGGGATGATTATCACGAGCCTGGTGAAGTGGTTATGCGGCATACTCATGATTTCCATTTGGGTATCCCGTGGCTGTATCCGCAGAAGCGGCACCTGCCGGAAGCTGAGGAGCAAGAGATTGTGAGCCTTATGTCAGTGTTTAGAAGTACCCATGAGATTCGTCGGGGTCAATCGTACCCGGAGCGTCTACTTAGCTTGGGTATGTATTCAATGCACTACTGTCGGCTTCGAGGAGACCTAATCCCTACTTACCGCATTTTAACAGGAAAGGTTGAACCGGACTTGAGCTGGCTATTTAGCCCGGCTAGGTTGCCTTGTCCTCCCGGTCATCCCATGAAGCTACACAAGCCGCGTTCTGACCGGATCAGAGCAGAAACTCCGTTATCGCGTACATTTGTCGATCGCTGCAACTCGCTTCCAGAAAGTGTAATCAGTGAACCTACGGTTAAGGGTTTCGGGTTATTGCAAGTTAAAGCAGAGAAAATATATTTCAAATAAATAAAGTTTATAAATAAATAAATATATGGTTAATGCTTGACGGGGCGAGGCACACCTTTGATGGTATGGCCGGGTGGGTACAAGGTGCAAAACAAGCAAGTAGTTTATTCTCGAATAAGCTTGACACGCCAGTATAGGCGTAATGAACTCGTAGTCTGAGTCACAGAACCAAAATAATCTTATATGCACCAAACGATAATGGTATGCGTACGCAATATATGTGGTTTGAAAATGGTGCGTAATTGTCTTATAGCGAAGTAACTAGGATGGTGGGCATGTTCACTGCCATCAGATAGAAAAGTAGCGCGGCAACACGCTAAACGCTGTAAGGGTTTTCCTTATGGAAATACTGGACGGGGAGTCAAACAGTTCAGGAGAATGTTTTGCAATATTTCCTGTGTGTTGGACCCCGGTAGTAGGTTTAATCAACTCCATTGGACCCAAGGTTGAAGAATTGTTTATGTGACGTGTATACCAAGTTCGGTTAACTTGATCATTGCTAAGGTTTAGCAGTGGGCAGAACAGTTAATTTGGTGGCGAGTAACCTCCGCCACGTCCCAGTGTTCTTAGGCAGACATTTGTGGCTTTTGTAAGAAGCGCACTTGCTAAGTGCAAACCCACCACGTCCCTGAACGTTGCCGTTCACCAAAAGTTGAATAGCGTTAAGGTACTGGAAACGCGACTTTAAGACCGATGTGCAGTGAGGCTAAGCAAGCCGTGGTACACCCATTTTAATTTGGCTGAGCAATACGTTTAGTCAGGTTTCGCCAGTAACGGTTGCAACTAGCAGTAGCAGGGGTGCAAAGACCTCTGAGTACTGGGGGCCTGATATTTCATACGCTGTATAACTTCCGAGCAGATAACCTAAGGGCAAGGGGGGTTTCGCACTCGGTTTCAGGTGGAAGAACCATAGCGGGTAAATAGAACGCTTGCACGGGGATACAGCTATTTTGGTGGAGATGTATCAAATATATAAAGGATCGGAGCCTGCTTGTTCAAGACAGCGGAGCACACCGACCACGTGGCTTGTTATGGTCTCCGAAATGGTCGAGCGTAGTCGATATTCATCTGAAAGGCGTGAGATCCTCGGCAGTCCATAAGGGCGGGACGCGTAAGTTATCCAAGACATACTTGCGCCAAGTAAAACTACTGGCATTATAAGGGAAGTTTTGATGTTCCTTAGGTTCGAGGGATTTGAACCCAATTTTGCTACAATTGAAGCCCGAAGATACTCATTAAAAGGTTCACTGTATTCTCCAGAATACTGGTGGGGCGGAAAGCAATCGTACGGACCATAAGAGCTAAACATCCAATGTGCCTAGCGTAGATGTCAGACCACACTGGCGAGGTGTATAGTATATCCCTGGGATAATAAATAAATAAATAGGCATATTTCGAGGCTGGCTAGATGGAGTACGCGCACGGGCTCAGATCAATATTTGCATTAATCTTATGCTCCAGTATGTGAGTGAGAACAGTGAGAGTATACGTTCGTTGTTCGCAATTACGAATGTGTAGGATTTGTTATTTGGACAGCTGCAGGGGTTGTACGCGCCCACCTTGAACTTCAGCTGGCTCCATCAGGCGATCTTTGGGTCCATTGGTGGCGAAAAGCTGCGCAGCGTCGTAGTTGCGCAAGTTTTCTTTGGAAGCAAGATCCAATTCTTTACGAACTGCACTATAAATGCTTCTGACCATTTCTGCACGCTCAGTGGTCACGTATAATAATTGTGCGCACATAGAATGGGAGAAGAGCGACGGCATAATAAGGAACAAGAAAAGGCGGAAAATATGTTTTAGAAATGCAAATAAAAATAAACCGCGTTTTTATAACCTACTAAGGCGGTGCACTTAGCTAGAAAACTACAAGTGCCCAAAATGACGCCAAACAAATGAGGATTCGTAAACTTGGAGAAATAAGCCACTGCTGAGGTGGACGGAGCAAACCATCATTGCTTCGCAAGTAAACGGAGCATTTACAGGATGATGAAGTTTTGTTGCGGTGACGTGCAGATAAATAAATAAATGCACAAATATCTTTTTGCAAATTCATCGCCGCGCGCCAACTCAGGCGTGATTAAAAGTTAAAAGCAATTATGTTTGCGCAAAGGACACGTTACGATTCACGCAATTGGCCCTGGCCAAACCTTGTACAAATCGCAGAACCGGAAGAAGTATTCAAGCGAAGCAAAATCGTCAGCCTGGTGACGATGACCTGGATTCATGTGTGCGTAAACTATGCTGGAAAAGCACAGTAGTTGGCTTGATGACAGAATTGAAGACTGAAAGAATATATTTGTAAGTGTCAACAAAATAGGGAAAATGTCATTGGCCAATATGCCAGAGCGTACTTTTGGGCAGTGACCTTACTCCGTGGCGTGTCACATAAGCCAACATGCCGTGTTGATAAACGGACTTTTGTAGGATTTTATATGGAAAACGCTTGACAGGCAAATCCCACCACGACTTGGAACACTGTCGTCGCTATTTATATGGCTGTGTACAACTAGCAAAGCCTCTAACCAACCATTACTGACTTAGTTATTTGCACTTCAGTGACTCCTCCATTGGCTGATCAGATAGCTTAGTCGGGGCCCGCCATAAACGTTGAGGTCAGTCGAGTTGGATGAATAATTGGGTGCAAAAATAAAATTTCCAGGGTATCTGTGGCCTTGCATTTTCTGATTTTGTATACTTGCTGGAGTGTGAGGAAATAGTGTCCAGCTATCCTCACTGGCTTAGGCCGTTGAGGGGTTACGTGCAGTTGGTAGGTTTTGGTATAAGGTCGTAGGCCACGTACGTCCTTGTTGGTTATTTCGTCCCACCTCCGACCGAGGCAGTTCTTCAGTACAACACCAGACCTCCATAAGGTTCCGGATCCCGGAGCAAAGTGATACAACTTTGAACCATTGTCCAACCTACTAAAAGATACTGCACGAGGCGATCAACTGCACTAGGTGGTGGTTCGAGCTGTCCACATATGACGTTGGACCTGGTAGGATAACCTATGGAAGGTACGACGGTCAAGATAACTTTTTTTCTCCTTTTCCTTGGGGGTCTCAGGGTTGGGCCAGGTGAGGGCAGCGAGAGGAACGATTTCGAACGGAAAGGAAGTAGTGAGGAGAGTTAACGACCAGAAGCATTGACAAACCAACCCGTTATGTGGGTGTATCTACTACCTGAGGTGTCACGGATATTGTGCTTTATAATAATGTTGCGAAACGAATACCCGTATACTGAAACTGGGTGTCAGCATATGAAAAACCTACAACGTGCGCGCGGCCATCAAACCGGCCTTGCTGCTATCACGTAACAACCACTTTACAATATTGCTCTGGATACATTCGTGTGTTCAGAATATTTCAACATTTATATTTGTGAAGCTATTTTCAAGTTTACCCTGGTATCCTCTGCGCAAACTTTGAGAAAAGTTTAGGATACTGCGCACGTGAAGATGGGCCGTCCGATTAAAATCCTATTTTGGAAAGCATTCAATAAATTATTTGCTCTGACAAAGTGCAAATTGTGCCTTGGTTACACTGATGGTTTATTTAAGTGACAATTGTACACACTGTGCTATTCTTCATTTCTGTTATTCATCCCTACAAAATTATTGTTTGTGTTGCAAGTTTAGCTCTTCTGTTGTTCTTATAGTTAAGTGCTACAAATGTAACCATGGTACATAAAGCTTTAGTTGACTTGCATTGTTGTTTTGAAAGGGAGACGCAGTAGAAGGAGAAGTGGAGAAGCGTTAATTGATAAGGAAAGTTAAGCTGCAGAAAGAAAGCTAGGATTGCAGAATAAGCATTACAAGTAGCAAACAGTTGTGAAATAAAATGGCTCAACGGCGCTTTAATAGATGAAGGATGCAACGCAAAGATGGACTCCTACGGTATCACTGGTTAGTCAATTGGACCCAGTGGGCAGGAAGGGCAAGAGCTAGAATAAATGCGTCGCAGACTCCCCTCCTGCTCCAGAGATTAAGGGAACGCCGAAGCCAACAAAGTAAGAGAAGTATGAGTAAGAGAGCCATTTAGGTTTGGTGCAGAGAGGATGTACACAATTTTAACTGCTAAATCGGAAAATATTATAAAAAATCGGCATCAACTGAAGGAAGGGTAAAGGTAGACAACATAGCCAAATACTTGAGGGTATTCACAGTAGGATACGAAGCTAGTGCCAAAGGTAGGTCGGTAGAGCAGCGGTGATTGAAGCGTGCGCGAAAGAGAGCCAGAGGTAAGGAGAAGATAAGGGTTAATTGAAGACATGGAATATAAAGAGGAAGATGGAGAAAAATGAAGTGTGGTTAAGGTTAAATTTAACAAACCTATCAGTCATAACCGTGGCATTTTGGAGAAAGGATTTAAGTGGACAACATAGTTAAATACTTGAGGCTTGCGCACAAATGTACTGAGCTACAGTGTCAAAGATTAGACGGTGGTGCTACTGTTTTGGTTAGGCACTAGGTAAAAACGAAAGCCAGGGCAATGGAGCTGAGAGTAAAAGTGACTAGGCTAAGGAATATGAAGCGAGGTAATGAGGGACCATGAAGGGTTATTAAGGTTAAATAGAGCAATAAGTATTATTGTTAGGGAGGTTAGCTGGAATGTAGGATAAAGGTAGGCATCACGCACAGTAGTGCGAAGCTAAATTGTAAGAGGAAGACAGTAGAGCAGGGGAGATATCTAACGCGTAGGAGGGAAAGGAAGGCTTAGCCAAATAATAACAGAAAAGTAGAACCAGGCGCATGATTAGAAACAAAGAGGGAAGTGCAAGTTAAATAAGGCGAAATAGAAGAGAACTTAATGTTGGTAATGATGTCAGCTTGGAGAAGGATTAAGGTAGACAGGAGAGCCAAATAATTAAGGTATTTGCACAAATGTGCAAAGCCACAGTTGCAAAAGTTAGGCTGTGGTTCAGCCGGAGTGGGTGCCAGTAGGTGGAACTGTGCGCCAGAGCATTGAGAATTAGCGTAAGACTAGGACTAGGTAAGAAATACGAAGCGAGCTGAGGCGTTGGTCTAGGCAAGAGATATGAAGTGAGGTAAAGTGGGACAACACATGGTTCTTGAGGTTAACTTTCAGAACTATTATTGGCGCTAGGGTATTAGCTTGGGGAAGGACGAAGCAAATATTTGCTGAAGCAAATATTTGAGGTCCTTCGCACGACAGTGCAGAGGTACTACGCCAAATGTAAGTCGGTTGTGCAACGGAGGTTGGTGATTCGCAAGGTGTAAGCAAAGCCAGAGCCAGAGCTAAAAGAAGGACTAGGTAAGAGAAAAATGGCGATATAAGAAGAGATTGTGCCTTGTTAATGGGGTTAAAAATCGAACAAATACTGAATTACAGAAGAGTAGTAGGGGCGTTAAGTTGTATAGGTAGAAATCCGTTACACCTAGACTCACTCAGACAGCTTCCACACGCCCGGAAATGCGCTGTACGCGCGTTTCATCCTTTTAGAAATCGTCAGCATTGCGCATTAGATCGGTCCATGGTACGGCGCGAACCCGCAACTTCACTGTTGCTGGTCCGTTATTGAGAAAACTGGGCTACGGAGGACGGCAACGAACATCGTGAATAAGTTACTAGATGTGTTACAGCGCCGCTCACTATCCACTGACTTACACGCTACTACCGTGCAGCGCACAGGGTAGCCCCTCACCAAGCGACGAGCTTACCAAGCTAACACCGCCAATAAACTTGTGGCATTATAAGCATCTTTGTCTGCGTACTGATTAAAGAAGCTTAGTAGGGGAGTTAAAGGTTATACGTAGCAATTCGTCACATCTAGACTCACTCAGACAGACGCCACACACCCGGAAAAGCACTGTACGCACCGTTCATCATTTCGGGAATCGTCAGCAGTGCGCAATCCACCGGACCCTGGTAGTGCTCGAACTAGCAACTCGACCATTGCCAGTCCGTGGTTGAAATCACTGAGCTACGGTGAACGGTAACGACCATCTTGAATTAGCCGAAAGCTGTCTGCTTGTGGGCTGGATATATTTGGACTAGCTTGTCAGGTTTATCAATTGATTAACTCTGAACAACGGAACCACTGGGTGAAAGATTGTAAGTAGATCAACAGTGGGATGTGGTATGTAAGTAGGAACAAAATAAAAAACAAACGGGGTAAGAGAATGAGCAGGACAAGTTATGGAATATAACTCTAGGTTAAAAGAGAACGTGTAACGTCTTAAATAGTTAACTAAATAATTAAGTGGTATATTCGCGGTAAAAGCAGGCACATCTCTGACGGCGCGATCAAACATGTATCCAAGCATTGCTGCTTTGGAATAGTAAAACGTTTCGTTTCAACGAAAGGTATAACGGAAATGTTTTAGTTCATAGGCGTGAGCCTTTTGTCAGGTAATAGTCTGACCATGGAACATGAGGGCGCTGGAGCGCGTAACACCCAGTCATAACCATTGTGTCAATATGTAAGTTTGGCGTGATTTAACATATAATAATCCGTGACCACAGGAGCCAAAGCAAGATTTCGGTGCAATCCATTTTCATTAACAACTCTGAATACTTGGTGGTCTAACAAAACCTTTTTCTTGGTAAACTCAGTTGCTCAGGTTGTATGTAGTGGCCTGACGGCTGCGCCAGTGTGGAAGGTTCATCGGTGACATTATTCAGTGGGAAACAGACCTGCCACTTTGCAGTATTGTTAGGCGGACCATTTTAGATTTTTATAGGGAGAACGCTTGTAAGGCGAATACCCGCCACGTCATGGAACATCGCCGTAGTTTATGTTGAACAATAGTGCAAGCCGGCGATGCATCGTACAGATCGTGTTTGCACTCCATTATTCGCAGTCGGTTGACGGCCAGATTTCTTCGTTGGTTGATCAATTGGCTTGGTAATGACCAGGCAGTAGCCGTTGTAACCAGTCAAAGAGGCAACCGTGTCGAAGCGTCGAATGATGAGCAGTACAAGTGTGTACAATAATGTTAATAGAGACTAACTTCTTCTGTTATATACTTGTCTGATTGCTTAGACCCTGGCCAAGTATGCACGCTGGACTCGTCATAGGGATGGAGTATGCAGTTGTTCCTTGTGGCTGAATAGTCCATAACATGCAAAAATGCTATTGCTTTGTCCAAATCGGGATCGTTACGAATTTCGTGCGCATCAAAATAGAACCAGAAGTCCTTCAATTGTAATTAATAATTTGGTGTATTTGCCCCCATGGTCAAGTGAAAACTACATAAAAGGCCATTGGAAAAGCTAATTATTTGAGCGTCAGTGAGAAGTAGCATAACTCTGTGTGGAATGGCATCGGAAAAGCTCCAGTTGGATGGAGAAACACAATGTTCTTTCAGAACTGTATGCCACCGGAACCAAATGTTCGTACTCCAGGGAGAATCAGTAAACCTGTCCGTGACAATGAAGGTAATCATGACAGAATTTTTGTCTTCCTTTGTGGAACTGGGATCGATGTAAACATAGCCTTCCTGATGAGTAAATTTTGCTACTGTGAGTAAGAGGCGAGCTTAGCCCCTTTGTTAGGACCCCGTGAAAGTGTCGTCTCCAGAATAGCGAAAAGCGTCCTATATGGTACAATGCTTTTGTTCTTCCTATCCCAGAGAGCGCATAAAATGTTTAAGCCAGCTGGCTTTCGCGCGCGGGACAGCCAGTGTTAATGGAAAAACCTTCTTGTTTTGGCCGATGTAACTGTAGAATCCTCGGGAAAATACGGGCAACGGACAACAGGCAGTCTAACAGACGGCAATGAATCAAGCAGCAGCGAAAGAATGCTGGCATGCAACCGTTTCTATGACAAAATAAAACCTAAGTAATTTTGCTTATTATACCCAAATTGCAAGCGTGTTCTTTACATCACGTCGCTGGTGTGGCTCAGACTGAAACCGCAGCGTAGGAAGAAGGTTCTACATGCGCAGGATCAAAAGACGGATATAACGAAGCGTGTTTAAAAAACTGAGTGAATACTATGATCGTTGGAGAGAACTATGGATTTCCAGGTGATGATGACAGCCGTCCGAATGCGAGAGGTAGCTTAGGTAAAACTAAGGCCAACTAGATTGAGACCGAAAGCGGGAGCCGCTCGTACGTAAAGCAACGTTCCAGGAGGAAAAATGGTGCAGAGAAGCTGAGAGGGACGAATGAATGCGGATGGAAGTGCAATGACTAGTTAGCAACAGTAATTACACCGAAGCGCTCATAATTCCATAGTCTGAAAGCCGTCAAAATCTAGAGAAAATGGGCACAGGGGACCAAAGCTGCCCTGCATTTGGAATCGTTAGCCCGGGTACGGTAAGACTGGAAGGCAAGTACGAACATGAGGTAAAGAGCAGATGCATATGAAGTGAGGTAATTTGAGCATACTAATAGAAGTAATAGCCAAAAACACTTAGCAATGATCCGAGTGTCGCCAGAAAGCAGGAGGGAGGGCTGAGGAGAGGAAGCCAAACGCATGAGGATAACGTAGTTCGGCGCAGTGCGTGTAAGCCGTACCATAGAGGCGGGAGTAAAACCGGAGCGCAATAACTGAGACCAAAGGTAAGAGGAACATGAAAGCAACATGGATCTAAACGTAAGTGGAAGAGAGCGAAGTCGCTGTCAAACCATGATCGGAGTTGGTAAGGACGCCTGGAAGTAGTAGGAGGGCGGGTGACCGTTCAAAGAAGAATAGTTTAGTCAGCGCACTGAGATTGAGTCATACAATTGTGGTGAGAACAACAGTGGGGAGGGTCAGCGCAAATAGACAGGTTAAATCTCAAAGGAACGATATTGTACAAGGGTGCTTAAGTCCCGCAAGGCTCTCGAAGTGAAGGAGACCGATCAGACCACACATTTTTAGTCGGTGCATTTAGACGGAGTCGGACAGCTAATGTGAAAAGAAAATAGAAAGGAACAGCAGAAAAGAGTAGGAAAGAGAGGGAAGAGGCTGTTTTGAGCTTGGATGAGCAAGACCAGCAGATCCTGGCGGTACAAAATCTATAGCATTGTTCCCGCAGAGTCTAGCCCATTAACATCCCGCTAGTCTGGAAGAAGTCAAAGAGAATCAGACTTACCAGATGAGGCTAGGTTAGAGCAGGGCACTAAGGTTGGCCGCCCAGCTGAAGAAAAGATGAAAGCAAAGAGCGCAGCAAGGAACTATCAGGGTCAAGCTAGAAAAGGCTTACCGGTAAAGTGTGGAGAAGCCAACCAGGCTCTCGTGTGAAGGAGTATGGAGCATTCCGTCTCCCGAGCCACGGCCCGTAATGCCACTGCGGTGTGAAAAAATTCGGAGAGCAGGACACCTGTCAGACGAGACTGGATTAGTCGGCACACTGAGATAAAGTTGTGTAGTTAAAGTGGGAATACAAATAAAGAGGGTCAGCAGAGGACAGTTTTTGGAATGGGAGTGGCTATAGGTATATGGGGTAATCAAGCCAAGCAGGCTGGCGAAGTGAGAGAAGTTGTGTGTTCGTTATGCAGCGCTTAAAACGTTTACACTTCGATAGTCTGGAAGCAGTCAAAGGGGAGAATAGGGCAGGACACTGAGAACTTGCTTTCCGGTTGAGGAACAGATAACGGCGGAGAGCGTGATAAGGAGAGGTCAGATTCGCCATAGAAAAGTATTACAGTTAAGAAATGGGAAAGCTAACGTGGCGCCCAAGATAATGAGGACAGAGCATTCGGTCTTTCTCCACATCGCCGGCAATGTTATAAAATTTGGAGAGAAGGAGCCCAATCAGACAGGTCTAGAGTAGTCGACGCATTGAGATTGAGTCGTACAGTACATTTGGGATGATAAATTGAGTAAATCAGAAGAAATGGACAGGTCAGAGATAGGTGTGGTTATATTAACTTAGGGAGAACAAGTCCAGCTGGCTGTCGAGGTGATCAAGACATAGCATCGAATGGGCAGAGCCTAGACCGTTAACATGCTGTTAGGCTGGTAGTCGTCACAAAGAATCAATGGTCAGATGAAGCTAGGTTCGGGCAGGGCACTGAGGTTTGGCTGCCAGATTGAAAAAGTATTGAACGCAGAAGGCGTTCAGTCGTCTACACGATGGCCGGTAATGTCACAGCAGTCTGAGAGAAGTCGGAGAGCAGGCTACCGGTCAGAAGAGACTGGATTAGTCGACGCAATGAGGTTCAGTTATACAGCTAATTTTGGAAGACCGGTGGAGTGGGTCATGAGATGGTTAGGTTGGAGATGAGCTATATTAACAGAGGGTGAACATGTCCAGCCTGATGTCGTGTTGTGGGTGACAGCTTTGAGCCTAAAAAGCCTAGACCGTTTATATCTCGCTGGTCTGGAAAAGGTAAAAGAAGCAGCCGGTCAAATGTGACTGGCTTAGTACATGGTACTGGGAGTTGGCAGTCCAATTGAAGCAGAACTAAAAGCAGAGAGAACCATGAGGAGAGGAGAGGGTTGGGACAGAAAGAGGTGAACTTATAAGTTGTGGAATAATCAGTGAGGCTCACGAGCTAATGGGGAGAGAGCGTTCGGGCTTCCTAACAAATGCCTGTAACGTTACAGCAGTTTGATGGAAGTCGGAAAGCAGACTGATCAGAGGAGACTGTAGTGGGAAGGGCATTGAGCATAAGTTGTACTATTAAGGTGGAAAGACGAATAAATAGGGTCAGCAGAGGACCGCTTTGGGATGGAAGAAGCTATGTGTATATGGGGGACGCAAGTCAAGCAGGCTTGCTATGTGAGATATGTTTTGTGCTGGTTATGCCGAACCTAAAACGTTTACAGGCAAAGAGGAGAATAGGAAAGGACACTGAGAGCTGGCTATCCGGTTGAAAAGTAAACACTGAGAGCGCGATAAGGAGAGGACAGCGTCGAGAGTATACGTTTACAGATAAGAAATGGGAAAGTCAACGTGACTTTTGAGGTAATGAGGATAACGCGTGCGTTCTTCCGAGCAATGGTCGGCAATTTCGAAGAAATTGGAGAGAGGGTGATCTTCCAGACGAGACTGGGTTAGTCGTCGCACTGTGATAGAGTAATACAGCTAATTTTAAAGACAAATGTAATGGTAAAGAAATAGACAGGTTAGAGAGGTATGTGGCAATAATAATAAAGAGTGAACAAGTCCATCAAGCTGTCGAGGTGAGGGAGACCTGCTTCGAATCCACAGAGCCTAGGCCATTACCATCTCGGTAGTCTGGAATAAGTCACAGAGTAGCGGCCTGGTCAGATGAGACTAGGTTAGGGCAAGGCACTGCGAGTTGGCTGTTCGATGGAAGAAAGTGAAAAATGCAAACGCAACAAGCAAAGGACATGTAGGGATGGAAATGCTTCACTGCTAAATAGTGTAGAATCCAATAATGCTCTATTGTTAAGAGCAAAGCGTGCAATTAGGAGAGGAAAAAGATCGGAATAGTAAGAATCTTACTGATTAGTTGTGAGCAAGACAAGGAGGCACTCGTGTTAAGGGGTATAAAGAGTTCTGTGTTCCGAAGCTTGTATGTTAAAGTCACTGTAGTCGTAGAGCAGGAGACCGATCTGACGAGACTGAGTAAGTCGGCGAGTGGAGATTGAGTCGTTTAGTTAAGGTGGGAAGACAAAGAGGGAGTTATCAGAAATTGACAGGAAAAGACTATCTTAATAAGGTGTAAGCGCTTCCAGCAGGCTGTCAAGCTGCGGGAAGCTTAGTATTGCGTCTGCAGATCCTAGACCGTTTGCATGTCGGTAGTCATGAATGCCGTCAGAGACCGGTCAAATGACGCTAGGTCATTCAGGGCACAGATTTCGCTGTTCGATTGCAGAAAAAATGAAAGCGCGAGATAAGAGGACAGCTTCGGGATGAAAACAGCTTTATTGATACTGGTTGAATAACCTGACAAAGCTCTACACACATTGAGCTTATTCCGCAACATTAGGTGGTTGTGTATGAAGTTACTAAATCATTGAGGCCATTCTCCCGAAGCTTGTCCTCGGGGATGCATGTGCTCAAGCTATGCTATTATGGGGACACGTGTTAGTCTATTTGTGAACTTGGAGGATTGCGTGCTACTATCAGACACTCTGACGACTTCCAGTGGTTTATATTAACCTGCGCATATCTATATCGGCAGTGTTCCAGGACGTGAGGGTCCTCGTCTGGCAAGCGTTTTCCTTACAAAAAGCCACAAATGTCTGTTTAACAACACTGCGACGTGGCGGATGTGACTCGCCACTCAATAACGTCACCGCCCCTAACGCACATTGGCAAGTTGACCGATACCATATTTACAAATTCTGTGCATATATCTGCTCTCGCACGAACACGCCGACAAATCTGATTAGTGCTCTGCCACTATCCTTAAATATTTTTCAGCCTTTTTCCTCACGCTTCACTCACCTGACCCACACTGTGTACACAACCTCATCGGACTAGTTCCTCATCAACATACTCCACATTGGTGATTTGATTCTTTTCACTACATCTCGCATTCCGTGGACATAGACTTAGTACAAACTTTGGGCCATATGGGCCCACGCTATTGTCCCAAACTGTACGCTTCCCGCTTTTGGTGCTGCTAATCCTGCTATCATGTGCAATATTGCAATGTGCTGATCATGCCCATAAGGCGTGCCTCGCTTTGTCGAGAATAAAATAGTTAGTTATTTATATAGGAATCAGTTAGAATTTATGGAGCAACGTGCTTTGATTAGTGAGAATGAGTGTGACTTTCGGCGTAGATGATAAAAACTAAAGAAATATGTAACTAGACAAATATTTTATTCCCGGCAGTGCGGTGCACACCTGCGAAGGCATGATCATGAGCATACAAACAGGTATGTTCGGTAATTGTATAATAATATAATAATAATCAGTTACATACTAGATTTGTTTGTCTGTATATATGTGAATGCATGTGTTGGTGGGCATAGTGCGTGAAGTGTGACTGAATTCGTGAGTATGTTGTCTATGTAGGCCAGCGTATGAGGGAAGCGGTGGAACTATTCGATTTGCAAAACGTTTGTGAATTGGGGATCATCCGGATGGGGAAGGATGTATTGGCTAACTGTTGAGTACCAGCGAAACCTGAGTCCGATGTTTTGGTTAGCTTATTTAGGAAAACAAAGTTGATTTTAAGTCGGCAGCCAAAGTGGTTCCAGACCAAGCTGCTTGCAGCTGCCTTAAGAGTTGAGCGCAGATGATCCTAGAAGACGCTTAGTGAACGAACGCCGAGCTTTCTCAAAATCATCCTCGCATCTTTACTTGAGTTAGTAACAACAATTGAGCGGGCCTCTAGTATAAGTCGGGCACAACTTATAAAGCATGCGTCGAGACACTAACATGCGGGTTGACTTCAGTATATAGTTACCGCTAGACCTGGCTTTAGCAGTGCTGTAGCTCGCTTGTTCCGCAACATTCAAAAATCTGGAATAATGTACACCAAGGTCGCGCACACTGAAGCTATTATCTAGTGAGGTACCGTTATGAGTTACTATTTTGGGGAGTATAGAGCACCGGTAGTAAAGTCCGTTGCATTTAGTTGGTGAGAACTCTAGTTTCCGTAGGTCACACCATGTTTCAAAAGCCCCGCGATCGTTTTCATTGCGAGTGCGGGTATTACGTGGACAGATAGGATCAAAGGAGTAAATAACTTTTATGTCATGGGCAAAAAGATACGGCGTGGTCTTTGACGATTGGAATACCTAATTGAGGTACAGCAAAAACAGCGCAGGACCCAGGACGCTGCCTTGGAATCCTCCGCTGGTTCCTGCTGCCTGTTTGGATGTGTTATCGCCCAGTTGCACTGACTGACTTCGGTCGGAAAGGTAAGAGAAAACATGAAAGGTGATGGCTGGTGACACCGAATGCTGATATTGTAGTCCTTAAAACATTGTGTAGGACCCGGTCAAACGGTTCCTTCATGTCAAGGAAGAAATTGACCAGTGCCCGACCTAGGTCGATGGAGTGTGTTACGTGGTTTAAGAATTAAAAGTGGCAGGTATGACAGGATTTATTCAGCAGCAACCTGTGTTGGGACTTAGTGCTAAGGTTGCGTTCCAGACTAAATCGTAACCTCCGCCCTTTATTATTCTTTCCATTAGTCAATACGCAATAGGTTTGTGATTAATGGGAAAATAATCGCCAATATTTTGGCCACAGCCTCGTGTGTATCGTGGTATGACGGTTAAACGCTTCCAATTGAACCAGTAGTGACCGCTCTTCATTGAGGTGATGAAGATATTGGGGAGAGGGACTGGAATTTGCGGGCCTCCGAGTAGTCATACGGAAGAAGAGACACCTTCAGGATCTGGGTAAAGTGAAAGTTCAAGGAGCAAGTTGAGCGCTTGATATTACATAGGTCAACATCAATAGTATGTATTTGATTTTCAATGAACTTGAGGAGCGGAAATGTCAATGCCAAGCCATTGATAATGGAGGCTATTATCTAGTGAGGTACCGTTATGAGTTACTATTTTGGGGAGTATAGAGCACCGGTAGTAAAGTCCGTTGCATTTAGTTGGTGAGAACTCTAGTTTCCGTAGGTCACACCATGTTTCAAAAGCGCCGCAATCGTTTTCAGTGCGAGTGCGGGTATTACGTGGACAGCTAGGATCAAAGGAGTAAATAACTTTTATGTCATGGGCAAAAAGATACGGCGTGGTATTTGACGATTGGAATACCTAATTGAGGTACAGCAAAACCAGCGCAAGACCCAGGACGCTGCCTTGGAATCCTCCGCTGGTTCCTGCTGAGCCTGTTTGGATGTGTTATCGCCCAGTTGCACTGACTGACTTCGGTCGGAAAGGTAAGAAAAACATGAAAGATGATGGCTGGTGACACCGGATGCTACTATTGTAGTCCTTAAACATTGTGTAGGACCCGGTCAAACGGTTCCTTCATGTCAAGGAAGAAATTGACCAGTGCCCGACCTAGGTCGATGGAGCGTGTCACGTGGTTTAAGAATTAAAAGTGGCAGGTATGACAGGATTTATTAAGCAGCAACCTGTGTTGGGACTTAGTGCTAAGGTTGCGTTCCAGGCTAAAGCGTAACCTCCCGCCCTTTATTATTCTTTCCATTAGTCAATACGCAATAGGTTTGTGATTAATGGGAAAATAATCGCCAGTATTTTGGCCACAGCCTCGTATGTGTCGTGGTATGACGGTTAAACGCTTCCAATTGAAAGAGTAGTGACCGTTCTTCCTTGAGGTGATGAAGATATTGGGGACAGGGACTGGAATTTGCGGGCCTCCGAGTATTCATACGGAAGAAGAGACACCTTCAGGATCTGGGTAGTGTGAAAGTTCAAGGAGCAAGTTGATCGCTTGATATTACATAAGTCAACATCAATAGTATGTATTTGATCTTCAGTAAACTTGAGGAGCGGAAATGTCAATGCCAAGCCATTGATCATGGAGGAGTTTTAGGTGGGCAGCACAGCCAAGCACAGTCCAGGCATGGACAAATGAACAATTTTCTACTGTCACTACAGTTCCATAAAATGTATGTACAGCTCCACATACCTGATCATGCCACAATTGGCGTGCCTCGCATAGTCGAGAATAAAATACTTATTTATTTATTTATAACTGGTTAACGATTTTCGCATAAATAAACAAATAGCTGGTATACTGTCTGTAAAACGTGGCACATCTGTGAAGGCGCGAGCAAATATACATACTACCATAGCTGCTTTGAAATAGTAAAACGTTTCGTTTTAATGAAACGTATAACGAAAATCTTGTAGTTCATACGAGTGAGCATTTGTAAGTTAATTGTCCGCCCAAGGAACCTGCTAGCGCTGCGGTGCGTAAAAATCAGCGATAACTATTTCGTCAATACTAAAGTTTGGCGTGATTTTGCCATGTAGTAATCCATGAGCACAAGGGCCAAAAGAATCTTTCGGTACAATCAGTGTCCATTAAAACTCGGAAGGCTTGGTGCTCCATCAAAAATTTCTCATTGGTAAACTAGGTTGCATATGTAGTATGTAGAAGTATGATGATTGCTTCGGTGTGGAATGTCCAGGGGTGGCTTTATTCAGTGACGAGGCACATCCGCCATCTTGCAGTGTTGTTAAGCGGACCGTTGCGGCATTTCATAGGGAGAACGCTTGTTGGACAAAAACCCGCCACGTCCCGGAACACTGTCGTAAGAGGGGCAGTAAATTGTTGACGGTCCGTCAGTAGAGCCGCGGAGGTTGGTGGTGTGTACGTGGAAAGGAAAGCGAGGGCTATGGAGATAATAATGGAATTGGGCTTGGTAAAATTATGAAGGGAGGTGAAGAGGGACAACGCCAGATAGTTAACGTTAAGTAGTAGAACACTTATTAGCGGTAGCCATGTTACTTTAGAAGGACATAGCTAGGCAACGTAGCGAAAAATCTGAAGCCCTTCGCATTAAGTTGCAGCGCGCCAGCGTCGAATGCATTTCAGTGGAGCAGCGGAGGTAGGTTGTGCGTATGTAAAAAGGAATGCCAAAGCCAAGTAGCTAAGATAAGGCCTATTGAACGAGGTTGTCCTCTACCATCTTTACAGGCACTTAAACATCACACAGCTGCCCTTGAGCAATCCCTACCAACCCCTCCAACACCTCATGTAGTCGCCGGATCAGTAAAAACTACTTCCAGAAACAGCATGCTTTATCAGTCCCTAGCACCCAGGAGAACCTGCTCAAAAGTTCCCCGCTGCGCAACCCAACGGCCTCGGCTGTACGGCAACGCCGATTTTAGCTTCCCTGAGATACTTCTTGCCTTACCTACGAGCTTGTCTTCCACGCATCAAACCGACAACCTAACCAAGAGACTTAACTTTGCATGCAAATATGCCATCATTGCTCTCTGAGTCTTGGAATGCGATACAGACACCGCAGGAACCAACCCACAGCTGGCAGAAGCATGCCCCTCAGGGCTGCACACTCACTGTACTCCATCGTTATCGTCTACTGCTTACGTACAACATATCACTTCCAATACCTTTGTCATCGCCAATAACCTTTCCCACACCCACAAACCGGTCTCCTCTGCTTCGTTTCAGCATGGTAACCAAGTAGTCCGACTTCTAAAACTCGACCTGCTCTATGATAACGGGGACAGTAAGATTTTGTCTGACCTCTGTAACCTTAGAACCCTTATCACTCCCTCTGAGACAACAGCAACTATACCCAGGCAAACCACTCAGATTACTTCTGTCTCTGATAATGCAGCAGATGCTCACTTCTGCAACGAGGCACCCACTCTACTTCTCAATAGTGCAAGGCCCATCAAACATAAGCTGCACCTTGTCAACCCCGTCATTATCCTATCCGGCCCCCAGGTAGTGTTCCTCACAGAAAGGTGGCACGATACTAACACTCCCCATGAACAACTGCGCATCCCGGGCTACACCTCCTTCAGCAATGGATATACCAACCACCGTGGTGGCGGATGCCTTATTTACGTGCTGACGATTTCGGGGCGCCACCATTTCAAGAAAATATAATCGGCCCTCCGGAAGACTCGGTTTTGATTCAGACTAGTAGGGGAGAGCAGATCTCTTATTTGGCTGTCTGTATAACCCTCCACACACTAACACATCGGTATATGCAGTCTAGTGGAACACTTCACAGAAGTACCCCTATTGCCTACCCACTGTAAGATAATCGGTGGTGACTTCAACATGCCACAAGTGGTCTGGCAAACGCAATTTGCGCCATCCAAATACCGTGCAGCTGTGGACACCTAAATATGCATTTGAGTGAACTCAACACGTGCGTGCCCCCACACCTTAGATTTACTTTTTACAAACGGAGTTGCGCATGCAGCTGCTAGCCTGCTTGACAGTCTCCCTGGATGCGGTCACAAATTGGTAAATCTCTGTTTCTAACTACCCATCACTCGTCCCCCAGTGGCTTGACCAGCGTGTTCTTTTCGGCCCTTCAAACGTATCAACGGACAAACTTTGCTCTACCTCTGCGATCCATCAGCTGGGATGTATTCTTTCCAAATACAGATGCTGGGATTGCCTCTACTGTACTACATAGCAATCGCAATTACTGCTTGGATACACTTGCAACTATAACGAAACAAAAAGCGATTCAGCCATTGCATGATGAAGATCCCTTCGCCAACTACTCGTCAAGCTCAAAAGCTATGTTCAAAGTACAGCAGGACCCAAGAATTCTTCATCCTTATTCGCCTCAATGAAGTCCTGTTGGAGTGGAGAAACCCACTAACTACCGCATATCTGCCCGAAGAACACAATGCTCTAAACTCTATCAACCGTATCAAAGCCCTCAATTCTCTGCTGAGGGGCAGAAGCAACCCCGCCTAGAAATCGACTAACTCGATTATTTGTCCAGACAACTCAGTTACCATTGACCAAGCTGAAATATGTGAAGTCATGAACCGCTACTTCTGCGACGCTTTCATCTCTGCCAACCTGACCGTGCCTCTTAACATTCCTAGTTGCACCAATAATACTTTACGCGCAGTACCAGTTGACCTGCGTATCATCACTCGGGAAATTCAAGCCCCCAAAATATCCCTCCATGCCGGACCTGATGGCCTCCCATCGGCTCTGCTAATTCTAGGAGGCCTGGATATCGCCGTCCGCTTTCTTAAGCTTTTTACGCTTTCCATGAAACATGGAAATTTTTCCCGCGGCTTTGAAACATGCAGTAGTCATGCCAAGACAAAAAAGGGGAAGTAGTCAAAACATTGAAAACTACCGACCCATTAGTCACACAACATTCGTTTCACGAGGGATGGAGAGGATCGTCAAGGAAGTGCTTCCACGGTTCTTGACTCATCGTAATCTCATCAACGAATCCCAACATGGAGTTCTCCCTCTAAATCCTGTCAAACATGCCAGCTGGAGTTCCTGAACAATGTTACCGCTATGGTTGATTGCGGGAAAGCACTGATTATCCTCTGCTTGGATATGATAAAGCGTTCAACCGAGTCCCTCATAATGGACTGCTAACTAAATTGGCTTCTTACGGTATAGCGGACCAGTTGCCTTCTTGTTCACTTCCTATCTCTCCTGTCGAACACATTCGGTGAGACCAGAAGACTTCTAATCCTCACCGAAACCAGTTACGATTGGTGTGTTCCAGGGAAGTGTACTGGGCCCTATACTCTTCCTACTTTACTTCAACGACGTATTTCAAGTCTTTGAACATGGAAAGGCGTAGTTGTTCGCCGACGATATCAAAGTCGTATTCTCCTTTGACGCGGGTAACCTAAGGAGCGGTATCCACAATATTCAACATGCCCTTAAAGCATTAGACTCTTGGTGTAATACATGGAAGCTTGGCTTCGCTCCTGCAAAATGCAGTGTCCTGTCGTATAGATGCACTGTACTGCCTAGTGTGCTAACCATTAATGGTGTCTCACTAGCCAACTGTCAAACCGTAAGGGATTTCGGCGTACACTATTCAAGCTCACTAAATTTCTCGGAACAAGTTAGCTATAGTGCAGCGAGAGGCAGATCCCTCATTGGTCATATCTGCAGGAGAATGTTCGTAACCGAATACAGACTCACTCTATACAAGATATGTGCTAGACCTCTTTTGGAATATTGCTCAATAATAATCAGAATGCCATTGCTAGCCCCCGATACTCTCTCTCTGGCGACATCATCTGTTCCTCATCTTAACTTTGGCACATCTTCTCGGCTGCAGCGAGTCACTGTAGGTGGCACGCATCTTTGCGCTAGGAGCCACTCCTTAGCACTCCAACGTTTATTCCCAGGTTGATTGCATCATATACCTTCGCCTGTTTGTTGACTCATGTTGTAGCTGTAGGTATCCAATTACACTTAGAAGGCTTCATCCAAATGCAATTACTGATCACTGATACTCACGCTCCTAGCGCCGTTAACTGTTCTTTATCTTACTTCTGTGTAGCAGAGCTATTCTTCGTAGGCTCCAAACATCACTGCGCATATTCGGAGCATGTTTGGAGCCACCCTTTTATCCCTCCAGCCTTTATTCTATTGGAGAACCTGTCATTTGTACATTTGCTGTTTGATGCCTTATTCTGGGACACTGTAGTTATGCACTAGTAACTAAAAGGCGGCCTGCGTAGCATATCCTTCTTACGATCGGTTAATTGCGCTACGGCCATGGCTGGGAAATAGGTAGCGATGCTGGCCTCAGCGTAGGCCGCTCGAATTCAGAAATTGCGTCAGCGACAACATTGTGCACACCTGCGACATGTCGTATATCATATTTGACTTGAGCGATATAGTCAAGCAGGCTCGACCCTGAGGAGTATATCGGTCGATGTTCGATCTAACCACGTAAGTCGGGGGTTTGTAGTCGGTGAAGACGGCAAAGGAGCAGTCTTCTAAGACGTATCGAAAATGACGAATGTATAAATAAATGGCTAATAGTTCTCTACCGAAAGTACTGTAACGAGCTGCGGCAGGTTGGGAACGTTTGGGAAAACGTAAAACCCGCTGCTAAGCGTCACCTGCCATTTGTTGTAGCCCCTGCTGGGTTGCCATGTCAAAAGCGTCAGTACTGAAAAAAAGTGAGGATGCCGGGTCGTGACGCGCTAGACATGCCATATTAGCGATAGCCCTTACAAGTCCTGCAAGACAGCAGTGCTGCATCAGGAAAACGAAAAATTTTAAGCATCCCTTGGAGAAGTTCTGTGAGGGGTTATATAAGCGAAGCACAACTAGGAGGGCAACGGCGATAAAAGTTGATAAGACGGTCAGTACGTCTTAGATGTTTAAGTGGGAGGCTCAGGGTATTCAATAATGGCATTAATTTGATCCTGTAATGGCATAACGTATGCTTGAGCGATATGGCGGCTGATAAAATTGACCGAATCGACACCAAACTCTAGTTAGCCGAACAACCTCCACGTGGTGCCAGCTGTGTGGTTCGGGCTTATCCGTTCCAGCGAATAGATTGGCGGCAGGGTTCCAGTACGTGTTCGGTATGCGCCTGGCGGGCGTTCTCACTATACAAACCGCAAAGTCCAGTTTAACAACGCTGCGAGGTGGCGGATGTGCCCTGCACTAACTAAACTTACTGCCACTTCCCTTTCCGGAGGATGCATGCTTCAAAACGCCATCCAGTTTCACCAGCTCCATTGCCCCCTCATATGATGGTACACGCAGCGAAAAAGGCATCAATTAAAAGCACTTAGAAGTACAATCACCGTACCCACTAACGCAGTTACTTACGTCTATGCAGGCACACAACTCCATTATGTTAGGGTTAACCTGCTATACTTTTATACAAGTACAGACCCTACCAGTTGGCATTGTCATGATCGTGCCTTCGCAAGTATGCCCCACCCTACCGGAAATAAAACGTTCATTTATCCATTAATTTAATCCTTCTTCGCGTTGACCGTCAACACTGGTTGAGATAAACGAGGAAAATCGTTCGTACCTGGATTAAGTGCTCCACGCGTGAGAAGCTCGCTAGTAAGATGTTATCGAAATAAGCAGAAGCGAAATCTAGACCGGAAAAACATGCTGGATGAAGTGCTGAAAGGTTCGCACGGCATTCTTTAGACCAAAAGCACGCGCAGAAACTCGAACAAACAAAATGGATTCGTCATGGCAGCTTTAACAATGTCCGCTTCGGCTACTGGAACCTGGTTGTATACGTGCGAACCAAGTCGATTTCACTGAAAAGAATTTTACTTATCAGACTGACAGTGAGGTGCAGGAGGTGCGGGATCGGATAATGATCAGACGTGGATGCATTGTTTATAGCATAAAAATCATCACAACGACGCCATGGACCCATGGTCTCTTCCGGGACCACATTGAAAGGCAACGCCCATGGGATGTGAGATGGCCTTATGATATCGAGCTGAACCATGTACTCGAATTCAGCCGTTGCGACAGCTTATTCGTCGGAGGCGAGTCGTTTTGGTCAGGCACTCGTGGTCTGGGCTGGCGTGACAACGCGATAGACGACCTCTGTCGTGATTGGCAAATCCTATAGATGTGGTCGTACCAGGCGCCGGTATTCAGACCGGCGCACGTAAGCTGAAAGTACGTCGGCAATTCGGAAAATTTTACTGCAAATCGGGACGTCCGTAAGAATGCTTTCAACCCCTAGTTTAGTACGGTCTTCTAAAAGTCACTGGCGACCAGCAACAACAAACAACCCAAAATATAAGAGAAAGTAGATTGCGTTATCTGCGAAGGGTACAACCGCAAGCATATAGACCCACTGAAATGCTCGGCGAAGATTGTGCTCCAGGTGCAGCATTCGCCGACCCAATGAAGCTATCAAAGAACCGTTGGCCTAACGCAGATTGTACATAGGCTCTGAGTGTTTGTCGTTCACGTCTGCTGGGATGACGCTGATTTCCGCTCCCGTGTCGATAAAGGTGATAGAATAACGTCGATACTTTAGGTGAAACAAGCGATTTGCTTGGTTACTTGCGGACACGTTGGTCGTGCCAGTATGCGTGCCATTCGCCCTCCATGAAGCTGCTAAGTCGTGCTTAATGCAAGGAGCCCCAAAAGGTCTAGCTTTCTATCATATTGGCGGTGATACTAACATAATACTTCGGGGTGGTTGATATTGTCGGACTGAAAAATTGCGGCGGAAATATTTGCGCTTCGTGTGGAATGAGACGTACTCCGTGCTGGAACAATGCAGCGGCAACGTAGGTAGCCAAAACTTGTTCAGCATCTGACCGTGGCACACGCTGTTTCCAAGTCTGCGCTGCCGCTATGATGCTGCGTACTAGCGCACTTCCATCGTCTTTAGGGTCAGATTGATCTGCCGCCTTGGGGCAGGTTGAGACTAGGCTTTCCTCAGCAAGAGAACCTCATCGGATCAAAAGGTCTTCTGCTACGGAAGACTTTCAAACCTCTTGGTAGCTAATTCTTTCAGGGCCTATCCAGTAACATGAACAGCATTACCTTCCTTTGCTCAGGGACACGTAAAACCCATGTTTATATTTCGCATCTTCGCACAAGTTGAGGGACCAGCGATGCGCTGCATTTCGCGGAACAACGTCAACGGCTTGCGACCTCGTAGCTTGCGACCCTTTAGCTGTTCAAATCCTGCTCCTGGACTGGGCTGTAACTTTTATCATCGCTAGTTTCATCGGTTCATACCTTGCTGCATTTGATGAGCACAGTAGGTTTTCCTCAAACGACGATAGAAGGCGTGGGACGAGATGATTGCTCCTGGAACGGTCCAGATTAATGAATTTATTTTTAGTTCAAGCTCGAATATCGTAAACTAAAGATTTGAGCTGTATTACAGGGATTTTGGGGCAAGCGATGCAGTCATGTTAAGGTGGTGAATCGAATCAGATGACACTTTCGAAAGATGCATCGAACAGAGCAAAAATGAAAAAACATCTGTACTTCTAAAACTAAGCAAAAACAAATGAACACACGTATATAATCGAGAAAAGGAAGGAATTCAATCAAATACAGACGACGAAAGTGTTTAACTGCGCGCGTAATTTTCAGGGTGACTAATTTGTATGACTGATAAATACGCGCATGAGACACGCGAAATAAAGCGCGGATTTTGGAAGGAAATTGGAGTCAGACATAGCCGACTGTATTCGATGGGGTACAACAAGGCGCGAACGGATGAAATGTGACACGAGCAACGTGTGGGCGTGGGAACTTGCAAGACGGGCAAGGGACAGAATCAGAATCAGAATCAAGTTATTAGGAGAATAAGATAGGAATCTATGTGATCTCCATCCTAAGTAAAGCAAAAATGACCCATGCCGAATATGGGTCTGTGTGAATGCACATCAATAGTCGTTTAGTAATAAGCGAACAAAATAAAGATATTTAAGCACAAAGAAAGCACTACGTGTCTTGGTCTTTTAGGGTTGCTAGTGTAGCCGTGACATGACCACGCGACGAAAGGAGGTCAAACATGGTGTCTGCATCGAAACACAAGTCTGAAAAATGTATGTCAATGCTTCGTTTGAAACACTGCACTGCAACAGAAAGAACAACAGAACTGGGCAACCAGTTCCAGAAATGTATCGCACGTCGCGCGAAACAATGAATGTGAGTGACATTGTCCATACATGGAACTTCCAGCTTGTAAGAATGCCCTCGGGTGATAGGTGCATCCACAATACAGAACGTATGTCTCAGGTGAGGAAAATGTCTCAGGTGAAGGATTCTAAAATTTGTAATGAGGTCAATTCGTAATCTCCTGTATACTACTGTATGGAGACGTAACTTGTGGCACCTTTGGTGGTAAGATGAGCCACGGAGCGTGGGGATCAGGCGGGTGACTAGGTGTTGGACTTTTTCCAGTTTTCTCATCTAACTTTTTGTACTTGGATAATAGGCCGGTGCCCCGTATTCTAAAAGCGGGCGCACCATGGAGACGTATAGCCTGACAGCAATTTCCTCCGACCAAATGTGGAAGGTCCGCTTTAATGACCAAAGCATGCAAAGGCTGGAACAGTAGACCTTGTGCGTATTGCCTGACGATTTTAAGTCCCATCGGGATAGTACTCCAAGATCTCTAACCGTCGCAGCCGAGCACAATAAACGTCAACCGACACTGTAAGTTCTGACCCGACAACACTTGCCAATGCGGAGCAATTCGGACTTTTCAGCATTCAGTGGAAGGCAGTTTGTTGATGTCCATGAGGAGATTGTATCGAGATCACTTTGCAGTATATCCTCATCGACGGGGGTCGATATTTCCCTCAAAACTTTCAAGTCATCTGCGAGCAGTGCGCAAGTAGATGTCAAACGTCCTGGTAAGTCGTTGATATGAAACAGAAAAAGCGTTGGGCCAAGTACTGTGCCCTGTGGCACACCACTAGAGGCAGTACACCATTTCGTTCTGTAGTAATTTATCTGGATGCACCACTGCCGCCTGTCCAGAAAAGACTGAATCCATTTCAGCAATTTGCCACACACGCCATAACTGTTGAGTTTAGATAGCAAGATAAAGTGATTTTCTCTATCAAATGCTTTGCTAAAGTCAATCAGCAAGGCATCAACGCTCCTACACTCATTAACTGCTTCAATCCAACTGTGTCGGGAAGTCAGAAGCTTCGTGGTACAAGACCGTCCTCTTAGGAAACCATGTTTAACTGATGTAAGCACACCGTGTGATTCTGTGAAATCAAGCATTGCCTTCTTGACCACTTTCCCCAGCAATTTGGCCAGCACTGGTGTCAGGCAAATCGGTCTATAGTTCTCTACTCTGCTTCTGTTTCCTCCTTTCGGGAAGGGCCGTACGATCGCCTGCTTCCATTCACGTGGGACGTTACCTTGTGTCAAATAGGCCTCGAACAATTCCGTCACTGCAGGTGCGATAACAGGTGCCAGCCTTTTGAGAAGTAGTGGATGCAAGCCGTCAGGTCCTGGCGGTTTGGAGCAGTCTAGATTGGCAAGCAATCCCCTTACTTGGTCCTCTGAACAGGATACTGTATCCAACTTGGCGTCTACTCGGGTACACTGAAATGTTGGGGAAGCTGAGTCGAACACTGACTTGAAATGTGAAGCAAGTGCGATAGCTCGGTCCTTGTCGGCGGTCAACAGTGCACCAAGCGAATATTCCAAAGCAGGTAACTCGTCAGTTGGCTTAAGCTTGCGCTTGATGTATGCAAAAACCTTTTTGGGTGCCTCTTTCGCATTTGCTGATAAGCGTGTTTCACAAGCCGCACTTCTCTGTAGTTTCACTGAATTGCAACAGTTTCTTTGTGTTTTGTAAGCTGTGTAATCTTCGGCGCTATGAGTTTTTTGAACCTATTCCACAATTCTGCAAGTCGCCTCGACATGGCAACATATTCGCTATCCATCCATGGCGGCCTCTTCCAACATTTTATTGGTGTTAAAGGAGCAAATTGGTCAAGTACCTGAACATGGTATTGCTACAGCACCTCCCAACACACTTCAACACCTTCATTCAAAGGTAATGACCAGTCCATGTGTTCCGCAGTACTCATCAACCGATCCCATTTTGCTTTCCAAATGTTACGACGGGGTATTCGTAATGATACAACAGATGGCAAACGTAGGACGACTGAAATCGTGGAGTGATCGCTGGACCCAATGGGTTCAACTACTTTAGCGGATGCGAAATGTTGCTCAACGTTCGTGAAAAGGAGATCAAGACAGCTTTCAGGTTGCCCCGGAAGCTGCCTTTTTGGTTGCAGGATATGTTGCACAGCGTGCACCTCCGCCATTGTATCGACGAAAGCGCATTCGAGATTGCTACTGCCAGGTAGCGCTTTATAATGCGGCCAATCAATGTGTGGAAAATTAAAATCACTAAGCAACAGAAAATTTCGGCAGTTCAAGCGCTGCTGCACTACATCGATCCAATCACGGGAAGTGTTTGAAGGACTCCGATAAATGGCTCCCACTCTCAGTTCATTCGGCCCAACAGTAACTCTGCACCAAAGTTGTTCGCATAGGCCATCGGCACCATAATGTGTAGATATGAGTCCCCCTCTCATGCTGGACTTTATATATAACAATACACCGCCATGAACGCACTTGGGTCATTCGCACCGAAATGCTGTGTATCCATCGATGTGAATTTCAGGATCAGTAATATCACCGTGGAGCCATGTTTCAGTCAGACAAAATAAATCTGGGCAATGTTGGTCTACCCAGAGATGTACCTCATTAAATTTATTGGCGAGGCTGCGAACGTTCGTAAGCTCCACAGTGAGACCGGCAACTAGCTTGGGGCGAGCGCCATCAGCCAAACCGCCTTGTTTATCAACTGGCGCTTCTGTACTACTGGAAAATTTACGATATGTATGTTGCTCTCACATTGTTGAGTTCGCCGTTTAAGTGCAATGGTAGCAGTTTGAAGGCGATTACTTTCTTCCAAAGTGAGGTCGGCAAGCACGTAGATTTTCAGGCCGTTTAGACGCCAAAGTCGGGACAGAAGACACGCTGGGGTGACGTCATTTTCAAAAACAATTCGCAACGGACGAGGCGTGTTTGCCGTTCGTTTTCCCACTCGTTTTATATGAATACCTAGCTCATCGGGGTCCTGGAGTTTATCAACCAAATTTTGTAAGAACGCGACATCATGCTCACAACCATTTCGCGGATCGGAACTCTCTGACTCCGGGGCATGAAAGATCATCAAACGAGCCGATTGTATGGACCATAAAAACTAGAATATATATGTGCAATTTGTAAACAAGGAAATAGTACATAAAAGATAGCAGTTACGTTTTTGTATGCTACAGCTTCTCCTTTTGTCCAGACGCAAGTAAATTTGAATTCCTTCTGAATTCCCATAGAACTTAGTATGCTAGCCCGTAAGATGATCCGCAAACATTTTATCTATAAGCTAGGAAACCAATACGAAAATTTGGTTTCATTATAACAAGTGGTGAGTTATCGCATCGGAGCCACTTTTGGGCTCTCGTGCGCAACCGGCGGGAATTTAATTACTGGCTGTTGTTCGTCGGGTAACGTGCTGCACAACGGTCGATGCAAGGGGTAATAAATAACAGTACCGGAGGTACATCCGACACTTGGAAATAAGAGGAGTAGTATGAACATACGTCCGCGTGTGAACATTGAAAAAGAATTACTAATGGACGATCAATAATGCCATAATGTGATGTTAAACGTTGAAGGGTGTATGTGTTGAAATGGACGACCGAAGGTCGAAGGAGGTAGTCAGGAAATACGAAATCATGGTTGCCATGACAGCAACCGTCGCTGCGTGGTGAAATAATGATGCATTCTGAAAGGGAAGATATAGTGAGAGGTGACACTGATATATGGTAGCAGTAGTACCTGCGCTATGTATTAAAGAAATTAAATCTTCCTAAAGGGTTCGAAGGCAAGTGATATATGGTGATCTTAACTATTACGGCACAGAAAATGTACGTATGAAATGAAAGATTGTCTTTTACTTGAAACGCTTCGTGCGAGTCATGGAAAAGGCATCTGAATAAATGGGTAATATATAATGCCGTGTGTGGTGTGATATATAAGTGGTTTTAAAATTTGACACGGCTAAAGCTGGGGAAGTGCTGATTGAAACACCGTATTTCACGCATTGGTTTACAGCGTAAGTGAAAGTAAATGTAGTTTGAAACCGTACGAAGGTACATTTCACGGCTTATCAACAAATGATCTCTTTCGTAATTTGTAATGTAAGGGAAAGTTAATTTGAAAGGGATGGTATAGTGAATGGATACGCAACACGTGAAAATAGGAAAAGTTCTGTAATATATTTTTAAGGTAAATGGCAAATCCTAGCCATATAATTCATCCATGCAATCGCTGAACGCTATTTCTATCTAGTAGATTTCGATGTACTTGGTTTTTGTAAAGTTATATGTTTTTGCTATGATATATTATATACATGTATATATATGTATATAGTGCTGATATATATGTCGATTGCTGTTATATATGTCGATAATATAGGTATGTTATTTAGTTTATCAGTCATATTTAGGTATATGGTAAATATTTCTTATATTTTTTATTTGCTTTTAATATGTTATTTGGCATATTTCTCAGAAGAAAATGTTTAATGAAACATAATGGCCATGTATATAAATGAAATCCTGATCCGATTACGGTTTTAATGCCCCACAACTAGTATTATTCCGTGTGCTTCGTTCGTCAGCGGGCTTAGTATATCACGTGAGAGAGTCGCTGCAGGAGGTAAGCGGGTTAACTGTCGTGTGTTATTTCACTTGTTTGTAACGGTTTACTTCTTTCTATATTTGCTTGCGTAGGGTGCTATCTAGCTGCAATGATTATCAGGCTAGGTTTGTGTTAAAGTGTGTTGCTTCATGTATAGACGGTTATAATACATTGAGCACTGGAATACTATGGCTAATCCGGGTTGCCGATGACGTTAATGTATGGTATGTCCTTAATGTTTCTGGAGTTTCGGAGGCATAGAATATGCGCTGGACAGACTCTGGGACTTGTGTACTTTGTGGCTTATGCCCATAAATCAGGCTAAGGTTTCCGTTCCCCGTATGGCAGCAAATTTTTCACGTTTCAGGTGCATACTGGGGTTGGTTAAACTCCCCCTTGTCTCCCACCACGTAGACCTACGCGTCGTGCATTCATCGTCCTTGCATTACGGTGACAGCTGGAAGAAGGCCGCAAGTAGTGGTTCTCTGCTTTATCCGCACCCTTCTGGATTGGTGCGTGCAAGCTTGCCCGCCCTGCTTTGTTCGGTACAAAATGGAGCTGGAGAGGGTTATGAGAGTAGGTACGCAATTGGTCGAGGTGTTAAGGGGGCCATTGGTACCCCAAGCGTGTACCTAGCTTGTGTGTGTGTATTCCATGCACTGACGACAGGTTCGAGGAGACGTAATGGTTACTTGCAGCATTTTGATAGATAAGGTTGGACCGGACTTGACCTGGCTATTTAGCCTGGCTAGGTTGCCTTGTCTTCCCGGTTCTCCCTTCCCTTGATATTCTCTTCTCCTGACCATATCCATCTTCGAACTGTTACTTCTTATTCCTTCATTCTCTTCACTCTTTTGTGTTATCCTTCACCTCAGTGACTTTCATTCCCCTTGATGTTACATTTACCCCACACGGCCTGACTACTTAACGTAACTTACACTGCCGGGACTGCTAGTGCAGGGGAAGTGGGCAGTAGCGGGTTGATCATGATGTTTCCGGAGTTTCCCTAAAAAATATACCAATACGTACCACTTTCTCATATCCTGCCTCAACGATGTGCATAAGAAGGAACACACATGTTCGATGTTCGGTAGATTGCTATCATTCCAGTGCAAATGATTCTTAATCTGAACACCCCTAGGCCTTCCTGGGCGAACGGTTAATGCGCACGTTTGGTGCCCTTTAAGTGCGCCTATGGTCTACCGGAAGTTGCTGATGAACGCCGTTGTGTTATCTAACGCCGTTAACAAACGTGATGCCACGTATTGCCGATGGGGGAAAGGAGTGCCTGAAATGGAAATAATGTCGGTCCGTAAAACAGGTGTTCCCTTAAATCAAGCATACGTAGAAGCGGCAGGCAAGGTAAAGGAAAGGATAAGGTGTTCAGTCCCATGCGAAATGGTCACGCACGTATGGGTGAGGTAATTCATACTCATCCCCACGCGGCGGATCACTAAGCAACTGGGAGGTGATGTGATAAGAGAAATGCAGTTCCAGCGCTAGGAATACATGTACCATGTATGATACATCAAGCGTGCTTCTTACCTGGTCAACGCAGGTTACTCCGGTGCCTTGCAAAGCGCAACCTTTAATCCGGTTGCTTGGAAGATGGCGCTGTTATGAAGGAACTGATAAGTGAATGCGCATCCTAAAAAGGCAGCGGAATTGTGGGTGCTTCTGATGTCCGTAGGCACACCTGACCACCCCCAGTATGTGATCCCGTGACGTAAACGTCAGGTAGGGGAGGCACCGCATATGGGAGCAGTGGGTGTACCTAACGATCAAGGGGAAGCAATGCATAGCACGGTTATGAATGGAAGAGAAAGGTAGCGATATGAAAAAGAAAGACTTACATACAACGATGGCAAGTGAAGTGCTCCTGTCCAGCGTACGAGACGCATACCTGATGATACCAAAGGCGGCAATCGCAGCACATGACCCAGTCAACCACCTGTCCACTCTGTGCCTCGCAGTCAGTTTGGAGGCACGAAGCGCACTTGTCATTATCGTAGTTGGCTGGGAGTGGTGCATGGCTGCGACGCTTCCTTGGAGGCCTATACACCTTAGCCGTTGTCATGTGCAAGTCTGGAAAACGCAATGTCTTCTTTTCATGCTCCTGACTGGCTGTGGATTCTGGAATTGGAACTAAACGTTGCTTACGCGTTGTGCCTTCCGTGCTACCTTCACTCGTCCCTTCGGCAGCTGAATCCATTACGTTTGCAGTGAATGAAACCGCAACCTCCTCGTGAGAGCTGCTAAGGTTCCACAGTAAGTCACGCAAGTGATCCATAACCTCCCTCTACTTCGCATCGCCCAGACAGCAAACTTGAACCTGAATATCACCTAGAACCTGGCTACATTTCCGAAGCTTCTGTTCCCTACTTACAGGTGCAACAGCGGAGCTAGACGCTAGGGGGACGATGTCGGAGGACGTGGAGTCGGTAACACGCGGTTGTTGCGCGTGTGACACAACCCACCGGTTGTTACGCAATCCGTCGTCAACCGGTCTGCCTGCAGCGCGCAATGCATGCACAATGGGTGCACAAGGCAGCAGCCATTGCCGGCTGAAGCTGTATTGGCAGGTTACCTCCTCACCCATTAACACGGTGTACCTCCTACGGGTCCCTTGCACTACACATGTATCATCGGACAACTCCGTGACCGTCACATTCTCTCTAGTGTGATGGCACCGCAGGCGCGTTCTTGCATACCCTGAAAACTGTAACGCTGCCTGCCCTAGGCTATGCAAGGAAGAGTCCATGGGATGCACAGAAAATTGGTTTCACCCATTAGATCTTCCAACTGAGCTACAGCATCCATCACGCGGTTAACAACCGCGGTAAGCAGGTCAAATAAAGAGGTCCGCTCTGAAAGACCACTCTTCAAATGCCTATTTTCGTTCTCCATGCGGTTCATTGTGAAACAACCGAACAAACAGGTGGACGTCAAACGGTGAGCCGCCCATGATGAGACAAATGGCAACCACGTTCGTACTAAGTATCTATGCGAGTCGGCGTTCCGCTCTTTAATGACTGTCAAATACCTGACGAACAGCCGATAAGTCCTAGCGTACACTAAGTTCCGTACGGACTGCTTAATAACCAACCTGTCGGTCGCACTTTTTGTGGATAAACCGCTGCAACGGCGGGTGACATCCTTCAGTAGGTGGAAACGGCACAATACAACCCGCGTGCAGGGGTACCATACTTGGAATGCACGCATCTGGGCCATGCACTTATCAATCACCACCGTCCGTGCTGCCTCAGTCGCTGGTAACATAAGCCGCATGTTGCGCACGGCGTTCATGTACGCTGCCGTTGTCTCATTAGGAAGCAAGGCGTAGAAAATGGAACGCCCAATACCATGCAAATCTACCAACATGCAGTGCCACAGTATGTAGCCACCGCAGTTCATCTGGTGCGTTGCGTCTGCCAGCAATACCTCAGTATAAAGCTGCACAAGGTCACGTACGTACCTGGGAACAAAAAAGATGTAGCGTACCTCGGACCCCTCATACTTTACATTACATTGACCGGCGGTCTCCAGCAATTATATGACAGCGTTAACCGAGTTTCCCTCTACCTTTCCCTTCATCTTATCTCTTATGCTCCGGAGGTCATAACGGTTCAAACTTGTACCGCAGTGCTTCAACGCATACCTCCGGAGCTCGCGTGTGTCCTTGAAAGACTGCATCATGCGCTAGATGTCCTCTTCCGCGTGCCGCGGGAGCCGTCTGTTGGTGACATACAGAAACGACTTACCTACATGGAAATTGTGGCTGTGCAGAAGGCTGTAGGATACCATGTCGTAACACCAGCCGTTATGCCGTACGGCTATATGTGCCTTGCAGTCGTAACTTTTGTACCTAAAGTTATTAAGCGTCTCACATACATTACATGTGAACTTACTGCTGGCATGTGTATCCTCTTCGTGTACAATGCACGCATTTATAGTGTACGTATTTGTATCGCACACCCTCAGGCAAATCCTTCCCGGTTTTCCTCTTATAACCAACCGATGTCAGGACATCCGATTTGTCAAAACATGACGCAGTACGCATTTGAAAGCGCTTTAAGTCACTTTCGAACTGCTCAAAAGTGCGGTACACACCATGAAGGAGGACAGCAGCGGTATCGTCGACAGCCATGACAGCGACTGAATCCGCCAACGCACTTTACGGTGCATTCAAACTATCATCATACTCATATCAACCTAGGTCCGCGTTACAATACATGGCAGTTTTCTCCACATTAATAGCTCTTACATCACAATGTAATCTTCCCTTTTCCTTCACCAAGGCAAAGTGGCTTGTTGTCCGCCACCGCAACCTCCCAGTCGCCAGCTGATCACCGACCGTTGTGGAGCACGGTCTCGACTTATAACAATGCGTTAAGTGAAAGGTTACGAAAACCACACGGAAAGCTAATTGGAGGACTGATGTACATGGGCAACATGAAATGGAACATTTCATGGCAATTTAATGATATTACGTAATGGTACGGAACGAAGTTGTGTAAATAGTAAGTGTGTAACTTACTGATGATGCTTTGAAGTTAAAGTGCAATGCTTTGTGAGTTCGTGAATCTGCAGAAATAAGAAATAGGGAACTATGCTTAGAAATACATCACTGTGTGCGTGTTTAATGACATAAGGAAAGACGTGAAGCGATGTGATAAGGAATAATGGCTGACAAATATCCGTTCTTATAATATTGCGCTCATTAATGGTTGCTATGAAATGAGGATGCACGGAATCGGATTCGTTGTTTTGGTCAGTGAGGATGATTAATCACAATAGTTAAAATTGTTTGCGTATGTTTACGTGCTTCCCAAGGTTAATGCAAATAAGAATATATTAGTATTCGCTAATTTGTCGGCGTACATGTAGAAGGGGTAAAAAGAGAACGCATATATATATATATATACCCTGGTAGCACATGACGAAGAAAAATCTCCGTCATACTGAGCAAAATCTTCGTTTTGCTTCGTCAATGGCGAGGCGCTGACGAACCTTTACGAAGATTTTTATTCGTAAACGTTCGTCAGTGACGAAGCAAAACGAAGGTTAATCTTCGTTTACCCTCGTCAATGACGAACGGTTACGAAGAGTTTGCTTCGTTTTGCTCCGTCACTGACGGACGTTTACAGAGATTTTCCTTCGTTTACCTCCGTCAATGACGGACGCTTACGAAGGTTTGTCTTCGTTTTGCTTCGTCATTTACGAACCAATAGGAAGGCAGTCCGTGGACTTTCTATGTAGAAGTATGATTGGACCAAAAATAATGCAAAGAAATTTTTTTGTTTAACAATTAAGGTTACGTATAATAACGTCAAAGGGTTATAAAGTGAGGTATAATGTGGATTTGTGTTCCTTAAGGTAAACGTCAGTGTTTGTTTGCGTACCTTTTTTTACCGGAAATAGAAGTGCGCGGTCATTTGATTGCTCTACGGTTTCCCATTGGTCTCCTTGTCGGTACGTCCGTCATTCACTTCAGACACCTTTTTTTGTTTAAGCATCGTTACGTAAGCGTTTGTTCATTTAATATTTCATGTTCTAGAGATGCGTAGTCGTTTAACAAGACGTCGTTGTTCGTTTGCGTTACCTTCTGCACGCACATTGAGAATGCGATTGCTTCTTTTGCGTAGACTCGCAGAGCGTGAGGCATTCAGTGAGCGCAACCGTAGCCCCACTTGTAACGTGGATGCAATTATGGGAGGTAAGGTTCACGGACAACCTTTTTGTGTGTTTGTAGACTTCTGCGTCTCGCCACCGCGTAACCTTTCAGATGCGGACCACAACCGCTGTATACGCGAATCCCCCGACGTACTTTCCGTTCAGTCACCAAGGACGGAAACCGAGAGTGATGACGTGCAAAGCATGAGCTGCGAACTAGGGGAGCATGATTGCAGTGCTATAGATTTGACTACGTCACCAACGCCGTGTGATGAGGCACGTAGTTTCCTCGCATCATGGGTGCTTAATACCAACACCTCGGCTTGGGCTGTTAACAAGCTTCTGGAAGGGTTGCGTAAGTTCATACCGTCTCTACCGAAGGATTACCGGACGTTGATGAGAACTCCAAGAACCACTAACGAGATGGAGGTACATCCTGGTACGTATGGTCACATGGGATAATTGACGGTCTGAAGATGGCTTACCGTTGCGAAAGTGTGCCCACCTACCAGAGCATTCACCTGCAGTTGCATGTGGATGGGTTCTCACCATTTAATTCATCCGGTGTGCAAGTTTGGCCCATTTTGTGTAGGTCTGTGGCGCCCTTGATATCGCATCCATTTTTGGTTGGTGTATACTCGGGTCCACGAAAACCGTGGAATGTACACCACTTTTTGGCTCCACTTGTAACGGAATTGAGAACGCTACTTCGAACAGGCGTTATGTTGCCCGGGCGGTCTACACCAAACGCTGTGCGTATCTCTAATATCATTTGTGATGCACCAGCAAGATCATATGTGAAGCGTAGTAAATCACATTCCGGGTACGGCAGCTGCGACAAATGTGTGCAGCGAGGTGTTTATGTCTCTGGGAAAGTAACCTTTCCTTGCACCGATTGCCGCCTACGTACCAATGAGTCCTTCCGTGCGCACTGCCGTAGCAAATGGTCACCATTTGAATACTTGCCCATAGACATGGTGGAGCAGTTTCCTATAGACTATATGCATGCTGTTTGCTTGGGTGTTATGCGGCGCATGATATCCTTGTGGACAAATGCCGCCGCTGGCAAGGATTTTCGCTTGGATATGGACACTGTGTCACGTCTTAACGATGTCCTTGACATGAATCGGTGTCATTGGCCGCGTGATTTTCCACGCCGTTGTAGAGGCCTAGATAAGTTCAGATGGTGGAAAGCGTCTGAATTTCGGCAATTCTTGTTGTATGCCGGACCCGCGGTTCTGGGGGATATTTTGCCCCTGGACTATTACGTCAATTTCTTGGATTTGCATTTAGGTATTTATCTGCTTTGTCATCCTTTGCTATTCAGAAAATGTTGCTCTTTTGCACATAATGTACTGATGGTGTTTATTTCGCGTTTCTTCAAACTGTATGGGGCTGAAGAAATGACATTCAACATGCATTCGCTGTGTCATTTGGCACAAGATGCGTATGCACATGGGACACTGGATGATTTCTCCGCGTTCCCTTTCGAATCTTACATTAGGTGTCTGAAAAGGCGAATACGAAGCCCAGTGAACATCGTTCCTCAGCTTTTGCGACGGTGTATGGAGTTCCAGGGAAACTTATGCAATGGTAATCAGCCCTCCAACTTATGTGAAACTGTATCCCTCATCGAAATAAATAGGCAAATGGGTTTTCGGTTAAATGGGACCGTGTTTTTCCCAAGCAAACCGGACAACGTAATCATCGTAGGAAAGAAACCGTACCAGATAGTATCGTTGCAACCGGACGTTGCTGCAACCGCATATGTTAACTGCGCATCATTCCTACATCTCAGAGATTTATACGTCCATAGTATGCCGTCTTCCAGGCTGCATATTTATGTTGCTAATGGTGTGTCTGATGACTTGCGGCGGTTTCCGATTCATGACATCCTATGCAAATGCGTATGTTTCACCGTTGGTTTAGACGAAGTCATCATCCCATTGCTGCATACATTTAGAACGCGACAACCCAGGGTGCCGTAGGTTTGCGGTCTTGTTGACCTATGCCATGATCACAAGGTATGCGTACTGCAGGATACCATTACATATGGTGCTAACGGCATTTACCGACTCCGCCTGTTTATCCGCATGGTATATGTGACCATTTCATACATATATTTCATACATATATATATGTATATATAAGTAGGGCTTCTACAAGTACCGTTACAGATATACCATTAAAGGTGACCGCATACCTAAAAATGTTTCTTCGCATCGACCTACGGAAACACGTAAGGCAACACTGACACTCATAAATATATATATATATATATATATATATATATATATATATACGGAAATATATGCTTGCGTATATATGTGTAATTGAAGAGAAGCGGAATGATATATATATGTATGCGGATATGTAGGTATATGTGATTGCATACATATGCGTATATATGTATATATGTATACATATATATATATGTATGTCCAGAAGTGTCAGTAAGGTACCTATTTTAATATCGCGGTGAAAATATACATATATATATATATATAAAAATATATCTATGCATCTATATATACATCGATATATATAAATATGGATATGCCTGTTTGTATGTTGTCATCATAGCTTTGTCCATATGTATATGTATATATATATATACATATATATACAAATATATATGTATTTGTATATATATACATAATATGTACACGTATAATAATTGGTTTCATATACATGCATACCTGCACATATTGATACGGCAGTTTGTACACGCATATAAGGATGTATGCATGCAAGGAAGTTGTATGCATGAAACTGCATGGGAAAAGGAATATATGCCTACATGTGTGATGATATACATATATGTATACATATATATACATATATATATAAGGTTGGCGGCATCCGGTTTCGGATTTGCCTGTCACTGTGGCAAGCCACAGGACGCCTGCGTCTACAGAGGGACCATGGATGGCTTGCGCTGCACCACCCACAGCTCCAACCACACACCCCATATCCAGTGTAAACCCGAAGGAATAAGACCGGGAGGCATGCGGATGGGAACCACGTTTCATTAACGGAGCCGGCCCACACTCCTTCGCAGGCAAACACAAGCACACTGTATTTGGGGAAATCAAGCGCACACAAGGCGGTGGCTGGACCGTAGTCCGCTCCACACTGAGTGCATGGAACCACTCTTCGAGCCTAACACGGCCACAAGGACCATGCACCCCGTCCCCTCCAGCAACGACCAACTGTCTCCTGGAGCCAGTATGGACGAGGTAGTGGGTAATAGACAGGTGGGCACCTTGTCAACATGCACATCAAGCGCACCCACACCGGGGATATCAAACAACAGCCAAACACTTGAGAGAGGGAGAGAAGGAAAAAGAGAAAAACTCGATTAATGCATAAGGAAACGGTGATATAAACCTTAATTAAATAGCATATGTAATAAGTTGTTTACATACAAATCTTAGCTAAGTGCACGAGGTCAGGAAGTATGGTTCACGGTATGCCACGAACACAAAAATGTTATGGAAATCGAATACAATTGGCTGAAGCGATGTGTGCAAGTTAATGGAATAGAGTACAGGGAGATATTTATATGAGAAAGAAAAGCATTATTGTAAAAACTGTAAACCCACCACCTGAAATAAAGAGACTTAGCATGCAAGCACGCAGTTAGTAAATCGAATTCAGCGTGCCTACAAACGCTGTGCCGGCTCGCCGTAATTCTCTGCATGACCCGTCGTCGCTTCTGTAGTGGCCCCAAATGGCACAGCGCATGGCCCACTAGACATTTATATGAGAAAGAAAGGAATTAGAAGAGAACCGAAAACCCACCACGTGAAATAAAGAGACTTAGCATGCAACCATGCGGTTAGTACATCGAATTCAGCGTGCCTACAAACGCTGCGCCGGTGCTGCCTACGTTCACTGCTGGACCCGTCGGCGCTTCGGCAGTGGTCCCGAGTGACATCTCGCATGGCTCACAAGGCCTGCCTGACTAAGGCACTCGCGACCGCATGTTCTACAGCACCATGCGCTCGATGTCGATGGAGTACAATTCATCGGTGCTTGCCGCTTCCGCAACTGCCGCTTCTTCTCTGCATGCATGAGGGCTTTCTCCCGCACTTCAGCAACTGCCTTCGTCATTAGATCGCGCCATGCACCACGATCAATCGCCTTCGATTCCCATGATCTGCAATCAAGATTAGAACGTGTGAGGCTCACTTTAATCATGTCCTGGTAACGTAACTTGGGTTTCCCAGCATGCCGCTTCCTTATACTCAGCTGGCCGTATAAAAGTTGTTTTGGTATTCGCGTCGAATCCATACGGCTCACATGACCGAGCCATCTCAGGTGTCGCAGTAAAAGTATGCCATCAACTGCATACATCCCACTTCGGCGCAACACTTCCGTGTCTGCAACTCTGGCGCCCCAGCCGATCCGCAAAATTCGTCGCAGACACTGTTGATGGAACCGCTCGAGATATCGCACATCCCGCCGGTACATCGTCCACGTTTCACTGCCGTATAAAAGAACGGACAGTACCATGGATTTGTACACCATCAGCTTCGTGCCAATGCTAAGCTGATGGTTGTTCCACACTCGGTACTCAAGCTTCCCGAATGCCGCTGCCGGCTTCGACACGCGATTACGCAACTCAACATGTAGCTGCTGATCAGTCGACATCAGACTTCCAAGATAGCTGAAACGAGAGGTGGTTTCCAATACTTCAGCACCAATGATGATTCGCGGCAATATTGAAGATCGCACCTCCGTTGAAGGCTGAAAGAGACAGATAGTTTTGCTTGTGTTGATAGTGAGCCCGAATTTGGCCGCTGTCGAAGCCAGAGCACTAGTCATGTGCTGCAACTCATCCGCGCTGTGTGAAAACAACGCACAGTCGTCAGCAAACAGCAACATACGGATAGTTGTCTCACAGACTAGAGTTCTCGCACCGAAACGACGGATGTTCAGCAACCCACCATCAATACGGTGCTCCACACGAACACCGTAAGCACAAGCCACATCAAAAGCACAAGACAACGTTGCATGAAGATAGATATTAAACAGGGCAGGAGCTAAGACACAGCCTTGCTTCACACCAGAGACAACTGTAAAGTCATCCGAGGTCTCTCCACTCAGCTGCACCCTCGCTCGCATACCACTGTGCAGACATTCAATTAAACTTGCAAACTTACGCGGGCAACCAAACTTACCCAACACCAGCCACAGTGCCTCGCGGTTCACCGTATCAAATGCCTTGTTCGGGCGAGACTCAACAGTACTCTGGTAGCGTCTAGACAGAGGACAACTGTAGAGCAAACAAACATGATCACTGGAACCCAGTGGAGGTCCGTAAGTAATATCATCAACAAAATCCAGTGACTTAGGGAATACAAGGTCTAAGATAGACGGCACTTGGGCGTCCATGTACCTAGTGGGGAGGTCAATGAACTGGTGCAAAGATACTTGCAGCGTAAGTTCAAGCAGATCAGCGCCCAATGTGCCTGACGCTGAGTCGCAAGAAAGATCTGCCCAGCAAATCTCTGGGAGGTTGAATTTGCCCATCACCAAACACTTATTTGCGGACTGGGAGCGAATGAATTCAAGTACCTCTTTGGATCCGCACCCAGGGCTTCTATACACAATTAAAACTGTAACCTGAGCCGAAGATGTGCTAATAACAGCCGATAGAGCTTCAACAGTTTCGTCTGCCGACTGAAATAAGCAACTCTTCAAAACGTCAAGTTTACAGCTCACGTAAAGAGCAACGCCCCCTCCCTGTCAGCCAGCAGAGCGACTGCATCTAAATAGTAAGTAGTCAGATAGTTGTAATTCACCATCCGTGATGTCCTGAGACAGCCACGTTTCAGTGAATGCGGGTATATCGGGATGAGACCCATCTACAAGCAGACCAAACTCGTACACCTTATTCCTTAGGCTGCGCACATTACTTAGCACTATCTGAAGGTTTTCGTTAGATCCAGATCTGGGTCGTGCACTACCAGAATGGGCAGTGGTAGGGCGGAAAAGGACCGCCGGCTGATCACCCGAAAACCCACTAACCGGAGACCTTGTTCACCGGCCGCTCGCCTGCTTCTGAGGTCCTTGATGACCTCCCTTAGCTTCAGCCTATCGGCTAGCGGAAGGTCTGGCTGAACACTAAGATTTGTACCTTTCAGCTTAAAAGCAAATTGCATGAGAGCATTGCGTTCCTACGGAGTAGAGAGTACCACACGAAGTAGCCGCGGTCGCGGGTTTGGTACGTTAACTGGGACGTTTCCCAGTCTAATCAGCTTCCTGACAGTAACGCCTGGAAAACCAGGCGGAAGAAGCATCGTTACACACATTGTAAACCATTGAAGGTCGTCCAACATGCGAGCAGCAGGAAGGACAGCAGTAGATTCAGCCGCCTTACGGAATATAACGCTACTATCCGTGAAAGAATCGCCACGACGAGGTGTATTAACCCCATGGGTGTTTGATTCGGCACTCGGCGCAGGTGGCTTCACTACTGGTGATGGAACTGCCTTTAGCCCCTCCGATGATGCGGCAACGGTAGCGTATGTTTTTCGCTCCATTGTCGATGTCTTACTTTTGTTAGGGTCATCGATTTCACCGGAAGGCATTATAGCATATTTTGTCTGCTTTTTCTTCTTGATAACAGGATCAGGGTCCTGTGAGGCTTTTTCCCTTTGAGCAGAATCAAGCAAACCTTCAGAATATGTATTCTCGGTGAGAACCAAGATTTCCGGTAACTTCGCCTGACAAGTAGTGCGTGTTGGGATCTGCGCCTTCGCACAACCGTCAGACGGTTTGCCAAGTAACGACATTTCGCTTGTTTCCGGTGCCGAGACAACAACTTCTTGTTTAGCAGAGAGCATACGAGGTTTCCTGGCTCTTCTTCGCTTAACTCGAAGTGACCCTTGAGCCAGCAATTCGGCGTCGATCAGCGTAGGTTTAGATCCGACGTCCGAAGCTGCTTCATTTTTGTGGTCGGTAGCCATCTGGACGGGTGACAATGATTGGTGCCACAAGTTGATCATCAGTGTAAGCGATCAAATCTGCTTTGTTGGAGACTGGAAACGTCGTCATAAGCAGAGCAATCTTAAAGAGAAGCTCAGAGAGCATCGAGAACAAATGCTTCACATTTCGTAGCCGGGTATCAAGAGATTCATCTCTCGTACGAAAGGCTGTGCGGTCTTGCCGGCGGCTACAGCAATTGGCACAACTGAAAAGCAACTTTTCGCTAGAGGCCAGCGCTGCGTACTGCTCGGTATTTAGCTCCGTACAAAGCTGATGGTACCATCCGTTGCAGACATCGCATTGCATACCGCCGGAATCGTCAGTTACTGGTATATTGCAGCTTGGGCCGCCACAAAGTGCGATAACCTCAGAATCCGAGCCATCAGGAACAACAGCCTCGGTGCTTTGCGAGACCGACATAGTGGAAAATAGAGTGATTATAACACGTATGCAATAGTTAAACGACCTCAAAAAAGGCAAAAACGGGGTGCAAAACGGGGTTAAAACTGGGAAAAACTGGAAAAATTACCAGTAAGCGCCAAAGACGCTCTGACCAGAACCGCTTTAATCGATCCAAGATGTCCTGGATCAGAGGAAATTTGACAATAGTCAAATTTCGTTTCAAGTGTTTATTCAAACACTGTTTTCCACGTTAATTCAACTAAAAATCTCGATCAGTATGGCACTCCAAAAAGTCGAGTTACCGCGTAGCACTCCCCATCGGGAACCGGCTTCCTCCTTCCACGATGGTATGCCGCAGCAGACTTGGAAGATGCAACGGAAAAACTAGTCGCCGTTGCAATCTGAAAACGTTCCAACCGCTTCACAAGGTCCTCAACACGTTCATACTTCCCAATAACCATTGACCTGAACAGCTCACTATCATCGACAACCATAGCGATAGCAGGAAAAACCAGTATGGCCACCGAAAAAACAAAACAAACACTCGCACATGCACCAATACAGGTTATCATTTCTACAGCATCGTAACTCACATACAATGTTATTTCCAAAGCCATCTCAAACCTAGTTTACAAGTTTCACACATTCAGCCACCTTGGCAATGTCGCTACGCAACCGTTGCTATGTACAATATGTACCACGGAACGTACCGAAACCACACAAGTTTTTCCGACCTCCGATCACACAGTTCCCCTCGCATGGCGTTTGTGTAGACGCTACTCATGGTATTAACCGTTTGAAGTAAGAACTGATAGCGGCCTTACTTGTTGCCTGCAGCTTCAAACTATACCATTTTTAGTAGCTGACGTGACGGGTTACGGCCGGCCAATATTTTATACGTTTCGGCTTCGGGAGGATGACGCACCTTTGCTTACGTTGTTCGAAGCGTTTCGGGATATAATGGGTCATGATGTTCCTGTCAGCACAGCAATGATGGACAAAATGGCTGCTCAAATACGTGCAGCGCGCGCGGTTTTTAATGCGACATTTTGTTGTGTTACTTCCACATCCGCCAGGCCCTCAAGAAGCATGTAAGTGATAAATCTTCGACACATTCTTAGACAAACATTAACCGGTCACGTTATCTGTTTCATCGCATGGCAAAGTCGGACACGGAGACTGAGTATAATCTCTTTCTATATGTGATATTCTCGTTTTAGAGTACAACAAGATTTGAAGCTCCTTCGACAAACATACCTCCGGATTGTGCGCTACCTTACGTTTTGCTGCTTGTACATAAAACGCTCGCGGACGAAACACGTCCAAGCTGGACTGGTTCATTTTGGCAATAAAACCAACAACCGAGTTGGGAATGCCAACTTGCGGTTGAAGAGAGTTACCCATGCATCGGATGGCCTTGTTGCAGCCGTGCGCAAAGTCTGGGAGCATTCGGAAAATCTGCTGAAAGAGTCCCAGATACATGCGCAGTTTTCCTGTGACAGACGTCAGCTACTAGAAGGCAGCGCATGCGTTCATCGCGTAGCTTGCCTCTTAACTATGTACGCATGCAACTTATGGATGCGCCATTTAGCACAACCCATGTTACAAGTAGTTTTCTCGGAACTTGTAGATGGAGTGGTATGTGAATAAAAATGCTGACGCCTCCATGGTTTGAGATATCTCATCAGCGAAACGGCTTCGCCATCGGCTGCTCTTTGGAAACATGTACCTGTCCATTTTACGAGACCAAGTGGCTGCCGTGTGTACATTTAATGACGGCACACAAGCAGCACACATACCCGACAAATAAGCCGTTTCTAATGTGTGACTACATTTACGGGCCAAATACCTAGTTGCATTCGCTGGCTGGCGGACTACAACCTACCCACAGAATTCATGCAGTTGCGGGCGTTAGAAGTTCCCGTTACGAAACCAACCACGTCTAAAATCGCACATCTTGTACATCGTCTGTGAAGTGCTGAAGAGGCTAATCCATCCGGAGTTTCGGAACTGTGTCAAGAGCTTCCGCAAAGGACCAACGAAGTATTTGATGATTCAGCAGACTTTCAACGTGCAAAGAACTAACCGCGCTGGCCGAAACTTATGTCATCCGAAGGTTTGTGTTTCACATGCAGCAAACCTGTTGTAGTCGAGGCAGTTCGCTGTGTACACCATAGGTTACTTAACCATCGAAAGCGTTTGCGTGTGCAATCATGAGCCCGTTGTACAATTTGTGTCAACGCTTCACAAACTATATCCGTGTCCATGATGACAGTGCCTAGTTGTACTACCGGTAAGAAAGCAAATTTTTCCTGTGACATTTAGCTGTTGGCCATTCACCTTCACCGGATTTCACAGTTGCCCCTATCCCATCAACCTGCCTTGCTTACGGTGGTAAGCGACAGCTAAGTATAACAATTTCCTGCGCAGGCAGTCAGGATGCGATTACCGCCGATCCCAGTACAAGTCAACAAACCGCACCCCATCATATTGCATCTGCACTTGATACTGATGCGCTTTTTCTTTACCTTTCATCGATAGGTTGTCGAAAGAGAGCAGTCGAATTTCCCGCAACTAGAGGTATTTTGCAGAATGCGGTACCAAAGTAGGCTATTCTGTGCAATTTAAACTCCCATTCTCACAATTTTGTAGCGTCGACATGGATGCAAGCCCAGTAAAGCAAACGCTGAGAAAGAAAAAATTGTTCGGATAAAATCTCTCATTCAGTTGCCTGACAGTAGGCTATATGTTCGCGCTACTATTACATTTTAGCCGATGAATACGACTTTGTGTAATGATACCCTGCATGGCACATGCGCTTCCAAGACCCGGATATAGTGACCAACGCTGAACCTTTTCTCGCTGCTTTCTGTTAAATACGAAGCACAGTTGTTATCGTAGTTTCTGGCTCCTTTGGGATTAAAGCATGTTTAATAAATAACTGGAATAGCGACACGTTTGCTACCAATGTAATAGAACCCAGGTGGTTGGTAATAGCACACGATTCCATAGCTCTTGCTCCTAGTGTAAGGGCGCCATCAGTGGCACAGTTGGTGTTAATATAATAGTACCCAGGTGGGTTGTAATAGTACACGGCTTTAAAGCTCTTGCTCGTGGTAAAAAGGCTTCATCCGTGGCACATTTTGCGCCAATATAATAGGACCCAGGTATGTTGTAATAGCACACGCATCCAAGGCTCGTGAACTTAGGATAGCGGCTCCATCAGTGGCAAATTTGGTCCCTATGTAATAAGACCCAGTTGGGTTGTAATAACACACGGCTTTAAAGCTCTTGCTCGTGGTATAGAGGCTTCATAAGTAACATATTTAGTGCCAACGTAATATTACCCAGGTGGGTTGCATTTGCACATGGCTTCAAGGCTCGTGCTCGTAGTAAAAACGCTTCCTCAGTGGCACATTTAGTGCCAATGTCATAGGACTCAGGTGGGTTGTACTAACACATGGCTCCAAGGCTCGTGAACCTAGGATAGCGACTTCATCAGTGGCACATTTAGCGCCAATGTATTAGGACCCAGGTGGGCTGTAATACACATGGCTTCAAGGCTCATGCTCGTAGTATAAAGGCTTCAGCTGTGGCACATTTGGTGTCGATGTAATAGGACCCAGGTTGGTTGTAACAGCACACGGCTCCAAAGCTCGTGCACTTAAGGTAGCGGCTTCATCAATAGCACATTTTTTGCCAATGTATTAGGAGCCAGGTGGGTTGTAATAGCACACGGCTCCAAGGCTCGTGAACTTAGGATAGCGGCTTCATCAGTGGTACATTTTGTGTCGATATAATAGGACCAAGGTGAGTTGTAATAGCCCACGGCTGCAAGGCTCTGGTCTTAGGATAGCGGCTTCATCAGCGGCACATTTGTTGCCAATGTAATATTACCCAGGTGGGTTGCATTAGCACATGGCCTCAAGGCTCGTGCTTGTAGTAAAAAGGCTTCATTAGTGGCACGTTTGGTGCAATGTATTAGGACTCAGGTGGGCTGTAATAGTCCACGGCTCCACGGCTCGTGATCTTAGGATAGCGGCACTATCAGTGGCAAATTTAGTGCCGACGTACTAGGACCCAAGTGGGTTGTAATAGCACACGGGTCCAAGGCTTGCGCTCGTTGTATATAGGCTCCGACAGTGGCACCTTTAGTGCCTATCTAATTGGACCCAAGTGCGTTTTAATAGCAGTTGACTGCGAGGATTTTGCTCGTAGTATAGAGGCTCCGACGGTAACAACCTGGCGATATATGGTGAGGTGGAATCAGGTAAAAAATACTGCTTGACTAAAAATCCCCCGGTCCCGTAGAGAGAAGACTCCTGCCGAAGTGGTAAGGACCTTATGAATTAATCGGCCGAAGAGAGCCCGTATACACCATCGCTCGGCAAAGAGATAGGCGGCGAGTCCACGCTAGTGAATTGCGGAAATGGTATGAACGAGCTGAGGAAAAGACAGCGTGTATGGAATAGCCTCGAAGATCGGAGAGGCTACGTGCGAGGTCGTCTGTCGCGAACACTTTGGAGGGGAGAAGTGTGGTGCACTACTTATGAATAGAATGGATATCAACACGGCAGCACAAGAGAAACAGGTAAATCATGAGATTCCGGCAGACGAAGGAGGTGTGGTGGAAAAGCAACCGGACGATGTACACGAGGGACATGAGGAAATCTAAACAGATGCTCGGTGAATGAAAGGTTGCAACGGCGCATCGCCCCGGAAAGGTGCCGCGGATGTCATGCGCAAATTGGACTCGGGTTCCTATGTTCGAGTTATTTGTTAACTAGAAATGCGTTTGTCGGTAATCAAGTTGTCCTGCCCTAGTTGCATCCTTAAGAACTGCTCTGGTGCTGCGGTGTTCTCCGTGATGGCGCAATCTGCGGTCGTTTTCGCATCGAAGTCATAGTTTTCAAAAGTATTGGCATGAGTCAGTCAATATTACACCTCTGTATTAGCATTGTAGTCTAGTAAAGGTTTTTTCGGTTCTGCTTGCGGAAGGGATGTGCCAGTGAGGCGGTTGGAGTGACCGGCGTACGCTGTCAGTGCAAACGACCACGTGCATGCAAATGGTTAGGCGTCTTCCATGTTTGCACGCAAGCTTTGTGCTCTGGGTTGCACAAGCTAAAGTTATCGCAAGTGATGTGGGCGAGCCACCGTAGTCAAAATTTGTTGGTGCTTTTGGTGATATCATTTCACCAGGAAAGCGTTGTGTACTGCTAAGGCAAAGGTGGAGTGTCGTATAAATCCGCTCTAATCTTGTCTCCTATTCCAAAGGTACAGAACGAAAGTGCTTTGCGCCAGGATGTGCCATATTGGACGCAATCATTTGTGTTGACGGTGGAACCTTTCGAGCATCTCATTAGCTGAGGGTGTTATGCGGCGGTTCTGTTGTGCTGGTCACCAAGCACGTCTAGTAGATTACCGAGGATCTGTCAGTGTGATCTTCAATCAGTACTGATTACACTTGGGCAACAAAACTGAGCTGCCTAGCGTTCTAGGAAAGCGCGTGATGGGTAATCGGCTATAGGAATTGCTTCTGCGCGATGTGTATACTTGCCAACACTGGGGGGGTTACGCGTAGCTTTTTCATGGAAGCCAAAGTCCGACCAGGTCGACGTGAACGTGTGCGAAACGTACGTCTGGAGCTAAAAGCACGCCAAGTGGGTGTTTCGAGTGCCTATACACGGATTTCGCGGTTGACGTCATGTCAGCAAAAGCGTTCAGTTACGAGCTTCTGCGAACCACGTATACAGGAGTGAGGCAGATTGTGCAGTGGCCTAAAGACGAGTCGCCGCATTGTTGTAGGACCAACAAGTCGGGGAGAAGATTGTGTGACATCACAAAACATTGTCCCCTCACCTTAAGGTAATGGAACTTTCCGTATTTTCAAAAAAGTGCTGCATCAAAGCTTGTTGATGTACAGTCATGGTAGCTAAGTTGAAGTTGATTCTCCATTCTAAGTTGATCTGCTCGATGTGCGAAAGCGCGTCCGCGACGGCTTTAAGTGCGCCTGAGACATCTCGTACTACTGTCGTAAATAGAGACAGAGTCTACTTTTCTATTTTACTTCGCTTAGATCAACGGCGTATGGCCAGTAAAGACTGACATGCCGACTTTCAAAACAGAGACGAGTGTCAGATAGCCAGGTACATGGTTATGTACCCTACCGACGTTGCTGTGAGGCAATACCGCGGGTTACTAATGAATTAAAAAGACATCTTAGGTTGATTAAATCACGTGGTGCTACACTACAGCATTCCAAAATTTTCTTTTAATGTGATCTTGGAAGGGAGGCAAGTTCTGAGTACAGAATTCTTTTCGGTAATTAGCAGCTGGCTCTGCCTTTGCATGATAACAATTTTATGGTAAATGTGCCGCATAGGGATGCGTTTTGATCAGAATGTTTAACACCAACGGGAACGAATCAATAAACCACGCGGCCACTGAAGGTCACAAATTATGTGCAGGGCAAAGTCACTTCCACAAAAATATTTTCATCGGACGCAAATCAAAGGAAGGCACAAGAGAAGTAGTAGACTACAGTAGAAATAAAAGACGTACAAACTGTTTTGTACGCACAACTCCGACTTGAAGTGTCGGACATAGATGGCTTCCACAATAGCTAGGAAGTGCTTCCCGAATTCACGCGAGCAGCGCTCAGGAATGTTGTAAATGACGCTTAAGTTGTTATCCGTTTTTACCTACCACACACTGAGGTGCGACATGATGGAGTTGTTACAAGCCTCTGCTTCGCCCCTGTGAAACCACTTCGGAAGCTGTTCGCCAATCCTATGAGAAAGGCGCCTCGTAGTATGAAAGACGTATCTTGCAGCACAGGAACACCATTAATGACAAGCAAGCAGTGATCGAGGTGGAAGGTTTCAGTGTGGGTCTCTCCCATCCCGGCACTCCACGACCGACGGTTTCGTCTTTGTGTAGAATCATCAGATAGAGATAGACGAGCTGGGAGTGGAACTCGATGTATAGTGCTTAGCAGCTTTCGCCATGATCACTAGGCCATTGAGCTCCGCGAGCAGTGTTTGACGCAGCGGTTGGAAGTAGATTTTCGGGTTTTGGAGCACTCGCCATGTGTCTTGGATTGCGACGCGCAATCTCACTCGTGGCGTCGGTTGACTTTGAACTCAGTCTCTCAGTACGGCCACTGGTACCGCCACAAATTGGAGGGTTTCGGTGTGACTCACTCCCATCCCTGCACTCCACGACCGACAGTTTCCTCTTTGTTTAGACTCATCTGGTGGAAACAGCCGGGCTGGGAGTGGAACTCGGCGCAAAGTGCTTGGCGGCTATCGCCATGATCATTAGGCCATTGAGCATTGATCGAGTCAACGGAGGCAATCTATCTTTTAAAGCTTTTGCTGCTAAAGTCTTTTTGTAGTATATGATGCGTAGGCGAGCAGCAAAACAAGGCTTTTCAACAGCGCCTTTTAGACGCTTGGAAAGGGAATCAGCGGCACTGTCGCATTTAAAAAGGAAATGCACAATAAATTCCTCCTTGGGTGGACTCATTCTCTTTAGTTTTATCCGGCGCTTTTTCAAATGTTTGTAGATGAATTTATCTGGATACCCATTCGCTCTTAGGGCGTCACTGATTTTATGCATTTCCTTGGTGATGGTTTCTGGTGGGTCCGGAAGACAATAGCGTGGGCTAGATTTCGTTTATACTGTAGTGGTACCGCACTATAGAATTTGGTATACTGTCCAGTCCAAGGTGGTTTTCTATACACTTATGCTGCACGATCCATTGTTGTTTCTGATGATATCAACATGCAGTAACGGAAGTCGTTTTCCGGAGTCCCGAGTCTACCTTATAGGATTGGTGAACACATTTCGAAGTGGTTTCACAGGGGCCAAGCAGTAGCTTGTAACAACTCCATCATGTCGCAACTCAGTGTGTGGTCAGGTAAGAACGGAAAACAACATTCCTGAGCGCTGCTCGCGTGAATTCGGGAAGCAATTCCTAGCTATTGCGGAAACTATCTATGTCCGACACTTCAAGCCGCGGTTGTGGGTACAAGAACAGTTTGTATGTCTTTTATTTCTGCTGTAGTCTATTACTTCTGCTGTGCCTTCCTTTGACTTGTGTCCGGGGAAAATATTTTTGTGAAAGTGACTTTGCCCTGCACATAATGTGCGACCTTCAGTGACCGCGTGGTTTATTGATTCGTTCCCGTTGGTGTAAACATTCTGATCAAAACGCATCCCTATGCGGCACATTTACCATATAATTGTCATCATGCAAAGGTAGAGTCAGCTGCCAAGTACGTAAAAATCTTCTTTATTCACAACCCGTCTACCTTGATTTCAAACTGTTGGTAGCCATCGATGGCTGAAGAGTTATTGAAGCGCTACACTTACGGCAGTATCAGTTGAGTCAGTAGCCAGAGAAAGGGGTGCTCTGGGTTTTGGGTGAGCTAGAAGCGGTATGTTGATGATAGCATCTATGAGCTTCTCGTAGGTTATTATAAAGTCGTTTGGAAGTTAAAAGTGCCTTGCTTACGGCGGATCAAATCTATCATTAGTTGCAAAATGCTGGCGCGGTTAGGAACCAAGCGCGCGTGTTAGTTGACAAGGCCAAGGAATCGTCTAAGCTGTTTAAAGTGCGCAAGTGCAGGATAGACCTACAGTGCCCGGATTTTGCCTAGTAGGGCTTCAGTACCAGAAGGTGATATCTTGCGACCAAGAAAGCAAAAGGTGTGTTTGCTATATTTGCAGTTCTCAAGCTTTACGCAACCCTGTCAATCGTGTAAAAAGTGAGTCAAGATGACAATGTTCATGGTCAGGAGAGCTGGTGATGAAAACGTGATCGAATTTAGGATACACGGCTTCACATTCTTGTGTTGCCTCATAAATGAAGCGCTAAAATATTCGTGCAGCACTTCTAAGACTGAATGGCATTCGTTGGTACTCGAATAGGCTCAAGGGTGAGATTATTGCAATCTTAGGTACGTCATCTGGCACCACCGGCCTCTGATGGTAGGCGTGATCTAGGTCGATTATGCTAAATATCGACTTACCATTTACTGCTGAGGCCAAGTTGTGCATATGTGGAAGGGGCTACTTATCCAAAACTGCAACATTTTAAAGTCCCTTTCGCTGCAGCCGACCATGACCAATGTAACAAGGGGAGAAGTTACAAGTGGAGCTGAGTCACTTGCCCAGCCAGTGGAATCGGGCCAGCATTGTGCGTCTAAATGCAAGAATTATTTCCTTAGAGGCTATTATAGCAAGGTTTGTATCTCCACCATCTCCCGTACTCATCGCCACTAAACCGAAGAAAAGAGCCAGACGTTCTCGCGAAATCACAGCGGCGAATATCTTGGAAACCCGAACCAATCAGGCATCACGTACGAACAAAACATCCTCAGTTCCTCAGCCATTCCGCCCTTATCCAAAGCCTCGGTAAGAACCAGACTTCCGACTGATCAACAAAGTCTGAGTATCTCTAAAGGCCAATCAACTTGAGCAGCGAATATTGCTAGAGACACTGTAAACACGCCTTTAAGCACAATATCTGCGACATGTGTAAAAGACCAAACACGAAATTCAGAGACTTGTTTTAGTCCATCCATCACGACGTCTCCCACATTACCGAACACCAGGAGGAACTACCGTGCTCTAACACTCATATGCACCAACGTTCCTGAATCCAAAGCAAATTCTCTGAGAGGCAAGCAACAGGACGATCTGAACCAGTGGAATCTCATTTGCGATCGCATAGGTGCTAGGGTCAAGCCGATTAACATCACGCGTGTGACGAGACATCCAAACTCCGTTCACTATGGTGAGCCCAGAATTCTGCGGATAACACTGGCATCCACTGACGATGTAGAGGCGGGACTCTTATCGGCATATCACCTCCGAGGTGAAGACAGTAAGATCCGCATCTTTCCGGATGTTCCATGGAGCGAACGTTGGCGAGAAAAAAAAACAATTTAGACAATCGCAACACTGCCAGCTGGCGAAACACCATTTCAGTTCATGGTGTTGTTGAGCGGAGCCTGGGATACTAGTCGGTAAGCAATGACACGTAAGACGCGGCAAATACGACAGTATAGAAGTCGGAGGCAACTGAACCCAACGTATATTGTACAGGCTACAAAAATAGGAAGCGAATCAGAGAGAGCGAGGAACGTGCAGCGTGGAACTCACCAAAACGGTTTGTGACCATGGATGTGTAGTCAGTTAAACAAATGGACGATTCGAAGGTTAAAACATCCATAAAATCCAATGTTATAAGATACTGAAAGAGCATGTTTTCAGTTGCACTACAAGGGGCCTCCCCCTAGAAGGCCTGAAGGATGGGAAGCCTTCGATGGAGCTGTTAGTGGGGGGA
>OX104063.1:184991411-185202632 GCA_944474145.2 Dicrocoelium dendriticum
CCTTTCCCTTCCCTCTTCCGTGCTTCCTTAGCTGCCTCCTTTGCTTCGGCCTCTTTCCAGGCGGCTCGAGCGTACAACTGCCTACAAGGTATTTATTTTGAATTGCAGATTGTCGCACTACGGACACGGAAGAGCACAGAACGCCGAACCGAAGGAATATTACGGTGTATCAAACACCCCGTTGTAAGAAATTCGTTAGTGTCATCTGAGTAGATTTAAGCTACTAGGCAATGTACAACACTGATTCCGGCTATTGTAGTTGTACTCCAGAGCTGTTGTAGTTGTACTGGTATATATAGTGTATTTTGATGCTGGCATATGGAAATGCAGAGATTGCTCTTGTTCTTGCTTCATTCCATTGCAGAAGCAAGAAGAGACAATCCAACGTCGAAGTGCCGGGGGCCGCTTCACTTACCGGCACAAGAACTGGACGCTCGTTAGGCGGAAGCCTCTATCGTCCATCTGACCTGACCTGACCTGATTCCGGAAGGAATTCAGTGTCTGACGGATCTATTGGTGGCTCGCGGATGCAGTGGATAACTGCCACGCATTGGACGTGCATTTTGGCTACTTTCCGAAGATATTTGACAAGTAACCCTATTTGTGGCTCGCACAAAAGCTGACCTGCGTGGTATATTGCCGCACCCTTCATTGGGTGATTGTCTTTTTGGATGGTAGAGAACCGTGTGTACGGGTAGACTGTGGCTTATCGTTTAGGCAGTCTGTCCTCGGTGGCGTGCCGCAGGGTTCCGTCCTTGGACCGCTGCTGTACTCTATCTATGTGAATAACCTACTCACGGAGCTTGAGGTAACATCGCTGCTATTTGCTGATGACCTGACGCTGTGGAACTGTCGACGTTCCTGGGGTTTCGAAGCTATTCAGCGATTCTTGGATAAGCTTTGGGACTGGTCTACTTTATGGTTTCTGCCCGTAAATCAGACCAAGTGGTCCGTTCTTCGAATTGGAGGTTGTCCTACGAAGTACTTAGTCGTTGGGGTCAAACCCCCGTGTATCTAACCAGGTTGATCTATTCGTCTTACACTCTTCGGCTTTACACTCCGGCGACAACTGGAAGAAGACCGCAAGCAAAAGTTTCTGCATGTTGTGGTTAATACGACGTTCTTTCGGAGTCTTGACGGACGGCATTTTTACGGACTGTTCTCGGTTTTCGTTCGGCCTCATCTGGAATACTGCGTCCAGGCTTGTCCGTCCTTCTTTCTCCGGGATAAAATGGAGGTAGAGAGGGTTTTACTGGTGGTTACTAGGTTAGTTGAGGGATTACGGGGACGGACGTACCCCGAGCGTCTACTTAGTTTGGGAATGCATTCAATGCAGTACCGAAGGTTTAGAGGAGCCATAATCCTAACTACCTTATCTTAACTGGAAGATGGGTCCGGATTTATCTTGGCTGTTCAGTCCCGCTAGATTGTCTGTTCTACGCGGTCATTCCTTGAAGCTGGACAAACCGCGGTCCGGTCGGATTAGGGTGGAAATCCGTCTGTTACGTCGGGTCATCGAGCGCTCGAACATTCCTCCGGGAAATGTTATCTGGGAATCTATGGTTAAGAGGTTTGAGCGGCAACTTGACGCTCTTGGGTGGCAATCCGAAACCCCTTTTCCTGAGTAACTCGCATCTTCATACCCCGATTTTCTTTTCTCTACTTTTTTCATGCATTGGTATTATTTTCTTATTGCAAGTGCATTTCCTTATTCTGTACCTTCGATTTCTCTCCCTATCCTTTGCTTACTTCACGTGGCTGCCACAGCAAGGACTGCTAGTGCTGGATAAGTGGGTATTAACTGGTTGGTCAGAGTGCGATACGGGTGTTCCGTTTTAGATCCATCAAGAACTCAGAGCACTTAATCAATTCCTGGCTTATTGACCCACACAACATGGAATACTCACGGGATTCTCCCATCGTTCCAATCCCACCCGAACTTGAATTTGAACTTGTCTGCTCAGCTGACTTCTGTATTCTCTAGATATATGCATAGTTATGCTCCGTTGTATGCTGAAATGTTAATACTGTTCCTAAAGGAGCTCCAAAAATCAAAATGTAGTGTTAAGTGGTTACTTCATGAATCGGTGAAAAATGCAAATTTAGTGTATAACGGTTAACAAGTGGTTAAATATGACGCTGAATGTGTAACTGTGCATAGGAAGCCAATTACTATATGTCCGTATAACGAAAGATGTGAGAGCAAACTTACTTAGTGCTCCTGGATGTATGTGTGTGGGTGCAGTCCACGTGCCCTATCTGGAATACTTGTCTGAAAAGCAGGGTAAATTGGAAATGAAAGCAGTGCTGTAAGTGTATTGAGAACGCATTTTATAGTGAAGAGACAGCATATTGATAAAGGCTGAGATATGTAAACTTGATTTCCATCCTAACCTAAAACGAGGTGCATGAATGCTTTTGGAATGCGGTGATTCAATCGTAGAACAACTTTAAAGCTTTATATTTTGTATGCTATCTTTGTGCATGAACCATTGCAATCTTCAATGGATCGCTTCTTGATACGATCGTACCAACTCTACCCTATGGGCCACCTGAGCGAGTACTAAATTCGGTGCACCCAGGATACGAATCCAGGGCGCCCGGTTTTCAATCCGTTGCGCTACCACTACGCTATGGTAGTCACTATCACGCCCTTTGCAATTTGACAGAAAACCCCCCCGTACGTCGGCTATAGCCTCGTCCATTACCGCCTGGCTGCTATACCATAGCTACACTCAAAATCCCATTGATCGCTGGTGGCGCAATCGACGATCCGGTCGTTCTTTGGATTTCTCGATCCTCGCTAGACTAGCATGTCTCAACCTGCGCACTTCGTTGCTGATCGGCCAACAGACAGTACTTGCCCGATCACTGGAGACCCTATCGATCTGAACTCCACCTACAAGATTCGGGTTCCGTGGTTACCTTGCGACCTTCTACAGCGACACTGACGACACATTCCCATTGTGCCTGTCTGGAGATAACGCAGCTTCAAATGCCGGCATGGGTGTTGTTTTGAGTCTCCGAGCTGAAGCTGTCCTGGTCGTTTGGATTTCAGTTAACAACCGGATGTGCGACCTTAGATTAGCTGGCTCGTTCCAGGCTTCGAAGTCGTATGTAGACAAACCGTGCCTGTTTGTCATTGCGGCCTACGCGCTCATAAACTGTAGCACTGGTTCTGTGAAAGATGAATTCTCTCACCAACTGAGCTACGTCGGTCCACCTATGCGGGCATCGCCTGAAACTCAAATAACCTAGGGCTGGTTTGAACATCAGGACGAAACCTTTTACCACCTGTGTAGTTAACATCCGGAATAAACTTACTTCTGATTCATTGGAATGAGAGCTGTTGAAGCCTTCAGAAGGGCTTAGATAAGTGTTAGTCTGACCTTTTTCCAGAGATACTGAAATATGAGGTGTATTCTGTTTGCTGACATGAAAGTGCAAAGATTGCTCTTGTTCTTGCTTCATTCTTTTGCAGTAGCAAGAAGAGGCAATTTTTAGCGAGCGGCCTATAGCAGGAGCCCGGAGAGCGATTTGAAAAGGTAGATCAGGTTACAGGGAAACTTTTATTGATACAGTACAAGATTCCCTGTTACCTAGCTATAAAAAAGCGACACCGTTTTGGCTCTAAATAGCGGAACGGAGGATGCACTGCACAAAGGACATTCGCGCGTTGCAACCGAAACGAACGCCAAGCAAGTCGGCACATCGAAGTAGAAACTACGGGTCGGAGAGAACTTTGTGAGACGTCACAAAGAATAGTCCTCTCGGATGAAGCTAGTGGAACTTCGCGTAGTATCAAAGAGGTGTTACGTCGTAGCTTGTCTTTTTCGCGATCAGCTTGTTGGGCAGCAGCCATGGCGGCTAAGTCGATGTTGGTGCCAGACGATAAACTGATCCGATGAATGTGTGAGAGAGCATCCGGGACGGGATTGGGAGCACCTGGGACATGTCGTACGTCTGTCGTGAACTGAGAAACGTAGTCTAGGTGTCTAGTTTCCCGCGGAGAATACTTGTATGTTGCGCCAATCATCGCGTAAATCAATGGCTTGTGGCCAGTGAAGACTGTAAAATTTCGACCGAGATAGTGACGGAAATGTCTGATACTTAGGTAGATAGCGAGTTGCTCTTTACCGAACGTGCTGTAACGAGATTCGGCAGGTTGTAAATGTTTCGAGAAGAGACCTATAGAGGTATACATCGATGGTCGATGAGTTGTTGAAGAACTGCACCGACGGCAGTGTCTGATGCGTCAGTGGTCAAAGAAAGTGGTGCTGATGGGTCTGGGTGGGCGAGAAGCGCTATGTTGGAGATAGCCTCCTTGAGCTTCTCGAAAGACAGTCTAGCGTCGTCTGGAAAATGAAAACCGTTGGTTACCGCGGAGCAAGTCACTTATTGGTTGCATTATGCTCGCGCAGTTGGGAATAAAACGTCAGTAGTAGTTGACTAGGCCAAGGAATCGGCGTAGCTGTTTGAAGGAACTAGGAGCAGGATAATCCTTCAGTGCCTGGATTTTGTCTGGCAGAGCTTCAGTGCCAGAGGAGGATATTCTGTGGCCAAGAAAGTCAATGGAGCTTTGACCAAGTTCGCATTTGTCGGGGTTTACAGTAACCCCATGTTACGTCAAGCGTTAGAAGAAAGTGTCGTGGTGATGTTCATCGTCAGAAGAGCTGGCGATGAGAATGTCATCTGGATAAGGATAAACGCCTTCGAGTCCCACGTTCCCTTATGCATGAAACTCTGAAAAGTTTGAGCAGCGTTGCTAAGGCCGCAAGGCATTCTGAGGTACTCGAGTAGGACAGATGGCGTGGTGTCTGTTTAGCAATGTCGTCTGGCGCCACGGATATTTGGTGGTAGGCGCGAGCTAGGTCGACTTTGCTAATGATAGACTTACAAGCTAGAACTAAGGTTAAATTGTGCATGTGAGGAATGGGGCATTTATTCGGGACGGTGACTATGTTAACTGCCCTGTAGTCACCACAGGGGCGCCAGTCACCGGATTTCTTCGGCACCATGTGTAAAGGTGATGCCCATGGACTTTTGGACGGGCGGATTATTCGCAGTTCGAGCATTTGCTCGGATTCCGTCTTAGCAGCTTTCAGCTTGTCCTGGGCCAGTCTGTGAGGGCGGGCCAAAACAGCTAGACCCTTAGTGCAAATGTGATGCATGACATTTGATGTCACAGAAGGCAAGCCGTTCGGAACGCGAACGAGTTTAGCATGCTTGTTGAAAAGTTCTATTAAGGCTGTGAAGCTTGAGGTAAGCCCCGTTGGCGCTAGTCCCGATAACGTTGAGCTTTGTCATAGAGTCGATAAGCTTCTTCCTTTTAACGTTGACGATAAGGTGGATGTATTGAAGAAACTCTATGCCCATGACGGCGAAAGGCACGGCTGCTACTATGAAAGCCCACCTTAAGTTTCGCCGGAGGCCTAGATTGAGCGTTAGCAGCTTTTCGCCGAAAGTTGCGATTGGTGTGCCATTGGCAGCACGCTTCTTGGTGGGCGAGGGTGAGACCATCTCATCTGAGCTACGGGATATACCGCTATTTTCGGCTCCGGTGTCGACTAGGAACTCGGTGCCGGAAGTTAAATCCCTAAGGCGTACGAGGCGACTTTGGTGTTGGTCGGTCACGACCGTCGCCGACCGAGAAGTTTCCCTGCTCGACGAAGGTACCAACAGTAAGCCTTCCTGTTGCTGGACTTGGAACGTTTGGAGCACGATTTTGATCGGCTATGACGACGACGGTTCATAGTAAGCTGTTGAAGCTGGCAACTAAGTATCGCAACCTGTACTTGCAGGGCTTCTATACTTGACTATAAGCCATTGATGGAAGTGCCCTTTGATGCGTCGGCATTGACCTTGCTGGCATCGACTTGTGGCCGTGAGCGTTCAATGGCTCGATCTGTTAAGTCTGCTAGTTGGGTGAGCGAAACGGAGCTCACGATAGCAAGAATCGCTTGCGTGTTTTCCGATGGACGCTGTAGCCATAGTTCGAGAAGTAAAGTCTCGTCCATGGTTGATGAACCAAGCAGCTGATGTCTCTCTCGTAGCAGGACTGAGGGCAGTTTGTCGCCCGGCTGCAGACCCCTGAAAAGCTGCTGAGGGCGAACTCTCAGAGGGCATGACATCATCATCATCAACAACAGCAGTACATCAGCCATTTGAACTGATGCTTCGCTGCCATACAACCATGGTGACCTGTGCAATAAAGAATAAGAAGAGGGAGAGAAGAGGGACTTATCTGAAAACCTTAATGCCCTAAGCAAACATTCTGGGTCAAGGTGCCTACACCTTGTGTAGACAACATACCGTCACAAACAGCTGGCTATCGTGCAAAGATAAGGGCATGACACGCTTAATCATGGCCTGCTTGAGAGCCTCATAGTGGTTTTCGGTCTAAGAAATGATAACATCTTGAACGTGCATTGATGTCTACTCGGGCTTGCTGTACTTCGCGTAGTCGGAAGTGATTCTGTGGTTATAAAATTGCCTCAAGATGAACGAACCACAGAAGAGGATCCATGTCCCCAAAAGGCGGGACATAGAGAGATACAGCACTAACGAGAGACTCTAAATTATGGTCTGCAGAATCCATGGTTTAAAAATGAACACAAAAATATGCTACCGTATGCAAAAGCAAACTGGAAATTATGAAAAATTAAATAGAATGAGCGAGCCAGATAGACTGGTCTTTACCACAGAATTCATCCATTGAAATCGTGCGCCCAATTTGTACCCCTCAAATTTCGGAAAGCTGGGCCAGTCAAACCACATTGGTTCGACAAAGAGTACAACAAACTGGCCCGACGACGACGCAGACTATGGAACAAATTCGTGTTATCTGGCTCTGATGAGGACTACAATGCGTACAAGGTACAGCGAAATCGCTGCAACAACGCGAAAACAAGAAAACGCAGAAGCTTCTAAGAGGAGCTTGCAACCGCCGCAAACACGGCTCTCAAGAGGATCTTCGCATACGTGAAGCGGCGCCTGAGGCCTGTAGCCAATGTCCCAGTGTTAGAAGGCTCCGATGGACAGCCCCTAACCTCGAGTGCATATTGTGCGTCCGCATTAGCGGCGCACTTCGCCTCCGTATTTGCAAGTGACCAATTGTCTGTTACGAGTTCGAGGAATACCGCTCCAGCCGAACTTAACAGCCTGGACTGCAATATTGAGGATGTACGCAAGCTTCTAGCAAATCTTGACGGGACGAAGCCTGCTGGGCCAGATGGTATACATCCACTGATCCTCAAGTCCCTATCGGCCATCATCGCGCCTTCTGTAACTGAACTGTTTAACAGGCCACTATCCACTGGACTGTTACCGGACGACTGGAAATGCTCAGTCGTAAAGCCCATACCGAAAGGTGGTAACCCAAGCAAAGTGGATAACTACCGGCCGATCTGTCTGACTGCTGTTTTGGCAAAGACGCTCGAGAAGATCGTGTAGAAAAGCCTTATGCAGCTTCTCGCGTCGAAAAACCTGTTGACCTCCGCACAGCATGGTTTCATGAAAGGTTGCTCGTGCATCACTAACCTACTGTTGACGAGGCACGAATGGTTACAAGCGATGAACCAAAGCCAATCGGTCGACGTCATTTACATTGACTTCAGTAAGGCTTTTGACAAGGTTAACCATGCAGTGCTCCTTGACAGGCTGAGGATGTGCGGTGTTGGTGGTTCGATGCATAAATGGATCAGAAATTTCCTTATTGATCGAAAGTGGAGGGTCCAGGTGGACAACCATCTAACTGATTGGTATCTATCGAGCAGCGGCGTGCCCCAAGGCACTGTACTGGGGCCGATATTGTTTCTGATCCATGTAAACGATGTGCCTCAGCTACTCCAATCACCTTGTGCTTTGTTCGCAGATGACTTAAAGGTGTGATTGTGATTGTGATTTACTTCAGCAGGACCTCGACCGCCTCTCGACATGGTCTGCAAAAGTAAACCTTTCGATCAACCCTGCCAAGTCGCAATTTATGAGATTGGTTAAGCGTGAGCACAGCCGAACGTACACAGTGGCTGGTCAACCGTTGCATCCCGCGCCTTTCGTGCGCGACCTCGGTGTGCTCTCACGCTGCGACCTAAAGTCCATTGACAACACGAATAGGCTGTATCAAAACAGCCTTCGGATGCTTTGGGCGTTCAGGCACAGCTTCAGCACTTGGTCCGAAGAGATTGCTACTCGTGTCTTCGTCTCGATAATGAGACCAATGCTAGAGTACGGCTCTCCCGCGTATTGTCCCATCACCTTGGGCGAGGTAGAAAGGCTTGAGCGGGTGCAGCATGTAGCCACCAGGCTGATTCCCAACTTACGAGGTGTGCCATACGAAGACCGATGTAAGAAACTAGGGCTGTACACCCTAGCTTATCGTCGGCTGAGGGTTGACCTCATCATGACGCACCGAATATTACATCTGAGTGATTACCCCATGTTGAGACAACTGCTTCATCTGCGCACACCAAGCTGCACGCGATGACACAGGTATAAGCTTGTTGTACCGGATTTGAAGCGGGTCGCTCACCAACTCTGTTTCGAACGCAGAGTGGTGAATATCTGGAACGACCTGCCGCAGCAGGTAGTAGAGGCGAACTCAGTGTCCGAATTTAAGAATCTCCTATACAAACACTGCAGAGGCAAAATATAGAGAGCGTAACGATAAATAAGGAGTATATATCAAAGAGCGACCAATGATGCAGCTAAACAGAGAAAGCTTTACTCGCTGCTTCGAACCAGTATTCAGTATTCACCGGATAAGAGTTCGAAATATCCGGCACTGCATTTCTTTTGCAGTCGGGGTCACCAATTTAACGATTACTCTGTAGCGGGAGCCAGGAGAGCGATTCTAAGACAGATTGTTTTGCAGGGAAACTTTTATTGGCACAGTAAAAGATTCCCGTTTACCTAGCTATAAAAACGCGACTCCGTTGACGTTCTAGATAGGGGAACGGAGGATGCACAGCACACAGGGCAGTCGCGCGTTGCAACCGAAACGAACGTCAAGCAAAAATGGCGATGATTACGTCAAGCATTCGAACTCAGCAATCAGTCCAACAAACCACAAACCACGGCAGTACGCAGACCAAACTGCTTATAATGCCATAAGTTAATTTGCGGCTTAAGTTTGGTAAGCTCGTCCATGGTTGAAGGGACTACCCTGTCCTCTGCACGGCAATAACGTATAAGTCAGTGGATAGCGAGCGGCGCTATATCACATCTAGTAACTTATTCAGAACGGTCGTTGCAGTCCCCCGTAACTTAGTGGTCTCAACCACGGACTGGCAACAGTCGAGTTGCGAGTTCCAGCCCTACCAGGGTCCGATGGAATGCGCACTGCTGACGATTTCTGAAAGGACGAAACGCGCGTACAGTGCTTTTTCGGGCTTGTGACGGCTGTATGAGTGAGCCTAAATGTGACGAATTTCTACCTATACCATTCTACTCCCCCTACTACTCCTCTGAAATAATATTACTTCGCATTTTACACAGGCAAACCGGGGAATCTCTAGACTGCTACAAATCCAACGTCGAAGTGCCGGGGGCTGTTTTTCACTTACCGGTACCAGAAACAAGACGCTCTTTGAGTGATAGCCTCTATCGTCCGTTGTACCTGACTTGACCTGACACAGCACTGGCAGAAGTGACTCAGCGCCCACCAGCCTCGGAGTAGCCATGGACGCAACTCGACCACGTCGCGATCAGTTATCGCTGGAAGGGCTGCGTCCAGAACTGTCGTTCGATTTGGAGTACGTGCGTATACTCCGATCACGTTCTTATGTGTGCCGACCTTCGGGTGCGTTTCGGCGGACGTCTGCAACCTCGCTGTACACGCATAGACACCAGTCAACTGGCGAAGCCTGGTGTTCTGACATCCGGGCTGAGTAAGCGCCCACTGAACACCGTTGAATATCACTGGTCGCATATTCGCCAGATGTTACCATCAGCAGGCATATCTTCATGTGGTAATTCAAATTGCCAACTGGGACATCGTGTCCCTACCCAGTCTGGAACTTTTGGATGCTAGCCGACGTATTCTGACTAGAAGCGAACATAATGAGATTCGTTAAATCTCAGGGCAAAACTGCATGCTTGCTTAAAGAGAGACTGCGAAGTCTCGTGGCCTCATCGTACATCGGAAATGGGAACAGCTGCTACCGTTGATAACCATCGTAATTTATTCCGTCTGATAAGGGAAACGAGCAGCAAGAGGCCTGATGTTAGCGAGACCTTGCGCGACGAGAGTGGACAACCGATCCACAGTCTCTCAACGCGCTTGTGGCGTTGGGCCGAACGCTTTGACTTCAACCAGTCAGAGTTGGCAGCTTCTCCACCGGCAGTTGATCGTCCTACCGCTGGGCGGTCCCCTTGATTCTGCTCTCATGCACAGAAATCGAACGTGAGATCAGATTGTTGAGTGAATAAGGTCGCAGGAGCAAATAGAATTCCTGCAGTCCTCCTCAAATTCGGCGAACCTGCACTTGTAGATGATATCCACGAGTTGCTAGAGAAATTTTGGGAGCAAGAAATTGTCTCAACATGCTGGAGCCGCTCCATTATCACCCTAATTTTCAAGGGAGACTTCCGTTCACAATGCGGCAATCATAGATGGATGATTCTGATCTTAATCGCCTGTAAATTACTTGTGTCTGTCGTTACACGCAGACCGATTGGCACTCGTGAAGGTCAGATTCGCGAGGAGCAAGGCGGGTTTCGTCGAAATCAAGGCGGAATCGATCACATCTTTACGTCAATTGTTGGGGCATCGCCATATTTGTAGGCGACCCAACGTAGTCGTGTTTCTCGACGTCAAACGCATTCGATTCAGTGGCTCGATATGCACTTTTAGACTGTGTGCTCAGGAAAGGTGTGCCCGAAAATTACGTAAACATTATCAGAGTGCTTTACGCGAATAGTTGGGGCAGAGTGAATGTTTACATCAAACTTTCCCCACCCTTCAATAACTCCAGCGGTGTGAGATAAGGTTGTCCGCTGCCATTTTTCTCCTTAACTTCGCTATTGACTAAGTCATGGAAACAGTGTTCGATGGACACGACTTACATTGCCTGGAATTGCTTCCTGTTAAGCGACATCTTGACGACATTGCTTTCATATGTGACAGCTGACAAACGTACCAAGTAACTCTGGACTGATTAGCACTGGCTGTCAATTGTTTTGTGCTATACTTTGCTCCCTCGAAATGCAAAGTCCAAGATTGGCAGGGACCTACTCCTGTGCTGACCCTCGTTGGGGATCAGCTGGAAGTCGTACAAGAATTCAGGTTCCTGAGAAACTATATTAGGGCGCATGGGATTGAAGATGATTTAGTGGGAGCCAGGATAGCGATTCCAGTAGGCAGATCGGGTTGCAGGAGATCATTTATTTGTACAACTGGTTCACTGTTAGCCTATTTATAAAAAACGACACCGTTGAACACCGCTAGCTAGGGGAACGAAAAATGCACAGCACACAAGGCAATTGCGCTTTGCAATCGAAGTGGGTGCGAAGCAAATTGGTGGTGCTCAAGCAATCAACTCAGCAATCAGTTCAACAACCTGTACCGGTCGCTTGTGTATACAATAAAATAATTTTAGTTAGTATTTTACATAAGCGGACCGGAGAGTCTCCAGACTGCTACATAGCTTTCCCTCAGAAAAGACTGTGTAAGCAGTTCTCCGATCTACGCGAGGAATGTCCGTCGCTGACCATACTTCTGCGAGACGAAGTTGTGAAACCTGATACAGCTGCTGGGGGAGAACCATGAAATCGGACCCTAGTGGGCTCCCACCCATGTCCTCCCTATAGTGTCGAAACGGTAAAGAAATGTTTGTGGGGGACAGTTCGTAAGGTTCACATTGCTTACTGAGCAGGAAGTTCGTGCCGCTTCCAGTTAAGGTGCGTGGATCCAGCGAAACGTGAAACCAAGGGGCAACCAACTGGCGGGGGGGCATATGGAAAGCAAAATGAAAAAGAGCAGTGTGAGTGCACAGCTATACACAAAAGTGTGCAAAGCGAAAAACGCGCAAAGCTGTTGTTAAGTTTTTAAAAGGTTTTGCTCTCTTTTGGCTGTTTCAATTATTTTGTCTTTTGGATTTTGTTAAACGTGAGAGCATGGAAACGAGAGGAACGTGCTCTAATTAATATAACAAACAGTAACGAAGTCGAAAAAAGGAACCCAAGGTTCGAGTTCCCTATCACGTTGATTGCTAGGGCTAGTAGGAGTGCAGTCGGTTGAGACTGTAGGTTCCGTTCGAGCAGATTGGCTGGTCTGATATTGCGGCGCTGGCCGTGATGGCGTAGGCAGAGGTGCTTGTTGCACAGAAGAGTCTGAAATATTACGTTGAAGCTCCTCTATGTAGGGATCAGCTTGTTGGGCTTTGTTCCATGGCGGCTAGGTCGATGTTGGTTTCGATTGATAAGCTGCTCTAATGGATGAATGAAAACGTCCGCGACGAGATTAAAAACGCATGTGGTATGTCGTACGTCTGTCGTGAACTGAGCGACTTAGTCCAGGTGTCTAGTTTTCCGCTTGTCTGTCGCACACTTGCTTGCCTGGATCATTGACTTGTGGTCATTGAAGGCTGATATGTCGACCTTCAAGATAATGCCGGAAATGCCAAATACCTAGGTATTCATTGTTTCATTGTCTCCTAGTGAGCAGAAAGAGAGCCCTTTGTCACCTCCGTCGTTTCCCAGTGATTGTGGGCGTTGTTGGAATCATTACGAAAATAGGATTCCACAATGCACCTTAAAGCTGTGTTGTAAGCAATATCCAGGCACATTTAGCAGGGGGAATCCAACAGTTTTTGTAATGTTCCTCAAACTGCGTCTTAGCGACAAGCTCCGGATGGTGGTTCTAGTCATTAACCATGCAAGTGCATAAAGCTAGATCTGACTGCACATGGAGTCTCCTCGACTTGGACAGTTTCCATCTGTGGTCGAAATCAATGTCCAGATGAAAGAACTGCTGTAACCCGCTCCCCAGCTCTCCTCTTAGGATACCTTGAGTGTAAATCAAATAGTCGCGACGACGGCGGTAGTCCAGAGAGAAGAGGTTTAATCGCTGGAGACGGAGAGGATAAGCTAAGCACCGCAGCTCTGACACACATTTAGATCAACGGCGTTGAATTTTTTCATTCATGTCGCATTCGGTCTTCGTGTGAGCATGAGCAGCTGGCACACCGTACTCGAGAATCGGGCGCACATGTGAGGGAAACAGGAGTCTGAAGAACTCTAGAGTAAAACTGGCGAACGCTCTTCGTAAGGTATGAAACATCCTGTAGGCAGCAGCGACCTTTTTCCGAGTGTCCTCGGTTGTTTTGAGGTGAGGAGACACAACCACTCCAAGGTCCCCTTCTTGAGCGACATTTCTAAGCAAGAAATTTCCAAAACGGTTCTCGAGCGTTAACAAGGAGGACGAAACACTTATCCCGGTTGGTGGGTAACTACCATTTTATCGGCCAGTCTTGGAGCCTCTTGCGCGTTCCTTGGAGCCGGTCTGGATACCTAAATTCAGAGCTTTAAGTCATTTGCATAAATCAAACAGTCCGTCTGCAGCTCGGACGGGAAATTGTTGGTGAAGATATTGAAGAGTACTGGGCCGAGGACAGAATCCTGTGAGACCCCACTGGCTATAGGAAAATGATCAGAAAGCGTATCATTCATTCTTACCTGCGCAGAGCGACTGTCCAGGAAATTGGAGATACCGGAGAGAAAATTCTCAGCAAAGCTAATTCCGCGGAGTTTTAAAAGAAGTCACTTATGCGGAACATTGTCAAGGACCTTGCTAAAATCAACAAAGACAACTTCCGATCATTTGCCAACATCCAGTGATCACACCCATTTCTGCCTTGCCACAAGCATGTTTGTGATGCATGAGCGAGCGCTTCGAAATCCATGCTGGACACAAGAGATATAATCTAACTTTTCGAGATGAAGGCAGAGCGCTCGTTTCAGTGTCCGTTTCATAACTTTTCACACTACAGCTGTCAAACAAATAGGACGATGATTCGCTGGATCTTGTCAGTTCCCTCCTTTATATCTAGGCATGATGATGTCCGATTTCCTGGCAACCGGAAGGTTTCCGATATCAAAAGATAGATGGAATATATGACAGACAGGTGCGGTAATGTGCTCGGCTACAGTTTTAAGAAAAAATGATGTCGGCCATTAAGGCCAGGCGAAGAACATGGGTTTAAGTAAGAAAAAGTTTCAGTATAAAGTCAGTGTTTATATCCAAGCGCTCTAACAAGGAAGGAAGGATTGACAAAGAGCTGTCAGGGGGAGATATTTCTGTTGAACACAGAAATATTGCTGAATTAAAAGACTGTCTTTTTCTGCGTCTTCGTGAACTAAAGCAATATGCTCACGGGGACAAAGCAGGGATGCCACTGCCGGCTCTGCTACTTCGCCTGATGTAGGAGAACAGCGCTTTGGATGTTGCCCTGGAAAGGGCAGCTAGTGATAATATTTTGAGATTGAGTAGGGCCCATCAGATAGATTGAACTTATGTCGATTGCGAAGACGTAGGCCTGAGAGTTAGGCTTTAATCATCTAGAAAGGATATGCAAACTGCAATAGAACAAATGGGTGGTTATATCCCCAAGTAGAATAATAGTTTACAATAGCATGGCAACGTAAGCTTATAGATTCATGTCATTCTCCCCCGCCGATAGATGATGAATAGATGTAGTAATTATGTAAATTAAGCTTCGCGACTGCGTAAACAATACGGTCTTGTTCTTTGTTGTTGGCTGAGCGTGCTATCAGCATTATCACGAGTCTCAGAGGAAGTATGGTAATAGTCGTATGTAACAGGGTGATTCGAGTGCGGACGACTATGTTTGTGAAGGGACCGATGAATCTGAGTAGTTGTATGCCATTTCCTCGGAGTGATCGCTTTTGTGTCCCCTAGGTACCAAATAGCGTAAAAGAGACTGTCTGCTCGCGACCATCAGACAGCCAAACATAAGCGTATTCTGGATTACATTCTAGCAGATCTAGTTCCTCGACAAGAGGTTCGTACTTTGATTAACGCGCATTTTTGGACAGGAGGACAGGTCCAGACGATAGTAACCATTGTGGTAGAGTACTTTCAAATGGTGACTCTGTTATACAGTAACACGTTCATGGGGTGTAGCATTAGTGGCAGTGCACAGCAATGGACGAATAAGATGTAGAGCTTCAGGTAGTACACACCCACTGTTCAACCATCAGAATTCGTGACCTTAGAGTGAGATGGCATTCCATAATGTAGCATTGAGTCGCTCCACTTGCCCGTTGCACTGGGGATTGTAGCTAGTACTTCTGTTAGTCGCTACGCCACGCTTATGTAGAAATGTTTTCAGCTCTTCTGACATGAACGAAGAACCGCTGCCAGAATGTACGATAGCATTCCAAAGATAGAAAACAATTCAGTGAGTTGGTGTATAATTGTGAAGGCCGTTATATCAAGACAGGTGTATGTAAACGGGAATCTGGAATACTCGTCGATAACTGTGAGTATGTAGCGGATACGCGAGGCCGAAGGTACTGGTCCCTTGAAGTCCATGCTTAGTCGTTCGAAAGGCTGAGTTGCTTTGATTAGCGGATTGTTGACTGGCGTGCAGAACTTCGGCTCCAGTCGAAGGCATATAGAGTATTGCTGGAGTATTGCTTCTACATTTTCTAAGGAATAAGACGAGTTCTTCGCACCCACGAAACGGAACAGTCGAGTAACGCCAGGATGGTATAGTGTTTCGTGGATGCGCTTCAGTGCATTGTGTGAATGGATGGTTGCACAAAATGCCCTCGATAATGTATCGTCTGCGGAATTCTGGGTAACAGGCGGATATACCACATCGTAAGAGAATTGAGAAAGCTCGATACGCCATGTGTGGATTTTTTTGTTTCTAGTCTTTCCTCCCAGCTTCGTATCATACATGAAAGCAACTGAACGCTGGTCAGTTATCAGTTTAAAATGGATCCTGATTAGATAATACCTCCATTTCCTGATAGCTTACACGATAGCATAGACCTCTCTCCACAGCTGAGTGGTTTCGCTCACTACCGGCCAGTGTTTGCGAGAAAAATGTGACTGGTTGACTGTTTTGATTGAGTGTTGCAGAAATAGCGACATCCGATGCATCAGTCTCAAGTACTAATGGCAGGTTTCTGTCAACCGCGATCACGGCTGCTTCGACAAGTTCTACGCGTCCAAAACACTAGTTGGCAGTGGCAAAATCTTATTATTAACGTGCGGATGAGTCTTGTTCGAAATGTGTGAGAACCACTGGGAGTGGTGGGCAAACATCCCAACTACTCTGTTGTGATTTGAGATCCATTAGCCGGGCTAGCATTGTTAGCAGCCTAAAGCGATCAGGATCCGGTTTCACTGTGCCCAACGAAATTTCGTAACCAAGCAGGTGCATTTCCTTGACCACACTTTTTGTTCCTCACGACACTGACGCAGCACATTGCTTCTTCTGTTTACCAAGTTTCTCGGCGCTCTCTATAGGCCTGACGTCTCTCAAGGGCTCAGCAATTGGGTAATTTGAGACCCATATGCAAGGGAAGACTTTGTCAGGAACCGGTGAAATATCAGATGATCTGTCTGACATCAGTAATTTGTAAAGTCATGGAAAGAATTCTTAAGCGAGCTCTGAATCTTTACCTAGAATACCTACATATCCTCTCATGCGCTCAGCATGATTTTCGGAAGACACGTTCTTGTATCTCTAACTTATTTGTTGCCAGAGAAAAGTGCACGAGGTCGCTTGGATGTCATCTTCATCGATTCAGCCTGCAATGACCGAGAGGAGATGGAGCTGACAAAAGATTTCCTTTCTACTTTTTACAACAGTCAACCTGCGTTCTCCTCATCCCCACTTGCGGTGGTGGGCTTGTTTGCGCCGTAACTTCATTCGAGGATGAACTCTCTTTTTCAGCCACTGTAACTACCTCGGTTCTCACTGTGATTGATTGCGCATTACACTTTTGATCGCACTTTGTGTTCGATTTTAAAGGCCTTTGCAGCGTAACACATTGATGTAGCTGCTTTGGCTCTGCACGTAGCGATGTTGAGTTGCGAGTCCATGAGCCCGCCTAAGGGAAGCGAAAGATGGCCAAAAATTACGAAAGCCCTCTGCCAAACTCGCAGTTCCCATTGTCGCACTACCAGACAGCAAACGGGAAATACCGTCGTCATTCCGCAAGTCCATTAGTGGTTGCGTGTAGATAACATCTCTCTTATGCATCGCTTCTTGTCAGTCGGAGTGGTAGGTCATCGTGGCTCACACCTAGAAAGTGCTTTCTGATAAAGTATTTTTTTCATCCACTAGATGCTGGGACACGTGCCACAGCGACTGTTAGCCAAAGCAGAAAGACTGCCAGAGCTGTTCGTAAGCAATCTGGCAGATTGAGTCGAGAAACACAGCTATTGTCGGTCTGCGATACATGTTTCGTTGCTCTAGCACCTCCTGCAAAGTGAATATATGGTCCACGCAGCCCCGTCCTTTTACGGAAACCTGCTTGCTGTTCTCTAGTCCGAGATTCCCGTTCCGCAATGAGGCGGCAGATTAGAATTGAAGCCGGCAATTTTGTCACTGCCGGCACTAGGCTAACACCCGTATGGTTAACACGGTTGGCGCGACTGTCTTGTATTTTGCCACTATAATCGATTCACTCTAGTTAGTTAGGATGGCCTTTTTTCAAACCTCTTCGGACAGAGGTCGGTGTTTTGCGGATGACCTCACCAACCTCCTTAAGTAGTGCAGTTGCAAATGAATCCGGGCCAGCAGTTTGAAGACGATTAAGGGCTTTGCTTGCGTTTTGGACCTCAGCCTCCGATAGAGCGTCTAAACTAACCATCTATGGCTCAGCCTGCACCACTTGAGGGGGAGCGGGTCCTGGAGCAGGGGACCAACTAAAATGGCTCTGTCCAACGTCATATGGCGCTCTCTATTGTCAAGTCAGGTCAGATTCTAAAGGCGAAATAGGCTGGCGCCTAATGAGCGTCCTGTTTCTTTTACCGGCAAGCAAGCCAGGTCTCCCCGATACTTCGACGTTTGCGATGCTTCTCTTGTCTCTGCAGAAGAAGTGAAGCAAGAACAAGAGCCACCTTTGTGCTTCCTTGGATCATGGGCTACGTGGTCTGTGACAGTTGTCAATAAATTTACCATATTTTCGCGAAAAGATCCGACCACCACTTATCCAAGCTTTTTTTAAAGCTTCTACTGTGGTACTTCTAATCAAGGCAGGAGGAAGCTTGCCCCAACTATGATCTACATGATTCGCAAGGAACTGGGCCCTAATTTCTAGCCTGGACCTTTGATGCTTAACTCCATGCTCCTGTAATGAACATGATTTACGCTTTCAGTATTTTGCGACATTGGATTTTATCCCTGCTAAGATCTTCCGATCGTCCATTTGTTTAACTGATGATACATTCCGATCCCCCGCTCTCCTCGTGAATCACGCTACACACTGCTGTCTGCCTTTGCATACCTGCCCTTAATTCTTTGTAGCTTTTGTCAATACACCTTGAGTCCAGCCGAGATCTCTTTTCCGTACTTCCGCATTTTGCACGCCTCTTATGTGCCACCTCTTGCGACTAATATCTGAGTAGTACCACACACCCCTGCAGGTAGTTGGATGCAGCTGGTTCAAACAGATCGGAAGGCCTGATACCACTGAGGCCTTTCATAATCGTGAACATTTCTGTCAGGTCGCCTCAATGTACGCCGTTCCATGGGGAAAATCCCAGGCTCTTAAGGCGTTCATCATATGATTTCCTCACATTGCACCCATTGCACCCATACTACCCCCGATTATCTCACTGACACCTGGTTTCATGAGACCATTGGCGTGGATCAATTGGAAGAACTAGCAATAATTGCCTACTACTCCTGTCTCCTCCAATTTTTGGCCCTACTGATTCACCAGACTTCCTTGTCAGCACACAACCTCCGCTTTGTTCGCGTCCAACTGTCTGTCTGATTGCATTGTGCTCAGAGCTAGCCGGGATGTTTTATGGGTTCTAACGGGTTCACCGACCTGAAGGATATAGTATACATGGCAGCCATACGTTCTACCTTACTGTACGGTTGTGAAACGGATCATTAGATGGACAGGTATAAAGAGTGTAATTGCCTTCGAGCGCTGGTACCTTCGCATTTTGGCTCATATCTGATGGGAGCACCGTATGAGCCATGACCGTGTTCGGCGCCTTGTTATTTCACGAACCAGACTCCGATGGCTGGGCTACCTGTTGCGCATGCCGGCACATCGACTCCCGCGACGTGCGTTGCGCGACCGGGGTGTGGATGGAAGAAGAAGAAGAAGGGAAGCTAAGCAATCTCTTGCTCAAAAGGAATGAAGACCCTTACTGTTATGGTCATCACGGTCGCCCCGGTCGCTCCGATTGGCTGTTTGCTGAAACGTTCCCACTCCCAATCGGTCGATCATAATGCAAGATCGTAAACACAGTGTAATGGCTGTCAGACACGGGATGATTACAGAGCGCGGAATACGGATATTTGTTTGTTCATAGTGACCTTCCTGGACATTCTCCTTTTTCTGTTCTTTACTTACCTATAATAGTATTAGATTACGAACATACTATTGATTAACCAAAGCGATTATCTTGCTCGATTTCTGGACAATGGTTGGACTTTGAGCCTCATTGGGTTCATTGATCCGTTCGTTAGGAGGTGCCCCTCCTAACACTCCCCGTTTAAAGTCCATTGTTATATGATTTCAGCCTGGGGTAGACCTGGAGCGGCGTGACAGGAACTCGGCAACGATCGGTCCATCTGGGTCGACAATCAGTTGCAGGAGAGCTTGGTGAAGTGATAGACTTATAAATAAATAAATGAATGAATAAATAAATAAATTGTATATTCCTCGACGATGCGAGAAGCTGTTCTCTATAAGGAACAGATCAATTAATGGTACAACTTTTCCATGACATTTCATCAATACATTTTCAGAGATAAACATGGACGCAATTGCAAATTATGTTACACAGAGTAATCAGAATCGTTCTGCTATTTTTACCTGCCATTGAATCAGGATTCTTCACAATCACATGACTGATATTTGGGCCGAGAGAAAAAAATGTAATGAAAGGGGCTGTTGTCCGAAATGTTATGTGTATATGTTTCAGAAATTTATTCAGACACCATGGATACCGTTTTCGAATGCGTAATGTAGGGACTGTGATGTCCCGAACATCTTAATCACGTTTTGGACGGTTAAATGCTTACTAATAGCAAGCTTAAAATTGCAAAGAGTGTAGCATGTTCTGATATCACTTGGAAGTTTGTCCCAAATCTTTGAGTATTGGGTTAGAAAGAAACGTTCTCTGATTCTCGTAGTAAATTTTGGAATCATGACCTTTACCTCTTTGTTACGTATTGGGTATCTGCTGTTTACAGATATGTGAACACCGCTTTCAGGACTGCGAATTCGACAATTTATGATTCTGTAAAGAAAACTTAGGTTCAGCTTCATTATCCGAAACCAAACTGGGTCAAATCCAAGTTTATCGCATCGCTCCTTGTATGTCAGCTTTGAGGAATATCCACATAGCTTTTTCGTGAAGCGTCTCTGGACCCTCTCAAGAGCGTGCTGGTCAGATTTCCGTAGATTAGACTGTACCATTGCTGAATAGCCTCTGTTTTCGTTAGTTTGAACTCGTCCAGAAGTAATTCAAGTGGCTTTGGATTTTGTTCCTCTTTGGGTTCACTGATCCGTTCGTTTGCAGGTGCCCTTCCTAACACTTAGTTCGAAGTTGATCTACTTTGGAACATCTCGGCTCCCAGGTTGGGGCCCGAAAGAGCATGAACACATTTGACTGGATACGCTTCTTGATGTGACTAGAAACCGATCGCAATGGCCTTTGTGTTGTACGTTTCTTTGTCTCCCCCCAACCACGATCTCATTTTTGGCACATAATATAACTTTTCTGCATAACAATAGCTGGTTACTGGTTCTCCGGAACGATGCCAATCTGTTACTGGTGGCTCGGCTGTCGTGCTTCTGTTGAGTCCTTTTTCCTTCTTATGTATCGCTTCACAATGGCTGAGGTGTTTCCAACCTCTAGCTAATGTGTATAACGGTGATGATAACCGACTTCTCAGATGTCTAGTGACTGGTACGATGGCAATTGATAGTGCCGCAAGCAGAGGCTCCCGAATCATGCGTGGCGGCCAAAACCCTATTCCACTAAAGCTCATTTTCAGTAGATCGAGAGAGTTCAGTTCAGCGCAGTCAAACAACTATGATCCGGGCATCGAAGTACAGTGGATCCAGTTGCCACCACTCATCTCGCCAGAATCTCAAGAAATAACGACGGCAAGAAAAGTATGCGTATGGAATACAAAGAAAGTGGAATCGGGACGGAAAGGTGCAGAACTAGTCGGAATGGAATAGAAGCTAACAGCTAGCTGCAAGAAACCGAATGCGTGAACGCTATTGACTGCGCGGTTGCGCCATGTCTGTTAGAGTCTTCAACCACTGATGTGGACCATCCCGGGCCGCCATCCATGAAGACGGCATGCACAAGCTTGACCAAGTCTTCCGGTCAATTCATGTTTTTATGCCGTGTCATCGACTGGTGACCTCGCGCTTTCTTTCAACTTAGTGCAGCCACGGCGTATAATGCACACCGAGGACCTCAGCACACCTTACCCGGTGTTCCTGCGAGATGCGAAAAATACTCCGTGATCAGCGGTGATCAAACACAGCCATGCCTTTATTGTTTCACTGCGAACTGGCCAGGTCTCTGGTCCAAACAGTAACATCGGCCTTATCGCATCGTTATACACCCTGTCTTTCAGTGAAAGACTGTTATCCCACCGTCCTCATAGATGATCGTGCCTCTGGAAAGCCACACAGGCCTTGCTGATACGCTAAGTAATCTCCTGTGATGTTGTCACCAGAGGTGACAACTACGAATGTAAATGAACCGACTCACCACTTCCATTGACTGTTCAGGGATAGCTAGAACCGGTGGTGGAGGATAGGTCCAGTCCTGCACCAATACTTTGCATCTTGAAGATGCAAAGCACATTGCGAAACGTGCGGCGCTACACGTCAGTCTATTCATGGGTGCTTGCGTAGGTACTGCCTCAGACCCAAGAAGGGCTATATCGTCCGCATACCCAAAGTCTGTCAATCGGTCACCCGGTAGAACTTAAACCCCGGAAGGGTCTCGAAGAATCGGGTCATTTATGATCGTTTTAATCACGAAGATTAAGAGGAAATATAAGACAACCTTGGCGAACCCCACTTATCGTGGGTAACTCAGGAGAGAGCTTTTCATAAACTCTTACCTGGCCTCGCAAGTCACGGTAGAGACTACAGAATGGAAAGGAATTGAGCTGGCTCGTCTTTCACAGATAAGCAGTGCCACAAGCTGGCGCGATCAGCAGAGTCGAACGCAACTTTTAAGCCAAGGAAAACCACCCTAGTCGGTATCTGCTCTAACGCTTGTCGAAGAGTAACTATCTAGTCGATGCAATCACGACCAGTTAGTCGTCGTAGAATGATACCCGTGCGAAGTTTAGAGACGGTAGAAATTTTTGCACAAAGTGCGTTGACCCTTATTGAAGATGGGCACGACAGTTAATGGTAGCAAGTCTGAAGACACCTCTTCAATGTCCTAAACTGTGTTAAATAGAGTAACAAGTTCAGTCAACCAACAGTGACCCATCTTTCCGCAAAGATGGAAGAAGGTCGTCGGGTCGAGGAGCCTTGTTTCGTTTCAACAAGGTGAGCCCGTGTCGAATCTCTTCCGACGTGAGAGATGTGACATCAACATTCCGCTTCGGCTCGAGTGATTCAACAAGTGTCTGTGTCACAACTTGCCTGCCAACTGCTCTTGTAAATGTTCCACCCAATGGGCTAGTGGACTAGGCTAAGACAATTGTCTATCTTTCTCAGCTATCGTGTCACTAAGTGATGGCTTTCTCGAACCCCTGTTCTGGATAAACTGAAATATCACTCGACTGTTCCCAATAGCACTGGTTTTCTCCATCTCACGGCTCATTTCCACGCGATAAAGCGAGAGTTCGGCACGCAAGTTATCCTAGTAGGCTTGCCTGACCGAGGGCTGTTAGCTCACGATCTGCTATCACTTCACTACCTCGTTAAGTCTTCTTGCCGGTGAGTTCATTTGTTTGTGAAACGACTGCCTCGTGCTCCATAGTTCCAATGGATGTTGCGATTTGTTCCGCCTTTTCTGACTATACCGTTCACTCAGTTTCGGTGGTACTTGTTCTAAAAGCTTGCATCACACGGTGAGGGACGCCCCTGCATTGCGGTGAGTCAGCTGTCTTTTTCTAAATCCACCTGGTTTTCATGCACTTTTGTCAAGACACTTCATCACATGATAGACGGGGTTTGTAGACTCCTATACGAATGTCATCCACTACACTTTCCCACTTCGTAGTGGACTTTTCGCTTTTCGCTGATGCCCATAGAGTTGGTCGCTTTGCAAGTGTGTTAATACCAGTATTGTGTCTTCTTTCGTTGCCCACAACCGTCGTGGACACTCTTTCTAGACCCACATATCCCGCTTCGCCCATTCTTTACACCAGCTTTCACTCTGTATATCAATGCTTGGCGCTTTTGCAGCTTATTTCCATGAACTCTGCGGCTTCCTGTTCACCTCAACAGCCAATTTCATCTTCACTGATACTGCGCGTTTATGCGTTTGGTTTTCGAAACTTTTGGTTTATACTATGGACTTTCGTACAGGGCATTGCACAGACTAATTCCCTTCGCATATTGTACGGTCGCGAACCACCCGGTGCTAATCTGTTTTCGATGCGTTGTGGAAACATCCGTTTAACGTTGCTGAGGACAACAATTCGTTTGGAGGATGGAACAGTGAAACGCAGCCGAAACCGCGCAAGCTCGTCTAATTTAGTCGTTGCCGTTAATGCCTGTTTTGTATCTCTTCGTCAGTTGTAGAACCACTAAACAACGAACCACATAGTCTAACTTTCACTGCGTTTTCTATCTTTGACTATACCGATTGACTTTTCTCTCTATCGTGCTGCCGAATACATACGTTTCCGGTTCGTTCTCATATTCCGCTCGTCGAAGCATCGTCATCATACGCAGGAATTGGCGCGTTTACAATCCGTTCGCTTTGATTGTGCAATTTCTTAACAGCTCGATTTTCTCCTTGGCACGTTGAGCCTTCCCTACCGCTTCTATTGCAGTTATGTGACGAAATTCATCTCACTGAGACGATCATCTTAATCACATGAGTGTCAGATTTCCCTCCGATTTTAACCCGATTACCATCCGAATCACATGAAGAAAGACTACAATGGAACAAATTTTGGATGGAATTTAGACACTTGGAAAAGAAATTAGTAGCACTTATTCGTATTCTTTCCCATCAGTTTCCAATTTCATTTTTATCACATTTTGCTTCTTTGTACATATTGAAGCAGCATACGTTATCGTAAAAACCCATGGAAACCTTTGGCAGTACCCCAAAACATCGTTTTCTGGAGGTTTCACAGCAATTGTTATGAGAAAGTAATGTCATTAGCATTGCTAGTCAGATTTTTCGCATATAACTAGCTGCTTTTAGCGGCTACAGCTTCCATTTCCCGTAGACCGATTTCACCCCTATGTCGGACTCACGTCGGACACTTGGTTGTCCGATAGGGCTATCACATTCCTGTGGACATCGAAACGCCCCACTGCAGCGTTGCATTGAGAGTCTTGACACATAGGACCCAAGTTTTGTGTTTTCCACGTTCTTTCGCCTCCAATTAACAGCGGCGCACGCAAAGTGAGTGCCGATGTACAACTGTTTAGTAGGCATTCGAAGCACTGGACACGGGGACACACGCAAGGAAATCACGTAACTCGGTAATTGGCAGTTTGTCAGACTTGAAATATTCGCCGTCAAACCTCATCTTTATTGATGCGGTCCTACCAACCTACTTTAGCGATTATTCGGTGGCATTAGTAGTCAAAAACATCGGTTTCTGAACATCGCTCACGCGAACGGGCCAGGTCTCACACTAGTAGACGAGCACTTTTCGTACCGTAATGTGTTAGACTCACCATTTCGGTGATAGCTTGAGATCACGCCCTGTACAAAACCACTGACTCATAGTGGAAAACCGGAAAGTGAAATCTAGTCGTAATACGCGTTTGCTATTTATCTTTTCCCTTCCGATTCACTTCAGTAGCACGTGCTGTTTTTCCGTATTAGCCACCAAGACACCACAACTGATTTTCTAACCAAACAGCCAATGGATTATGGAGTCGGCTCAAGTTTAGAATGCCATTCCTCATTGAATCGATGAGCTATTGCACCTCTACCGTCAAGTGACATTTGTCATGGCCTTACACACCCACGGTGCGTACATGTGCCGTGTCATTGATGCACACAAAATAAGCAACATCTTGGAATTTCACCTGTGTTTAGTAGGCCGAGGTTTCAATTATCATATCACACATATCACACTCTTAGTCTTTTGTGGCACGTAATCCATAGCGTGCAGCCTTCACAGTGTTGAAATCACCAGTAGCATGCATGCAGAGATTGCCATCCCAGAAGAGGCCTTGACAAACAGCCGCTCATAGGCCATTTGGCGTAGAGACTCCTCGACAGTATTCCACTTGTTATATTACGCATCTTTTGAATGCCTATGTCATGAAGTACTTCAGAATAGTCAGTGACTTTCCAGCGTGAAGTGGCTAGTAGCATCACCGGTCACATTGCGTCTAGACGATTGCCCAGTTTTTATCCAGTTATTTCCTGTTGATATAGAGTTTCATCTACATAATAAGTCGCTATACAAGTCGGTACCCGGATGGTTTACTTATTACCTGTAAATCAGCGTACAGAACGAACCTCGAAAATCTTTCGGGTGCCTTTGTTATTGACCGCATGACACGGGAAATGGCAGTGGCCAGTGATGTGGAGACCAGGTTCTTATATCTAAACGCGTTTTAAACTTATATGAACTTCAATTGAGATTCCGATAGGCTACTCAAAAGCAAGGTTGGTATGTCTCCTGGTGACAAACTAATTAAGTCTCGTACTGATTTCTTAATGTTCTTTTCTCTATAAGCTTCAAATTTGTTAGTGGCATTTGTTGTTTGTTGGTCTACACATGCGATTTACAACCTTGCATCTTCAGTTTGAACTTCCCTCTTTTGGTTTGGGTGTTTTATCAACATCCCAGCCCGTGTACAGCTGCTCAAGGTTTCATGGCTGTGAAGCATTAATGCAAGTCATAGTACCAACTGATGTCTTGCACATCCATCTAGCTAAGAGAACCCCCTTCTGCCAGTCCGCAAGGAATCTTCACTAAATGAGGTCTCTATTATTGCACCCTTGTTATTTCTTGCGGCTGGGATGCTACCGGGCTATCTGGAAGCAGTTGAACTCCTGCCTAAGCGTTCTTACCTACCGGGGTTACTTATTCCGTTGAATACCCTTGTACATTATTTTAAATTGGATCTTTTAATTTCCGAAAATCTAGTTGGTTATCAAAACTCACATTAGCAAAGGGAACATCAGCTATCGTTTATTCTGGCGCTAGTTTTTGTCTTAGGCGTTAGAGTTACTTTTCTGGTTAGGGTACAACCTTATGAATGTTTCCTTATAGCTTTACATGCTACCTAAACCTGGCTTGCACAGAAGTATGGGTGTGGCTCAGTTTGCCTTTACGATATAATTATATTGTCCAAGTCTAGACCTATTTTTCGCATTCACTCTACTTCGAATGTGTTTTAACTTCAGCATTCCTAACGCCAATGTTCTCGTGACTAGTTATGCTGAGTACATTTCATTTATGGTGGTCCAGTGTCAACGGCCCGACTATTTATCGTGTCCCTCCAATGGACGAATCTTCTGATGGACAGGTGCGTCTCATTCAACCGCCTTCTTGACATCCCAGTCATTGGCATACCAGTCGAATACGCTGGAAGCTATCTCTTCCAATATACTTCGTATGACTTCTGTATTCTATGGCTTCCTCAAGTGGACCGTGCTATTTTGGACCCCGTGGATTTTGAAAAGTGGTATTTTTAAACAGTTTGTTGCAGTCTTGGTATTTAGCGCATAATCCACATCAGCTTGTTTACTATGCGAAATGTGCCACGTACCTTGCCGCATTCTACGCCACCACCGTAATCATTAGAGGTACCTCTCCTTTTTTTGCTCGACTTACTTTGAAGGCACTGGTCGAGTGTTTAATCCAAGCTACAGGAAATTTATCGAAGTCTATCAGCTTGCAGAAAAGTATGGAAGTGATGATGCCTTAGTAGGTATGCTGTATTTGATCGTATTGCGTTGTAGAACGAACTGCTGACCTACAGCTTCTCGTCCGTTTGGCCCGCTCAGTTTGATATTCGATCGTTATCTGCTTCTGAAAAGCGCTTAACCTCCCCTACTCCACCTCGATCACCCGGTGTTTCACTCCTTCTGTGGCCGCTGACGTACGTCCCAGGTGACTTTATTACTCTTAAGCTCGCATGTTTCGATCTTTTATTGTTTTGTATGTCACATTCGTTTCTTCTGAGTGGAAACTGTATAGCCGCCCTTTCGCTTCTAATTCTACACCATAACTTCTCTCCTTTTTTGTCATACCAACAGTTGGACGCTTGCTCATACAGTTGGAATTCGTTTGACTTACCCAGGATGTACCGGCTTTCTAAATTCCATGACATGTAAGTTTACCTGAGTTTCTTCTTTCATAAAATTGTCACCTACCTAACACCCATTCGGTGAATGGGGAGAATGAGGCTTCTTAAAGGTCCAGTCGCTTCGGGTTTTGTGATGCCATTTTAGTACCATAACTCCAGTTGGAAAAGAACACTTAAACCTTTTATAGAATCTTCCAGTTTCTTGCAGGCACTCCAGGAGACGTTCTGCCACCTGGCATCCTTCACCATCGAAGCTTTGGTCTCAAATCGGTCTCAAATAGTGGGGTAGCATACAGGACTGTAGATTATCTTAGACTACTTATCTTGATTTAGATCACACACCGGTTTGTGTGAACATCTGCACACGAATCGACGGCACCCGAAACAGTAGCGTTGTAAACTCGTTACGAACAGGCTAATTGATCACTCGGCTCAACTGAACTATCAACATCCATTGACAAACACATTACTCTCCATTCCGCCCACTGACATTGTAACATGCAATGCTAAACTCGAGTCAATCAGTCTGTGGATGTACTTATCATCACTCGATGCGTTGGATCACTGCGCGTTCTCTGGTATTGTTTCATTGCATCTGTACTCTCCCACTAAACTCCACCCTCAGAGAATTTCGTCGCATTGTCAGCCGACAGCTCAACTGAAGCCTTCGCAGCGATCGGGTAGTTTTCTTGTCCCAATGTGCCTTGGAAATGGAGGCCGCCATTCTCACTGGAAATACTCGCACGCTGTCTTCGCTCATTCGGACCACTGGTCACAGGAGGTGTGGTATCAGCGACGTCATCTGTAAGAGGAATGGGTCGAAAATCAGTAACTTGCGGAGACTATGGACATATAGACTGAGCATTTCTAATCTCAGTTCATTCGCTCCTCCCCGTCCAACTTTGCACCCAGCACACCTGGTCGCATGCGATAGGCAGTGTCAATAGAGCCACCCACCGAAGCGGAGGTTTGTCTTAAGATCCGAAGCGATTTAAAGCTGAGGGCCCAGACTAACATTCCTTAGAATTGTTCAGGTACAGTGGTACGACAGTTGTCAGTAATCTATCATCCCCTATTCCTAAAGATCTGACAAGTTAAAAGGGTGCGCTGTTCTTTGGGAGAGTCAGTAATTGTCCCAACACTCAAAGAATGTTCTCATGCTTCATGCTACAATCATAGATGGATCAATTGCCTCCAACATGCTTCACGGGCTAAACCACCGCGTGAAACACACTAATGGGAGGAACACGCTGCTTTTCGCCCAGGTCGTCATCTCCTGGAGCATCACCCTCTCTACCCACCAAGGCTGCATTTCTGGACATTCGTTCTGCATTGAACTTATTCGACCGACCTGCTTTACAACCATGTCTGCTAAAGAATGGAGTTTCCCAGAAGTAGGTCGGCACCACACCTCTGTGCTTTAGGCACGACATGCTTTTTGCATTTCTTGTCACCAGTGGTGTGCGACAAGGATACTTTATGTCTTCGTTTCTCTTCAACTTTGCGATCAAAAACGTTCTGTTTGGCGCTTTAGAAGGATTGTTGTTTCGAAACATCCGCAATAGCTACTGTAAAAAGCGGCATATACACCCACTTGGACTTATATTCACTTGACTCCAAATAACCACTGCGCCCAAATCACAAATGCTGTTTAAGGCACTATAATTTAGTTGGTTGGGTCTCCTTTGCTACTTTACTGAGGCATGCTCAGTGGGACTTTTTCCTCATCGACGACCTGCAAGCAGCAGCTGAAGTTATCTACAACAACATTACTCTACGTCTCGATGCACTGGCCAGGAACAGACATGTACACTTTCAGGTCGCGAAAAGACTGTTTCACGAAAAAAAGCTACTATGCCAAAATAGCTACTTACGGCCTATCGCAAAAGGAATGACCACATTCATGGGGCAACATCACAATTTGGCAACATCGCTGAAGCTGACTTATCACACTAAACAAATTGTTGATCAAAAGCGGTAGTCGGTTTTATGACTTTTTTGATTCCCAGTGCTACCAAGCGTAATAAAGGCACAATGTCGCTCGTAGCAGCAGGTGGCTGCAACCTAGCAGACCCTGCTCAAACTAGTGAAAGGTTTAACTGATATTTCTGCACCTCATCCAACTAGAATACTGTGTAGCAAGAGTGGCCGGCTCCCGCTAACTAACTCTAAGTATTCGTTTGACTATCGGCAATTGCTGTTCCCCAATAACTGAAGAATAGGCACGTAATTGACGGGAAGAAGTATATTGTTAGGGTTGCAATAGTCCAGTGTATTGTCCAAAAATACACCACCGGACGATTCGTAACTAGCTAGAGAAGAATGTGAGGGACGGCACAATTGAGCGGCTTGCTGAATCCAACCGTGTCGCCGTATATATATGTTGGGTCACACTCAAATTCAGCTTACATCTCATCATTCTGCAAACTACCTCCTTCTTGACAATTTTATTCAATTTTGCACACAACATACTCAAACGAATTGAGGAATCTCTAAACCGCTACAACTGCACGCATATGCTTGGTGTTGCCACCAGTCATTCGACCAGCGCATTTGTATCGTATTTGATCGTACGGTCTACACAAGCTTATCAGGTGGGCAAAATTGTCTTGTTTCGGCTGTCCGGATGGTATTCCATCCGTAGTTTTGAATTACGGCGTGGACGGCATCCCCCTGCTATTGTTGGATATGTTCCATTTCTCCGTGAGCTTTAGCATTGTGGTTCAGCTCAGTGAAGAGAAGCCATAGTTGTACCGCAACTACGAAATATCGCCCACTAAGGCGCACATCTATTTGTCAAAAATGATGAAGCGACAAATCAAAGCTAGAACGGTCGATTTCCAACTGCCAAGCATGCTGACAAACAACTATCTGTATGGCTTTTTGAATACTCATTCCTGCGTAATGTACCGCCTAGAATTTCTAAACCATTTAACTGCCTTACGGGATCTTGGTATGCCGGCAACTGCAATTTACCTTGACCTACACAAAGACCTCTACTCGTGTTTCATGGAAAACATATCTAAAATTATATTTTATGGGTTCGGAGAACTCATGCTTTTTTGGTTCAAGTCATTATTTACAAATCGAACGTAGGTGCTACAAGTTCAAGGACAGTACTCTGAGCCTACATCTATCACGCGCGGTGTAATACAAAGCAGTATCCTTGTGCCGCTGCTGTTCTTGATCTGTGATAATAGTATCTTCGACGTATTAAAATCCGGCTGATGACATCAAGATTGTATACACTCTTCGTCCGGCTTCTCCCAATGATGTTATTAACATGATCCAAATAGATCTCCCTTCGCTTGAAACCTGGTGCTCAAAGCGTACAATGTTTTCTCTACAGGTAAATGTTATGTACTATCCATCACGTGCAATTTTACCCATAGCCGCCTGACTTTTGGCGGCAAACTGAATAATCTATATCGTGCGACACGGGACCTGGGATGGCTATATTCGTGCTAACTTGATTTCTGTAAACATGTAGGCTACATTACTGCGATTTACAAAGAAGAGCGTCAGATTGATCTTTTCGACTTCTGTATCTCACTTGCACGGAGTATTTACTGTTGTACAGCAGCTAAACTAGGCTTGACCGCATTGCATCGGAACAAATAAGAGAGTATTCACAAAACGCCTTTTTGGTTATTCCTCAAAACTTGAATCTTCTGAGGTATATGATCAGCTTCTACTTGATCCGCTCGGTCTATGGCGCAAAGTTTTCAACATCTTACACAAAAGTATATACCTTCCCAATCTCGGTATGACATTGGTGCAGTCAGCCGTTTACAATCAAGTAAAACACAAAATAAATTCAGCTGTAGATGGAAAGTGTAGTACCAGCAAGTTCGCGAACATTTTCCTCAATAGGTACGCCAGATTCTGTGACAGGCTGCCAGGCGGAGCATGTGTGTGCACGAATTTCGCAAAAGCATCTACAGTTTCTTGACTGTACAGAACGGGATCAAAGTATTCGGTTGTCTCACAATCACAAGCCAAGCACACAGACAGGATCCAGGTTTAATATTACCTGGTTCTTTGTTTGTCACCGCAATCTCTTACGTGAGTTACCTGTTTTAGAATAATCTGTGTGAGAAAGTGATTGAAGATCGATCAACATAAATTTGTTACAGTCAACCATGTTGTGTCCTGTTGCTGTCCTTCCAAACCTCATTATCTGAACTGATTTCGATTTTCCTGTTCCGTCTGTGATCAGCGTGGTATACAAGTATGCACTTACCTGATTGTGCCGACACAGGCGTTTCTCGCATCGTCGAAAATAAAAGTTTATTTGTCTCCAATCGATCCATTTGTCAACTGTACGCGAAAACGAGAATTAATGTTCTTGGCCTCGACGCATGGTTTTTCCCTTCCTATGACACCACACTGCTTTTCTCTTTGTTAGCTTTTACCTTTGCCTCTTCATACGCTTCGTATCCCGCTTGTTTTCGCAGTACCTCATCGTCTGCACGCACGTGATGAACTCCAAAGACGAGTAAGTTATTGTGATGTGACCGAACACCTCATTGGTTTCTCTTTTTGCCTATCCAGATTTCAGCCGGGCGTCGGATGCGCTGGTGCAGTTTGTCTACATGACTTGCAGAAGACCTGCATGCTTGCTATCCCACAACCCGTGTTTAGGCCTATTCGTTTCTGACCGATCACGTTGTTGGTCGACTCGATGTTCCCGGTACTCGCTTTGGCGGTGCATACACTAAAATTGGAATCACAGCGAAAATTAGTATAGCCCCTGCGGAAGCATGACACGCAAAATCGGGAAGCGTTCCATATTTTTTGCCGGTTCGTAGCGTTAAGGATCACAAGCCTACCTTGGAATCTGAGTGCGCGGTTCGAGTCTGCGTAGGGGACGGGTGACCGTCCCAATGCCCTTATCCCACTTGGGACCGGTGGTGGTTGTGCGGCACCAGAGAGTCGGTACTGCTCATACCTTTGTTTTTTTCTCTCTTTCGGTGTGCCCGTCATGTGTATAAATTACGACTCAACTTCATTCAAGATAGCGATTTACTTTAAGATGGATCTTGCTCAGTTTGATCACTGCTGTCGTAACTAGAACAGCTAGGTTGTCCGCCTGTGACCCTATACACTCCACAATCTGCCTCATACTCACCTCACAAAGTAGAGGAAGCAGCGGTGCAACTCCATCCCTTGACATAGAGAGTGCCTTCCACTCCTAAGCTCCCGAGTTGCGGCGGGCAGCGTTTATCCCAACGGTAAATACTTGTTTAGAGATCATGTTGTAGTGTTGGCTATATTTAAGTAGATTGTGACACACATCAACCGGGGGTTTCTACACTCCGAGATCAAGCCACAGCTTCGTTATCTCTATCTGAAAATTGAAAACGTTTACCAAGATCACGACGTGAAGTACGCAAAGTTTTCACTCCATACTCTTTTCTTCGCCTTTGAGTAATATTAATCCTACGAATTGCTTGATGTTCTCAACATGCTTCTCATTTCGATTACCTACTCTTTTCTTAATACCCGAAGTTACAATTCATTCACACATCTCGCTTATCACTAGGTCCACGTTGTTGTTTTCCCGATACATATCGACACATTGCTGGCACTTGAAGCTTTGGATTACTTGGAATGAATGGGTAAATCTAATCTTTGCAGTATGCTGCTACTTGTTAGGAAGGTGCGTCTCTTAGCGCAGATAAACGAAGATCACGTCCCTAGGTCAGAATAAGCATATAACCTGATGCCGAAAGGTCAGAACCAGCTTATGCCCAGACAGACAGGAAACGTCTCGACCAACTGGCTGTTTTCCTGTGATCAACACCCTTGATGAATCGGGCTGTGACTAGAACGATCTGTGTCTAATTGACTCCGGCTTGCTGCGTACTCACTTTTTGTTCTTACCTTTACTGAGGATTGGTCTATACTAACAGTTCGTCACAACAAATTTGGCGGCGGTAGCCTACACAACATGACGATACCTGTAGGGGAATTAAAAGCAGTTCCGCACCAACAGATAACTTCGGTTCGAAGGGGTCCAATTGGGAAGATATTTCCGCATTCAGTCATCACTATCCTGCCGCCTAGTAAGAATTGACTTTATTATGACCCACCGAGTACTACACTTGTATCACTTCCCCACACTGCGGCCAATATTTCACCTGCGGGAACCCTGTAACACCCGAGGACACCGTTACAAAACTCAGGGTCCCCTGCATGAACAAAGTATCACATCAGCTTTGTATCAAAAGAATAATCGTAAAGTTATGGAGTAAACTACCCGAAGGATTAATAGAGGTTGATTCTGTGAAGTGTTTTAAAACCCGTATCTACGATTATTCCGGAAACCTGTGCTTTTGTGAAACAATGCACATACAATGTCGAAAAAAGACATAGTATACCCAGAAATAATGACACCAATACGAATTTCTAACCAAAAAGGATAAACGATTAACTGATCAAACACAACTGCTGACGATTCACAACTCAATGTTTTTGATGTTTCATAATTCGATATAGTTGTACAGAAACCTTTCTACTTGCTCTTAAATACAGTCTCAGTCTCAATTTCGGCCCCGAAAAGAATTGCAGCCGAAGTAGTCGCTAACAGGGTTATGGAGTTCCATTATGAAACTTTCTCTGGGTTGCATTTTGAGTCATGGTTGAAACGGTGCGCAAGCATGACGCATGACGTGTCAGGCTTTTGGTGTAGAGGTTTGGTACAACCGCGCACACGCGAGTATCAAATTGGATTCTGCCGAAGAACGCCAGAGACGAAACCGTCCATTAACTATCCAAATTTTCGGTGGGCGTTCTTTATTGCTCGCTCTCAGTGCATGATTATAGAAAACAGAAAGCCGAAGATTACCTGTACTGGTAAAGATATTCTTTCATTCATTCATTTCATGCTGTCCATCATGACAGATCATTTCCTGCGCTTGGTTTTCATTTGCGGTCTCCAGTCACACCCCGATAGGACCAGGTTACTGAGTAACACTAAATTGCCCCTGGATACAACATTACAGCAACTAATCCATAAGTCTCTGCGTCCGCTAAACTTCAAGCAGGCTGCGTCCATGTTGGAGCGCACCTAACCCGCCTCCACATTCGGTGTCACTAAGATGTGCTCCAGACAGCCCACCGGAACAGCAGGCGTTGTGATAGCGATATCACCATTCGCACGCTGGCATAGTGGAGATTGGCATTTCTTAAGGTTCTGCCTCTCTAAGAAGCAGAGAGGTTCGGTGTGCAACCGACTCAGCCACAATGAAAGGTAATATCGAGCAACAAAACATCCCAGTACGCAGAACCAAAGAGGCTGATCAAGCAGTCGACCACATAGGACAAAACCCCAAATCGATGTCGTGTTTGTAAAACTGATCCTGATTTTAAGTGCCACCACAAGCACTTAACCGCAAAAATAGCCGGAAGGACCGTTCGCTTGCAACTCGATTCGGCGTCCTATGACGATCATGTCTACTTGTTATTGGTTACTGGTGTCTAAAAGTATCTGAAAGAAACTGGGCTCAGTAGTCTATCGTCAAACTGCTAATACGGCTAGTAATGTATGCATCAGTTGAGTTCATTTGCTTGGCTAATTAGACTGTGAGTTGGAAATTTCAGAGAAGTGCGATCACGGCACAGTCTGCATGGCTGCATGTGAGCTCAACCTCCATAGTGTTGGTGGTATTGAACATTTGGAACTTTCATACATACTGATTAACAGGTTGCGCACATCAACACTTATCCAGCTCCTGTGATTGTCCAATCTATCTGCGACAAGTCTAGATGCTTTGGCCCTGTTGATTTAAATCAATGCTTATTTACATATACACTTGGATGCTGCACGAAAGGGCAACGCTACATTTGCACCCGAATGTGTCAGCTCAGTGTTCAGACCAAAGTGACCAGTTTAACATGTAACTTTACCACTGGTTGACTTTGAGCTTAAGTGTCTAGAATAAGTGAAAGTACTGTAGCTCCTTCTGAGCGGTGCCAATCGTCGTTGTAGAAAAGCCAAATAGGATTGTTCGATTTCGTGTCAGCCATTCCACAGGGCTGATTGATGCCCTCGGCGATCATCACTATCCGTTACCATTAACAGAGAGAATTTTTTCGCTAAACCTGACCTTGTCGGACGTCCATCTACAAGTCGACATTGGAATCTGCTGACCATCAACGCCCACCATGGTCTGTTTCAATACGTCCGTCGACAGTTTGACGTAAAGCCAGTCCCAGTCATCTTTCATCAACTTATGGACACCATACTTATTGGATTGGAAGGAGCATCTGCACACGTCGATTACATCATAATTATAGAGCGAACTAGATCAGAACTGTTTATCCATGTAAATGTTGTGTTACAGCACACACTTGACTATGATTTCCCACTAAAGACGGAAAATGTGAGTTCTTAGATTGGATTGGTGTCATCATCGATAAAGTGAGTCGATGAACCGACCCGGCAAACATTGATGCTATCATGATAATGCCCTCATCTTCAAATGTTGACTACTTTAAGTGCTTCCTCGGATTGATCAATTATTATAGCGCGCTTCTGCCAAATGTGCACCGATTACCCGAAACCTTGAAACAACTTACATAATGATGTAGATGGGCATGGTCAAGTAAATGTCAAAGTGCTTTTTTACAAGTACAAAGTGCTTTAAATCTAAATGTCTGCTGATGAATTTTGCTCCAAAGGTTGCGATCATGCGAACGCATCAAAACATGCAATGGGAGCAATCATAGCCCACGAATTTTCTGGTAGAATAAACAAGGTAATATCTTAAATTGTTCGTTCTCTAGCACTAGCGGTGCGCAGTTACGGACAAGTTAACAAAGTCACGTTGGCCATCATCGTTGACGTAAAGCACCTTCATAAAATGCCCTTGTCGCAGACTACAAGCGTTGGCCACTTTTTGGCTCCAACTAAGGTACCATTGTGCACAGTGAAATATTTACAGCACAATGTCACGATATCACTAAACTGCGACTCCAACATCAAATAGGTTTCCACAGATGGTCTGGGACAACCAGACGCACTCCCACAACTAACAAATGATTGCAGCTCGCAACCAGAGGAAATGGTTCTCGCGAACATCGTCGTGGAACCCAAATTTGGAGCCACCGTTTTGAAGACCATGGACCAGCTATTGGTGATTTTTGATATGATCCGTTAAGCAACTGAATCGAGCACCACCCTTTAACAGTTGATAATGTATCACCGATCCACCTGGTCATAGCATAGCCCAACTGGAGAACAACTTTTCCAGTGTCCGAGCGCATTATCTATTACCAATGGCTGACTTTTTTCCGCCAACCGCATCGTTATTCCATCGGGACTCCACCGCAAAACCTTGATGCAGTTTCATTCGAGACATTAGGGTATAAACCGAATGAAGGCCTTGGCTAGGAGTCTCGTCTTTTGGCCCTGTATGGATGAACAATTGGAAGGTATATGCGGACAGTGTTTTAGATGCGCCATCACTCAACAAATGCCCAACTGACACCCAGCGGAACCCTGGCCAAAACCAGAGAGACCATGGATGCCTCCACATTGGTTTTACGGACAGAGTTGTATAATTGTCGTGGATACCTTCATCGTGGAGTCAACGGCTACAGCTGCAGCGGTTGCCAAACTACGACACGTTCTCCATTTCTGGATTTCCGGAGACGGTCCTGTCTGACAACGGCGCCCATTTTACCTCTCACTTGTTTGCTGACTTCACAAGAAGACACTCGATCAATCACGTCAGAGCACCTTTCCATCCACAACCAAATGGACAGATCGGGAGATTTTTCGACACTTTTAGGTGTGACCTACTTTACATCCAAGAAGGGAACGACAGCGGAAATACTGGTTACATTCCTACTGAACCACTGAGTCACTACAACTCCGAATGGCTGTTCCCTCACCGAAGCTCTGATAAACAGACACTTACTTCTAGCACATGACGTTATCCGACTAGTGCTGGGCCAGCATTCGATGGTTGCTCAACAAAATTAAACGCTGTGACCAGTTGATTCTGTGCCATGGCCATCAAAAGTAAATCGTCGACATCACTAAAACGCGGATTGGGCATGTTCTGCACTACGTCCAGGTTGGTCTATTGCTGTGGAAGCGCTACGTTAAACGACTTCAACGAACGCTTTGGCGTGCCCAAAAGCGTGGTGGTGGTCCATATAGCTTTCATGTTCTATTGGTGACGTTCAAAATGGAAAAGCCTGCTGAGATCGGAACCTCTTTATTGGACCTCAACCCAGACGAATCCAGCCGCGCGCGAAAGCTGGTTACTCCTTTCCGGGTCGATCCAAGGCAGAGATCGTACATCAACAAACTTAACAGGTAGGTCCTTAGAAGTTGCGTTTTCTAGTGCGCAGACCACTAAAGATCAGGACCAAAGGTCAGAATAAGTTTATACCGAAAGGTCAAAACCAGCTGGTGCCCAAAGATCAAATCGAAACGCATCGACCAGCAGGCTAATATTTTCCTGAGATCAACACCTTTGACTAATTGGGCTATAACTAGAACGATCCTTGTCTAACTGACACGTTTTCATGTCAAATTGAAACCAGCTTTCCCCACACTCACCTTTGTTCTTACTGATCTGCTCTAGCAGTCTGACACAACACTACTCAACTGAACATGTTTACGTGATGTTTGAATACACATTGGGCTACGATCCTTCTCGCTTGCGGGTAACTTTTGCATCAAGGCTCACCTCCCTTCCACTCATCAATTAATTGAGCTGTTCAAAAGCGTACACCACCTACACGGACATTCGTATCCTAGAGAACTAATGCCGTACCTGAGCTCGTAAAAACGTGCGGCTAGCACTAGTAGTAGTAGTAGTCGTAGTAGCAGTAGCAGTAGTCGTAGTAGTAATAGTAGTCGTAGTAGTCGTAGTAGTAGTAGTCGTAGTAGTAGTAGTAGTAGTCGTCGTAGTCGTCGTCGTCGTCGTAGTAGTAGTATTAGTAGTAGTCGGTAGTAGTCGGTCGTAGTGGTAGTAGTAGTAGTCGTAGTCGTAGTAGTTAGTATACAAGTCTAGTGTTGTTTCACTTCTTGCGGTGGATTGCAACTGTGTGCATATGCCATTGAAGATAGCTCGCCTGGACAGAGGAATCAGTTAATCTGTTTACATCAATCTTGCAGTGCTTCGTGTTTCGGGGCCCTCCAAAACACACAGATTTTCGCGCAGAGCATAACATGATCTGAGTCAACGACGGTGGACCAAAAGGACCTACAGTCCCGTACGCTGCCGCGCCATCTGAAGCTAATTGCAATGTGATCAATTTGAGACCACGGTTGTGTTGAAGAAAGGGGACGCTACGTTGCGGAATGCTTCTTCGTACGCCTGAAGTTAGTGCTCGAAAGAAACAGACGGTTGTCTTCGCACAATGTGAGAAGCCTCTCCGTTATCAGAGCGGTTCTCATCGAGCGAGTGATGACCACCAAGGTGGCGTTCGTATGGTAATAGGCGGCCAGCACGTGCATTAAAATCCCCAACAAGAATAACAACATCCAATTTTTTAGCATTAGTCAAGAGCTGTTGTGGATCCCGGTAGAATTCGTCCTTGACAGAGTCGGCACTGCAGTCAGTTGGAGCGTAGACGGAGATCACAAACAAGTTGCGTCTCTCTTCGCGATGCTTGTTGATTCTACATGAACCCCGAAGCCGAACTGCACAAAGTCGGCTGTTAATCGGGAACCAGTCTAGTTTTGCCGCTTCAGCCTTGCCACTTAGTGCTATACCTACACCAGCCAAACCCGCTGAGGCTGCTTCTGGATCTCCAGAAAGACGCAGGTGATATCTGGCTTCGTGGTCAGTGGGGGATGTCAATGTAAGCACAGTGCTGGGATCTTGCAATCGGGTTTCCGAAAGGCAGCAGACACCAATGGCTAGGGAATCTAGGGTGCGCACTAGACCGGCTTGCTGTCCATTCTGCATGAGGGAATGTTGAAGCACGCCAGACGGAACGAAGATCGGGGACGAAGGAGAGCCATAGGTTGAACTCCTTGGTCTGTGGCGCAACCGGAATCGCAGCCGGATTATTGAACACATTAATCGGGTAACTGTGAGTGAGGATTGTTAACAAACAAACAATTGGCACAACCACGAAGTCAATATCGCCATTTCACTCGTTTCATTATTTCTGAAGATTTTATCTCTTACGCTCGCATAACGCTACATTGCGATCATTATGGTGCATCGCTAATGTGATTCAGTCCATCGCACTCTGGTGCACGGATCTTAATCGCTAGGCTGAACTGAAACTGCACCGTTAATGAAATGCGTTTCTCAGCCACACTACTTGCACAATCACATCCTTCGTAAGTTATTCCTAAGAGAGTGACGAGATGTGCTCTTTGGGAACCTGGCCGCTCTCTTTCGGTCATTTTTTGTCAATCCCCTTTAACTAATTCCGGTCCTGTTTTTAACGATTACGCGGGTATCCAGACGAAGTAAATCTTGTTCCGAGAAATATCACTTTAACAACATGCTTTCGGTGTGTGGTCTATGGATTCGCTCGGCTTGTGTAATCCTCACAGACGACTAAACGCTAGTCACACATAATACCTGTTTTACCCAGGCATCGTTCAGCTTCACAACAACCGATATTTCCAATCTACGAGTTAAAGTGTTCTTGTTTCTATGAATCTAGTTCGTTCCTTTTGCTTTACCACTTTGCCTCACTTGTTAATTACTTCTTTGTGACGCTGCTCAAGTCAGCTGTTTACACCTTTTCGTGTGCGTCTGCAACATTGATGACCCGAACTGATTAGAACTAGTGCTCTTCGCCTGTATTTGGTGGTTTCATTTCTTCTGTTGTTTTTGACTCCTTACTACTCGGGTATGATGGATTTCTCGTTTGTAGTACGCACTCCGTCGTGTGGGTCTTATCACCGAAGATGGAGATTTCGTTGAAGCTATGTACTCTGATCGTCGGGGGTCAGACATCCTGTCTAATGGGACAAAATCACCTGGAAATATCCTGGTAATTCCTGTTTATGTTTTCGCTTGCTTGCACGCAGTTGACTATTAGTTCACCGTTTCTTTCTCACTGCTGTCCCAGGTCTTTTCCCTCTGTATGAAGTGAAGTGGAAAATCATATCTACCCTCCTACTCACTTTTACACTCGTTATTGACACCTGCCATTCATCCCATTCATCGCCTGCTATGCATGAAATCACCCCATTACCCTTCTAGACTACTACTCTACTAAGCCATCCATTATTCTTCTATAATGGTGGCGGCTTAACGTTTGTCAAGATGGAATTGATATATACTTTTTCAGTAAGCTGTACGCCATCAGTTGCGCCTCCAAGTTACGGATCCGGTAGCGCCTTCATTATATAGGGAAGTGTTAATAGATTCCTGTTGCTTCGCAGACGAAATGCATAAACAACCGCGGGTTGTCAACAGCAACGATTTAGAGCGCGGTTGTTTCTGGGTCGGTCACCTGCTTTTTCAGTAAATAACACAATGTCTCTTGTGGCGCGGTGTCACTGAGTACTCATTTTACCGCCGGAACTGTATACATGACGAACAAAGGATGCACAACCTTGATGGTCACCGGCTTTTATGTAGTCTTCCAAGTGAACACTGTGAAGAGGTAAGAGCAACCTGGCTGTCAACCGTCTTCGCATTTGATAGCAAGTTAGATGTACCAGGAAACGTTTCCTGGCTCCTGTGCTGTACACAAGCTTTTGGGAGCGCTGAGCGGCTTGATTCAACTCAAGACGTCTTATTCGCACTTTGATAGACGGTTCCCAACGTTTTGTGATGTATGTTGCATTGTATCTCAGGTCTTTATGACCCAAGGCTCCGTTTGGGTACGCTAAATCAATCCTCTTCCACTGCCTAAGCGACTGGAAGGCTCTGTGACCACACAGCATATATGAACAAATAAACCTACGAAATCCTGCTCTTTTTCTTCGCTTCCTTCGGTTTGGATGCTGGCGCCGGGTCCACTAAACCTGCACCGCTGTTTATGCGCTCTGAATAGCCGGCTATAAATAGCTGGCCTGTGGCCTTAAGGATTGCAAGTCTGCCTTTTAATCTGAATGCACGAGTTCGAGTCTGCGCAGGGGTCCGGGCGACCCTCGCAGTATCCTCAGCCCACGCGCGACTGGTGGCGGTTGCGCGACAGCGAAGCGTCGGTACCGTGTACCAGCGTACTGCTGATGCGCCGCAAATCGCCGATCTTTTTGTAAGTAACGGATTTCGATTGAAACCCAGCGTTTGTTCTTTCTCTGGTGGGCTGTTAAAACGGTGGCCCCTATCTACCTGGTATATCCACTTCACCCTAGTGTTCCTTTGCATGTCTCCTTAATAACTTCAACAGGTTTCACGGCCGCCCCTCACAAAGGACGCTTTCCTCGCTCTATGGACCAAGGTGTTTCTGTTATGGGGCCGCACGTTCCCCTTTAATCACTCTAGCCGATTCCACTCGCTGCACGTGTGAACTCACATATTCCACGAACTTCACCACTGCTCACTTGTCTTTGGACCAAAGCACACAACGCTCTATGTGAAGTTTGCATAAATCGCCAGCCTCGGTATATCTTCGAGGCTGCATTACTTTGCATTCACCTTCTGCCTAGTTATCGGGGTTGCTGAAGATCAGTGCTGATTTAGGTCAGGATGTGTCGTGTGGTTACTGTTTCTCTCGCACTTGTGGATACAGTCCGCAAGGGCCTTGTCGCTCGTTTCGAGTAGGAAATGATAGCAACCAGTCAGACGTAAAAGTTCACCAAAGCCTCTGGAAGCACGAGCCTTCTTGACGCGCACGTTAGGTTAGCTATTCATCTCTCCTTAAACTGCCTATGTTGTGGACGAAGACAGTCATTACCACGGAGTATCTTCGTCCCATATGTTGAGGTGTTTTTGACACACCCATCTGTGTACAGTGTCACGGAACCCTCAACAGTTTGAGGTGGACCTAAAACAGGTATTACTGCACCAAGAGTCAGTTGCATAGAAGTACCAAGAAAACCAGATGATAATGGGCCAACACGGAACACCTCAACACCACGACAGACAAATGTTTAGGAGCTGCAGATGTATGTGTACTAGGAATAACTACAGAAGTAGCGCGCACTATCTGGTCTCCAGGAGAGCCTCTTGGTTGGGCCTCCTAAGACAACCCTGTAACTCTGTCTGGGCAACCGGTAGTGTCATGCCCACTGATGAATCATGAATAGATTACACTGCTTTCACTCTTGCTATGCCGCTTGGCTCATCTAATTCTATTGCTCAACCTCCACTCACAGATCTCCAGAATTATCATTCTTCAACTACACTTATGTCCTTCACAGTCACTGCGAACAACTGCTTACTGGTTGCGCCTGACGGGAGTAAAAGTCAAACTCTATTTGTTCGCTCTCCGGCGATGACATCGTTCTTATACTTCATCGTGACATCAGGTTTTCCTTGCTCTGCTTTCCCATTCGACCTCGCCACGGTAAACGTTCACACTTTGACGAAGATCGGAAGGCAAGCGTGTCAGGCTCACATTCTCGGTAGACATCTGTTGCCTTTCAGAAACCTGATTTCAAGACCGAATTGACGTCATCATGACTGAGTGGCAACCAGCAGTTGTTGTTAAAACAACGAACAGGCAAATCGTAAAAGCCGAAAATGTGAGTGGCATCATTGTCCGACTTCATTTAGACCAATGACATTCAACCAACAGCTGCCGAGGAATTCTATTCAGCCCGCAGACCTTTGACCAACCTCGTAATTTTACGTGAAAAAATTGTAAACTTCGTTCTCTTTTTCTTCATTAAACTTTCCTCCAAAAGTAATACCTAGATTACAATCAATCAGAGATTGACACTATAGATGCAGGGTATTTATTGTGTATACTCGTGTAAAATTGTAAAGCAAAATCACGACTTCATTCCAGCGCTCTTTAAGCACGTGGAACTGCATGAGTTATCAAAAAAAAACACGCAAAATGGATTGTGAACGCAGAACATTTCAAGAACGATAGATAAATGCTTGCTTTTACTTCAACCTAACGGCAAGGCGCTTTGTTTGATATCTAAGGAAACATCGTCGTTTAGGAGGAACATAATGCGACGAGACATTACGATACAAAACGTAGTTAAGTACGACAAATTCACGGATCGACCTCGTGATGAAACAATAGCTATGTTGCAGAAAGAAGTCAGTTGATTGAAACAGTTTTTCAACAATCGACTAGAAAAATCGTGGCTGCCTTAAACGCAAGCTATTGTGTTGCAAACATTCCCAACAATGCATGCGAACCTTTATCAGTTGGAGAGTTAGTGAAGAAGTGTTTACTGGCTATTATCAAAAGATTTGTCCAGAAAATACCGCCAGTGCGTCTATTAGCCTCTTTTGTTTTACCATTACGAGACGTGTGGAGGACATTGGATGGGATTTGTTGACACAACTACAGGAAAAAGCATTGGAATTTTAAGCATTTTCCATAGCACCGGATGAGTCAACGGATGTCGCCGACACTTCAGTTGCTAACTTTCATTAGTAGAATTAGGGATACTTTAGAAGTTACCGAAGAACTGGAATCGTTGAAGAGCTTGCGTAGCACAGCTACAGCAGAACAGCTCTTTGCTTCAGTCAGTGTAACTATTTCTGAGATTAATTTGCCATGGATAAAGTTGTGTGAAGTGACCAGCGACGGGCCTGAAATACCCTTGGAAGGCATTACTGTCTAGTGGCAAAACTGCGTCATAAAGTCGAGGAATCCAATGGTGTTTAAAGCTGCTTGAACTGTGCTGCATACTTGAACAAGAAGTATTGTTTGTAATGTGCTGAACTTACAATGTCATGGCGACAGTAGTAAGCACAGTGCATTTCATACGAGCCAATGCCTTTTATCTTAGAACCTACAAATAAATAAAAAAAGAATTTCCAAGTAATTGAGGCTGAGTACGCTGACTTGCTGTACCACAACTAAATTCGATGGCTGAGTTGAAGAAGAGTGCTCCAAAGGTACTTCAGGCTAAGATATAACATTGAAATTTTCACTGCAGAGAAGTCAAAACTTCCGCAGATTTCAACTCCTGAATGGTTATGGGATCTAGCAATTGTATGTGATCTGACTGCTCACCTGGATGACCTCATTACTAGACTACAATGCCAGGGCAAATTGACTTCTCAAATCTACGCCGATGTAAAATCGTTCGAAATATAATTGCATCTCTTCATTCAGATGCACAAAAAGGCACTGGCGCATTTTCCTATCTGAACCGTACTGTAGTTAGACGCACAAACAGCCGGCGTGCCCATTCCAACACGCCGTATGATCGAGATCCTGAATCTTTTGAAGGACAATTTCAACGAACGATTTCAAGACTTCCAAACTTTGAGTGAAGAACTACCATTGTCTGAAATTTAGTTTGGTACTAATGCTGCGGCTGTGCTACGTAAGCTACCGTTGGAACTGATGAATCGCGAAAAGTCCCTGGTTTATTTTTTCACTTCCTTCTGTGGATGTGTATTCGAATCCGCTCCACTTCGCCGTTAACATGGCGGCGATATTTGAAAGCACATACATCTATGAACAAACATCCGCCACAATGAAACAAGCCAATTCGTACGGATAACAGATCTCCACGTACTCTTCCGCATAAGTATTAATCACTTTGAACCGAACATAAGAAGCTCGTGTCTGAAATGCAGGCGCAATCCACACCTTGCGGACTAACGATTTCCGACTGGAACGAAGACACGTGTATAATATCTTTAACCTGGTTGTAATTGTAGAAGGACGAGATTGTCAGTAAACTCTTTAACTTGGCCATTTTGTACACTTACATGAATTTGCTTCATCTTGTTTACAAGCGTTGGGTTGCGGGAAGCTCTAGATCAAGAGATTCTGAGGGATAAATGTTATTAGCGGATGGGGGGAATGTATTCGGCTCGCGGGCATCTTGTCTATGATTATCCTAGCCTATAGTCTCGAAAAGGTTTAGCACCACTTATCTAGACCATGCGCGACCGAGACCGTCGACCTCAAAAACAAGCGACAAGTCCGGAGTGCAAACACCAGCTCTGATAGACTTACACGTGACTGACTGAGTCGCTGTCCCAAAGTCAGTCAACTCAACCCAGAACATGCGATTATTCAGCCGCAACACACGTTTTCAGCCACGCAGCAAGATGTACATGCTATTTAAAAATGTGGAATAACAAATGAAAAAACAAGATAATCATAGCATAATCCGGTTTGTTATTTCTTAAATTACTTTGTTTTGATTCAGTACAAATCGCGCTAGGTAGTGGATAATTGACAAAATGGTACGCTCGTGTTCCGGTATATATGGATCTGTACCTCTGGTTGACGAAATTGACACGCATTCCGACAATACACAATGAAGGAGGAGATTTGTATTAGCAAGTACTGTTGTCGCGAGTCTCTTACAAGAACCAACATGGGTGGATACAAGGACAATAACAAACGTCAGTTTTAATACAGCACTGCGTCGCGACAAGTGTTTTAACGATCTGGAAACTACTTTGACGTTTTTGCCCAGTAGACTAAGGAAAATCACTGGTAAGCATTGCTTTCAATGGGGAAAGGCGCAAACAGTGATGAAGCGAAGTATTAAATCATGGGTGACAGAAAAAGCTCGCAGGCCTGAGGCATGGAACGACAACCTTCTGGCTCTTGTGCACCTTTCTTTGAAATAGTAAATAGGTTGATTTACTTCGTGGGCTGCATCACGCGTCGCTGGGTATGCTCACCTCCATTGTTCCTGTTTTGAACAAAGGAAACGACACCCTCCTGGTGCTCCACCGAGCGCTGAACGCAAAGGCCACTAACGTCTTGCGCGAACTGTCACATCACTCGCTCCATCCCTTACAACTGCTTCACGTTTTCACGACGTTCCTCCTCCAACGCAGCGAGTAGCGCGTCGCTTTCCCCACGAGTCACCTACGGAAGCTCTTCCAAGTGAAATCTCCTTGTGGCGTTCCACCATCGGCTGCGGCACACTGGTCAGGAACTGATCCACCCGTAGTTACTGTTTTGACGCCTGGCCCACTTCGAGCTGGACGTGATCTAACAAGCCCCGCATGTGAACTGCAAACGCGAAGGGATCCGCCTTTACTCCAAACAGGGCCTCCTTGGAACGCCGCATTACGACCGGCCAGTGTCCATTCTGCAAAGCAACGGCTCTGCAGTGGCCTGCTCTAACTTGACGGCGCCCCTTCGCTCCACTTATATAACCGCCTTCACTCTGCTCTTGAGGTGACCCTGCAGGGCCACCTGCTTCGCCCGGTCAGTCTTTATTTCTACCGCCTTCGCCATATTCTCGAATTGCTCCAGGAATCTTCTCGCATCTTCATATTCAAGCGTCGGCGACCAGAGGATCTTCATGATCCACCTTTTCAGGTCACGACACAAGTGCAGGAACCCAAGATGGGAACTGAGTTGTTTATTGTGGGAAATACCATCAACTATATGTATCAACTCTGAACACCACCCTCTTCTCTAATCTTCGAAATTTCTCCTGAAGGTCGCGCTACTTCTGTATCTATTCCTAATGCGCGTATATCTACGGCTCCCATGTGTTCCTCTGTTGAGCCTTTTGTATGGTCCATTGTGTTTCTTTGCTGAAAGCCCGCAGACATAACCGCGCAGACGGAGAATTTCCACACGGAGGATTACACACAACGAAATGTGCTTACACCTAAAATCCCACACACGGAAGATTTTCAGTAGTCCGGGAATTTTCCCGATAAAACATGTAATAACATTGTGCGTTGCGTTGAATTGACATTTTACTTAATCTCGTTAGACGTGTACATACAACTCGCGGCATAATTCGGTTACCAACACATAGATTCTAAGTTCTCTTAATTGTTTAAGTACTTGTGATCAAAGGTCGTTTTATGCTGACCAGGATGAGGTATCTAATCTCACCGAGACAAGGAAAGACTAGCCATGAACTCGGCCTGTTTACACAAAGTGGGTTTCAGCCGTCGAATCGTTGAGGCTTGGGAAACTGCGATAGGTGACCAATGCTCTGTTTGTTGTGTATTCTAAGTCAATCACGTTGATTTCGGCACTTGGCGCAGTGTAGTACATGCCGTGCGTTCGAACTACCAGACAATTTCGGTGTTATTATTATAATCACACACACACACACACACACACACACACACACACACACACACACACTATACATGTTAGCTAGAGGTGGGAAACACCTTAGCTACTGTACCGCAATACCTAAAAGAAAAAAGGGAATAAAATGCAACAGGTGCAAGCTAGCTGAGCTACCGGTAACGGATGGGCATCGTTCTGGTAAGCTACCTGCCGGCTACTATGCAGCAGAGAAAAGTAATTTACTATGCAAAATTATAGAATGCTAAATAATGAGATCGTGATTGGAGGGGGAGGCTAAGTAGGATGGGGTGGGACAAAGAAACTCACAGCACGAACGCCATTGAACTCAGCTCCTAGCCATATAAACAAGTGTATTCAGCCAAACGTGTCCATCGTCTTTCGGACTCCAACTAGGGAGCCGGGAGTCTCCGACCAAGGCCAACTTCGAACTAACGGCCTTCATTCCTCTCGACCAAGTCATCGCTTGGCCACCTCTCCTCTTCTTCCATCCACACCCCCGACGCGCAAACAACGCACGTCGCGGGAATCGGTAGGCTGGCATGCGTAACACGTGGCCGAGCCATCGGAGCCTGGTGCGTGAAATAGCGACGCTAAGCGGTTCAGTTCCTTTTCTTGTGCCGTAAACAAGGCGTCGAACACTGTCGTTGCTCACGCGGTGTTCCCACCAGATGTGAGCTAAATTACGAAGGCACCGGTGGTCGAAAGTAACTAGACTCTTTATGTCCGCCGATCTTAGGGCCCAAGTTTCACAACCGTACAGTAGAGTCGAACGTATCGCTGCATTGTACACTCTACCCTTTAGAGCGAGAGTGATGTCGCGTTGGCACCATAAGTGTCGAAGGTTAGCAAAAGCGCTTCGACCTGCAAAATATGTTTCCACAGCTGTTGAAGCCATAGGTCAAATCTGCCACAATTAAACGATACCACCAACTGTGACGAATTTTTCCAAACACCAGCATGCTGGTCTTTAAGTGGCCAGTTTTCGGTGTAGACATTCTTCGATGCGGCAATCTTCCGTGTGTACATTTACGCCTGTAGGCTTTTTTGCTGTGCGAAAATTTTGTGTGGGCTTCCCTCCAGTCACTTGCTGTTTGTTGTCGGTATTCCTTTACTACTGACACTCTGCAGTAACACCTGTTTTGGGCCATCCGCAACCACACTTGACCTGACGTACAGAATTGTGCCTCTAGGATGGATGCATCTTCCGGGGGTCCAGAGATACTATACCTCCTCGACTGTAACAGTATACGGTTGAGGAACTGCACGAATCTCACCTAGCGATCGTTTTTGATTAATACTTTTTTGCTGTTAGCTTCTTCGCAGTCGTTATGTCTTGACGAAAGGGGTAGAAGAAGCGTATCCGATGTGGTCATCATAATTCTTGTCCTTCTGCAATACACGCATTGCACTTGGATTAGACCAATACCTGACGAAAATGTCTTGGGGTATTCCCAGACTATGAAATATAAGTCCTCTCCCGTAACCTTACCATTTGACAGCAACCTCTTGGCTTGACTTACCGCTGCTTCAGTCCTTTCATTTGTTCGGCCGTTTTACGGGCTTGCAGAGTAGCGATCGACATTATTTCGGGTTGCCGCAGAACGCACTTAGATAGTAACAACATCGCTCTGTAATTAAACAAATGCCGAGCTGGGTTTGTTCCAATCACAATAGCTTGCGTGCTTCTTCTTTCCATTGACATGATTTAGGATTCCTGATGCGTATAATTTACTTTGGTAAACTACTCCTTTTACTACTTTATCAGAGCTTATGCTTTCTTCACTATTCTACGGACTGGTGACTCGACATCCCATATCTTAATGAAACTATGGAATCTCCCTTGTATTGAGTTACTGGCCGTTACCTGAGACCACCATGTTTTGGTTGATTGTCATTCACTCCTAATCATTGGGGAGGTTAGAAACTTGTAGGTCTTCTGTATACTGCAGACAGGTTGAGTGCTCAGTCAATCTCTGATCTACGCACTTTCTTATTATGCACTACTTTTGGTTTTTTCGTTTTAATTGTCACCACTTTTCCCTCTTGCAGCCGTACAGCTTCTCAAGTTTTTCATGAACGCCGCGTGTTCTATGTGGCGCGGTGTGATAAATTGCTATTGTTGGGTGCTACCAAATTCGTTTATCTACAACCATTAAGCTTAGGATAAATGTTGGTGTCATCGTTTCACACAGCTAATTGCATTCCTTGTTCATCAAATCAATTAGCATTTCAGCCTGAGTTCTACTACTGACGGTTAGACAGTGCCTTCGAATTTTTTCCTTGCTTCCGTCTCCACTTCGTCTCACCCGATACTTAAGCCAATCCCATTCTCGCATGTTTTGTAGATCATTTGCTGTGAAGGAAACGGTGGTTACCCAGAAATAGGCACGCCAGTGGTACCACTCCGATTAGGATACTCTATTCTTGCCTGGAACCACCCTGGATTCGGGAGTAGCACAGTAAGAACGCGTTTGCTTTCATTTTTTGCGAACATATCGCGCTCGTTGAATCGGAATTTGACTGCTACATTACTCCTTTAAAGCTGCATCAGTCTCACATTTTGGTCCTAGGGGGCACATTTTGTACACGAAATCGGTGGTTAAATCGCACAGTAGCATGACGCCTTGTTTACCGAAGAAATCTTCGAATGACACTTCATCTATGATGTCTCAGCTGACAGCACTAATAACCGGGTCACGGGTTAGCCAATTCTCAAATTAGAAACCAAAGTCCTCAGGAAAAATCACTATCGAATACATGGCAAACAGCATGTACAGCAAAAGATGGTGACAGAATATGTAGTTAATGAGTGAATGACCTAGCTGAAACTTCCTGGATTCTGGCAACAACTAGATGCCTGAAAATTCGTTTATTGCTTACTCAGGAAGTGCGTTCAATGAAGGTAAGTCATTCCCAGTAGCGGTCAAGGCAAAACGCTCTCATTGGCTGACCAATTAGCTTCAGGCTGCCTCGGGCCAACCTTCTGCGAGCTGCTAGCTAGAGGATGGGATCCGAGGTGTGCTATGGACAGGTTACCTTAATACCCACCCTGCGAAAACTGATGTACGACATCCTACTTTGATCTAGCTATATTCTAACCACAGATCTCCTTATCCGATCAGCCCCTCATCGTGGCGTTTAAGGTCACTAGCTTGCCATGGGGTCTGAGGTCGCGGGTTTGAACCTGCGTGGGGCGCCGGGAGACCCTCGCAGTATCCTTAATCCATGCGAGACTGTTGGCGGTTGCGCGGTAACGAAGCATCGGTACTGCGTACCGACATACCGATGATAACTTCCTGTTGCTTTATCGTCATGGCTACAACTTCGTTCCTTCGAAGGCCACTCTGCATGGCTCATTCGGTTCCCTTTGAGTTCCAAGGTGTATGTCGAAAATTTTCAGCAAAATATCCAGTGATAGCGATCGTTCACGGGTACTTATCTGAATGCCGTTTGGCCGTAGCTGCTTTGCATGCCTGGTGTAAATTAGTATTCCACTCGAGTTTCCTAGGGTACTTGCCTATGTCTACTTGGCTCAATGTATTCAAAATACTGTTACTCAAAACTTAATAATAATAATAGTAATAGTAATAATACTACCAACTGCGGCGAAGATGCACTACAACTGCTACATCAGCTTCAGCATAAGGCGCACATGAATGGTTAGTGACATATGGCTCCGGATTTGCCTGTCACTGCGGCCTCCATAGGACAGCCACAGGACGCCTGCGACTACAGGGGAACCATGGGCAGTTTGCGCTGCACCATCCACACTTCACATATGTAGTGTAAACCCGAAGAAATAAGACCGGGAAGCCTGTGGATGGGAGCCACGTTTCATCAACGGAGCCAGCCCACACTCCTTCAAAATGAACACCATCGGGACTCATGTTAAGCTGTGGGGAATCATGCGTACCAGAAGCACCCAAGGCGGTGACTCGACGGTAGTCCGCTCCAAAGTAAATGGAAACACTGTTTGAGCCTAGCACGGCAACGAAGACCGTGCACCCCGCCACCCAGCGAAGATTAGCAGTCTTATGGAGCCACTAATCGAGGTGGAGGGTGTTAGACAGGTAGGCACCTTGTCAACATTCACACTAAGCGCACCCACATCGGGGATATCAAATAACGGGATCGGTTCCAACGACATATGCAAATGTGCGATTGCCTACAGTATTCCTCATCTGATTTAATGAGTGTTTCTCGTGTCCTGCTGGAAAATGTTTGGGTGCTATCGGCTGTTAGGCATTCCCATGGAGTATTCTAGGAAAGCGGTGTTTTGCGATGGCATTTATTTCTTGGTGGGACCTGGGATAGTTGCTCTGATATTCAGTAGGGAGTAGCTCATTCGGATTTCCAATGTTCTTTATTTCAGACTTTGCAGTTTTGTTCTTAATTGGTGCTACACATTTTGCGGGCTGGTTACTTGTGGAAGCGGCACATGATATGGCACTTGCTTCTTTGGGGTTTGTAATAGTTGTGCGTGTGCCCATTATCTGCCAGCCATATCGAGTCAACAATGGGTTCGTGAATTCGGGGCTGGTGTGTATCTTTAGCTAGGGGCAGTGTTGGTGATCTGTCAAGGTCGACATCGTTGTCCATACGAGAAATATGAGAAATATGAGCGTCAGATTGATCTGCGTTACTTGCAAACCCCATTGTAATGACCTTAGGTCGCCCCTGATCAGTTTGTTCGTGCAACAATGAGCTTTCGAGATGTTCATGCGTTGTATGGGAATTTAAGATTGGGGCATTGTCTCATTGTCGCCTTCTTCTGGAGCCTGAGATCTAGACAGATGAAACATATCAACTTGCATGCCGCAAATACAATATTTTTAACTTCATGCAGGCATTTCCCTTCACGAATTTCAATACAGCAATAAGAAACAACATTTTAACAGAATTTACTGAATTCAGCGTATTCTTATCAGTTGTTTACGTACAGTTAGTGGAAAACACAGTGCGATATTAACAGCAAAAAATTCAAAGCGGTCGAAGGGTCCTTAGGCTCCCGTGACCCGTTCCGAGGAAAACGCAATCACTAGTCTCACTACGGAAGGGCTAGCGTGGTCACGAAATCCGTTTGCTTGCACAGATTTGGTTTCAGCCGTCGAATTGCTGCCGCCTCCGCAAACTGTAATAAGCGGGGAGTAGCTTGTTTGCTAACTACCCTGAAATTGCCACATGGGTTTTGACACTCAGGGCAGTCAAGTATGTGGCGGGCAATAGAGCTAGTCGGTAGCTTCGGGCCCTTATCGATCATGTTTCGCGGAACATGCTCTGTAATACTCGCTGACAGCCTTCTCAGTTCGGTCTATGTATTTACTACCGCAAGTACAATTAAAGAGGTAAGTGCATGAGGCGGTAACTTGAGAGTCCGGTCTGTCCAGGTTGGATTTACAGAACAACCTTCTGGCTTGATGCAATACCACTAGCTCAGCCGCGTGGTAACACTACTTATTTGATTGACGGAGGCGATGCCGGCATCTTCGGTTAACTTGATCTCCTTTGAAAGGCAGTGTTATGAATACTTTTTCTTCGGGGCATCGGTTGGTGGTTTATCTCAGGATCGTATTTTCGTGTGCCATGCTATAAATCGCGCGGGATACGCATTCTCTTATAGTGTCGAGGTGACTCGTTCCAGTTCACGTTCGATTGTGTCTAAGAAGCAACCGATGTCCCGAAGAAAAAAGTATTCGCGAAATTTACGCGAAATTGCTGAATTCAGTAAATCCTATTAAAATGTTGTTTCTTTTTGCTTTATTAATATTTTTAACTTTTATACTTCATTTTAGCTTTTAAGTATATATCAGAAAGCAGCCTTGATTCTATTTTACGCCAAAACGTGGCAGATCGGTTTTCAGTGTGATGTGTTCTTCAAGTGCAGTGCTACGGTCTTTCATTTCAGGTGATAAATTAGTGCTATCATCAAGATGGTCAGTTACTGATTCCTGTTTTTTTTCGTTGTATTAGCCCTTTTCGTTTTAATAGCAGCATCGCTTCAGATTGTCACTGTTTTTTCCTTATCTAAGCTGAGGCACTTTTCGTTTTAGTGGTATAATTGCCGCAGAATGGTGTTTCTTCTTGCCTTTCCATTGTCATGGCTATAGCATAGATGTTTTGGTATTTGTACTGTTGGAATTAAATATATCGCTATTTGTATCGAACTCCGACCATCCTCTACAAAGCGTGCTAGATGTTGCAACCTGGGAGCCTATGAATGTCATGTAAGCCTTCTGATGATTACGCTGACGGTGGTGTGTCAGTCTCCATCCAGTTGAAAAATGACTGTCCGGAAGAGGGTAGTATTAGCGCCAGTGTCCTTTACCCGCAAGTCTGCGCGTTTCCCATTTTGAAATCCAGCCTATTGCTTAAAGCTTGCTGCTGTAGTGAATCCGGCATGGTAGCTTTAGCAGATGTACACTGTTCATGGGCGGTGAAATAGATGAGGTTGTAAATTTTTACGTAATAACTCCGATTCAAATCAGCAGTGAGGCTGGTAGACAAACACCAGGTAGCAGTTTCTGTTGGTCTGCTCAGATCGTGGAATATAGAAAAGAGAAGAAGAGCACAAATCAAATGGTGAAAGCAATCGGAAAGAAGATAATGGATGATGAAACACCAGTGACCCCAAATAGTCACAATAGAAAGCCAAACTGCCTAATAGGTAGTCAGTCTACGAGAATCAATATAGAATTCATCACACCGACTTCTAAAGCAGATAGTCCACATGCCCAGAAAAGCGCTAGACTATGGTCGTGACCTGTTGAGTCGCGTCAATGATGTGTATCCATCGGCTCCACCAGGATGCGAACCTAGGAAAACTAGCGATTTGAACCGCCAGCCAGCGGTTTATGCCACTGAGCCACGGGGGACAGCAGCGGACCCTCATGGTTTGCAAGCTGACTGTGATCTAACGTGTCTTCCTCCACTGCCATGCTTCACAGGACAGGGTTAACAGAAAACATTCTGTATTCAAACACTAAGCAGAATGTATCGATCGTCCAAGTATCCCTAGTCTGCGCCTCACCGAGGGAAGCGCTGTACAAATTGCGGTACGCAGACGCCGCACTTGGTGCGTAGTACATTGTGAGATCCGATCGGATCTCCGGACTGCCGTTAGTATTCCTCTGGGTTTTCTCAGAGCGTGCAGTGTGCGACACTTACGGTGCGTCCATGATGATCGGTAGACACATCCCGGCGATGGTGTAGGTTTAGTTATTTTAAACCGCTAGTCGATACTCGTCACATCAAGGCTCATTCAGACGGCCATCATGCGCCCGAAAATGCATAACTAACCGTTTTCTCCTTTCGGTAATCGTTGGCGGGTGTGTTCCAACTACTCATAAGTAGACGGAATATCAGAAAATTAGTGTTATCTGGATGCTTGTTATGGTCAAGCTTGAGTTGTGAGAGCAAAGGAAATGGTACAAGCGGAGGAGCAGTTCATACTATGGAGTAGGATATGAAAACGGGTACCTTTTGTTCAAGGAAATGGTTTACAACCATCAGCAATGAGTGTGAATCAAGGGTGAGACAAGATTCTAACTTGTGTTGGAGCACGTGCGTGGGTTGGACGATGTCGTCCAGGATTTCCAAGGGTTTCAGAAAGTTCAAAACGAAGTATCTCTCGTCTAAACCACGCGAATTACGACACAGGAAAGATCCTCCTCATCAATGCCTGTTAGCTGTGGGTGACAAGCACACCTGCTAATGTGTCGCAATGCAACAATAACTTCAAAAATGTGTAATGTAATGTAATATCATGTATTAGATACGAGATCGTGATTCGAATGGGAATCTAAAGGAGAAGGAGATGGACGAACAAACTTACAACAAGAACGCTATTGGGCCTACTGTTCGCCATATCAACAAGTGTGTCCAACCAAACGTGTTCATCCTCCTTCGGCCCCCAGCCCGGCAGTCGAGATGTACCAACGGACTCCAAGTTCGAATTGAGGGCCTTGATTCCTCTTGACGAGTTCATTGCTTGGTCTCCCCTCATCTTCTTCCATCCGCACCCTCGGTGCGCAAGCAACTCCCGTCGCGGTAATCGGTGGGCTGGCATGCGCAACACGTGACCCAGCCATCGGAGCCTGGTGCGTGAAATAATGGTGCTGGACGCATCACTCGCTCTTCCTGCACCGAATGCACGATACCTAACACATTCATTGCTCACGCGCTGCTCTAACGAGATATGAGTTAACCTGCGAAGGCGACGATGGTCGAACGTAGTTTGCCTCTTTGTGTCGGTCGACTTGATGGGCCAGGTTTCACAACCGTATAAGTGGGTTGTACGGACGGCTTCATTATAAACTCTGCCCTTCAGGTTGACAGCGGTGTCGCGCTGTGCCACAGGTGACGGAGCATGGCAAAAGCCCCTCGAGCTTTTGCTTTACACTATGTGACCTCATCTCCGATTTCACGGGCGTTAATACAGCTACCCGGGAACTTGAGTTCCCGAACGACTGATAGCTGGTCACTACCAAGCGTCAGCGTACAAGTGGGTCTCTTCCAGGCTTGTAGAAGGACTTTGCATTTCGAGGGTGCAAAGCATATCCCAAAACAATTGAGAGCCATTGCTAATCTGTTCAGTGTTGTTTGACGCGTTTGTCAGCTGTCGCAGATGAGGGAAATGTCGTCCGCGTACTCCAAGTCAAGAAATCGTTCACCAAGAAGTAGCTCCACAGCGAACGCTGTTTCCATGACTACATCCATATCGAAGTTAAAAAGGAAAGGTAGCGTGCGACGTTGTTTCACACCGCTGGCTATATTGAAGGGCGGCGACAGTTTGCCATAAACCCTCATTCTGCCCGGACTATGCACGTATAATGGTCTGATAATGTTTACATATTTATTGACCACACCTTTCCTCAATAGACAGTCCCAAAGGACACATCGATCAACCGAATCGAAGACAGTTTTGATGTCGAGGAACCCGCCAACGGTGGGTTGCCAATAAACATGGCGATGCTTCAACAATTGACGTAAAGATGTGGTCGATGCAGCCTCGATTTCGACGAAACCCAGCTTGCTCCTCGCGAATCTGACTTTCACGAACGCCAGTCAGTCTGTGGAGAACGACAGACGCAAGCTATTTAGAACCAGTTTAGATCAGACTTATCCCCTATGATTGCCACATTGCGAACAGGAGCCTACCTTGCAATTTAGGACACTGACGGAGTGGCTCCGGTCTGTATGGACAGTCTCCTGCTCCCACAGTTTCACTACTAACTCGTGTATATAATCTACAATAGCTGGTTCGCCCGCATTTAAAGAGGGCTGCGGGACTTCTATCTACCTATGCGGCCTTATTCAGTTTCAGTAGTCTGATCATACGTCCGACTTCTGCGCGTGAGGCCGGGTCCAGAAACGGTCCTGGGCGAAGGGCAACCGATGCTTTACAAAGAAAGTGATATCTCTGATTGGTTACACCTTTGGACATGATTGAGATCGGCTGTGCACTCTCGTCGCGTATGGTCTCGCTCGCACCAAGTCTCCTGCTTCCCGTTTCCCTTATCAGACGGTATGACTTACGGTGGTTACCACCAGCATCGGCCGTTTCCATTTCCGAAGTATGTTGAGACCACCAGGCTTCGCGATCTTTCTTTAGGCAAGCACGTAGTAGTAGTAATTTAAACAGTCTATTAACTAGACAGAGAGCCAACATAAAACCATGGAGATCCGTGGATAATCAAGAGTCATCGCGTCATAATCATCGTGGCATGCTAGTTGAAGGTGAGCAACACACTTCAGCTAATATGCCGCACGAAGAATGGAATATTTTGACAAAAAGTAGAACAAAACATTTTTAGTTTGTTTTCCACACGCCGATTTAGCTTTTTTTTATCATTTTTAATGTTTGCAGTATCAAACATATGAATCAGTACAATACTGTACACAATTCTTCCACTTATTCCGGTTGCGGGCCATGTCTTCAAAAGTGCTAATCCATTGGCACTCCTCATCTTTGGGTCCCCATCCTGGAAGATGTACGGATCCAACAGCGGATAGACACGACGTCAGCGATATCATGTGCTGCCGCCAAGTGGAAGGCTGACCACCACGCGGTCGCCTCCAGCCAGGTCCTTGACGAGCGAATAGAGCGCGACGCGGTAGACGCTCAGGTGCCGTGCGTAGGACGTGGCCGAGCCATCTTAATTGGCTTAACAAAAACAGTTTGTTGAAGGGAATACTCGCATTCCCCAGGATGCAACGTCGAACGTCATTACTATTAACTCGATGCTGCCACCAAACACGAGCGATCCTCCTTAAGCAACCGTTATCGAAGGCAGAAAGACGACGCACGACTTCCACGCGAAGCGGCCAGGACTCACACCCATACAACAATACTGAGCGAACTGATGCGCTGTAAACGCGGCCCTTTAGTGAGAATGAGACATCGCGACGACGCCAAAAGTGCCTCAGATTGACAAATGCTGATCTAGCTTTAGCGATACGAAGAGAAACTTCTTTGTTGATAGTGCCGTCAGCAGAAACACAGCTCCCAAGATAGACGAAACTATCTACCTGTTCAAGTTGTGCACTTTCGAGAGTGATTACGGGAGCAGTTGAAAGCCAATCCTTGAGCAGTACTTTGCTCTTCGATGGGGCGAAGCTCATACCATACTTAGATGCTTCAACCGCCAAACGCTCCAGAATGACTTGCATTCTTTGAGGATCGTCACCAAGTAAGGCGATATCATCAGCATAATCTAAGTCGGTCGCGCGCCCACCCGGTAGAAGCTCTAAGCCAAAATGTTGGAAACCTTCTAGAGCACTCGACAGAACGTCTTCGATTGCGAACTTGAGAGGAGTGGGGACATAGGGCAGCCCTGTCACACACCGCTATTGGCAGTGAATTGCGAGGAAAGCTTGCCATAGACTCTCACTCTGCCGGATGTATGAAGGTAAAGTGCTCGTAAGATGGCGGTATATTTCTCTGGCACCCCGTTCTTTAGTAAGCAACGCCATAAAGCTGGTCGATCAACGGAGTCAAAAGCGACACGTATGTCTAGGAATGCAATGATAGTGGGCCTGTGATAAATGTGGCGATGTTGGAGGAGCTGGCGGAACGTGAAGATTTGATCCACGCATCCGCGGCCAGGACAGAAACCAGCTTGTTCTTCACCTTGGTATGATTCACGTACTGGGGATAGTCTGCGAAGCAGAATGGATGCCCATAGCTTGGAGGCAACAGAAATAATGCTAATTCCGCGATGATTTGCACTTGAAGTGCTAGCGCCTTCCTTGAAAATCGGGGCAATAACTGATTTGCCCCAAGAAGAAGGCACTTTTTCTTCATGCCAAATTTTTGGGAACAGCGCGGTCAGCTGATTAATGATCGCCACACCGCCGTACTTGAATAGTTCCGGAGGAAGTCCGTCTAAGCCGGCAGCCTTGAAACACTTCAAGCGTCGAATCTCGAGGCAGACTTCCGCTTCGCTGGGTGGATTCAGATGGATGAGCCAGGGTGGATAACAAGGTGTACTGCATGTACTGATGGATGGTGGAGACCAGTTAAACTGCGAGTGAAAGTGCTCGGCCCAGCGGTCCATACGCCTCTGTTGGTTGGTGATCGGAGACTCATCCACCTCACAACTGACCTCACTGACACCAGGCTTCCCGAGGCCAGTGGACCGAATGAGTGGGAAAAGTCTGCGAGTGTTGCCAGAGAGGGCAGCGGTCTCCATCTCTAAAGTACGCTCAGACCACCATGCCTCGCGATCCCTGCGTAGGCTTTGCTTGAGCAGCTGATTGACAGAACGTCGCCGCTCGTTGCAATCTGATTCCGCGGGGATATCTTTGCGGCGTTCGAACAGCTCCAGAGAACGAGCAGAGATCCAAGGCTTCAAAAAGCGTCGAGTTAGACCGCAGCATGACTCACCGGAAATGGTCATCGCCTTCCGTATACAAGTCCATTGTTGTTCCACTTCTTGCGGTGCATTGCAGCTGAATGCATATGCCAATGAAGACTGATAGCTCGCCAGGACAGAGTAATCAGTTAATCTGTTTACATCAATCATGCGATGCTTCGTGTTTCGGGATCCTCCAAAACACATACAGACTTTCGTGCAGACCGGAGCATGATCTGAGTCAACAACGGTAGACCGGAAGGACCTGCAGTCCAGTACGCTGCCGCGGCATCTGAAGCTAATTGCAATGTGATCAATTTGAGACCACAGTTGTGTTGAAGAAGGGGGACGCCACGTTGCGGAACGTTTCTTCGTACGCCTGAAGCTAGTGCTTGAAAAAATCAAACAGTTGTCTTTGCACAATATGAGAAGTCTCTCCGTTATCAGAGCGGTTCTCATCGATCGCGTGATGACCACCAAGGTGGAGTTCGTATGGTAACAGGCGGCCAACACGTGCATTAAAATCCCCAGCAAGGATAACAACATTCGACTTTTTAGTAATAGTCATGAGCTGTTGTAGATCCCGGTAGAATTCGTCCTTGACAGAGTCGCCACTGCAGTCATTTGGAGCGTAGACGGAGATCACAAACAAGTTGTGTCTCTCTTCGCGGTGCTTGTTGATTCTACATGAACCCCGAAGCCGAACTGCACATAGTCGGCTGTTAATCGGGAACCAGTCCAGTAGTGCCGCCTCGGCCTTGCCACTTAGTGCTATACCTACACCAGCCAAACCCGCTGAGGCTGCTTCTGGATCTCCAGAAAGACGCAGGTGATATCTGGCTTCGTGGTCAGTGGGGGATGTCAATGTAAGCACAGTGCTGGGATCTTGCAATCGGGTTTCTGAAAGGCAGCAGACATCAATGTCTAGGGAATCTAGGGTGCGCGCTAGACCGGCTTGCTGTCCAATCTGCATGAGTGTCCGAACGTTGAAGCACGCCAGACGGAACGAGGATCGGGGACGAAGTAGAGCCATAGGTTGAACTCCTTGGTCTGCGGCGCAACAGGAATCGCAGCCGGATTGTTGAACACATGAATCGGGTAACGGTAAGTGAGGATTGTTATCAAACAAACAATTGGCGTGTGATGAAGTAGCGTGAAAGTGAGTAGCGGGAACAGTAGCTGATGAGCACGTTGTAATACAGTCCATGGTTTTACGAGAGGGCGTGATACTACCCGGTTTCCCAAGCCGAAGTAGGGAGTTGACTTAGGGGACTCCACCCCGAACCTTTGGCTAAATAACCTACCCGCAAGGCAGCGGGGCGAATTTAGGGAATCGCGCCCACTGGGAGGCGTTGACTGAATGTTCAGTTCATACGTCTTTGTTTGGTAGATTACCAAACAGGGGCCCAATACTCCCCATGAAGTCAGCACACCTGCTGGAATACAATGTCCCACGGTGGTGGAACATTGTCGCCGAACACTTTGCTGGGACGGGGTACACCCGAACCACCCAGCTGGCACCACGAGGAGGTAGTTCGGCAAGCCAGCCAGACAAGCACGCAGTTTTGCCGCGAGATATTTGCGAGACTCATTGTAATTGCTTCTAGCCGGAATACGTCGATGAGCATCCAAAAGTTCCAGAGACTGCGTAGGGACCCAGTGTCCCGGTAGGCAATTTGCTTTTCCACATGAAAACATGCCCGCTGATAGTAACGTCTGGCGAATATGCGACCAGTGATCTTCAACGGTGTTCAGGGGACACTTACTCAGCCTGGATGCCAGCGTACTTCCATACGCACGCAGAACATCTGCCTTCGCCAATTGTCTGGTGTCTTTGCGCTCGCAGCGACGTTGCGGACATCTGCGGAAATGTACCTGAAGGTCGGCACGCACAAGTGCGCGATCGGAGTCTACGTTCGTGCTCCAAATTAAGCGATAATTTTGCACGTAGCCTCTCCAACGGTAATTTGCCGCGGTGTAATCGGTTTATGTCCGTGGCTGGTCCAAGGCTGGCGTGCGCCTAGTCACTCTTCTGCAGGTGCTGTGTCGAAAGTTAGTGCTCGCGAGAGAGGTGGAGCAATCGCCCACCGTTATCATTACGGGAGCCTACACCATGATGGCCGCCCAGACGAAGCTCATCAGAGGACAATTTTCTTACTTGGGCTGTCAGATCACCAGCAAGCATCACAGTATCCGTACCCTTTCTGAGACGAAGTAGATCGTGAAGTTGGTGATAGAAATCATCTTTCATCGATTCAGTGACACAGTTTGTGGGTGCGTAGGCCCAATATAACAAACTGGCACCGTTTGTCCCAGCGCGACTTTGAAGCCTGGAACGAGCTAGCTAATCTAATGGCGCACGTCCGGCTGTTGAGTGGGATCCAATTGATCAGGGCTGCTTTAACCCGGGGGACTCAAAACAATGCCGACGCCAACTCGACCGGCACTTGAAGCTGCGTCATCTCCAGACCAGCGCAGTGAGAATGTACCACCAGTGTCGCAGGTGGGGGATCGCAGGGTAAGCACGCAGCTCGAATCTTGAAGGCGGGTTTCCTATAAACAGCAAATATCGATTGATAGTGCCTCGAGTGTTCGGACAAGTGCTGCCTTTTGGCCAATCTGTAGCAAAGTGCGCACGTTGAGGCATGTCAGGGTCGCGAGGATCGAGGACTCCAATGGGGAACGGATGAACTGACCTTGTCCGCTTGGTCGAACATGGACTGGAGCGACGTCTTACGATTGTGTGTGTATTGAAAATGGAAAACAAGCGACTAGTGAAGCAAGAGGGTGAGCGCCAGGATTTGGGGGATTGAAAACACGGGATAAAAGTGAATTTGGAGCGGGACGCTAAGATCGAAAACACGTAAGAGGGGGAATATTAAGACGAGAAGACTTGAACAGTAGCATTCAAATCCCTATCCACTCTGCTGTATACATCAGATAAAGTGCCGTTTATTGCTATCTACGACGGCCAGAGTATCCGGAGATTGTTTGGAGGACGAGTCATAAAGTTGTATTGCGCGGGCAGAATACTGTCAGGTTGCCCAGTCCTAGACTGAAGAAAGCTTAGGGTTCTCAACTAAAGCCTTTGGTTCAAAAACCTTGACGCAAGGCAGCGGGGTTTTGGCACTGGGCTACAGAGAGTCCGTTTGATTGGAGTAAGGAGCCACCCTCACCCCAACCTGGAGGCCCAGGAGACTGAGTTTGTCTGGCGTCTAACCACTGACCAATCTGGTATGAGTGGCTCTGAAGGTGCATAAAGCACCACCCAGCATAGTTCGATGGATCACTGAGGCACAGAAACCATCGCACCCCGTTAAGTTCCAGTCTCGTTTCGATAGCACACAGGAAACAATAAATACCGAATATCTAAAGCGTCCAATAAAGATTCGTACTCAGATTCTGCACAAAGCGCACTATCAAACCAGTCTTAAATTGTAGACAAGTTAACGGAATTGCAAGAGAATTATCTGCGGAGGTCGCACAACGTTTTACGGACAGATGAAGGAACCAGAAGTAGCTCTAATTTGCGAAAAATAGTACGAACATTTATAACCCGGGTCCTAAAAATGTGTATAACAAATTGAACAGCGATCTAGCCGATTATGTTCGGAGCCCACTACCGAAACACACCAACGGCGTTTATCCATCTTGCACAAGATGCTCGGTATGTGTGTCCATCTTTCTTCGCGGTTGAGATAATGGATAATGTTGATGGACAAAAATATACATAATCTTGTGCTTGTCGAGATCTACCCAACGATGTAAAAGGGTCTCTCCGTCGATGCCATGCAATGGAAAATTTTTTTAGTGCAATACTGATGTGAAACCGCACAACAGGATAGCACACAACCGGCGGCTAACTCACCCATCCTTGCAGAACTCCAATGGTGTTGCTGTTACCTTGGGATTTTTTGAAAGAACATTCTAAATAGAGGCAGGAAAGGGATTAAGAGAAACTGGTGGATAAAAAAGTGAGGTATCAACGTTTGCACATCTTCCCTTTATCCATTCTTCTGTATGCACTTGACAAGGTGACGCTTTTGCAACTGCGCGACTGCCGGTGCAGGATATCGCTCGAAGTTGATGATAACTTATTTATTCTTGGTTGTACTTGTGCTTTTGTACTGCCAAAATTCGACAGCAGTACGACTAGGAACCTAAACCAAAGCCTCGAGAGACGGCAGCAACACAGTTTTACATAAGTTGGGGCCATCCCACATGCTACTTCAAACATAGGCAATCAGGGGACTGATTTTTCTGACCTCTAACTTTTGACTTATCCGGTAGAAGTAGCCCTCAAGGAGCACGAGGGTCCACCCAGTATTGCTTTAAGTCTCGATAACTTAGGTGTCAGCTGTACGCCGCAACGGCGCTTCGCTGCCATGCGACCACCACCAGTCGCAAGCCGGCTGAGTATACCGCCTTGACGCCCACGCTTACGCAGATCCGAACCCGCGTCGCGAGATTACGAGACGAGCTCGTTACTTCTAGACTACGGGTTTAGTCTTGTCGCGATTTGTCCAGTCTCCTTGCTCAGTTTGTTAAGTGCTTGTTCTTCTCGGGGAGAGATGAGTGTCTTTAATAAACAGCGCCATTAAGCAAACCGTCTACCTGGTCACTTGCGGTGCGTGTCTCGAAAGTAGCAAAGGTTGGCTTGTGTGAGAGCTAATGGCAACGGAGGACTCGGTGTTGCTTTAACAGTTGCCGCACATACTTCATTTAAGCGGGAACCGTTTTGTTTTCTGTGATTCGCGAATCAGTGATTACTGGCGGAGCAGCAGCATACCAACCCTTTATCATGTACCAACAGCTGACTGACCCCATAAAACTGCGCACATTTTATGAATACGTTTCTTCGAAATTGAGACAACAACTGGTTTACCTCCAAAGGATCACACATACATTCGTGCCACACCTTGCGAAAACTATGATACCATTGCTTAACAATCCCTTCGCCAGACACTTGTTCATAAGATTTGTATGTCCTAGCTTTACACGCCTTGTACCTCGGCATCAATTTCCCCCTGCGGATTCGTTCATTCTGAGTTTCGCTTTCATGCGTTCCTTCTTGCGCTTCGGCTTTGTCGACCGAATACGCAGTTGGATTCGTTTGGTGCATCATACGGATCTACTCGAGTTTACGAGTTATGCAACGGACGCCAAGCCGATAGACGGAGGCACTGGCGTCACCGGACACCGGTCGCAGTCCGACAACACTTCGAGATAAAGGCTGTTCCATCTTCAGTTGTGATCGTTTCCGCAGTGTCAGCTCCTCTGAACGCTTTCAACAACTCAGCTAGTGAAGGCAGTAAAAGGAAGCAGGACTATTGCATTGAGGCAGCATGGTGGGGAACAGAGACAATCGCCAACACCAACTATGGCACGGAAAACACTTTTTCACAAGCCAGCTGGAAATACTGGCTCCAGGAGACGGTTGGTCCTTGCTAGAGAGGACGGGGTGCACGGTCCTTGTGACTGTCCTAGGCTCGAATGGTGGTTGCGTGCAACCAGTGTGGAGTGGATTACGGTCCAGCTACCGCCTTGTGTGCGCTTGATTTCCCAAATACAGCGTGCTTGTGTTTGCCTGTGAAGGAGTGTGGGCTGGCTCCGTTGATGAAACGTGACTCCCATCCACATGCTTCCTTAGTTTTTCTCGGCGCACTGTCGGGTACTTCAAAGCAGTCTTTAGTTTGGATATCATGTCCACTATCAACTAGATGTTCCAAAATTGAGCTGTGGAACTTCTTGACCCTGCACCAATGAGCTAATCTTACGCTGCATGTTTAACAGACAGTTTCTCTTTGACTGAAAGTACTATCGACAAACAGACTGCGTTGCGACGGAGTCACCTTTAGGATCGCTACTTGTGGACATTTTTCTTGCCAAAATTGAACACGGAGCTTTGCAAACAAAAATAATATCACCTGTCTGCTACCATCGCTACATGGACGACACGTTCATTTTTTGTGATTCTTATACTAATCATGAACACCTATAGTAGCTGTTCAACAAAGCCCGTCCATCGTCATAATTTACTTGCAAAACGGAGAATAAGGATAAACTACGATTTCTGGACATCTTGTTAAAACGAAGAGATGATGGGTCCATTGAACGAAGCGTTTACCGGAAAACAACCTGGGTAGGGCAGTAAGCGCACTTTCACATCTCTAAACCAATGAAGTACAAACGAAACCTAGTGCGTTATCTGTACTACCGCGCCACAAAAATCTGCAGCCCAGAGACATTGGAAGCCGAAAGGGATTTCATCGTCAAAACACTAGAAAGCAATGGGTACCCCGCGGCATTCATCAAAAAGCATTCTGCAATTCACGCCCCGCCTGCAGCAACAGCGACCGTAAGAACAGAGAACGTCTTCCTTTCAGTCTATTTCAAAGTGGATATCCCCTTTGACCTACTGAACAAGAAAATTGTCGACCGCAGTGAAGCTAACAACGCAGTCGTGGAAATGTACATCATTAATGTGACCACACCGCTGACTACACCACGCTACAAAGACAAAATTCCGGTCCAGTCCGAGTCATTCGTTCTATATCATTTCATCCGCACCTGTGGTGCGCGGTACATCGGACATGCGACCAGACGTGTTTCGAGGCGGATAGCAGAAAATTGCCCGGCATAATTGCGGCACGGCGCGGTCAAGAAGATCCACAGCTTAATTTCGGAACATCTGATCAATAGTAAATATCATATCCAAACTAAGGACTGCTTTGAAGCACTCTATATTTCGCGGAAAGGACACAGAAAGCGTATGTGGACCACTTCGGAAGCCATCGCGATCGACAGGCTGCAGTCAGAATTATGCAAACAGAAAATGTTTATGCAAAGTGTGGTTCTTGCATGACCATAGATCTGGCAGCTGACTGTTGCCTCATCAATCTATGGCCGTGTGTTCAAAATAGGGCGCAGACCGCGGCACATCAGAAACTCGACACCGTATAACTATGCTACGCTAGCGATAGCATATTATTCCACCGATTAGGTAATTCATAATTGTAATTGCCTGATGAGAATTGTAGAAAGGAAATTTCTTCGCAACTGTCTTTTGATAAAGTCTGCTATGGGCATAAGTTACGAGTTGAAATATCGATAAATTGCTTGTACTTCGGTAATATTAAAGGTGTTCAAAAAAGTCCTTCTGAAGAAGATGGTAGCCCAAAAGCGGTCAAATGATTCTCTTCAATTTGCACGCTGCAGTTCGAGGTCAGCCCAAGCCTGTCTTGTACATTCGGTTCTGACTTAACTGGACAATAGGATCAAGTTCGCTCGAGCCTGCTTACTTGACTACACCAACGCACTTAACTGCGCAAAACGAGAATTGCTATTTAAAGATCTACTCGGTGCTAGTTCGTGTTTAGAGCCTACGTTGCCGGTTGTGCTCAGGTCATCCGATTTGGATGCAGAAGCTCATCGACCCTAATCACAAACACCAGTGCTCTCCAGAGAGCTATTCTGTCACCATTTCTATTTTCCAATTACGTGAGCAGAACCGCAGTCCAGGTAAAACAACTCCGCTAAAGTACGCAGATGACATTGTCCAAGGTGTCCATCAATCGACCAATGCCTTTCAGTCAGATTACTACATGGTCAATAATCTCATGTCTTGGTCAAAGGCATGCGAGTTGCGACGTACCGTATCGAAATGCAATCTTGTTTGTTCATTCCACAGGGGACATCAATATCAACAGCCTCTCCAGCAATGCCCGGAACTCAACATCAACGACCAGAGATTTCACTCATTCACGTCAGTAAAGAACATAGGTGTCGTGCTTAGCTACGATTTATCTTGGTCACACAAAATAAACGAAACGTCAATAACAGTCAGGAGGTTATCGTTCCATGCCTCACACCTGCGAGCTTTTTGTCCCACATGACTTGATACTTCGCTTCGTCACTGCCCGCGTCTTTCCACACTGAACGTACTGCTCACCAGTGATGTTTCCTGGTCTGTTGAGTCATCATCATCATTGTACACGTTAACTGCAGGTGGAAAACACCTGCAGTACTAAAGTAAGAGCTTCAGATTAGCATCCAGGTCGTTAAAGCACTTGTCTCGATACAGCGGTTTATCAAAACCGACGTTTGTTGATATACTTGTATTGACACGTGCTGTACCCCATGCTGAGGCTGATGTTGCATTTATGATGCTCTTTCACCGCAGTTGGGCTAAACCAACACTTAAACAAGGTCTTTTTAAGCAGGATAAATTTCATTCCACTTTATTTGGTTTGTTCTGCTTACCTGATTACTCTTCTATTAACTGGCCACGTTGCTTACGCTAATTGCGCTTATCTTCGGTAATTTTGTTGTGTTTGTAGCATTTCTAACTAACTTGTGGACATTTCTTACTTATCGCGGATTCGTTGCTAACCAACTTACTTCATATGGTAATTTAGGGATGAGTTATGCCTACATAGCCGTATTCTAACAGATATGTCATTTGATAATGTCATTTCAAGTGACTGGCTGTTGTTTGACATCCTCGGTGTGGCTGCACTTGATGTGCATATTGACAAGGTGCCTACCCGTCTATTACCCACTACCTGGTCCATACTGGCTCCAGGAGACAGTTGGTCGTTGCTGGAGGGGACGGGGTACACGGTCCTTGTGGCCGTGCTAGGCTCGAAGAGTGGTTCCGTGTACCCAGTGTGGAGCGGACCACGGTGCAGCCACCCGCCTTGTGTGCACTTGATTCCCAATTGCCTGTGAAGGAGTGTGGGCGGACTCCGTTGATGAAATGTGGCTCCCATCCACATGCCTCCCGGTCTTATTCCTTCGGGTTTACACTGGATATGAGGTGTGTGGATGGTGCAGTGCAAGCCACCCATGGTCACTCTGTAGGCGTCCTGTGACTGGCCACAGTGACAGGCAAATCCGAAACTGGGTGCCGCCATCCATTAACACGTGTTGGTTATTGTAGGAGACACGCGACCACAGTACTTGCCAACACAAATCGCCCCCTTTATTGTGTATTGTCGGAATGCGTGTCAACCTCGTCAACCAGGGGTATAAATCCATCTGTACCCGACCACGAGCGTACCGTTCGTCACTTATCCCTTACATAGCACGACTTGTGCTAGACCGAAACGAAGTTACTTAACCAATTCTAAACCAGATTATGATAGGATGATATTGTTTTGCTTCAATTATTAGTCCACTTTTCTGAAGTGCATTTACATCATGCTTTACCGCTGAAAGCATGTTAGGGCTGAATATACACTCGTCCTGGGTGCATAAAACATTTCCTTTAATTGAATTTGACCTCACTATGTTGCTGTTTCCGACGACTGAGCCTTATTTGTACACAGTGTGGATGAGCTGCAGCGTATCACTACAGCTTTTGCCTTGTCTGCGGCCAAGTTCGGGCAAACGAACAACAGAAGCAAGGCCGTTTGTCTTTCCTTGCCTTCACCAGGAATCGACTCCGTGAGCTTGCCCCAAATCCAGGTGGCAAAGAACATTTTTGGAAACACCTGTTTTCGATATCTTGGCAGAGCAATATCTACCGACTTGCAGATGAGGAGTGGACTGCGAATGCGCGTAACGATGGCGGCTAACGCATTTGTAAAGCTGGAGAGTTGGGTTTAGAACAATCGTCGGTTGACCATTGGGGCGAAGCTGATGGTATAAAAGTCCATGGTTCTGTCTGTCCTTCTATACGGCAGTGAAGCCTGTACACATTATCGGAACGACATAAGTTATCTAGAGCGTTTCCATCAACATTGCCTGCGTCGGAATATGCGCATCGGCAGGGATGACACGGAAGTGCTGCGCCGCAGTGACACATATGCATTAGACTACACAGTTCTGCTGGGGCAACTGAGATGGATCGGGCATATCGGCCGCATGGGTTCGATGCGCATACCCAAGAGGCTGCTATATGGGCAACTTAGTGCAAGGAGGCGGCACTTGGGAAAACGGAAGTTATGTTACCAGGAAAAGCTCAAGGTGACTTCATCACCTCATGCTTCTTCATCGCAGTCATATTACATCGACATACACTTAAAGTAAATTTTTTTGACCTAGTTGAAAAGTATTCCAGTGCAATGGTGGGAGTGAACAGTTCCGAAACTCCACTTCGTATGCGGTCCCACTGATCAAAATGTCATAGGTTTGCTTCTAAGCAATTTGTAGCCACAATCGATATTACTTGTCCGAATCCAGACATACTGCGAGTATTTCAAGACCCAATAGTGGAAGCGTATTCCATTTTCCTTGATTTGCTTGGTTCCGTTATTCTGCTGCATATTCCGTGCCAAATTTGCGGGTTTATTCACCTTCAGGTTGTGTCCGTTGTTTGATATCCCCCATGTGGGTGCGCTTAGTGTGAATGTTGACAAGGTGCCTACCTGTCTAACACCGTCCACCTCGATTAGTGGCTCCATAAGACTGCTAATCTTCGCTGGGTGGCGAGGTGCACGGTCTTCGTTGCCGTGCGAGGCTCAAACAGTGTTTCCATTTACTTTGGAGCGGACTACCGTCGAGTCACCGCCTTGGGTGCTTCTGGTACGCATGAGTCCCCACAGTTTAACATGAGTCCCGATGGTGTTCATTTTGAAGGAGTGTGGAGTGGCTCCGTTGATGAAACGTGGCTCCCATCCACAGGCTTCCCGGTCTTATTTCTTCGGGTTTACACTACGTATGTGAAGTGTGGATGGTGCAGCGCAAACTGCCCATGGTTCCCCTGTAGTCGCAGGCGTCCTGGGGTTGGCCTATGGAGGCCGCAGTGACAGGCAAATCCGGAGCCATATGTCACTAACCATTCATGTGCGCCTTATGCTGGAGCTGATGTAGCACTTGTAGTGCATCTTCGCCGCAGTTGATAGTATTATTACTATTAAGTTTTGAGTAACAGTCTAATGAATACATTGAGCCATGTAGACACAGGCAAGTACTCAAGGAAGCTCGAGTGGAATAGTAATTTACACCAGACATGCAAAGCAGCTACGGCCAAACGGCATTCAGATAAGTACCCGTGAACGATCGCTATCACTGGATACTTTGCTGAAAATTTTCGACTTGCTCCTTGGAACTCAAGGGGAACCGAAGTAGCCATGCAGAGTGGCCTTCGAAGGAACGACCTTGTAGCCACGACGATAAAGCAACGGGAAGGCATCATCAGTATGTCGGTACGCGGTACCGACGCTTCGTTACTGCGCAACCGCCAACAGTCTCGCGTGGATTAAGGATACTGCGAGGGTCGCACGGCGCCCTATGCAGGTTCGAACCCTCGACCTCAGATCACACGGCAAGCTAGTGATCTTAAACGCCACGATGAGGGGCTGATCGGATAAGGAGATCTGTGGTTAGAATATAGCTAGATCAAAGTAGGATGTCGTACATCAGTTTTCGCAGGGTGGGTATTAAGGTAACCTGTCCATAGCACACCTCGGATCCCATCCTCTAGCTAGCAGCTCGCAGAAGGTTGGCCCGAAGCAGCCTGAAGCTAATTGGTCAGCCAATGAGAGCGTTTTGCCTTGACCGCTACTGGGAAGGACTTATCTTCATTGAACGCACTTCCTGAGTAAGCAATAAACGAATTTTCAGGCATCTAGTTGTTGCCAGAATCCAGGAAGTTTCAGCTAGGTCATTCACTCATTAACTACATATTCTGTCACCATCTTTTGCTGTACATGCTGTTTGGCATGTATTCGATAGTGAATATTCCTGAGGACTTTGGTTTCTAATTTGAGAAGTGGCTGAACCGTGATCCGTATATCTGTGTCGGTTATTAGCGCTGTCTTGTGAGACGCAACTTTGTTATAGTTTTGATCAGTGTCGGTGGCACCATAGATGAAACGTCTTTCTAAGATTCCTTCAGTAAATAATACGTCATGCTACTGTGCAATATAACCACCAACATTGTGTACAAAATCGAGGCCACAGTGATTGACGAATCGACTATCGGATTCCCAAAAGTCCGGGTTTCCGACAATCTCTTCTCTCCGTTTGCGATCACCATCAGAGTTGGCCAAACTTGCACTGTTTCCCCTGTCTTCTTTAATTTTTCCCATGATGATTTCATCCAACGAGCATTGTAAGGGATCAAAAACTGCGGTGTTGAGCTTCTCCTTTGCGACAGAGTCGCAAGCCTGGTGGACGATCCACATGCCGTCCAAAGACTTAGATGGATGTCCAATCCAGGATTGGCAGATGCCTGCACTTGCCCTCACCATTGCTAATGGCGCTCTGGCTGAAGCCCTTTGCTTGGCTTATCTGTGGAGATGCACCACATCTGACGGCGGTGTTGGAGATGAGGCCTCACAACATATCGTATTGGTCAGTTTTTCACCCATCAATCTGGTATACCTTTGCATCCTCACGATGCCAGTCTCAAGTACTTTGCCCTTTTAGTATATATATATATATATATATATATATATATATATATATATATAATATATATATATCATGAAAGCTCTTTCAGGATGGTTGCAACCTTGCCGGTCACATCTTTACTAAACTGGCAGTTCCACAATGCAGATCTATCTAGGGAATCAAGTGCCGCTCGGATGTACAAGAACATTATTATTGTTGTCCGTTGGTGACCATGGCGGGGTTGTAGAGGTTGTCGAAGTGTGGAGATTTGGTCGATGCAACCTCGGACTGGATGAAAACCTTTTTGTTCCTCTCGGCAAATGCTATCTCTAGTCACAGAAAGCCTGCGAATTTGGACGGACTTGCAAATTTGATAGCATCGGAGATCAACGTGATTTCACCGTAACTGGCGCAACTTCGCTTGCGTTTTTCTTTTGAGTCGGTGTAGTGACCGATTCTCCCTATGAGTTTGGGATCTACTCGCCAATCTACATCTCCGTGAACAACGATAGGGCTTCGCTGATAAGTACATTCCAGGCATCGTTGAATGGGGCCAAAGGTTGACTGTCAAAGGCGGTGGCTTTATAACGTTTCAGAGATTGGATTGCGCTTCAGATTTTTGGTTTCTGTTGGAGGGTTTGTGGATGCAATTCAAGCACCACCTGACGGAAATGGAAGGGTCACATGAGGCTATGCTGGGGAGTTGAAGTGTAATGTGTTCTGCCCTGCGACCCACTCTCCCCTGTACGTTGGTGATTTTTGTGCGATCTGGCTCACGGATTGTCTAACTGATGGCGTGCGAGTTGCAACCAGTGGTCTTAATGAGCTAGAATAAATTGTGGATATTTCCAACCATGCAGCTGCTCTCATTTCAGCAGCTCCTTTTTTTACTACCAACATTTACGGTACCATCGAAGGCTTGATCTCATTTGTTTGGAGATATACCGACGGAATTCGTTGTGCTCCTCATCTGTAGGCACAGGCCGTCGACGATCTAGAAATTCTGAGGATGTTGGCGAGATCCAGCTTCTGGCTGTGCAGCTGGCGAGGCTGTGGCAGCACAAACCCGGCGGAAATCATGGCTTTTTGCAAAACTGACCAGGGTTGGTCAACATTCTGAGTAAGGGAAAGAGTAAAACTTTCTCGAAGCCTTTGTCGGTACCCCGTTTCCACAGTCGGGTCATTTAACTTTCAGGTATTCAGTCTTGTTTGTTTGGCCCTAGGTGAGCCACCGAAACACATGCAAACTGTCGCGCGCACTGATGCATGATCGGTTTCAACGCAACTTTGTCAAAATGTTCAGCAACCGCGTACGCTGCCGCGACGTCTACGACTTATGTCTGTTTGATTCTTTTGTGACCAGCGCTGGGTTGACAATGTAGGTCGCCAATTGGCATAGTTGCGTCTAGAATAAAAAAAGCTCGTGCTGGAGAGGAAAGTTGGTGGTCTGCACATAGACTGTGCAGTCTCTCCTTTTTCATAGCGAATGTCCTCATATCCATGCGGTTCTCTGAGGGGCGTACACCAACGGATACGTGAATTGAAGTCTCCTGCCATGACGATGATATCGCTTTTAGACACCCTTTGTATCAGCCCATGTAGGTGTTGACAGAACTGGTCCTTGACTGTTCCTGAGCTACAGCCATTGGGTGGGTAGGCGATCACAAAAAGAACACTTGTCGGCCCTGTCTGTTAATCTTACAAGAGTCACTGAGCCTCATGGCGTAAAAGCGTGTTGCTTAGAATGAACTCAAGCAGGACAGCCTCGGCTCTAGCACAGAGCGATTCCAGATGCGGCAGACTCCGTGCACCAGAAAGATGGAGATGGATACGAATGCGTGGGTGGAGCGGAGTGGTGATGACAAACGGTAGAATGCATTAGAATTCTGGTTCGTGTTTCATTTAGACAACAGGTATCAATTGCAAGAGTCTTCAGCGTGCGCACAAGTCCAGCTTGCTGTCCTATCTGCAGTAATGTGCGTACGTTGTAGGTTGCTAGTTTAAACTGCGTTCCAGGTTGCACGAGCAAAGCTGGAAGACTTTGTGACTCGCAGCTAACTGTGGAACGATGTGTGGTTGTGTTGACGGATGTCAAAGGAACAAATTCATCGGTGTAGTTAGGATTGCTCACCGTTAAAGAATCAGATAATTTGCGAATTTATGGCACAAGGGATGGTTAGCTAAATTGGTGGCGTGTGTTTATAAAGTTAGTGTAGTAGCAGGATAGTGGTACATCAACGGAGCGTGATACAGAAAGCGCGAATTTGTGTGGTTCCATGGTTTATCAGTAGGCGAGATACTACCCGGTTGCTTAGGTCGAAGTATCTAGGTTGTCTTAAGTGGCCATCGCCCTTATCCTTTGGCTGAAGGGCATAACACACATCATGCAAAAGGGTAAGATCAGGGTTTCGCACCCTCTGGGAGCCGATGACTGATCATTCAGTTCATACGTCTTTCGGTTGGCGAAAAGCCACACCAGAGACCTAATACTCCCGAAGTCAGAGACAGAATCCGATGCTCGGATTGCTTACCAGTGTCCATTCTCTCGGAGGACAAGTTGCAGTGGCTTTATTTAGTGGCGAGTCACATCCGCCACGTCACAATGTTCTTAAGCAGACATTTATAGGGAACACGCTTGCCAAGCGAAGACGCAACATGTCCTGGAACATTGACATCGAACCATTCGCTGGAACGGGAGATAACCGAACCGCCCAGTTGGACCATGAGGGAGGTTGTTCGGCAAGCCTGTCAAACAGTACAAATTTATGACTGCTTCGCTTCAGGAAACGAGTACTGTAACTACTGTTTAGAGTGCAAAAATGACCCGTTAAAGTATATATTACATATCAGGTACAGCAGAAGTGAATTACAGTTTCCAACCATTACATAAAATACAGTAGAATTCGCTGTTTCTCCCTTAGTCTCATTAACATTTGACCGGCATCGGTTTCAATGTCCCCGCTGTGCATTTGACAACGTCCTCTTTGCTTCAGGAATTCTTTGACATGCTGTCGTGCTATACTGTTTTTTCCTCTCACCTAGAGTCTCCCCTTTCCGAACAAAGAGCAAAACGCAGTTGAAACCGTCCTAATGTTTGCCCTCCACCGACTGCGGTTCCCCTCGAAAGATGTGTACCTCTTTGGCTGGTCCATAGGTGGCTACACCGCGAGTTGGATTGCGATGAATTATCCGGAGATTGGTGGTGTGGTAAGTGTTCTGCTCCCTACGGTCTCACCGATGCTTGCGGCAAATCCGCATATCTGTTGTTCTTTTTGGCTTTTATCTGAAATCTGGTGTCATTGTATCCCTCATCGCAATAGGGTCTCGTCGACGAATATTCTGGAGCAGTCTAGGGTATAGTTGGTGCCACTTTGAGGTGCACTTAGAGCTCCCTAGATTCTACGGTTCTCAGTGGTAATCGGTTCATTTTCCTGTTCACTCCCCTTCTTTTTAGGCTTCCATCGCTGCCAAACTGTGTCATCAAGGGCTGTAGGTAGGTTTCAAAGATCGGCTTATTCGATGAGAGCGCTCTCTGCACGTTCGGGAGACTTGAGAACTGAGTTTGCTTTGTGTGTGCGTGTGTTGGGTGCACTCACCGCTAGTTCTCTCTCTCTCTCGCACACACTCACTGCAGCTTGCAAATGTTTGGATAAGTTGTCTATTGTTTGTTGCTAATGTTGGCAATATTTTTTTATCCAACTTCTCGGATTAGACTCTTCCCCGCGGTTTTCGACTACACTTACTGCTTTCGTTAGTTTATGTATAACTGTTGGATGTACGTTGTATGTGGGCCTGCTAGCTTCTAGTTCCTGTGTATGAGGCCCCCGACTATGCGAGACGGCCTGACACACTCTCTCACCTTACCCTGTATTATCGGCTGTCTTGCCTCTTTCATGTGACTTGACGTCTGGTCAATACACTGTCCTCTGCGGCGAAAGTCTGCTCTGACGACCACACGCTCGATTAACCGTGATTATAACGCATTACGGTCGCCACGACTGACCGATAGTAGAGCAGGTTTCACCTGAACACCGTCGGGTGAGAACAGGTAGTGTTGACGTGTAAAATCGTTGAGAAACAGTTTCGTTTCTCTTTTGATGTTTTTTAAGGGTCGGCTAATACAGACTTACAACTTGGACATATTTGATGTAGCAGTTATACTATCGGCTTATCTATGGACGGGCTTATACTCGGTAATTTACGGTACCTTCGTACTGACGCAGTTTCCTTTTAGTTAACGTGCATTGCTAGTGCTTGTGATTCCTGCTGCTTAAGCTGAGCTCGATAACCTATGGCTCGCCATCCCATCTACAGATCTTCCAGTTGGTTTTATCGATCGACTGCTTCTAGCCACTCGTAGTGAAACCCTGCAGCTACTTAATGCGATCAACACTGCCTGCATTATTGTCTGCAAATCCGAACTTGTGTGCTGAGATTTCAGCCCACTTGAGGTCATGATCACCTGTATCCCTTTCAGTGGCTCCACCCATCATGTTAGACAACCCACCAGAAGTACCAGTACCCCTGGTCCAGGATGCACCATGGAGATCCCTTTTGCGTATGTGTCCACTGGCGGCTTGTGACCATAACATCGTACTTCGCAACATGACTATTAAATCACCTAAGCCGTCAAGTGCATTGCTGATACCCATTCGTAACACTCATCTAGTTGACTGAGAACCATTTATTGAATTTATCAATACTAATTACCAGTACACATCGTCTTCAACCCATTATTCAACTGTATCTGTCAATTAATTTATCAACCATATTGTTTCATGTGTAGATATCTTGCTAGCTGTCGTATTAGACAGCATCCAGAAACAGTGTTCAACACAAGCTTCTCAATTAAAACCGCAATCAAATTGAGGAAATTTCAAGCTACACTACTGTAAGTGCATGAGGCTCTATGGTAGTTGCAACACTTAGGTCAAATACCCAACAACGAAATTCGGGCACTTAACCTGAAAAGTATACACTGGTGTACCTGGTTAAAAGGCCATCAGCCGCATCGAGAAATTGCGGCGCTGACTTTAGCTGTTGGTTCACTGACGCTCGACATCTGTGTGCGTGCGAGTAATTCTACTCTGGCCTTACCACCTCTTTTGTCACGAGCTACTTTCTAATGAATGAAGTACAGAATGCTGTCGCATCTATCAAACCACTTTCTCATCCGGGTCCAAGTGGCGTCACTCTAAGCTGTCTGTTGTAACTAAACCTCTTCACAATATAGCTAACTACGGGCCACTTTTCATCTTAGTCGAAGCACTCTACAGCAACGCTAACACGTGATGGTGGTTCACGAAATGAAGCGTCAAGCTACCAGATATATCGTATCTTTGCTGTTTTTAATTCCCTGGAATGAATAAGAATAATCAAGAACAATGTAGCTAGGCGTTTTATACAGCGAACGTAATGAATCATTCAGAGCACGACTTTCTTTCAAGCCGTTCTTGCACCACCATGCTTGGCATGCAAATCGCGTTCCACCGCTCTACTGGAATCTTATTGTATTGCAGATCCTCCACTAAGGTGGCTGGAACCACATGTAAACATGCGAACCGAAAAGATCAACATCCGTCAGCACCGCCCTACGTCGAAACAAATAACCAGCGGTGTATTACAGGGTAGTATGCCTGGGTCACTACTTTTATTAACCTACCCATCCAACAATTGCAACCAACAAACAGGGACGCTGATTTTTTGTCTACAGATAACGTCAAATTGAGCTACTCACTTCCATGCGTGGGAAACATATGTGGAGGCCTATTGGCATCGAATTTAATTTGAAGCACATTCGTACTGTATAAATACATCGTAAGCGATCGCGTCGCTAAATTTCATGATATGAAATTTGCTATTATCTTCTAAGGCGCTGCAACTGCAACACTACTTCCGTGCACAAACTATAATATGCCGCTTTCTGGTAAATATCTAATTTTTCACTATATCCTGCCATTTGAAACGGTCGCAAGGACCATGCTTTTGCAATGTGTGTGATCTGCTGTTTTTATTTTCATCAACAGTACCTAACCCGATGACATTGAAGGTGTCTATAGAGGCAGTGTCTGTGTCTCTCGTCCATTATGCCTTCTTGATCTGTTGATTCGGATTCACCACAAATACGCACATTGCAGCCATTATAAGTAGGGTACGGACGGGCCACTCAACTACCCACTGGAACATGGTTCTTCTCTGTGTTTCAGAGAAGCAGCCCATATCTTCATTGGGATGTAGGTTCGACGCAGATGTAAGTTGTTGACCGATGCATAATCGATTTCAGGTTGATTAAGCTCATATCAAATGCGACCTCGAGTTACAAGAAGTTCCTAACAACGCATTAGCTTTGGTGTGGAATTTAGGGAATCCTTATGTAAGGTAACCGGCACTGAACAGAGTGTATGATAGTAAAACATAAAAGACGACATAATTAGCGATTTCGATTGTGCGTGCGTCCCAATGAATAGGTCTTCGCAACGAGACTGAACTTTAACGTGGTGCGGTGGTTTGCGTACCTTCTTGACCCATTGAGCTGCATTGGGTGGCACTTTCCAAGTGCCTTTAGAACCACTCATACCTCAGAGGTTAATAGTTAGGGATGAGACTGATTCAGTCTCACAATTCTCTTCGGTGGTTATGGAGAGTTTGATGGCTCTCTTTCATCAATTCCGAACCACGGGAGACAACAGGGATATGTTGTAGGCTCACAGCTCGGTTAGCTTAGAGTGCCAGCGCTATGCATTGTGTCTGACAATGGGACGGCACTGCCCAGCGCTCAATAGTTTGTTATCTTCCGTCCCAAGAATAGCAGCCCCTGGTCCAATTGATGCAAACCCGCTAACTCCTCCCTTCTCGGCAGGCCCTAGTCGTAGGTGCGTAACCTACTGTGGTCGAACAACACGTGTGAATTTTATAGCTCTTCGAAGGCTATTTGTGACAGGTCCCAAGCAGATCCCAACGGGTCTCTGTAACCACACTCGCGAACTGATTTTTTCCACTGCCTTGTGGGTCAGGCTGTTAAACCGAAGGTTCCGGATCTATTCTCTCAAGCGAACCTCCATGTGGTCTACTGCTTTGTATGTCAGACCGCGGAGCGCGACGAGCTATATCACATCTAGTAACTTATTCACGATGGTCGTTGCCGTCCCCGTAGCTCAGTGGTCTCAACCACGGACTGGCAACAGTCGAGTTGCGGTTTCGAGCCCTACCAAGGGTCCGATGGAATGCGCACTGCTGATGATTCCCGAAGGGATGAAACGCGCGTACAGTGCTTTTCCGGGCTTGTGGCGGCTGTCTGAGTGAGCCTAGATGTGACGAAATTCTACCTATACCCTTCAACTCCCCCTACTACTCTTCTGCAATCAGTACACAGAACAAACTGCTTATAATGCCATAAGATAATTGGCGGCTTAAGTTTGTTAAGCTCGTCGCTTGGTGAGGGGGCTACCCTGTCCTATGCACGGCAGTAACGTGTAAGTCAGTGGATAGTGAGCGGCGCTATATCACATCTAGTAACTTATTCACGATGGTCGTTGCCGTCCCCCGTAGCTCAGTGGTCTCAACCACGGACTGGCAACAGTCGAGTTGCGGTTTCGAGCCCTACCAAGGGTCCGATGGAATGCGCACTGCTGATGATTCCCGAAAGGATGAAACGCGCGTACAGTGCTTTTCCGGGCTTGTGGCTGCTGTCTGAGTGAGCCTAGATGTGACGAAATTCTACCTATACCATTCAACTCCCCCTACTACTCTTCTGCTTATAATATTGTTGAAAATTCTGGTTTTTTTGAAATCTTGTTGGCTATTTTCGTTTCTTCGTGGTAAGTAATCATACTTTAGTATTCTTATAGTTGTAAGAAACACGTTTATATTGTGGAGTAAGATGTGCTTTGGCATGGTGGATGTTAGTATAGAAATCTGCTACTGTCGATTAAACATGGGTTGACAGTAAAAATACATTCCAGGCGAAAGATGGGACCGAGTATTGGAGATGTATCCAATTAATTCCCTAGATATAATATCATGCTAGCGCGTCCAGATTGCTATATATTCTAGTCGCTACGATTGTTCTAGTCGGCTCGAACGCTTCGGTCGGCACGACCGATACGGACCCCGCGTAAACATATACCCCCAACGCAATAGATCAGTTTTCGATATTCGCGAACTAGACGGGACGCACTATACCATTTCTCAATTGCTTACATCCTTAACACAATCGCTTTCATCCGTAGTGCAGCAGCTTGTATCCTTAGCGCAAAAACTATAATCATATAGTCACAAAAGTTGCATCCACGACGCCTTGAGTGATCAACCACTATCAACATTTGACAACATTGTTCATTCTGGCCATCCGTGCCTTACCTGTCCCCGCGCCTCAAAAGGACATCTCGTTTGCTCGCTCGAACCGTCTTTGTAGGACCGTTTTGACTATATTCACAACGCGCTCCATCAAAGCCAGGAGTCGTGATCCCGTGTTAGGGAATTGTTCATTGCCACATCTGCGTTCCTTCAGAACGGTGCAGACTTCGCCTTACCTTCAAATCCCAGACTTTTGGGTTTGAAACCAGTACGTGAGTAGGTCCGTGCCTCCACCCTCTTGTTGTTCAATGCTGGTGCGCGCCTAGACAAGCGGATGTCTGACGTCCGTGTATCAAGGCTTTACTTTGCTGGTACCCCGTATTGACTCTTCTCCGTCATGCGACCATCATCGGCCGCGCGCGGTTTAGGGCTACAACGATGTTTCACGCACCCGTGCAGATTCTAGCCAGTGACCATTATGATACAAGGTTGACAGAGCTGCTTTGAGGATAGCAGACGTAAAAATCTGTCTAATGAAAGTGCAGGCGATCATTATCGACATTCCGCTCCTCTATCTTGCTCTTCAGTGAATTCCATTTTTTATTATCATTGATACTTTGAAGCTTGCTGGTTGTGACTGGGCTCGTTAGATTGAATGTCATGATACTGACCTAACAAATAATCTCGCTTATTGCTTTGATCACTTATGTTTCTTCGCAAGTTACTCGTAATTACCCCGTAAACCTTTTTGACTCATTACGCCACAGAGCCCACTGAAATTTACCTTCCAAAATCTGTGGCCTTTTAATGTACCATCATATTAAGCACCGAGCCCTTTATTCTGCTTTCGCCTCCTCACCCTTTTAGATTTTGGACGCAACCTTTGACGACGTGGAACTGTTGGCTAGAAGATTGGTTCCGGATATCTTTTGTAGGTCCACACGCATTCTATCCCGGTTTTCTTATATCTCACTTATAACACCTTACTTTACCCCTCATAGGTCCACTCGTTGTAGCGACTCTTCGCAGTCACCTGGACTTGAATAACCTGGCACATTTGAAAGCGTGAGTCCTAATCTTTTCCTTCGAACACTTCTGTGGTCCCTATGTCAGCAATCCAAAATAATGACCCACATCTCCTCAACAACTGCACACCAGTTAATTAAATTGATGCTTCAATGCTATTCAATCATCATAACCTGGAACTGCAGCTTAATGAACAGTGAAGACGTAGGACCCAGCCTCAAACACATGCTCTACAAATATACTCACTATTAAGCTTCATACGTTTTCTTCAGCAACACATGCTTACTAGCATCTGGCCATTGTCCGTAGATAACGCGGCATCGGTTAGCTAGCTTCCTTGCGGCATTTACTGCCACTTATCTCAATCGACCTTACTCCATGGACGACAGCATCGGATATAATTCGGTCAAGTATTTCGGATCTTCGAGGACAGTAAATGATCGATTGCTACTGGCTGCCGTCTATGTCATGCAAATTTTCGAACCAGGCACAAAATGGGTTGCGTGGACTGCAACTATAATACGAAAAGGCCGACAATACCCAGGTTGATCGTCAGTATACATACAAGCCGAGTAATGGTCTCTGCAGTATGATTCGCCATCATGCTGTTTGATTGTTCTGCGTGTTTGGAGCGTCAGCGGTAGTCGAAGAACAGGTTGAATACCGAGTTGCTAACTCGAGTCGCTTTTACTGCTCACGAAGTACGTCTTCAAAATCGGATGCATTTTTGGGACCGTTTTATTAATGCACGTAGGGTAGTCGCACTTCATAGTCACTCCCAAACTATCCATAACATCTTGAGTCAGCACCTAACTTTGAGTCTCAAGCGTAGTTGTAACCATCGACGAATCTTCAGCGCCAATGTTCATAGGGCTAGAGCTTTTTGGGAACCGCCGAGCACTCTCTCAGGTCTTTCGATGTATGGATTTGTGAATGGCACTTGGGTGAATTCTGATAACAGTGTCCGAATGGTGGTTCTAAATGGCGTGTTCTGAAGTACACCATGTGTTGGACAACTCAGTCTACCAAAATCACTTTAACTCGCACGGGGTGTCGATTTCTTTATACCTCGCTTCCCATTGCAGACGGTTGTGGCAAATTTTCACCACTGACAATCAATCGTTCTTGAGTAGCTCGGCCTTCTGATCCAAAAAGAGGTCTGTGTCCCAGCTGGCTAACGATGAACACGAATGCTCACATTACCTCATGCTTTAGGTTATGCGGGTCAGCCTTCGGTTAAGGTTCTTTTTGAAGCACATACCTTAACTGTAACCATGCCGATTAGCTTTAACGAGAAACGCAGTAAGTACTTTCTTTTCTTAGTGGTCAGAATTCGCATCCAATCACAGCTAAACCAGCGCACTAAGCTTTCCCACTGAGTTACATCGAAAATATCAGGTTTCATCTGGATTGAATCTCTGCCAACTTCCACCTGTTACCTTTTGCATTGCCAACACACAGGTCACTGATCATGATCAGTGACCTGTGTGTTGGCAATGCAAAAGGTAACAGGTGGAAGTTGGCAGAGATTCAATCCAGATGAAACCTGATATTTTCGATGTAACTCAGTGGGAAAGCTTAGTGCGCTGGTTTAGCTGTGATTGGATGCGAATTCTGACCACTAAGAAAAGAAAGTACTTACTGCGTTTCTCGTTAAAGCTAATCGGCATGGTTACAGTTAAGGTATGTGCTTCAAAAAGAACCTTAACCGAAGGCTGACCCGCATAACCTAAAGCATGAGGTAATGTGAGCATTCGTGTTCATCGTTAGCCAGCTGGGACACAGACCTCTTTTTGGATCAGAAGGCCGAGCTACTCAAGAACGATTGATTGTCAGTGGTGAAAATTTGCCACAACCGTCTGCAATGGGAAGCGAGGTATAAAGAAATCGACACCCCGTGCGAGTTAAAGTGATTTTGGTAGACTGAGTTGTCCAACACATGGTGTACTTCAGAACACGCCATTTAGAACCACCATTCGGACACTGTTATCAGAATTCACCCAAGTGCCATTCACAAATCCATACATCGAAAGACCTGAGAGAGTGCTCGGCGGTTCCCAAAAAGCTCTAGCCCTATGAACATTGGCGCTGAAGATTCGTCGATGGTTACAACTACGCTTGAGACTCAAAGTTAGGTGCTGACTCAAGATGTTATGGATAGTTTGGGAGTGACTATGAAGTGCGACTACCCTACGTGCATTAATAAAACGGTCCCAAAAATGCATCCGATTTTGAAGACGTACTTCGTGAGCAGTAAAAGCGACTCGAGTTAGCAACTCGGTATTCAACCTGTTCTTCGACTACCGCTGACGCTCCAAACACGCAGAACAATCAAACAGCATGATGGCGAATCATACTGCAGAGACCATTACTCGGCTTGTATGTATACTGACGATCAACCTGGGTATTGTCGGCCTTTTCGTATTATAGTTGCAGTCCACGCAACCCATTTTGTGCCTGGTTCGAAAATTTGCATGACATAGACGGCAGCCAGTAGCAATCGATCATTTACTGTCCTCGAAGATCCGAAATACTTGACCGAATTATATCCGATGCTGTCGTCCATGGAGTAAGGTCGATTGAGATAAGTGGCAGTAAATGCCGCAAGGAAGCTAGCTAACCGATGCCGCGTTATCTACGGACAATGGCCAGATGCTAGTAAGCATGTGTTGCTGAAGAAAACGTATGAAGCTTAATAGTGAGTATATTTGTAGAGCATGTGTTTGAGGCTGGGTCCTACGTCTTCACTGTTCATTAAGCTGCAGTTCCAGGTTATGATGATTGAATAGCATTGAAGCATCAATTTAATTAACTGGTGTGCAGTTGTTGAGGAGATGTGGGTCATTATTTTGGATTGCTGACATAGGGACCACAGAAGTGTTCGAAGGAAAAGATTAGGACTCACGCTTTCAAATGTGCCAGGTTATTCAAGTCCAGGTGACTGCGAAGAGTCGCTACAACGAGTGGACCTATGAGGGGTAAAGTAAGGTGTTATAAGTGAGATATAAGAAAACCGGGATAGAATGCGTGTGGACCTACAAAAGATATCCGGAACCAATCTTCTAGCCAACAGTTCCACGTCGTCAAAGGTTGCGTCCAAAATCTAAAAGGGTGAGGAGGCAAAAATAGAACAAAGGGCTCGGTGCTTAATATGATGGTACGTTAAAAGGCCACAGATTATGGAAGGTGGATTTCAGTGGGCTCTGTGGCGTAATGAGTCAAAAAGTTTTACGGGGTAATTACGAGTGGCTTGCGAAGGAACATAAAGTGATCAAAGCAATAAGCGAGATTACCTATTATGTCAGTTTCATGACATCCAATCTAAAGAGCCCAATCAGAACCCGCAAGCTTCAAAGTATCAATGATAATAAGAAATGGAATTCACTGAAGAGCAAGACAGAAGATTGGAGTGTCGATAATGATCGCCTACACTTTCATTAGACAGATTTTTACGTCTGCTAGCCTCAAAGCAGCTCTGTCAACCTTGTATCATAATGGTCACTGGCTATAATCTGCACGGATGCGTGTAACATCGTTGTATCGCTAAACCGCGCGCGGCTGATGGTGGTCGCATGACGGAGAAGAGTCAATACAAGGTAACAGCGAAGTAAAGCCACCAGTTGATGCCTCGATACACGGACGTCAGCCATCCACTACTCTAGGCGCGCACCAGCATTGAACAATAAGGGGTGGAGGCACGAACTTACTCACGTACTGGTTCCAAACCCAAAAGTCTGGGATTTGAAGGTAATGCGAAGTCTGCACCGTTCCGAAGGAACGCAGATGTGGCAATGAACAATTCCCTAACACAGGATCACGACTCTTGGCTTGATCGAGCGCGTTGTGAATGTAGTCAAAACGGTCCCACAAAGACGGTTCGAGCGAGCAAACGAGATGCCCTTTTGAGGCGCGGGAATGGCCACAATGAACAACGTTGTCAAATGTTGATAGTGGTTGATCACTCAAGGCGTCGTGGATGCAACTTTTGTGACTATATGATTATAGTTTTTGCGCTAAAGATGCAAGCTCCTGCACTACGGATGAAAGCGATTGTGTTAAGGATGTAATCAATTAAGAAATGGTATAGTGCGTTCCGTCTAGTTCGCGAATATCGAAAACTGTTCTATTGCGTTGGGGGTATATGTTTACGCGGGGTCCGTATCGGTCGTGCCGACCGAAGCGTTCGAGCCGACTAGAACAATCGTAGCGACTAGAATATATAGCAATCTGGACGCGCTAGCATGATATTATATCTAGGGAATTAATTGGATACATCTCCAATACTCGGTCCCATCTTTCGCCTGGAATGTATTTTTACTGTCAACCCATGTTTAATCGACAGTAGCAGATTTCTATACTAACATCCACCATGCCAAAGCACATCTTACTCCACAATATAAACGTGTTTCTTACAACTATAAGAATACTAAAGTATGATTACTTACCACGAAGAAACGAAAATAGCCAACAAGATTTCAAAAAAACCAGAATTTTCAACAATATTATAAGCAGAAGAGTAGTAGGGGGAGTTGAATGGTATAGGTAGAATTTCGTCACATCTAGGCTCACTCAGACAGCCACCACAAGCCCGGAAAAGCACTGTACGCGCGTTTCATCCTTTCGGGAATCATCAGCAGTGCGCATTCCATCGGACCCTTGGTAGGGCTCGAAACCGCAACTCGACTGTTGCCAGTCCGTGGTTGAGACCACTGAGCTACGGGGGACGGCAACGACCATCGTGAATAAGTTACTAGATGTGATATAGCGCCGCTCACTATCCACTGACTTACACGTTACTGCCGTGCATAGGACAGGGTAGCCCCATCACCAAGCTACGAGCTTAACAAACTTAAGCCGCCAATTACCTTATGGCATTATAAGCAGTTTGTTCTGTGTACTGATTGCAGAAGAGTAGTAGGGGGAGTTGAAGGGTATAGGTAGAATTTCGTCACATCTAGGCTCACTCAGACAGTCGCCACAAGCCCGGAAAGCACTGTACGCGCGTTTCATCCTTTCGGGAATCATCAGCAGTGCGCATTCCATCGGACCCTTGGTAGGGCTCGAAACCGCAACTCGACTGTTGCCAGTCCGTGGTTGAGACCACTGAGCTACGGGGGACGGCAACGACCATCGTGAATAAGTTACTAGATGTGATATAGCTCGTCGCGCTCCGCGGTCTAACATACAAAGCAGTGGACCACATGGAGGTTCGCTTGAGAGAATCCATCCGGAACCTTCGGTTTAACAGCCTGACCCACAAAGCAGTGGAAAAAAATAAGTTCGCGATTGTGGTTATAGAGACCCGTTGGGATCTGCTTGGGATCTATCACACATAGCCTTCGAAGAGCTATGAAATTCACATGTGTTGTTCGACCAAAATATGTTACGCACCTACGACTAGGGCCTGCCGAGAAGGGGGGAGTTAGCGGGTTTGCATCAATTTGACAAGGGGCTGTTAGTCTTGAGACGGACGATAACAAACCATTGAGCGCTGGGCGGTGCCGTCCCATTATCAGACACAATGCATAGCGCTGGCACTCTAAGCTAACCGAGCTGTGAGCCTACAACATATCCCTGTTGTCTCCCGTGGTTCGGAATTGATGAAAGAGAGCCATCAAACTCTCCATAACCACCGAAGAGAATTGTGAGACTGAATCAGTCTCATCCCTAACTATTAACCTCTGAGGTATGAGTGGTTCTAAAGGCACTTGGAAAGTGCCACCCAATGCAGCTCAATGGGTCAAGAAGGTACGCAAACCACCGCACCACGTTAAAGTTCAGTCTCGTTGCGAAGACCTATTCATTGGGACGCACGCACAATCGAAATCGCTAATTATGTCGTCTTTTATGTTTTACTATCATACACTCTGTTCAGTGCCGGTTACCTTACATAAGGATTCCCTGAAATTCCACACCAAAGCTAATGCGTTGTTAGGAACTTCTTGTAACTCGAGGTCGCATTTGATATCAGCTTAATCAACCTGAAATCGATTATGCATCGGTCAACAACTTACATCTGCGTCGAACCTACATCCCAATGAAGATATGGGCTGCTTCTCTGAAACACAGAGAAGAACCATGTTCCAGTGGGTAGTTGAGTGGCCCGTCCGTACCCTACTTATAATGGCTGCAATGCGCGTATTTGCGGTGAATCCGAATCAACGGATCAAGAAGACGTAATCGACGAGAGGCACAGACACTGCCTCTATAGACACCTTCAATGTCATCGGGTTAGGTAGTGTTGATGAAAATAAAAAGAGCAGATGACAGACATTGCAGAAGTATGGTTAATGCGACCGTTTAAAATGACAGGATATAGTAAAAAAATTAGATATTTACCAGAAAGCGGCATATTATTGTTTGTGCACGGAAGTAGTGTTGCCTTAGAAGATAATAGCAAATTTCATATCATGAAATTTAGCGACGCGATCGCTTACGATGTATTTATACAGTACGAATGTGCTTCAAATTAAATTCGATGCCAATAGGCCTCCACATATGTTTCCCACGCATGGAAGTGAGTAGCTCAATTTGACGTTATCTGTAGACAAAAAATCAGCGTCCCTGTTTGTTGGTTGCAATTGTTGGATGGGTAGGTTAATAAAAGTAGTGACCCAGGCATACTACCCTGTAATACACCGCTGGTTATTTGTTTCGACGTAGGGTGGTGCTGACGCATGTTGATCTTTTCGGTTCGCATGTTTACATGTGGTTCCAGCCACCTTAGTGGAGGATCTGAAATACAATAAGATTCCAGTAGAGCGGTGGAACGCGATTTGCATGCCAATCATGGTGGTGCAAGAACGGCTTGAAAGAAAGTCGTTCTCTGAATGATTCATTACGTTCGCTGTATAAAACGCCTAGCTACACTGTTCTTGATTATTCTTATTCATTCCAGGGAATTAAAAACAGCAAAGATACGATATATCTGGTAGCTTGACGCTTCATTTCGTGAACCACCATCACGTGTTAGCGTTGCTGTAGAGTGCTTCGACTAAGATGAAAAGTGGCCTGTAGTTAGCTATATTGTGAAGAGGTTTAGTTACAACAGACAGCTTAGAGTGACGCCACTTGGGCCCGGATGAGAAAGTGGTTTGATAGATGCGACAGCATTCTGTACTTCATTCAGTAGAAAGTAGCTCGTGACAAAGGTGGTAAGGCCAGAGTACAATTACTCGCACGCACACAGATGTCGAGCGTTAGTGAACCAACAGCTAAAGTCAGCGCCGCAATTTCTCGATGCGGCTGATGGCCTTTTAACCAGGTACACCAGTGTATACTTTTCAGGTTAAGTGCCCGAATTTCGTTGTTGGGTATTTGACCTAAGTGTTGCAACTACAATAGAGCCTCATGCACTTACAGTAGTGTAGCTTGAAATTTCCTCAATTTGATTGCGGTTTTAATTGAGAAGCTTGTGTTGAACACTGTTTCTGGATGCTGTCTAATACGACAGCTAGCAAGATATCTACACATGAAACAATATGGTTGATAAATTAATTGACAGATACAGTTGAATAATGGGTTGAAGATGATGTGTACTGGTAATTGATAAATTCAATAAATGGTTCTCAGTCAACTCGATGAGTGTTACGAATGGGTATCAGTAATGCACTTGACGGCTTAGGTGATTTAATAATCATGTTGCGAAGTACGATATTATGGTCACAAGCCGCCAGTGGATACATACGCAAAAGGGATCTCCATGGTGCATCCTGGTACTGGTATTTCTGGTGGGTTGTCTAACATGATGGGTGGAGCCACTGAAAGGGATACAGATGATCATGACCTCAAGTGGGCTGAAATCTCAGCACACAAGTTCGGGTTTGTAGACATAAATGCAGGCAGTGTTGATAGCACAAAGTAGCTGCAGGGTTTCACTACGAGTGGCTAGAAGCAGTCGATCGATAAGACCAACCGAAAGATCTGTAGATGGGATGGCGAGCAATAGGTTATCGAGCTCAGCTTGAGCAGCAGGAATCACAATCATCAGCAATGCACGTTAACTAAGAGGAAACTGCGTCAGTACGTAGGTACCGTAAATGACCGAGTATAAGCCCGTCCATAGATAAGCCGATAGTATAACTTTTCTACATCAAATATGTCCAAGTTGTAAGTCCCTGTATTAGCCGACCCATAAAAAACAGCAAAATGGAAACGAAACTGTTCTCAACGATTTTACATGTCAACACTACCTGTTCTCACCCGACGGTGTTCAGGTGAAAACTGATCTACTAGTGGTCAGTCGTGGCGACCGTAATGCGTTATAATCACGGTTAATGGAGCGTGTGGCCGTCAGAACAGCTTTACGCCGCAGAGGACAGTGTATTGACCAGACGTCAAGTCACATGAAACAGGCAAGACAGCCGATAATACAGGGTAAGGTGAGAGGGTGTCAGACAGGCCGCCTCGCATAGTCGAGGGTCTCATGCACAGGAACCACAGTAAAGAGTGATTGAGTTCACGGTCAGGGAATGGGATGGATGGGGTTCTACTTTAAAGGCACCGGATCGCCTGGCATAATACAATGCTTACGGGCTTTGGATTCGCTACTGCCATCCGTCGCGAACGTCAGATGTGCAAAAAACTGAGAATTTTCGACACAATAGTAACGTATCGTTAGGTCCTTTAAATCCCCGTCTGGAATACCGTCCGACACTAGCGGGTGGTGCTAAGGGGTGATAAGGGCAGTGGTGGACAGTGAATTCCGGGATGGATTTGGTATGTGACTTTTTTCAAATTCCGTATAGCTTTGTGGATGTGGGAGTAATAACCTCATTGTCAATTCACCTTACTACATATATGTCTCCTTCTGCTGATACTTCGTAGTTTGCGACCACCTTTGTAAAGATCGATTAAGATCCAAGTTGACATCCCGCTAAACGGTGGTTACCTTTCGCAACATTCAGAGAGTGAACACCTAGATAAATTAGTTCTCGGTGTAATATAGTGGTCAAAACAATCTATGCAGTTCATCTTGCGAAAGATACGTTCCGACAATATTTGCACAATTGGTGCATCAAATCCCAGATGATTTTCAACTACACGGGGGTCGTATTCCTGAAAGTTCATAAAGTTCGAAGTAGATGGCTCTTCAAGACTTGCCACATGTGACAATGTTCCTTGCTCCCATAGGCTTTGGCGTGCTTTTAAAGAACTGTTTTGCAGGCGTCCTTCCAGTAAATGGTGTCATTTGTCTATCAACCATATTGAACTCTTCTCCCTATGTTATATGCAATATCCTTGAACGAGATATTGTTTTTCATAAGCGTAAATCCTGAAGCAGAATATAGGGTGGTAGAAAACTAAAACAATGAAAAATAATATATCGGAATATTAAGTAGCAAAAAATGTATTTAAGATCATAAAGATTTCAAAAAACAACACCCAATTACCATGAATAGTTACGCGTTTAACCTAATGGATCGCCGTGGACATCACTTTAGCGAATACTGTCGGCTTCTTCGAAACGAGTAAAGTACACAAAGAATTTAATGGACGCGTAAGCGGAGCACGTAGGCTGTCCGCTACATGCAAAGGTCATCAGCACGGGCGTGATACAATCTTTGACCTTTCCCATGAATTTGGGAATCGAATGAGAATTGATCGGTATCAAATACCAGTCCGTGTCAAAGGAATCGAACTATTCCGTCAATATGATAGACCCGTGGAGCAGAACTCACTCACACTGTCTGAAGTCCAGACGCAGAAGAGTGAGTGACCTTGACCTCCTAAATTAGCATGTTTCGTTTACCAATAGAGTTAACCTATCCTGTAGATATACTCTCTGTTTACCGAGTTCTGGCCTTTTGTATTCCTTCGGTTGGCTAGGCGCGTGACTGAGCAGTCAGTCGCAGGCTCACAGGGCAGTAATGCAAGCAGTACAACCGTTGTCAATGGCAGAGAGCAGAAGGAAAGAAGAAGCGTTACAACAGTGGCGTCGCGAGTTTCAATCCAACCCAGAATGGCAGTACGCTCCGAATATCTGCAGGCATTTTTGCAGCAGTTCGAAAAGTCACAGAGGCAGTTGATCGAATTGCTATCACAAAAATTGAATATGCAATTAGAATGGGAGTCGGAACTGAAGTTGACATCGCAAGAAATTGCTTCGGAATGCTAGAGGTTGTTCAGCTTGAATCCTGATACAAATATGGTCGCAAATTCGGAAGCCAAGGAAGTGCAACACTTCTGCCACATTGCCACTTCAAAATCTGATGTGCGCATCGGACCTGAGATGCGACGGGAGAAATCAACGGCAAGCAGATTACGCAGATGAATAGATGCTACGAAGCAATACTCCAACCTGGTCCAGAATGTTACAGAATCACCAGTGTTGCCCTGAACCTCAATTCACTCACTAAACCAGCATCCAGAGCAAAGCGCCTTGTGCCGAGCAGGAAAGAAAAGCATTGCAGTTATCATGCGGGGGAAAAGTGAACAAACAGCGTGCATCATTTCAAAATTGGGTACATGGTGTACGCACGAGACTTCTGAAGACCGAGGATGTCGATAGGAAGAGTGATCTGCAGAAATGGTTGGCTCATCCACAAGCTAACGGTAGGAAATGAGAAATAGGTCAGGCATGCCAATCAGCTGAGGCCGAATCACGGTCAGACTCAAAGTCCCCCAGAACCGCCATCCCAACTACGGAACATTCCGCTAGACGAAGCTGAATGGCTACGTGGATCACAACATAAGATGCAACCAGCAGATGACGCTCAATGCAGACCGACTGGAAAGTGGAGACGACCAACATGGCAGCAAGTTGATCCCAAAGCGAAAACCTATGAACGAAGTTGAGTTCGAACAGTACGCTGGCATACTCAATTCGAAAAGGGAGGTAATAGAGCTGTAAGCGGAGCATGTAGGCTGTTCGCTACATGCAAAGATCATCAGCACGGGCGTGGTACAATCTTTGACCTTTCCCATGAATTTGGGAATCGAATGAGAATTGATTGGCCAGCAAATACAAGCCCGTGTCAAAGGAATTGAACTATTTCGTCAATATGGTAGACCCGTGAAGCGGAACTCACTCACACTGTCTGAAGTTCAAACGCAGAAGAGTGAGTGACCTTGATCTCCTAAATTAGCATGTTTCGTTTACCAATAAATAGAGTTGACCTATCCTGTAGATATACTCTCTGTCTACCGAGTTCTGGCCTTTTGTATTCCTTCGGTTGGCTAGGCGCGTGACTGAGCAGTCAGTCGCAGGCTCACAGGGCAGCAATGCAAGTAGCACAACCGTTGTCAATGGCGGAGAGCAGAAGGAAAGAAGAATCGCTATAATAGGATAAAAATGTAATTTATTAATTTAATACAATGAACAATTTCAAACAAAAATAGGCAACATTTGGAAGATAGACGATAAAAATACGTATGAAGTAGTGCCGTTTCCCCTGAGACGTTGCGGATTGGGTGCAGTGACGAAACAAGATATTTTGATAATAGATCTATCGTACATAATGTGAACTGAAATTTATTTGGTCCATAGTCATAGTGGAAAATAATTTTCAATACGTGTGCCCTTTAGTGAACGAAGGGTTTAAAGACAGGCTAGTTATCAAATGAAATGTCCGAAGGCAAACACGCGCAGCGATGGTGTTAGTTACACAAATATGTTGCAACTAGAAGCTAGCAGGCCCACATACGATGTACATCCAACAGTTGTACATAAACTAACGAAAGCAGTAAGTGTAGTCGAAAACCGCGGAGAAGAGTCTAATCCGAGAAGATGGATAAAAATATTGCTAACGTCCGCAACAAAACAATAAACAACTTATCTAAACAGTTGCAAGCTGCAGCGAGTGTGTGCGAGAGAGAACTAGCGGTGAGTGCACCCAACACAAGCACACACAAAGCAAACTCAGTTCTCATGTCTCCCGAACGGTGCAGAGAGCGCTCTCATCGAATAAGCCGGTCTTTGAGACCAACCTACAGCCCTTGGTGACCACCAGTTTGGCAGCAATGGAAGCATAAAAAGAAGGGGAGTGAACAGGAAAATGAACCGATTACCAATGAGAACCGTTAAATCTAGGGAGCTCTAATTGCTCCTCAAAGTGGCACCGACTATACCCTCGACTGCTCCAGAATATTCGTCGACGAGACCCTATTGCGATGATGGATACAATGACACCAGATTTCAGATAAAAGCCAAAAAGAACAACAAAGATGCGGATTTGCCGCAAGCATCGGTGAGAGCGTAGGGAGCAGAACACTTACCACACCACCAATCTCCGGATAATTCATCGCAATCCAACTCGCGGTGTAGCCACCTATGGACCAGCCAAAGAGGTACACATCTTTCGAGGGGAACCGCAGTCGGTGCAGGGCAAACATTAGGACGGTTTCAACTGCGTTTTGCTCTTTGTTCGGAAATGGGAGACCCTAGGTGAGAGAAAAAACAGTATAGCACGACAGCATGTCAAAGAATTCCTGAAGTAAAGAGGACGTTGTCAAATGCACAGCGGGGACATTGAAACCGATGCCGATCAAATGTTAGTGAGACTAAGTGAGAAACAGCGAGTTCTACTGTATTTCATGTAACGGTTCGAAACCGTGATTCACTTCTGCTGTGCCTGTTATGTAATATATATTTTAACGGGTCATTTTTGTATTCTAAACAGTAGTTACAGTACTTGCTTCCAGAAGCGAAGCAGCCATAAATTTGTATCGTTTGGCTGGCTTGCCGAACAACCTCCTCTCATGGTCCCAACTGGGCGGTTCGGTTATCTCCCGTTCCAGCGAATGGTTCGATGTCAATGTTCCAGGACATGTTGCGCCTTCACTTGACAAGCATGCTCCCTATAAATGTCTGCTTAAGAACATTGTGACATGGCGGATGTGACTCGCCACTAAATAAAGCCACTGCAACTTGTCCTCCGAGAGAATGGACACTGGTAAGCAATCCGAGCATCGGATTCTGTCTCTAACTTCGGGAGTATTAGGTCTCTGGTGTGGCTTTTCGTCAACCGAAAGACGTATGAACTGAATGATCAGTCATCGACTCCCAGAGGATGCGAAACCCTGATCTTACCCTTCTGCTTTGTGTTATGCCCTTCAGCCAAAGGATACGGGCGATGGCCACTTAAGACAACCTAGATACTTAGACCTAGGCAACCGGGTAGTATCTCGCCTACTGATGAACCATGGAACCACACAAATTTGCGCTTTCTGTATCTCGCTTCTTTGATGTATCACTAACCTGCTACTACACTAACTATATAAACATACGCCACCAATTTAGCTAACCGTCCCTTGTGCCATACATTCGCAAATTATCTGATTCTTCAACGGTGAGCAATCCTAACTACACCGATGAATTTGTTGCTTTGACATCCGTCAACACAACCACACACTGTTCGACAGTTAGCTGCGAGTCACAAAGTCTTCCATCTTTGCTCTTGAAACCTGGAACGCAGTTTAAACTAGCAACCTACAACATACGCACATTACTGCAGAGAGGACAGCAAGCTAGACTTGCGCGCACGCTGAAGACCCTTGCAATTGGTATCTGTTGTCTAAATGAAACACGAACCAGGACTCTAATGCATTCTATCGTTTGTCATCACCACTCCGCTCCACCCACGCATTCGGTTCCATCTCCTTTTTTGGTGCACCGAGTTTGCCGCATCTGGAATCGCTCTGTGCTAGAGCCGAAGCTGTCCTGCTTGAGTTGATTCCAAGCGACAAGCCTTTACGCCATGAGGCTCCGTGACTCTTGTAAGATTAACAGACAGGGCCGATAAGTGTTCTCTTTTGTGATCGCCTACCCACCCAATGACTGTAGCTCAGGAACAGTCAAGGACCAATTCTGTCAATACCTACACGGCTGATACAAAGGGTGCCTAAACGCGATATCATCGTCATGGCAGGAGACTTCAATTCACGTGTCCGTTGGTTGCTGTCATGCGTACGCCCCTCAGAGGACCGCATGGATATGAGGACATTCGCTCTGAAAAAGGAAAGACTGCACAGTCTATGTGCAGACCACCAACTTTCCTCTCCAGCACGAGCTTTCTTTATCCTGGGCGCAACTATGCCAATTGGCGCTGGTCACAAAAGGAACAAACAGGCATAAGTCGTAGGCATCGCGGCAGCGAACGCGATTGCCGATCATCTTGACAAAGTTGCGTTGAAACCGATCATGCAACAGTACGCGCGACAGTTTGCATGTGTTTTGGTGGCTCACCTAGGGCAAAAAAAACGACAGAATACCTGCAAGTTAAATGACGCGACTGTGGAAACGGGGTACCAACAAAGGCTTCGAGAAAGTTTTACTCTTTCCCTTACTCAGAATGTTGACCAACCCTGGTCAGTTTTGCAACAAGCCATGATTACCGTCGGGGTTGTGCAGCCACAGCCTCGGCAGCTGCACAGCCAGAAGCTGGATCTCGCCAACATCTTCAGAATTTCTATATCGTCGACGGCCTGTGCCTACAGATGAGGAGCACAGCGAACTCCGTCGGTATATCTCCAAACAAATGAGATCAAGCCTTTGCTAGTACCGTAAATGTTGTTAGTCAGAACGACCCGCTGAAATGAGAGCAGCTGCATGGTTGGAAATATTAGCAATTTATTTTAGCTCATCAAGACCACTGGTTGCAACTCACACGCCATCAGTTAGACAATCCGTGAGCCAGACCGCACAAAAATCACCAACGTACAGAGCAGAGTGGGTCGCAGGGCAGAACACATTGCACTTCAACTCCCCAGCATAGCCTCACGTGACCCCTCCGTTTCCTCAGGTGGTGCTTGAATTGCATCTACAAACCCTCCAACCAAAACCAAAAATCCGAAGCGCAATCCAATCTCTAAAGCGCCACAAAGCCACCGCCTTTGACAGCCAACCTTTGGCCCCATTCAATGATGGCAGGAATGTACTTATCAGCGAAGCCCTATCGTTGTTCACGGCGATATAGATTGACGAGTAGGTCCCAAACTCATAGGGAGAATCGGTCACTACACCGACTCAAAAGAAAAAGGCAAGCGAAGTTGCGCCAGTTACGGTGAAATCACGTTGATCTCCGATGCTATCAAATTTTTCAATCCCATCCAAATTCGCAGGCTTTCTGTGACTAGAGATAGCATTTGCCGAGAGGAACAATAAGCTTTTCATCCAGTCCGAGGTTGCATCGATCAAATCTCCACACTTCGACAACCTCTACAACCCCGCCAAGGTCACCTACGGCCAACAATAATAGTGTTCTTGTACATCAGAGCGGCACTTGATTCCAGATAGATCTGCATTGTGAAACTGTCTGTTTAGTAAAGATGTGACCGACAAGGCTGCAACCATCCTGAAAGAGCTTTCCTGATATATATATATATATATATATATATATATATATATATATATATATATACTAATAGGGCAAAGTAGTTGAAACTGGCATCGTGAGGATGTCAAAAGTGTGCCAGGTTGATGGGTGAAAGGTTGACCCATACGATATGCTGTGAGGCATCATCTCCAACACCGCCGCCAGATGTGGTGCATCTCCACAGATAAGCCAAGCAAAGGACTTCGTTCAGAGCGCCAACAGAAATGGTGGGGGCAGGTGCAGGCATCTGCCAATCCTGGATTGGACATGAGTGATTGACCTAGCTGAAACTTCCTGGATTCCGGTAACAACTAGATGCCTGAAAACTCGGCTACTGGTTACCCAGGAAGTGCGTTCATTGGAGGTAAGTCATTCCCAGGAGCGGTCAAGGCAAAACGCTCTCATTGACTGACCAATTAGCTTCAGGCTGCGTCGGGCCAAACTTCTGCGAGCTGCTAGCTAGAGGACGGGATCCGAGGTGTGATATGGACAGGTTACTTTAATACCCACCCTGCGAAAAGTGACGTACGACATCCTACTTTGATCTAGCTATATTCTAACCACAGATCTCCTTATCCGATCATGCCTTTATCGTGGCCTTAAGGGTCACAAGCTTGCCGTGTGATCTGAGGTCGCGGGTTCGAACCTGCGTAGGTCGCCGTGCGACCCTCGCAGTATCCTTAATCCACGCGAGACTGTTGGCGGTTGCGCGGTAACGAAGCGTCGGTACTGCGTACCGACATACTGACGATGCCTTCCCGTTGCTTTATCGTCGTGGCTACAAGTTCGTTCCTTCGAAGGCCACTCTGCATAGCTCATTCGGTTCCCTTGAGTTCCAAGATGTATATCGAAAATTTTCAGCAGTATCCAGTGATAGCGATCGTTCACGGGTTCTTATCTGAATGCCGTCTGGCCGTAGCTGCCTTGCATGTCTGGTGTAAATTAGTATTCCACTCGAGCTTCCTTGAATAGTTGCCTATGTCTACTTGGCTCAATGTATTCAATAGACTGTTACTCAAAACTTAAAATTAATAATAATAATAATAATAATAATAATAATAATAATAATAACACCAACTGCGGCGAAGATGCACTACAAATGCTACATCAGCTTCAGCATAAGGCAGACAAGAATGGTTAGTGACATATGGTTCCGGATTTGCCTGTCACTGCGGTATCCATAGGACGGCCACAGGACGCCTGCGACTACAGGGGACCATGGGCAGTTTGCGCTGCATCATCCACACTTCACATATGCAGTGTAAACCCGAAGGAATAAGACCGGGATGCATGTGGATGGGAGCCAGGTTTCATCAACGGAGCCGGCCCACACTACTTCACAGGTAATTGGGAATCAAGTGCACACAAGGCGGTGGATGGACCGTGGTCCGCTCCACACTGGGTACATGGAACCAATCTTCGAGCCTAGGACGGCTACAAGGACCGTGCACCCAGTCCTCTCCAGCAAGGACCAACTATCTCCTGGAGCCAGTATGGATGAGGTAGTGGGTACAAGACAGGTAGGCACGTTGTCAATATGCACATCAAACGCAGCCACACCGAGGATGTCAAACAACAGCTAATCACTTGAAGCGACATCAAATAAAATATCTGTTAGAATACGGCTATGCAGACATAACTGTTCCCTAAATTACCATATGAAATAAGCTGGTTAGCAACGAATCCGCTATAAGTACACAACGTCCAGAAATCAGTCAAAAATGCTACAAACGCAATAAAGGTAAAAAAAGATAACCGCACTTAGCGTTAACAAAGTAGCCAGTTGATAGAAGATTATACAGGTAGGTGGAACAAACCAAATAAAGTGGAATGAAATTTATCCAGCTTAAAAAGACCTTGCTTAAGTGTTGGTTTAGCCCAACTGCGGTGAAGGAGCATCATGAATGCAACATCAGCCTCAACATGGGGCACAGCACGTGTTAATACAAGCATATCAACAAACGTTGGTTTTGATAAACCGCTGTATCGCGACAAGTGCCTTAACGACGTGGATGCTAATCTGTGTTTTCCACCTGCAGCTAACGTGTACATTGATGATGATGATGACTCAATAGACAAGGAAACATCACTGGTGAGCAGTACGTTCAGAGTGGAAAGACGCGGGCAGTGACGAAGCGAAGTATCAAGTCATGTGGGACAAAAAGCTCGCGGGCTTGAGGCATGGAACGATAACCTCCTAACTGTTATGGAAGTTTCGTTTATTTTGTGTGACCAAGATAAATTGTAGCTAAGCATGACACCCATGTTCTTCACTGACGTGAATGAGTGAAACCTCTGGTCATCGATGTTGAGTTCCGGGCATTACTGGAGTTGCTGTTGATATTGAAATCCCCTGTGGAGTGAACAAACAAGATTGCATTTCGATACGGTAAGTCTTAACTCGCATGTCTTTGACCAAGATATGAGATTATTGAATATGTAGTAATCTGACTGAAAGGCAATGGTCGATTGATGGACACCTTGGACAATGTCATCTGCGTACTTTAGCAATGTTGTGCTCACATAATTGGAGAACAGAAATGGTGACAGAATAGATCTCTGAAGAGCATTAGTGACCTGGGTACAACCGGGAATATAGTCTTTCAACACGAACTAGAACCGAGAAGATCTTTAAACAGTAATTCTCGTTTTACTCAGCAAAATGCGTTAGTCTAGTTGGTCTAGTTAGTCTAGTAAACAGACTTGGGCGAACTTGATCCTCTTTTTCAGTTATGTCAGAACCGAATGTACAAGATAAGCTACTGCGTCTTGTGCTGACCTCGAACTGCAGTATGCAAATTGAAGAGAATCATTTGACCGCTTTTATGTTACCCACTTCTTCAGAAGGACTTTTTCTGAACACCTTTAAGATTGCCGAAGTACAAGCAATGGATCGATATTTCAACTCGTAACTTATGCCTATAGCACTTTATCAAAAGACAATTGTGAAGAAATATCCTTTCGACAATTCTCGTCAGGCAGTTACAATATTAATTACATAATCGGTGGAATAATATGCTATCGCTAGCGTAGCATAGTTATGCCGTGTCGAGTTTCTGATGTGCCGCGGTTAGCGCCCAATTTTGAACACACAGCCATAGATAGATGAGCCAACAGTCAGTTGCCAGATCTATGGCCATTGGAGAATCGCACTTTGCACAAACATTTTCTGTTTGCATAATTCCAGCTGCAGCCTGTTGATCGCGATAGCTTCCGCAGTGGTCAACATACGCTTTCTGAGTCCTTTCGGCGCAATGTAGAGTGCTTCAAAGCAGTCCTTAGTTTGGATATGATGTCCACTATTGATCAGATGTTCCAAAATTGAGCTGTGGACCTTCTTGAACGTGCCGTGACGCAATGATGCTGGGCAGTGTTCCGTTATCCGCCTCGAAAGACGTCTGGTCGTATGTCCGATGTACCGTCCACCACAGGTGCAGGTGAATTGACATAGAACGAATTACTCAGACTGGACCGTAATTTTGTCTTTGAGGCATTGTGTCGTCAGCGATGTAGTCACATTAATGATGTACATTTTCCCGGCTGGGTTGTTTGATTCACCGCGGTCGACAATTTCCTGTTCAATAGGTCAAAGGGGATATTCACTTTGAAATGGACTGGAAGGAAGACGTCTTTTGTTTTTACGGCCGCTGTTGGTGCAGGCGGTGCGTGAATTGCAGAATGCTTTCTGATGAATGCCGCGGGGTCCCCATTGCTTTTTAGTGTTTGGACGATGAAATCCCTTCCGGCTTCCAATGTCTCTGGGCTGCAGATTTTTGTGGCGCGGAAGTACAGACAGTGCACTAGGTTTCGTTTGTACTTCATTGGTATAAAGTTGAGAAGGTGCGTGTACTGTCCTACCCAAGTTGCTTTCCGGTAAACGCTTCGTTCAATGGACCCATCATCTCTTCGTCTCCGCAAGATGTCCAGAAATCGCAGTTTGTCGTTATTCTCCGTTTCACAAGTAAATCGTGGCGATGGACGTGCTTTGCAGAACAGCTACAATAGGTGCTCATGATTAGTATAAGAATCACAAACAATGAATGTGTCGTCCATGTAGCGATGGTAGCAGACAAAGCTCCGTGTTCAATTTTGGCAAGAAAAATGTCCGTCGCAACGCCGTCTGTTTGTCGATAGTATTTTCCCTCAAAGAGAAACTGTCTGTTAAACATGCAGCGTAATATTAACTCTTTGGTGCACGGCCAAGAAGTTCTACACCTCAATTTTGGAACATCTAACCAACAGTGGATATCATATCTAAACTAAGGACTGCTTTGAAGTACTCTACAGTGCGCCGAAAAGGTCGCCGAAAGGATTCAGGAAGCATTTGGATGGGTGCCACGTTTCATCAACGGAGTCGGCTCACTCCTTCACAGGCACAAACAAGCAAGCTGCATTTGGGAAATCGAGCGCACACAACTCGGTGGTTAGGCTGTAGCCCGATTCCCACACAAACAATATGCATACATCCATTATTTGAGCGCAACACGGTCACGAGGACCGTGCACCCCTTCCCCTCCAGCAAAGACCATCTGTCTCCTGGAACCAGTACAGACGAAATAGTGGGTAATACACAGGTAGGCACCTTGTCAACATGCATATCAAGCGCAGTCACACTAGGGATTTCAACCAACAGCCAATCACTTGAAGCGACGATATCAAGTAAAATAAACTAAATAATGCACACAGATATGGTGACACAACTCGTCACTGCTTGAGCATACAAAATGTATTAATTACCAACCAACCCGCGATAGGTTCAAAACGTCCAAAATTATATGTTAAGAAAATGCCACAAACGCAAAGATGTTATGGAGATCAACTAAAGTAGTTTAGGCGATGTAATTTAATATAAGATAGTTCCGGTAGACTTTATTAAGAGATAAAAAAGGATTAAGACAACATAGTAAACCCACCACCTGAAATAGACCCAGTATGCAAGCAAGCGATTAGTAATTCCAATCCAGTGAACCTAACAACGATGCGCCGGTTCTGCTTACGTTCTCTGCAGAACCCGTCGTCGTTTCGTTATTCACCCTGAGTAGATTCGCTCATGACTCACTAGGCCTTCCTGACTTAGACAGTCCCGACCGCATGTGCGACAGCACCATGCGCTCGATGTCGATGGAGTACAACCCATCGGCGCCTGCCGCTTCTCCTCAACATACATGACGGTTTTCTCCTGCACCTCGGCTACTGCCTTCGTGATCAGATAGCGCAGAGCACAAACACTTCATCACCAATGCTGAATCGCGGCAATATTGCAGATTGCACCTCCGGTGAAGGCTGAAAGAGACAGACAGTCTTGCTTGTGTTGATGGTGAGTCAGGATTTGGCTGCTGTCGAAACCAGAGCACTAGTCATGCGCTGCAACTCATTCGCGCTGGGTGCAAACAACAGTCGTCAGCGAATATATATATATGTATATATATATATATATATATATATATATTTACGGTTTCGGATTTGGCTGTCACTGTGGCCAGCCACAGGATGCCTGCGCCTACAGACGGACCATGGGTGGCTTGCACTGCACCGCTCACACACCTCATTTCCAATGTAAACCCGAAGGAATAAGACCGGGATTCATGTGGATGGGAGTCACGTTTCATCAACGGAGCCGGCCCACACTCCTTCACAGGCAAACACAAGCACGCTGTATTTGGGAATCAACCGCACACAAGGCGGTGGCTGGAGCGTAATCCGCTTCACAATGGTTGCACGGAACTACCCTTCGACCTTAGGATGGCCACAAGGACTGTGCACCCAGTCCGCTCTAGTAACGACCAACCGTCTCCTGGATCAAGTATTTCTAGCTGGCTTGTGCAAAAGTATTTTCCGTACCATACTTGGTTTTGACGATTGTCTCTGTTCCCCACCATGCTGCCTCAATGCAATAGTCCTGCTTCCTTTTACTGTCTTCACTAGCTGAGTTGTTGAAAGCGTTCAGAGAAGCTGACACTGCGGAAACGATCACAACTGAAGATGGAACAGCCTTTATCTCGAAGCGTTGTCGGACTGCGAGCAGCGAAACATCTGTAAAATAAGCATTCAGCTCGGAAAGCAGTGCAAAACCCACATCCACATCCCGAGCTACGAATAGTCTCTACTATTTTTATATCACTCATTTCTAGTGGGAGCTATGTGACTGTGATCGTCATTCCGTAAGTAACGCCTTTGTGAGAGCAGCTGGTCAAATTTCCAATTGACTGAAACACTACCATATGAACCGGTGACATCTGTCAACACTGCAGCATCACGCCAAAGGCGTGCATTGAAATCACCCGAAAGGATTAGCTGGTCACTCGTCGACACAACTCGTTTTACATAAGATGCTTGTGAGTAAAACTCATCCGTCATATTATCAGGATGACACATAGTGGCATCATTATGGTTTTCCTTGATCTGAAAACCGATTTCCACCCTGTTGGTCTAGCCAGTTTGTGGCACTGCTTGTCCTTGCTGATAGCGCTAACTAAACTGTCCATTCTCGAGACCGGGTAAGCGTTAACAGAAAGCTGTCTCTAGAGTTCCCTACGACAAGTAGTTTTCGCCCGTATGGCCCTATATCTCCTTTCCTCTTCAGCTGTGTGATCGAAATGGTCACGAATAATCCCGTTCCTTCAAACTCCTCTGTAACGGATGTACTTTCAGCTGACCGACTGACAAACCGTGAGTATGTGGACAACATAGCTCTCCTTGCGTTTGACGCAGTGGCTATGCAATCACTATTAGTGCCTAGAGCCTCACGCTTCGGTACGTGCTTTGCACCTTTAATGTGCAAGGTATTATTGTATGACTGGACCGATATATAACACTGGTTTTAGCTTTCAGCAAACAAACATTGGAAGTGATAGATCGGTTCAGGTAGTTTGGTAGCTGTATCACGTTTGGTAATCACATTAGTGTGTAAGTTACTTCGTGTATCATCAGAACCTGTGTGTCATTTCATAGATTCAAGCATCTAGGTATACGGTCGGATATCAGCCTGTAAGTGAAATGTAGGCTGTATAACGCTACGATACGGTCGGTGTTACTCTATGAATCAGGAATGTGGCCAGTTCTCAGTGAGAACATTAGAAATTTGGTCATGTTTGACTACCGGCGCTTACGGAGTATGACTCATATCTGTTCGAAACACCGGTAGAGCAATGCTCAGGTCCATCAGTAGGTTTTTGACAGTAAACCTTATGTTGTCTCATTAGAGTGTCCGTTGAACTTGAATCGCTTACGTTGGTTGGATCATATCCTCCGTATGCCGTCGACTGACTTCTTCGGCTTACATCGTACGCCGTGGCTGCACGAATTTGGGCGGAACCGCGAGGTGGTCAGTCGATGACGTGGCATGGAGAAATTGACTGGGAGATTTGGTTAGGCTAGGCCGTTGGGGGCTCCGGGACGTTCCATCGTGCTTAGTGTATTCAGTCATCCCTGCATTCGGTTTCTTGCATTAACCGCTAATTCTTGTTCCATCCGTTTATGGCTCTTTTTGCCTGTTTATGTTTTCTTTGTACTTCTTTCAACTTTATTTTATGGCGCTTCTGTTCAGTATTTTATGGCGACGTAAATCGTTGCAACTTGACCCACCGCACTTCGGTACCTGTACCATAGTTGTTCAACTGAACTGCACTTCTTAACCCTTTTGCCTTGAAATCCCACTTTAAAGGTTCCCAATTCGTCCTATCTGCACGCAACGCATTATAAAGTGATGGTGCAATAGTTCATTTTTATGCGTTTAACCATGTTGCGTGTGTCGAAGTATTATGCTGCGGGTTTAAGTCCGTGTTTGTGGTCTCTTTGCCGTCTACTTTTATACGAAAGTTTTTGAACAGCTCTATTGGGTATTAGAACGCATGAAAATATTAGCAACTATTGCAGAGTTGACTATTGGTCTGAGCACAGATCACGCTCCTGAATAGCTTTGAATTTTATTGAAATAGATTCTTTTGCAGATTACTCTGATGATATGGCAGAAGCGATTGCTTCTGACCAATGCTAGGAATCAGAATCTGGATCGGCTGATATGGGAGTCGATCTAGTCACTCCAGAGTTTATCTTAGTCCAATATTCAGGTTGAATGGATCACATCTTTACCGATCGATTTTGCACCACTCGTCTTCTTATTTCGTGTTTGTTGCATAATTGGATTGCTACTGTAAAAGGAGCGTTCTCCTTGAATCCGGCGCACTAAAATTACATCGTCTTTCCCCACATGACTTGTAGTGGAACTTTACTTTCAGACCAAGCTAACCCGAACCAAAGTTTAGAGGTGAATTTGTCACATTTGGTGAGCTGATCTCTCTTCAGCTCAAAGCGCTCGTTAATTGCTATTGAATTTGGCCGTACTGTTCTTTTTGGGTGTTGTGCACTCACTATCTGACCCGGGGTCGCAAGGACAATTAAGATGTCTCTATTTTCGGTACCAAGTTTCAGTTGATATACACATGTTTTTTTCCATGATGCCAGTCTTAAATCTGGACATCACGCATGTTGTTCATAAAACCTGGGCGATTGTATCGCAAATATTTGTTAGAATACATGCATGCTTTTCGTTGTCCTTTTTACAATGTGCTTTTTTGAATCTAGGGGCTGAAGGCATATTTTAGGACATTCCATGTTCTCCATCGACTTACCTTCTTTCGTCGTATTATCTAACATAATGTCTTCAAATTTAGTCCCTTATATTTGTCATTGGTATTTTGGGACTAAAAGCAGAATTGTTTCCAGAACGAAAAGATCGCATGCCGATGAGTTGAGGTATAGATCGTCCAGCTACTTCAATGTTGAGACCGGTGCCACCACCATTGTTTCCTTTACGATATCAACGCACCGTGTCTTGTTTCGGTTTCAGTTACGATGGTCCAGTTCGCATCATACGCCGAAGCCAAGATGAGATTATCAGCACTGAGTAAGTCATCGATGTTTGGGACCTTCGTGAATCAGTCGTGTAACGTCCTTTCGCTATTTCTCACCTTAGCTTACAAATCAGTACGCGTAAGTTATGCCACCGTCCGGTCATTTCACGTGTCCTCATCAGCCCCAAACATGTCCCAAAAACAACGCTATATGTGATCGATCGGTGACCAGTCGGTGGCCATTTGGTAGACTTCGCGTTATCACAGTGAGTTCAGAGTCATTTAGTTCTTCACACAGAGCGACAACTCGGTCTGTAAACGCATTTCAGTGGACTGATAACTTGTGGCTCATGATTATTGAGCTTGACTCATCGGAGTCGACTTAGTGACTATTGTACTCATGATTACGGGGTTTTGGATGTACTTCTAAAACAGATAGTCCACATGCCCAGAAAAGCGTTAGACTGTGGCTTTGACCTGTTTGGTCTCGTCAATGTCGTGCATCCATCGGCTCCATCAGGATGCGAACCTAGGACTATTAGTGGTTTGAACCGTCAGCCAGCGGCTTATGCCACTGGGTCACGGGGCAGCAGCGAACCGTCATGATTTGCAAGCTGACTGTGATCTAACGTGCCTACTCTTCCACTGCCATGCCAAGTTACGATGTTCTCTGACTTTCCAGTTACATCGGCTTACCTGGACGATGTCATTATGGGTTGCGCTCCAGAACACAGAGAACGCTTGGCCATAGTTCTTGAATTCATTTTCTGCTGACTGTTTTTTAAGAACACCTATTACAGTGTTATTCAAGGCATTATCTTAACCCAATATTTTTTAAAATAAGCTTTAAATTAAGCTTACTCCTTTGAAATTACTTGAACCAATCCGAGTTTACCTTAATTGTTTCAATGATAAAATCACATTTTAGCAACTCCCCTTAAAAGACGCTAGCAGAAAATGTGTCACCGTATCCATTATTATGCATTCCGGTTGAGACCATATAAATGCCAGCTCTTCCTTCTATCGACGGAATACCCTGTTTCATCTCTGATTCCAACGGCCAGCTTCTTGATCCAGAAAATATCCGAACTATCTGGCATATGTCAGCTCCCGGGGATCGTTTTCAACGACGGTTTCTATAGCTTCCGCTATCACAGCGTCTTCCTCCATCACTTCTCGGCATGCATGCACTGCTCAGTCAACTACTACCGCAAGACCTTCCCCGGTATGTGTCCCGCGTCTGTGACGACATTCATTTGCTTGGAATCCATGCTGTGTCCCGATCTACTGCTGACCGATTTCAACCAAGGTTTGTCGAACGCAATCGCTTTTGACACCTCCGTCTAGGGGATCGGAGCAGTTCTCTTACATCGCTTCCAAGATGGTTCTGCTAAAGGCGCCATGCATGCCTCACGTCCACTGACATCCGTGGAGAAGAACTGTATTCAGGTCGAGAAGAAAGCTTTGGACATCTTTTTCACTGTCAAGAAGCTCCACAAATTGTTGTGTGACTGGCATTTTACTTTGAGGACTGGTCACAAACCGCTGTTATCTATTTTCGGTTAAAGTAGGACATTCCGGCTTATTCAGCTAGCCGGTTTCACTGGTGAAGCAGCATACTACTCGGGTACGATTTCAAACTCCGATTCTGCTGCACTCAGAATTCCAGTCAAGCTGATGACTTTCCTCGGTCATCTCCAAACGCGCAGCTATAGAGGAAACAGTGATTGCCACTATTGCGGTCGAGCACGTCGTGCATCACCAAATTTCGCACACGATCCATAGTCTGTCTTTTAGCGCCGCTGACATTTGTCGCGTAACTGCTCAAGTCTGTATTCTTCGTCAAGCCATTACTCACTTCAGACGCACTGACCTATCACCGGTGTATCCGGATTGCTCAAGCAGTCATCGCAGCTCCGGAGTTCTGTCTCAGTCGTCGGTTTTTGCCTCATCACCGCTGACAGAGTGGTGATCCCAACCTACTTTCGTCAAGCCGTGCCCCGCAGTTCCATTTGCGCACCCTGGTACGAGCAATATGTAGGCAATTGCTCGCAGCTACGTTTGTTGGCCCGATACTGACTGTGACATTGAAGCATTTTTCACGTTGCTCTCGCTGTCAACAAACAGCCAAAATGCTGTCGTACCAAGCTCCATTTCGCTGGCAACTAACGGCGAAGGCTTTGTTCTGCGTACCTCGATTGCACTGATCCTTGTTAATGCCTACTCTAAGTTGCCTGATGTTGTGGCCGATAACCCTCTAACGAAAACCGCCACAGTGGCTTGTCTCCGGAGCCTTTTCAGTCTACACGGATTCCTGGTTACTGTTGTATCCGACAACGGGTCTCAGTTCATGTCGTTGCTGTTTGAGGAGTTGTGTTGCCATCACTACTTCGACCACCGCTCACCATCCTTCATTCACATTCCAATAGACAAAACCAACGGTTCGAGGACACTTTCAAGAGAGCGTTTTTGAATATTTAGGTGGAGGGAACCGTGGATTCATGTATCCAGACATTCCTATTCGCTCAATGGACAACGCCGAATTCATCATCTCCAGGAGTTCAATCATCCACTAAGGTATTGATGGATAGAAAGCAACGTACCACCCACGACGGACTCGTCCCCATTCCGAAGGCAACGGTTCCACCTGATGATTTCGCTAGTCGCAATGTTCTCATTGTTGGAACTCCCGTCTTCCTTCGCGACTATTGGCTTGGCCATATACACAAGATCGAAGCAATAAATAAATAAATAAACTTTTATTCTCGACCATGCGAGACACACCATTACAGGCATGATCATGTTTAGCTAACAGTGTGATCAATAACCTACAAAAGTACATGTTTGGCATAACAATATATGTAAGTGTATGGGTGTATATGCGTATGTAATTGTGTATGAATGTAGCTTGTGTCTTTGAATGTGCCGCAGCATTTTTGAATGTTTGTTGTCGTCAGGAATGTGAGCATAAGCGATTGATGTCCTTGGGTTGGATAGCACTTTCCGGATATCCACGGGCCAGTGACTTTATTTTGTGGCGAGTCACATCCGCCACGTCACAGTGTTGATAAACAGACATTTGTGGCTTTTTATAGGGAGAACGCTTGCCAGGCGAAAACCCACCACGTCCTGGAACACTGCCGCCGAACTATTTGCTGGAACGGATTAAACCCGAACCACCCAGCTGGCACCACGAGGAGGTTGTTCGGCTAGCCAGCCGGGTTGTAGACTGCATGACGTCTCTGTAGGGAATGACACATGGGTTCGTCATCACAACCAAATTCTACCACGACGCAAAGCGTCTCATACACGGGCCCAGAGCAGTTACTGCTGCACATCTTACTCGACACGTTCGGGATCAAAAGGGAACAACCGACATCCGTGTAAACTCACAAGCCAACATCTAGTTCCAACTATCATCGCCAGAGGACAGAGCGCATCCGCCGGGTACAAAAGCACTGCACGTGGACCCTCGTCAAAAACAGTATGCGCTATCATAAAGGAGAGTTGTTATGGACAACTCATGGTTCCACAAATCCTCTTACTGGCCGACTTTTATGTACCCCAATTATGCCACTCACGTTACTGTCGAGCGGTTACGCGATGCGCTTTGAGCGACAGCGTTATCTGCTAGCAATTATCTCTGTTCCACACAGCAGATATTGTTACCAAGTCGTCAATTGTGTGATCGTCTTAGGGATACCGTTGTTGTGTCGTCGTTACGTCACTCTCATAATCACCTTCGTTCCGCTACCAAGGGGAAACTACGCCACCCTCTCATGTCTTGAACACCAGGCTATACAGACCATGTACGCTTTTGACTTCAGCCGTAAAAGCGCTTCGCTGATGGTCATGGTTTTCTCTCTCGGGGTCGCTATTAGTTTGCGTTGTCTGTGTTGGTCTCGATCCATTAAGGAAGAGCCGATGGCCGACTAAATCACCCGGGATGCTTCGATTCGAATTCCACCAGCCACTTGTGCGCGCGTGACATTCCTCAAGAGCCGATTAGTTGTTCCAAGGACCCCAAGGGAGGAGTTTACTACACCTAGCTTCGGTGATGTTGGTTGACTGCTTGCGATACGTTGTCTCTCACTGTCTCCTTCCTTTTCTTAGCTATGGCTGCTGTCTCTTTCCATCACATCTTCCTGTGAAACAACTTTTAACGACGCCCCTAAATTTACCTGTTGATGGCGCTCTATCACGGAATTCGTATTTTACACTATCTCCGTGCAGCTCCCATCGCTGCCCATTTATTGCACACCGTCGTTATTAACTTTCAGCGATCCACCGTCTCACGAAAGCAACCGGGGAACTCATTTGCTGATAGCACTTTTGAAGCACAGGTCAGTTCTCATAAGTCATTTTCTCCCTATATATCCCTGCAATTCTTTCCGATTTGAAATGTCGTGCTTAGCTTTCATGTCACCTGTCGCACCTCCGCATTTGATTTGATTTGAGGTTGTTTGTGTCTTATTTACGCCTACGGCTGAGCGGCATTGTGCACGACCTATCGAGCGTAGTAGTCTCTTCCAAATTTTTTTCTTTTCTCGGTCTGATGTCAGAACGACATCTATCCTTTTGTAAGTCGCCGGTTTCCGGACCACGAGCGGTGTGCTTATTATTGGCCTATATGGACTCTTTGTCATTACATGTTTCTGTCAATGGTGCGTTGTATATTCCATCAGCAAATTGAATGACGCGATTTTCCCCTATTTCTATTCTTCGCTAATGAGATCAAATTCGTTGTTCCAACCACATTACAGCTGCCATTTTCACTTGATATTTCGACTGGCGGGAAAAACGTTGATCATTGTTCCGTATTCATTCTCGTCCTGATTGTGATGTCTAAGGTACGAATAAATAAATATTTTATTAATAATGAGTAGACGGATTTGGGTATGATTCGATTTGGTTCATCGCAATTAGCTTTCAGGCGGCCTAGGTATGTTATCAATCAGGAAAAGCACCAGACGCGTGTTTCGCCCTTTGCGGCTCGTCATTGCTGTGCATCTATCGATCTCCTACTGGGGATCGAACCCATGAGCGTTAGCGGATAACACCAACTAGCCAGCAGCTTATGCCACTGAGCCATAGGGGACGACAGCCGACCATTACGAATGGAAACCTAAGTGCGATATAGCCCGACCCATCATTCTCCACTGCCGTGCAGGTTATTGCCCGTGCAGATGACAGTGGTTGACCGTCACGGTCAGGTCTTCCCTTGCCAGTGCCGTGAATCCACACGGCAACTTTGAATACTGGTAGGGCTTAGCTTTTGATTAGTAATGAGTAGACGGATTCTCGAATTCATCGAGGCACACCAACTCAGGCATGATCAAACTTTAAAAGCAATTATGTTGCGCAACAGATACGTTACAATGCACGTAATTGGCTGTGGCCAAAAGTTGTACAAGTTGCAGAAACGGAAGAAGTACTCATGAGGAGCAAAATCGTCAGTGTGGGGACAAGGAACTGGATTCATGTGTGCCTAGACTAAACAGGAAAAGCGCAATAGGTGAACTGATGACAGTATGTAAAGACTGAATTTTTTAATGCGTGTCAATAAAATAGTGAAAAATGTCTCTAGTCAATAAACCACAGCAATTGTAGGCACTGGCGAGTCACATCCGCCAGAATCATCATGGTCGTCCTAAAACTTGCAACAGACCTTTCTGGAGGTCCGTCACTTGCTTCGTCTCTTTCTTTTTGAACGCGTTCTAACTGAAGAATGTTCGTTTCAATAATTTCCCAGACAGATACCTTACCGTACCTATGTATTGGCGACGGACGGTCGATTAGTTTTTCCGAGGATCGTCAGCGAGTACATTTCTCCGGCTTCTGCTGGATTGGTAACCATAGCCCGTGTGATTGAAAGTCAACGACTTGTGCCCTGAGTGACAGCGGCAGATCATCTTGATTGACTACTAACCGCTATGTATTTGGACACATCCTCACTGTTATACATGTTTCCTACGTTCAGTGAACCAAGTTGGCCAACAGAACTGTGAATTTTCTTACAAGTCGCTTCCATTCGAAGTGGCATGTAGGCTACTCGAGCGAGCACTACTTGTTGTAGAGCAGAAGAAGGTTTTCGAGGTTATTTTGGTGTACTATACTGCTGGAGCTGTTTGACATTTCGCTTGAAGCGAAACCCACTACCCATATATTTTGAAGTAAGTGATTTATGCCACTAGGCTTCAGGTAAATATAACAGTTCGCGAAACTATTCTTTCGAGTGTACATTCGTGCCTTCTCTTATTATTGTCTTTATTTCATGAGTCTTTTTCCGCATTGCAGTTTTTCTGAGAGCTTTCGCCATTAACACTAAAAATCTTTACCCATAAATATGAGTCATGTTTGATGACTCTATTCCCGGTTCGAACTTTCTGTTCGATTCTCGTACAACCGATAAGTTTACCATGCTCAGCGTAAACGATTTCGAATGTTCCACATTAGTCATCCCGAACATGTTGGCGAAACTAATGACATGCTTGATCTATTAAGGGGCAGATTATATTCGATTCCTATGGCCGTTACTTTCCATGGATTACAGGTTTCAGAGCTGTAGCCCGATCAGTAAAATTAGTCGTTTCTTCATGCTATATGTATATGGTTGGCGGCATCCGGTTTCGGATTTGTTTGTCACTGTGGCCAGCCACAGGACGCCTGCGCCTACAGAGAGACCATGGGTGACTTGCGCTGCACCACACACAACTCCAACCACACACCCCATATCCAGTGTAAACCCGAAGGAATAAGACCAGGAGGTATGTGAATGGAAGCCACGTTTCATCAACGGAGCCGGCCCACACTCCTTCATAGGCAAACACAAGCCCGCTGTATTTGGGAATCAAACGCACACAAGGCGGTGGTTGGACCATAGTCCGCTCCACACTGAGTGCATGGAACCACCCTTCGAGCCTAACACTGCCACAAGGACCGTGCACCCCGTCCCCTCCAACAACGACCAACTGTCTCCTGGAGCCAGTGTGGACGAGGTAGTGGGTAATACACAGGTATGCACCTTGTCAACATGCACATCAAGCGCAGTCACACTGGGGAGATCATGCAACAGCCAATCACTTGCGCGAAATATAACAAAGAAAATAACTCGATTAATGCATAAGGAAACCGTGACCTAAGTCTTAAATTAGTGAGCATATGAAATAAGTTGTTTACAAAAGAATCCGAGATAAGTTCACGAGCTCAGAAAGTGTAATTTATGGAAATGCCACAAACACAAGCATGTTATCGAAATTAACTACAGTTGGCTTAAGCGAGGTGTGCAAGTTTATAGAAGTGAGTACTAGTAGACATTTATATGAGAAAGAAAGGCATTAGGACAAGTTTGCAAATCTACCAACTGAAATAAATAGACTTAGCCTGCAAGCACGCAGTTAGTAAATCGAATGCAGCGTACCTACAAATGCTGCGCTGATTCTGCCTACGTTCTCTTCAGGACCCGTCGTCGCTTCGGTAATGGTCCCGAGTGGCCTCGCTCACGGCTCACTAAGCCTGCCTGACTCAGGCACTCGCGACCTCATGTGCTACAGCACCATGCACTCGATGTCGATGGAGTACAACCCATCGGTGCTTGCCGCTTCCTCTCTGCATTTATGAGGTCTTTCTTCCGCACTTCGGCAACTGCCTTCGTGATTAGATCGCGCCATGCACGCCGGTCAACCGCCTTCGATTCCCATGACCTACAATCAAGAATGTATATATATATATATATATATATATATATATATATATACATATATATACATAACCATCAGCGCTCCAGGAAATATACATGAGGCTTTTCGCGATCATGAAGTTATAGGTGCAATTTTCATAGAAGGAGAGCGCAACCTTTTATCCCTTTCACACACCGGCTATTTCATTTTGTCCTTTTCATTGTTTGAGGCGTTTAACATTTACACAAGCCGCTTCTTCCAAGTGCGAGCTCTATCTTCTCTAGTTAAAAAGACGCGCGAATCTAACGGCGGCTAGAGGCCACTTTGGTGACTCCATCTGTTGTCACCACGCAGTTTGCTCCCAACCACTCATGCACGAGCAACTAATGCGCGGTGTGGTAAACGCTTGCGTGTGCTATACATAGGACGGGACCCCAGCCATCTCAATAAGCACAGGAAAAGCAGCCTTTTGAAGGGATACTCACATTCCCCAAGGCATGACTTCTAACCTCATCACTTTGAACTTGGTGTTGCTACTAAACACGAACGATGCTCAAACAACCATTGGCAAATGTGAAAATCCAACGCATGTCATCCTCGCAATGTGACCGAAACTCGCCTGCCTAAAAACACTGAGCGAACAGAGTTGTTGTAAGCCATGTCACTTGTTAAGGTGGCGACCTCTTGACGGTGTCACAGTTGCCTCCAATCGATAAGCGCCAACCGTAGCTTGGCTATGCACACGGGAACCTCTTTCTCTATTAGTGCCGCCAGCAGAAGCAGCTCCCATTGTTGTACACGCATCACCACGCGTCACCCACCACACACTCACGCATTCTGCACCCTGTTAAATGTTTGGATTGACAGCTGTCGGTTTCCAGCAACATATGCACAGACTGAGTTCGTCACTTACTCGAATACACTTCCTTGCGCTTATTATGTGCGGATTGTTCGCCTTCCGTTCATGTGTGTACGACGCGGCTTACAGGGACCGAGTTGTAGATGTACCTAGCTCGTTGATTACGGCACCATATAGGCGTCAACTAAATCAGCCAGATGGCTTAAATTGTAGCAACACATTCCAAGAAATTGTTCAACTTCAGCTACATTATGCGTAATGGATACACCTGTTTTAGCCTTAGTGTTTGCGGTGCATGGTCGGATTTCACCGGAAGATACACATTCGTCAGGCTGCGGAATGCGTGGATACATTATTGGAGAGGGGACTATCGTTGGCACGTATACAGGACAGGTAAAGCAAACTCCATGTTCGAGCTGTGAACCTTCAATGGTGAATGGCCAATCCTGGGGCAGCACTACACTTCTGTGGGGCGAAGGACATGCTATACCCACAAGGTCCTGGTTGCACACGTGTCAGAACGATAAAAGTAGAAGTTCATCACATCTGGACTCAGTGAGCTAGCCATCACACACACTTGCCGATGCACTGTACAGCTGTTTCATCCTTTCGGGAATCATCAGCAATGTGCATTCCATCTGGTCCTTGTGGGCCTAGTACCCGCAACCCGACTTTTACCAGTCTATGGTGAAGATCACTGGCTACGGTGACGGTAACAACCGATGTGGCTAAAAGATGTGCAATAGGGCAGCTCACTATCAACTGACTTGCATGTTACTGCTTTGCAAAGGACAGTGTAGACTGTTTACCAAGTGATGGTTGTTTGACTGAGTCTATATGTGATGAACTTCTACTTACACCATTCAACCCCCCTACTACTCCATTGTTTCCAAATGAGCTGCATACTCTGCTAGTCGTCACCAGATAAATGATATCGTCAAACTAATCTAACTACTACTCCACCTTATTTGGACAGCTCCGGAGGAATTTCGTCTAGGCCCTAAATCGCTTTAAGTTTGGAAGCTCGGGACAGACTCGTTACGACTAGTGCATTCAATCGACCGAATCCGGGCATGCAACTGTTTATACTGCGCCCACACGCGGTCGGTGTGGGCTAGTTGAACTGCGAATGAAAGTGATCGGCGTAGCATTTCAAACACTTCTCTCGACTTGTGGTAAGAGACTCATTTACCTCAAAAATAGTCTCACTAACGCCAGACGTCCTGGGACGGTGTACGGAAATACTTGGAAGAGCTTGCGAGTATTACTACAGAGAGCAGTGCTCTCCATTTCCGAAGCACGCTGAGATCATCAGGCTTCGCGATCATTGTGCCGATTGCTTGATCTGCCCATTGACAACGGGTCACCGTTCCTTGTGATCGGATCCTGCCGGGATATTTTTTCAGCGGTCGAACCGCTCCAATGAGCGAGTTGGATCCAAACCTTCAAAGGGCTCCGAGCGATAACGTCAGCTTGATTGCTCTTACGAGATCATTACCTACCATATAAATACTTAGTGTTGCTCAGTGTCTCCTGGTGGATTACAGCTAAATACGTCTATCAGAGAAAATTGCTAGCTCAGTTGGGCCCATGAATCAACTGGTCTGTTCGTATCTCCTCGCTTTCGAATGCCTCCCGAAATTGCGCAGATATTCCATAGCCCAGCGCTGGATCTGTGTCAATGAAGGAGGACAAATACGATCGGAAAGCTCATGCGTTATCGCTCCTTGTGAAGCAGATTTGCATGCGATCAATTCGAGATTATCTTTGTGTCGATGAAGAGGGGACGCCAAGTTCGGAACTTCTTCTTGTATGCCTGAAGTTAACGCTCAAAAGTACGACTTGATTGTCTTCAGAAGGTGGTAGAAGTTTGTCTCCTTTATCCCAGCGGCTCTTATCGGATGCGTGATGACCACAAAGGTGGCGTTCACACGACAACGGACGATCTATTGAACTCCCCGGAAACAACGGTCATGACTTTTTTGTAAGCTGTGCTTAAAAAGCTAGTGAAGTTCACGACTAATGTCTTCCTGACCGAATCACAACCATAGTCTTTCGGACTGTACGACGCAACCATAAACAAGTTGTGACTCTCTCCACGACGCCCATAGATCGTTAATGCACACCGAAGCTGGACTGCATTTAGTCCGCGGTCAATCGGAACCTGTTCACTAGTGAGCCCTTGACTTTGCTGCTTAGCACCACACCTATATCAGCTCATCCCGCTGTGGCTGCTTATGTGTCGACAGCGAGACACCGGCGATGACTGGCTGCGTTATAGGCCGGGGGTGTCAACCTAAGCGCAGTGCAGTTGGGTTTCGGAAATTCTACGTGAAGCAGCAGCGAGGTACTTCATGGTACTCGCTAGAATGACCTGTTACCAAATCTGCATACTCGTCTGTGAGTATAAGCCTGCTTGATAGAACGAGGATCGGGGTCTAAGTAGGTTTAATGATTGAACTCCAACGAAAGCAGTGTCGGGAACAGATTCAGGGAAACATGCATCAAGTAACGGAACTCAAAGATTGTTAAAAAGTGAACTAGGGTTGTGTATGAAGGCACGCGAATGTAGAAGCTTTAGCAGATGAGCACAACACAGGACAGTCCGTGTTGTCTGAGGGTGTGATACTACCGGGTTACCCAAGCCGAAGTATGGGGTTCACTTAAGGGATAACACCTCGAGCCTTTGACCAAATTGCTTACCCGCAAGGCAGCGTAGCGAAGTTAGCGAGTGGCACTCATTAGTCAGCTACCAAACTAGGACCCAAACCTCTCCTCAATTTTCGCACCAGGCTACTGGAGTGAAATGAGAAGGGACAGTGATTTTAAATAGTGACAAGTTATATTTACAACGTCGCAGCGTTGTTAGCCATATATTTTTGGCTTTTCATATGTAGAACACTTGCCAGCCTTTAACTTACCACGTCCTGGAACAATGCTGCCGAGCCATATGTTAGAACCGGATAAATCTGAAACACGCAGCTGGCACCACAGGGAAGTTGTCCGGCAAGCCATCGTGAATGTAGTTCAATCCCTCAGGTAGTAACATCTTTATAGGAAAGTCGGTAATCCTCCCACTCCGAGAGTTTACAAATTGTAAGCTTACCTTGTTCGGGATATAGCATGTTGTCTGTAGCCTAGACTAAGTAACCGCACGATACGGCATGGGAAAATTATACGCGAGTGAACCTATACTATGTGCACGGTCTGGGCAGCGAAAATAAAACTTCGATTCTTATTACTGTCGTTCTATACTTCAAATTAAATACAGTAATCAACATACGAATAGGTTGGCAATCGTTGTGCGAAACGGCGGAAATAGGAAGACATGCGGCGTCGTGCAGAAACGGTACAACGTAGCAGTTTTATTAATCTGCAGTTTGTCAAGGGTGAACTATTTATCCTTGAAATAAAGGCGTAAGGTGTTTCATAATGCAAGTGTTCGGAACAAACATGTGTACATTTCCCTAAGGAAATAAAAGCAGGCTTTGAAAATATGGATATCATGTCCTTAAATTGGTAATCCAGTTTGAATGAATACTCAAACTTCTCTGAAATTTCCATTGTCTTTGATAATGGCTGCTCTCAGCCAGATGCCACCCGGTGTCCGTCGTTTATCGTGCACAAAGCCGCTCTTACTTACCCGCAGTCAGCTGTTATTTAATGAATCAGTCAGGTGACCTACTTCATGGATTTTGCCTTCGCGTCTTGGTGTATCTGTAATTATTTTCTCCTTCACGTCTACTACCTCGCTGAGTCTGTTCATATTTATTTCTAATTTTCCATTGCTAGTTAAAACCTTTCTTCTGTTATTTTTACCCCTTAGCGAGTCAAATACATCACACTAATGCATGCTTTTTATCATTTTTCTCCTTTTTTCGGACTCTACTCTTAACGCTTTACTAGCCACCATCTAGTCCAGTCGCACTCCGTAAGGGGTAACCCGTTTCCACTCTGTCTTTTTTATATGTGACAGCTGTTATTCGCTATCACTACATCAAAAATCTAAAGACTTATACATGCATCCATCGAGTGGATCATCCCTCACCCAGTAACCATCAGACAACCTTCCTTTGCATGAGTTTCATTGACTGTCACTTACTGTCTCATTTCTGTTGTATGGCATTATGGAGCGCTATATGCAGTGCTCTGTTCTGATTCAGACCTAGATATCAAACAGCCATCTGATGCCTCACATCCAGTTGATATTGCTCTACTTAGTGGCCACCACAAATTTGAGCATAATACTCCGCTTGCTGCAGATAGGGATGATGTGATGAAAATAATAAAGTGATCTTTGAAATTTGCAATGGATCACATGAATATGCCGGCCACTCTATTGCATTAGATGCGGTGTCCAGTCGAACACCTAATTCGCACACATCCGTGTTAAGATCAATGTCAGATGCAAAATTGGTTACTGGAAGACCTCCACCAAGCAACATTTTCACGGCTAAGCATGATCAGCCGACCAAGCCCAAAACGACTACAATTCACAAGACCAGTGATGTGGATGGTGCGTCCTCCTGGATATTCGGTTATGGCAGTCTTATAGACTATCCTAATGCTTCTTCCTGCATTCCAATTGACAGCAATTAGATTAGGGAATAACAACTGTATTACCTGCTAAATCCCAGTTGCATGCAAAACCGCTACCTTAAGCATCGAACTGTTATGTCCCGCCTAAAGTATGCTCTGGCCAGTGTCCAAGCTCATCTAGAATATCGATGGATCCGGTCAAATTGATCGATATTAAAAGGACGGTTGACCTTGATTTATCGCAGACGTCATTAGGCGACTCTGTATCATTATCTTGTTTGGATAGACATACATCCGACCTAATGAGGCTCGCAAAGCTTTCAATGACACAACTGCATGCCAGCCTGGAGAGAGACAGAGAAGCCTAGCGGTCTCATGGTGCGTCGGGGATAGAAGTAGCCGCTGCCATTGGTATCCATCCTACGTTATTGCTTCTGATACAGGAAACGGGCAGCAGATGACTTGGTGTTAGCGAGATCATATGTGACGATAGTGGACAGCTAGTCCACAGCTTGTCGAAACTCTAGAAGCGTTGGACCGAGCACTCTGAAAAACAGTCAAATTGGGTTCTCTTTTTTTCGGCCATGGTTCGTCCTCCCTGGGTAGTCCCTTGAATCAACCATGCCACACAGAACTGGAACGTGAGATCAGACTATTGACCTTGAATAAGGCCGCGGGAGCAATACAGATTTCTCTAGCCCTTTTAAAGTTCACTGGACCAGCTTTCATGAAGGATTTGCACAACTTATGCTCAATCCCCTTTTACTTAAACCTCCTCTTTATGTTGGATGGAAATATGTATAATATTATGTTTATTACAGTTTCGCATATACACGTTGTTCAGCGAGAAGTGCAGAAGATTGTACAGTGGTTCGATCCTCCGTTAACGGATGTCCCGTGTATCTGAACCAGCACAGTCTGACCAGGAGGCGGAACTGGGACTTCCGTGGGCGAGTCAGTCATTTAAACTCCCGCTGAGGCCCAATTCAACTTCATCAATCGATTGAAACATGTTCAGAAGTCCCAGTTCATAGTGTAGTCAGGGAGGAAATAGGTAAGAAACGGCTATAATGTGATTACCAGTCAAAAATAAAGCTTAAATGTCTGGCAAAAGACTACTCCAAACATATAGACATCAGTTTTCAAGGAATGCATAAAATTTGGCAAGCGTTCTTGTAATTTTCCCAATAGTTGTTTTGGGATATCTAAAAATGCGGACTTATGCTGAAAGCCTTACCGTGTGAGAAAAATACTTCGGAATGAAACGAACAATCTAATGGCAACAGACTCTGGCGCTGAGTACGATGAGCGAAAGGTGCATCGTTTGGTAGACGACAACATTTCAGTGCAATGCAGCTATAATAGAAAAAGCGACCTAGATGATGACCATATTATTTCTAAATTGTCAGACGAAGTTGAAAAGTGTGGTATAGCACGATAGTAGCAGTAACTACAACTTTCATCGATGTGTGCCTAAGAAGCATGGAATTTTCCCGGCTTACGTAAGCACATACTACAAGAATCGTTGAAAACAGGCTGCAAGATTTAACCTCATGACTATGTTACATGTATTATGTGTAAATAAGAATAAGTTAGTAAATGGGAACACGGGTTGGGTCTGGACGGCTATAGGATGAGGCTCGATAATGATGCATAGTTTTTCATCGCCACGTATTTGGTCGTTACGGTATTCAAATCGGCTCATCTTACTGCTTCAAGGTTCTCTTGTATATGGGGTCATGAGTTGTGGTGGGAAGGTTTATGGGCGCTATATTCCGGATTATTACGGCGTGGAGTAAGGCCTGTGTGCTTTATCAGCCATCAGGTCTGTGGTTATTCTGAACGAGATTAACTTTTATTGCGCTAGGGTGAAGTCCGAATAATAGTGTAATCGTGGAAGAAGCAGGTCTGTGAGAAAATAGGAGTTGTGTGTCCACCCTTCACTGAGCCTGTGTTTTGACAGGCGTATAGGGAGGAATGGAGCCGGATGAAAGAATTTCATGGAGATGGCCAAGGTAGAGAGTAGTGGTGATCGAAATTCTTGGAAGTCCGGCTGTCCGAAATGACGGGGGCCACTCGGACACAAGGCTAATTTACTGCCATGTTAAATGAATATGGGGAGGCAGGAGACAGCTTCCTGTAAACCTCAACACAGGCTCCGGAGTACCAGTATGTAGACTTTAGAATGGAAGGACTTTCGCTGGCGCTATCTTTACGGACAAGCAGTGTCAAAAGCGGACACAGTCAACGGTGTCGACAGCGGCTTTCAAGTCAAGGAAAACTACCATAGTCTGTCTCCTGTATGTGTCTCTGCTCCAAAACTTGGCGAGAAGTAGATATGTTATCGATGCAATCACGTCCATGGCGGACACCAGCCTGACTTCCGGTATGTTTTCGTAGAGTGATACTTGTGAGAAGTTGGGACGCAGTGGAAGTAATGTTAATTTGTCCATGATTTTCCCGCATTGTGCCCTGTTCCTTTTTGAAGACGGGTACGACCGTTGATAGTCGCCAGTCTGATTGCATCTCTTCAGTGTCCCAATTGCTGTTAGACAAATAATCCACTCTTGTTAACCAAGTCACATCCATCTTTCAGCATGGATGGAGGAAGGTCGTCGGACCCAGTGGCTTTGTTTCGTTGGAACGAGCTCACGTAAAATTCCTTCTAAACTGGGTATTACATCAACCTCTCACACGATTTGGCAAGCGGTAGTGTTGCAGCTGGCTTGCTGAAGTACTCTTCAGAATGTCCACCCAATGGGATAGTCGACGAGGCTGAGAATGGATCAGCTGTCTAATTTTTTTTACCTGTTGTCTCACTAACTGATGGCTTTCTCGCACCCGTGTTCCAAATGAGCTGGAATAACCCTCTGCTGTTCCATCTCACGGCCCCTTGCCACCCACCAACGTTTCCGGTCGATTCCATGACTTTTTCAGACGTCGTTTCAAGGCGTTACGTACTGGCTGAAATTCGGTACCCATTGGCACCTGTTTCCCTGCTTCGATCAGTTTGATCGAATCCTCAGAGATCCATATACAATTAGGACGTCTCATGTTGAGTGTACTGCAGGCATCAGAAGCAATCTTCATTGCACACGTGAGACAATTCCAGTCAGCGTTTGATTCATCGATCTCGTTCATCACTGACAATTTTGTGGGTCCGTTCGTCGTGATATTTTTGAACTGCAAGATGCGAGTTCAAATTAAAGGCAGGAACATTAGGAGATAGGCGCTTCTTTGAAGCACGAAGTGTGTGCTCCAGGCTTACGCATACCAAAGCGTAGTTGAAATGGAGACACATGCCCTGAATTGACCGATAGCCCTGGACTGAGGTGCGCCATCTGTAGATGATGGTAATATGGTACATTTGAGCTTTAGGTGATGCGATATGAACATTTATGTTGGAAAGCAGTGCAGCTAGGGTAAAGATTGTGACCGGCGCGCAGTTGCGGGAATCGATCATCATTGTCTGTCTGGCGTGCATCTACCCCGTACTTGCCTCCCACTTGTTGTTCAGAGCCCAAAAGAGAACCCGCTTGGGCATTCAAGTCACCATCAGCAATCGCTCCGTCAGTATCTTTCGCCTTGCGAACAAGTGATGAGAGTTCACGATAGAAATCATTTTCGATATCCTTCGAACTACAGTCAGTAGGAGCATTACCGGAGGCGATGAGAAGGCACATTGGTTTCAGACAGTGCTTATTAACCTCAATGAAGACTCGAAGTCAAATCACACACATGCGGCTGTTCACCGGCATCTAGTCGAATAGACTGTTTTCAGCACGTTTGCTGATGGCGATACACACCTTGAGCCATTGACTTAGTACCGCCAGAGACGCGAAGAGTGTACCCATCGTCGTCAGATTCAGAACCAGGGCATCAGAAAATTCGTCACAACGCTGTTATCTTTTATGCGTGTTACGGACACAGCAGACATCAATACCAAAAGAGTGAAGAGTGAGTGTCATTGTTGGCCGATCTGACCCAGAGTGCGGACGTTAAAGGAACCGATGTGAAATGGGACTCTTGGTTTGATGGAAGCAATTAATGTATCGATGGTATAAGCTGCGAGGTCAGCGACATTCTCTTGCTCAATGGACAGGGAAGAGAATTAGGACGGGAGAGAAAAACGAGAGGAAAAGGCAGAAAGAGTATGTCGACGAGGTCGATAAGGCAGTTTGTGCTCTCCAACTGCCCATTCCGAGAGACGGGTTTTGTTCGAGGTGCCCTGCCTCTAGTCCTCGACTCATCAGTCTGACCCACAAGGGAGTGTGATTGCAGAGACCTATTGCGGTCTGCTTGAGGCCTATCACACATGGCCTCTGAAGATTTAGGATAATTCACATGTGCTTTCCGACCGTGATATGTTAAGCACTTGCGACTACGGCCAGCCCGAGGTGGGAGTTGGCAGGTTTGCGCCAATTTGACCACGGGCTGCCTGTCTGAAAGATGGCGGTTGCAGACCATTGAGCACTTGGCGGGACCTTCCCACTGTCAGAGGCGTTCGTGCTTTACGCCAATCGAGCTGTGAGCTTAAAATCCGTAGATTTCTTGTCCCCCTGACTAGGTTTTAAGACAGGAGGACCATCGACCTCTCCCTAACCTCCGAAGAGGATTGGATTTTGGGACTGAGTTTTCTGAACCCTAGCATTTGACCTGTGTAGTATGAATGCCTCTGAAGGCACTTGGAAAGTACTATCAAGCGTAGCTCACTGGTTCACGGAGGTACGTGAACCATCACACGATGTTGAGGTTCACTCTCTTCGCGATGAATTTGTCGAGTAACGCAGCCAACTGCCATGGACGAAGGAATTGGTACACACGGTAGCCCAGAAGAACGTTTATATCGCGTTACCTTTAACATTTGCTTTTACCACGCTGAGGACAACTAAAGGGTATGCTGCTTTCCTGCGCAAGTTGTCGTTATCAGTTGAATCCGAGATTTACTGTTACCAACGCAGCTCAGCCTATCGGGACCAACTCGCACTGTGTATACAAATTCATATGTGACTGCAATGCCATTTAGGTAGGCAGAACCGATAAGATTCTGACATCCCGTACAAAGGAACAGGTAGCAATATAGGTTCAGCATGAAAATGCCCAGATTGCAGGAGACCGATCTGCTTTCATGCTTAAGCGGCGCCACCTCGGGCTAGGATGCGATAACTGGACTACAGTGCTAACATCAAAAATGTGGTTTTCTCGACGCACCAGAAGGACTGTTGTATCAGGAACCAGAATGCTGATTGCGGAAACGTCAACGGCAGATAAATTCCAGCTTGTCGACATCATTCCATTTTGTGTGCGCTAACCGACTTGATCTCATAAAGGACGTTGTCACTAGGAATTTGTGTGAAAGTGATAATAGGTATGCTAAATGGGTAGGTGTCAGCGCAGCAACAATATGCTGCTTCTGATTTCACTTAAGAAGCCTCCTAGTAATGCGGCCCGTGTGCTGCATTCTCGCTGCAGTAAATAAATAAACGGCATATCTCTCGATTTTGCGAAAACTGATTCCAAGTAGGTTCAGTTCCAATGTAATACTGGTGTATCATGCTCTCTCTTATGTCCAAGTGCACAGGTTAAGAAGTATCAAAATAATGATAGCACGAATACATTCTTGGATTTCCACATCATAATTAAACTGATTTTCTTTTTTATGCATAACTGGTGCTGGTGAAAGTTTCGAAATGTCATGTTCCTTTCATTGCGTTCTGAGATATCACTCATGGTAAACTTTGCGGATGAAATGACCAAAGTTACGTTTTGTATAGTCGGTGTGTGTAGTCGGTAAATTGATAGGTCAGCAACGGAACATAAGTAAACGTACAACGATAATGACAGCAACACTGTGTTCTAACACCTTCCATCAACAAATATTCTAGCCTCCCGTCACCATACATTGTTGAGGCTATTAAAAGCCACATAACTATTATACCGATTGCCGTTATCACGTAGGTGATGTGATTCTCCAATGATGAAGCGGTTGCCCAGATAAGTTAACATCGAGTGGCTTTTCCCTGATTATGAGAAATAGCGGCGTGTCGGCCTGATCATGTCATAACATTTTGTAATTTAAAGCTGCAAATCACACCAGTTCGTGTGGTGATATGCGTCAACCTACTCAGTAGCACATGCACAGCAGCTGCGTCCGAACCAAGAGAGCTATTTCCTCTGAATACTTTACATTTGACAGCCGGTCAACTAACAGAGCCTGTAACCTCAGATAAGTGAAAGAAGGCAGGAAGAGCATTTTTGGTTAGCAACAGGACATCACATTTCACGGTACATCCAGAGCACGGCTCCACATAAACTTCTACGTACCTCCGGGAGTGGTCGTACAGCGACTTCAAATATGTCGAAATTGCCGTGGTCAATGTGACCACGTGAGATCAGCTGCAATGGAGTGCGAATATGATGGATGCGGAAGTCAGTCTGATTTTCATTTATCCTTCTCTGATGAAGATCACTGAATCGTCGTAGCATGATACAATGAAACAGTCCGGAGTCAACTGAGACGGGACTGGTACCACGAAGAATTTTGCAGATTCGTTGATTGTTTCTAAAAAAGGAACAGCAGCTAACAAACGGCATTCGGATGTTACTTACTCCTTGTGCTCCTAGTGTATCGCTACCGCGTTTCAGCAACACCAGTGGTAGGTCGTCTGGCCTAGACGCTTGTTCTGATTCAGTAGCAACAGTTTGTGTCAGGTTTCCTCGCTGGGGTTCACGTAACCCATCTAACAATTCGGATGCATCCCTAACGACCGAAATAGTCCTCAGACCGCTCAACCCGGCGTTCTACTTTAGCTAACTAATAGTAAATAAGTTTTCACATTTTCGACTGCCAGTTTAACCAGACCAGAACGCCCACTTAGCTGGCACAACACTAATCCTCTCTGTTGCTGGACTTCTATCTCTAGCGGCCTCTCGTCATCGACTGTCGCTTCTTAGATTCGTAACCGGCTTTGGACCCTGTACGTGATTTTCCGTTTGAACTATTTTTCGTGTCTCAGTATTGCTAAACATAACCTAGAAATTCATTTAATGCACAGAACATGGTGGATAAGCGATCTCGCATAATTTACGTTGCGCGCTGAAGGTGATTATGGCCACTGTTTGGTTAGTATAGCTCACAGGTCAGCATTAGCTGATCGTTCAAATAAGACGGGCCTTCCTGATTCGCCGATGCCGAATACAGGCGACCAGAGAACGCTTTCAAGACTGCACTTCTCCGATTAAAAGAGTGATCCTTATACGGATATGCGGGACGGCGTGAGTGCTATATCTCCCTAAACACGAGAAGCATATACGCAAATCGACCCCCTGTAGCAGTACTGCTTTCACCCACAAAAGAAAGCAAAAAGCACCAACGTAACTCATGTATTTCAGAGTATGTCCTTAAAAGTTACTCAGGCTAGATACAAACAAACTACAGTGAAACCTCCGCATGTTGACCACTTAAGAGACTGAACTAAAGTAGTCGACGTGAATATGTATAGATCCAAAGGGTGAACGTTCAAACAATGATTTTAATCATGCTAACATAGTTCTGATTTTTGCTAATAATTTTGTATCTTGCACCCATGGAAACTAAGACAATTGCTTTCCTAGGATTCATGGCCTTTGTTACATTGTTTAGGAAATCTGTTTGACGGGTCACACATGGTCGTGACTTTATACATGCATGCTGCGACCTCCCATTTAGGTTTTCCAACGATAGATGCACATAAATCTGATCCTTCATTATCCTCTCCATTATTCTGAGGCAATAGGCATGTTATTTATAGGGCGATGGTTTTCAATACTTTACGAAACCCCACCTTTGTGCCGCGACATTATGATCGAGGTCTTCCACTACATGGGATTATGTGCTGATTTAAATGAAGTGTGTAGCACTATCGGGATATCTAGGTTTCCGTATTTAACCAGCACCGGCGGCAACCGATCGGGATGCTGGAAGCAGGCGGGTTTTTGACACGAGATCAGAGAGGAAATCATCCTCGTATCAATCTACATAATTTAGATGAGCAATCGTGAGTGACATACTACACAACTGCTCGGTCAATGTTTCCGCAGCTAATGATTTCGCGTAGTATCAACTGAATGCATGACATTTCCCGACAAGGTTATCAATGCATGTTTATCTTACCCGTCAGGAAATATAATTGTTTGTTCATTAATTATTTATTTCAACCTAATTTGTGCTGGAGATTCCTGCGCGAAGAAGTCCAGTAAGGCTCTCAGTTTTGTTGCAGACACTCCTCAAGTAAGGCATGATACGCATTCTGGAGCCTGATCTCTTCTACGATAGTCGATTGCTGTATCAGCAGAGGATTTTGTGGTACCCCTGCATTTTTCTCCGACTTTGTAATTTACATATCGACTTTACTGCATACCCAATTGTTGTATTCCCTCGTCTAAGGTGAAGCGACTCGATGCATTAGCGTGTTATCATAAAATCAGTTTACTGCTTTTTGTGCTCATGAGGACATAAATAATCCGTCCCAGTTCATAGATCTCAGTAAGGCGGAAATGGCATTCCAGTTAACTTAACTGATTGAGTGAAAACCTTTCTCTTCTCATGAACATTTCAAACTCAATTTAATACGACAGTTGGTCATTGGGTAATCACTTCGAAGAAAATATTTCAGTATGGTTGTTTCACTTGAGGGAATCCCCAGCGTAGAACTTAACTTTAGGGGGGGGGAATGAATTTGTTGTTGCAAGCCACCAAGATGGATGCAAGAGGGAAACTGCTGATATGACTCTGGTGCAGTGCCATCTACCCGGTTTATCTGCGTGCTGTTGAAATCCCCTGCGATGAGTTTGTGCTCAAATGGCAACTCATTAATACTCTCCAATGTGGTTAATAGGGATACTGTATGCTCTCATTTAAGCTTTGGTGGAACCACTCTTTGAGCCTAGCACAGTCACGAAGATGGTGCACCCCAGCGACGATTAACAGTGTCCTTCGGCCAGTATGGTCGAAGTGGCGATTTTTGGCAGGAGCCATCAAGCCAAACCAGACCGTGGATATCAATCAGCAAATGCTGTCAAAAATTCAGCGATATGTCCATATTCAACCCGGTTGCGGCTCCCACGATGAATATGTGCCATTTCTATCGCATTGTTGTCTGTGTTAGTAAATAAACTCGGAAGTAGCCTACTTTCCGTACACTGTAGCTCACCCATTCGACTTACTCGTCACTTATTCGATAGTAGCCCATCCTAGCTCCGTTGATGAGTGGTCAGATCATCTTGGGTTAGGCACACACGACCGAATGTGCTTTAGCATCATGTGCTTGAAGGCGATGGGCTAAGCTGTATCGACATCTGTCGCTTCCATAAATGATGTTTGCTTTTTACATTGCTTACTTTTTTGGTTTCTAATTCTGTATATATGATTCAGTTGAAAGGCCTCTTCTTGGATTTGCACATTCTGTCTTTTGACCGTCACTCTACCAATTTCGTAGGCGTAGCGGTTTTTGACTCTGAATACTGAGAACAGAGAACGAGCAGATAAGAATCTGTGTTGCTCAATCGTAGGCGGATCGGGCTTGCCACTAATCTCTTCTGAATGCTGATTTCATACTTGGTCCAACTTCAACTACTGTCTTCTAGTCTTGACCAAAGATCATTGGGTGTTTTTCTTCACCATACTATAAAACTCAGTCTTCCTTGCAGTTTATTGGTGAAAACCAAGCAGCTGTCAACTACAGCATGGCTCGTTCGCAGTACGTTTTCGTATATTTTGTCTCGTCACAACCATTCACAACCACAGTTTCACTAGTAGTGTTCCTTCTTTATCCTAGCTAAACATCGATTAAGCAACGCTATTCATTCAGCGGAGCTTGCAGTCGCCAATAACTAGTCTGTTTGGCTTACACCTTACAACTCCCAAAACGCTACAATACATTTTATAACGTAACATCATACTGCAACCTGGTACCTATATTTGGCTAGTGCTGTTGGTAGATCTAGTTGCACTCCCGTCCGTTTTCATCGCGTTATTCCCAAATTTCGCCAGCTCGCTAAACTCATTAGCAGCCCAGTAACCAACCAAACTTGAATCATAGGGTCTTGTGATTTCCCACATACGACAGCATGGTATTTTGAGGTGCTTGTGCTACCAATCTCACGCTCGACGCCACTCTTCGGCACCATTGTCTTATATGATGTTATTATCATTTCGCCTTTAACTACGTGAATCATGCTCATTATTCTTGGTTTCGGTTTCGGCTTCAATAGTTTTCCTGCTTGTTTTTATTGAAACACTAATCAACTTCGCTTGTCTTGTGAGCACATTTCATACATTTCAACAATCAGTAAATCCCAGCTGACGCCCAAATCCAAATATTTTCTCGTTCATTGAGACACTTATCCGTCATTTGCATTTCAAGAGTATCTACGGAAAATCCTCCTGATGTACAAATGCTTTAAAACGTCATTAGTTCATTGTTTACTGCTCCCTCGACTAGTTTGCTCATCTCTACCTTTCACTGTACTATATGCATCTCTTCACAGGTTTCCACACCTTTTCACGCCAAACACCGAAGGCTTACTGCGAGAATATCTTTCTCTGGATAGCACCGCATATGGTACGGATTTTTCGAGGTTGTCTTCTGGCCGTTTTGTCAGCCGAACTTCGATAACCGTGGTCTTCTACTGTTACTTTTCGCCTTATATTTAAACTGTAACACGTTGATCCAATGTTGAGTTATATTTAGCCAATGACCCCGAAGTCCGGGCAGTTTGTTATCCCATTATCTGCAGTAACTAGTACAAAAAGTTGGTCAACGTATGTAGAAACCAACCGTTTAGGATCTCGGAGTTTTCACGCTTGACAATACGATGCGGGTGTGGACGGAGAATCAGTCGGTTTAATCCAAAGTTCAAACCAGACAACCTGCAAACAGGCGACTACGAGCACATGTGCGAACCTGATAGTGAAGTTACCATGGCCAGTCATTGACAATCCAATCACAAAATGGACTGGATGGAAGGTGAAGCTAGAGCGCATAGATGAAAACCAACAGGCTTTGTGCACGTTCCCTAGTTACTATGGGAACGACAGGGAACCGGCGACGCTAAACGACAACATCCATTACAATTGACAAAACGAAATGATATCGGGCGTCATAAAAGATATGTGCTGGATAAGGGTATTCACAAGTGGTGAACAACAACGAACTTCAAGAGTCAGGTGATACTGTAAGTTAAACTTGTTCCTCCATAGAGTATGATCAGTTTCCTACATAATACAATCAACGGTTAATGACACATCCACATTGCGTTCACAAGCAGGTAACGCATGCTGGCACGTAAGACCCGTTGATTGGTAAACCCTCATCAACCAATAATATGGTCGATTTGCATACATAAGGGCGTACCCTTAGACATGCGCACGCAATCTGGTACTGGTGGAATTCTTGCTACCGATCACACATGCCAGTCTCATGGTCCGCGAACGTACGCGGAGTATGCGAGGCCATCCCCACGTTGATTTCCGCAGTCAATGACAGCGGGTTGCACTGAAACGGTAGGGGACGCATGTGATCAAGGTCACAGTTTAAGCAGGGCACAAGTGGCGAGAAAGGCTGGTGGCCACCAGTACATGTGAACAGACACTAGCTCAACGCATTGAGCGCTTGTCCTTTATCTCCGGTTGAAGACAGAGTTCGAGGACATCAGCATAGTGTTACGGTACGTAAGCGGACGGCCAAGAATCACGAAGAGATTATATCGAATTCAGGGGTTCGTGAGCATACCGGAGAACAAGAGGCGAAAAAAATGATACGTTTCGCAACACCTGAAATGGGATATCGAAGGGTAGAAACTGGCGCTGTGAACTGATGGAATAACTTTTAGTCCATTTATGCTCGCGTGGAACTCGTGCGCAGTGTAAGGTACCCAACACTCAGGAACAGAATCAGCGTTTTATTGAAGCAATAACAAACGGTGTTTGGTAAAGTGTACTATTGTCGTAAGAAGTGGCAAGACGGAAAGGTACATGGAGTGCTTAAGTGGCATGCTGCATAGCAAAGAGCCAATGGTATCAAAAGTTGCCTCCTGCTTTGTGATAACACGACATACGACAAAAATCTGGAAGATGTATTCTAGGAGGATCCGTAACGTGCAGGGAGCCTCCTGGCAGTATCCTTCCCACGCAATGTAGTCAGCATTTCTTCAAAGATTTTCTACACCGTGCCGAATCAATATCCCAAGGGGTTTAGGAGACGCCTCTTCGAGATTGCTGAGTCGATAGCGATAAGTTTATCGCAAATGAGCTTTGCAAGCAGGGGAAGCTGTTGCAACCTCTCACGTTGCCGCAGCCATGATGAGTATCCATCCGCATGGAACATTGATGATGACCGAGCGTGGCATCACTTCTCGTCTGACTTATATTTTCTTGAAGAGGTCAGCGAGCTCTCTCAGTTAGGGCGAATTCGGTCACTTTTTATCGACAGCACAGGCTCTACCACTTGAACCGATCGATTTCATTTCCGTTCGAATAAATTAAGCTAGTTCAAGCGCCCCACTGCTTTCGCTTCAGCTTTCATTAGCTTATGCTTATCCTTGTTATCCTTGTAAACGTATTTTCCTGCTGTGAGTTACCGAAAAGAGATCACTTTGCAGCCCGCGTTTTCTTAACTTTACTGTTGCTCTTGCCGTCCCATAGGATAAACCACGGCGCTGTATTTCTGCGCCGAGCAGCACGGATAGGGGTGCGATTACTACTGCTCAAACCTACTTGTCTTCTTACTCCCACTCTTGCGCTTTTCATCCTTACCGCCCCGTTCCAATTTCATTAGTTTCCCCCTGTTTACAACCCCCCAATTATTGGCCCTACCCCACCTTGCTTCATTAGGCGCTTGTCTTCTAATTTCCGCTCACACCCAATAGCAGGATTTTTCTCCGGTCCAGTCAACAAGTTCATGTTCAACCAAGCGGACAACGTCAGTTCATCCGTTTCTGTTTGCAGCCCTCGATCCTCGCTTTAACTTGCATACCACAACGTGCGCACTTCATTACAGATTGTTCAACGTGTAGCACTTGCCCGGACACTAGAAGCCCTATGGATCAATATCTGCTGCCTATTGGAAACCCGCCTGAAAGATTCCAGCTCCATGCTTACTCTGCAATTCCTCAAATGCGGAACTTTCTTATTGCGTTTGTCCGGAGATGGCGCATCTTTAAATATCAGTCAAGCCGCATTAAGACTGCCCTAATCGACTACATCTCAGTCAACAGCCGGATACACACCGTCAAATCGGCCGGCTCTTTCAAAGCTTTGAAGTCGCATGGGGGCAAACAGCGCCTTTTTGTTGTTGCTGTATACGCGCCCGTAAACTGCGGCACTGACTCGGTGAAAGACGACTTCTATCACAAAGTGCACCGACCCGTTACTTACAGTGAAAGTACAGGTACTCTAGTGCTGGTGATCTGAACGCACAAGTTGGAAGACTGCCAGCTGATGGGCTGTATTTACGTGGCCAACACGGCGTGGGCTTCCGTAATGATAACGTTGGTCGTTTGCTACACGTGTATGAACACGTTCATCTGTTTCTCGCGAGCACTAACTTCCAACACAGCACCCGGTGGAGTGTTACATGGCGTCCAGCAGGTAGGACGCGATCAGTTACCGCTAGAGAGTCTGTGTCCAAAACTGTCGCTCGAGTTTGGAGCACGAGCGTGGACTCCGTTCAAGTTCTTGAATATGCCTGTATATGACTGCGTTTCGGCGGACGTCCACAATGGCACTCTGACCACATAGACACTAGCCAACTGGCGAAGCCAGGTGTCCTGCATGCTTTTCAAACTACGCTGGCATCCAGGCTGAGTAAGTGCCAACTGAACACTGTTGAAGCCCACTGGTCGCACATTCGCTAAACGTCACAATCAACAGGCATATTTTTGTGGAACAAATCAGATTGCTAACCTGGACATTTGGTCTCTACAACATATTAGAAACTTATTTATGTTCGCCGACACGTTACGGCTGGAAGCGTGCCTAATGAGACTCGCAAAGATTTCATGACACAACTGCATGCCAGCCTGGAGAGAGACAGAAGCCTGGCGGTCTCATGGTGCGTCGGAGATAGAAGTAGCCGCTGCCATTGGTATCCATCGTACGTTATTGCGTCTGATACAGGAAACGGGCAGTAGACGACTTGGTGTTAGCGAGATCATATGTGACGAAAGTGGACAGCTAGTCCACAGCTTGTCGAAACTCTAGAAGCACTCTGAAAAATAGTTTAATCAACCTGAGTTCTCTTCTTTTTCGGCCATGGTTCGTCCTCCCTGGGTAGTCCCTTGAATCAACCATCCCACGCAGAAGTTGAACGTGAGATCAGACTGTTGACATTGAATAAGGCCGCGGGAGCAATACAGCATTCTCTAGCCCTTTTAAAGTTCACTGGACCAGCTCTCATGGAGGATTTGCACAACTTTTGCTTAATCCCCTTTTGCTTAAATCTCCTCTTTATCTTGGATGGGAATATGTATTATATTATGTTTATTACAGTTTCGCATATACACGTTGTTCAGCGAGAAGTGCAGAAGATTGTACAGTGATTAGATCCTCCGTTAACGGATGTCCCGTGTATCTGAACCAGCGCAGTCTGACCAGGAGGCGGAACTGGGACTTTCGTGGGCGAGTCAGTCATTCAATCTCCCGCTGACGCCCAATCCAACTTCCTCAACCGATTGAAACATGTTCAGAAGTCCCAGTTCATAGTGTAGTCAGGGAGGGAACACAATAGCGATAATATCGAGGTAGGTAAGAAACGGCCATAAAATGCTTACCAGTAAAAATAAAGCGTAAATGTCTGGAGAAAAACTAATTCAAAGGTATAGACATCAGTTTTCAAGGAATGCATAAAATTTGGCAAGCGTTCTTGTAATTTTCCCATTAGTTGTTTTGGGATATCTAAAAATGCGGACTTATGCTGAAAGCCTTACCGTGTGAGAAAAATACTTCGGAATGAAACGAACACTAATGACAACAGACTCGCGCTTAGTACAACGAGAGCGAAAGGCGCATGGTTTGGTAGATGACAACCTTTCAGTGCGACGCAGGTATAATAGGAAAAGCGACCTAGATGATGGCAACACAATTTCTAAATTGTCAGACCAAGTCGAAAAGTGTGGCATAGCACAATAGTAACAGTAACTACAACTTGCATCGATGTGCGCCTTACGAAGCATGGAATTTTCCCGGCTTACGTAAGCACATACCACAGGAATCGTTGAAAACAGGCTGCACGATTTAACCTCATGACTATGTTACATGTACTATGTGCAAATAAGAATAAGTTAATAAATGGGAACACAGATTGGGTCTGGACGGCTATGGAATCAGGCTGGATACGGATGCATAGTTATTCATCGCCACGTATTTGGTCGTTACGGTATTCAAATTGTTACTCTTATATCTGCTCATCTTACTGCTTCATAGTTCTTTTGTACATGCGGTCATGAGCTGTAGTGGAAAGGTTTATGGCCGCTATATTCCGGATTATTACGGCTTGTAGTAATTCTTGTGTACTTCATTAGCCATCAGGTCTGTGGTTATTCTGAACGATGTTAACTTTTATTGCGCTATGGTGAACTACGAATAATAGTGTAATCGTGGAAGAAGCAGGTCTGTGAGCAAATAGGAGTTGTGTGTCCACTCATCACTGAGCGTGTGTTTTGACAGGCCCATAAGGAGGAATGGAGCCAGGTGAAAAAGAATTTCATGGGGATGGCCAAGGTAGAGTGTAGTGGAACTCCGGCTATCCGAGATGACAGGGGCCACTCTGACTCACAGTTAGATTTCGGGCCAGCTTAGTTAAATATGACATGTTGAAGCGCAAGTTGCTAATAATGTACGGAAAACAATCTGGCTTCTCATTCTACCAATCTGCTGGTGTTGACGTTAGCAGATTGCGAGCGTTCAAGTCTAATAAAAGTTAAGAGATGGTGATGGCCAAGAAGTATAGTTGTGACAAAACCTTAGGTCACATTTGCTTTTTTATCAGAGCAATAATTACCGAGGTATCTGTAATGTTATTGGGAGCCACTTTGATAAAAATTTGAGCCTTATACGTTAGTCACTGGCACGGTTTGAGCACGCATACAATTACGGCTTTGGAACGCTGGCCGATCGAACGTGCTTGCGCTCACCTGATGGTGTTAGCTTAGCCCTGGGGTACGCGCTGGTTAGACGGAAAATTGATCGAGAGTGAGAACGTTCCTAGCCATACGTATTTGGATGGACGCTGAGCTCCCGTAACGGACGAGAGGGGGTTACGGTAGACTTACGCTAATGGCTTAGACGCGAATGTTGCCCGACTATCGACGCACACAAAATCACGTGACCCGACCGACATCCAGGTAACGGCGAAGAAAAAGCAAGACAAGTGGTCCTCTGAAGGCTCTTTCACTACCAACAAATGGCAGATCACAGCCAATACTATGGGTCATTAAATTATTGAAAATAGCTAACGTGACGAGGTAGTAATTTGTAAGACATTGTCAACATGCGCGCAGTTGTGCTGCGTCTCGGATTGGCTGAACTCTGCTGCGTTGTGGGGAGGAATTGGACCCCGCTTTCCACAGCCATTATGCCGGAGTTTGTGGCGCCTTTTTGCGGGGATATTTGACGGGCGCGCAACACTTGTGATATGGAGTACCGATGTGAATTTTTTCAAACTAAGACAAGTCGATAAAGGAAATCAGTGGATCACCACTGATCATCTGATTTCCCAGTGCTGGACGGTTAGGAGGGCCAATGAAACTTAGTGAACTGAAACGTTAGGCAACCCGGTAGCCTAAGTGGGACAACTTAAACCTTTAAAATAGAAAAAATGAAAATGAAAAAAGTTGGATACGCAGAGTCAGAAGTTAATGTACGAGGTGTGATCTAACCCGAACAATTTTGAATACGGTAGATGTGAGACTCGACCATTAAAGTTCTATGGGATCTCTCATACAAATCGTCTAGATGTAGATTCACCCAGTCTACGTTATACCTCCTCTACAATTAGTTGGTTGAATACTTGAGCTCGAAATATATGCCTAGTGTTGTTGCATCTAATGCATTCGGGCAGTTTATTCCATAACGTTGTATATCTTATGGGAAAGCATTTGGCGCGCAACCTTGTATGCACTCTAGGGACGCAAAAGCTTGACGATGTATTTATTGTTGGATATTGATGGAAAGTGCCAAGCTGGACAGTATCTGACCCTCCAAAAATGGTATGAGCTAAATCAAACAAGAAGATATTATCCTTAATTATTCTCAACCCTACTGGTTCTAGCTTCAGCAGTTTACACCGTTGTTGATAAGTCAGGGATCCAGACCCTAGTAACCGTTTGGTAAAGGGACGTTGTACTTTTTCAAGCTTGTTGTTGTCGTACCTTTTTAAATTTGTGAATACTAATGGGCAATATTCTAACACTGGGCGCGCATATGATTTGTACATAACTAGCCTAGAGTCTTCTAAGTGTAACGTGTTGATTATACGTGCTATTATAAACCTCGCTTTGGCGGTGACATGATGGACCTGTTCGGAGAAATTGAATGAGGTTGAGTAGCGAACTCCGAGGTCACAAACCGTTGTGCAGCAGGTATGCCATTAATAAGATTGCATCTGAAGACTAGGGCTTTACATCTACCAACAGAGAATGTCATTTTCCACTCTCAATCCTTTTGGGCTATGCTTTGCTCCAGGAAGTGGCTTCAGACTTACACATTCATGACCAACACATTAACGCCGTGTACCATTTCAGCGATTATTTTGTGATTGATGCCCTGACCACAACAGTGCTCAATCCGTAGTGAACAAGCTGCTTTGTCACCTTATCAGACACTGTTCCCGAAGTACTAGTTTCTGACGTCAAGCCGCACTGTAGAGTCGAGGAATTCCCAACGTTAAACAATAAATTGTATTTTAATTGCTACCTTACGATCCCTTAGCATAGCCAACTGCGAAGACGGAAACGGCACTGAAGGGACCAAATTGAACACTCATTTCACGTGAATGAGCCGATTAAGAACACTTAGATTTTAGGAGCGAAGAATCACTCCATCGACGGTGATCTGGACGAGATCTGTTCAGCACTCTCTTATCCGCGGAACAGGAATTTTGCTACCTGCATACTTGAATCTGCTTCACTCGGAGGTATGCTAACTGGCATAAATAAATAAACAAATGAGTATATTTCCTGGCGAGCTGGATACGTTCCCTTTTGTGGAACGATCAAACAGGATGCGTCGCGCAAAGCGATATTCGGAGCGTGGAGAAAATCGCCTGCAACTGCCATGGGCTGTCAAAATGATGTGGATCCAAATTATGCATACGCTCGATAAGGGATGGAGTAGATGCTTTGTGAAGGCTAAAAGCAGGAATGACTTATGGCCAGAGTAGGGAACAATCTGTAACGAGGGGACAGGTGTCCTTCGTGAGAGCATCCGCCAACTAACGAGGGAGCATTCAAAGAACAAAAGTAAAATATGTAAGGAATATTGCGGCTTCGTAGCCTGTTTCAAATACACTTTGTGATACTCCAAATGTGCCAAAACGTATTTAGTGATGGAGCATAGGGGCGTGGCAGCAGGCTCCCTGCACGTTACGGATCCTCCTAGAATACATCTTCCAGATTTTTGTCGTATGTCGTGTTATCACAAAGCAGGAGGCAACTTTTGATACCATTGGCTCTTTGCTATGCAGCATGCCACTTAAGCACTCCATGTACCTTTCCGTCTTGCCACTTCTTACGACAATAGTACACTTTACCAAACACCGTTTGTTATTGCTTCAATAAAACGCTGATTCTGTTCCTGAGTGTTGGGTATCTTACACTGCGCACGAGTTCCACGCGAGCATAAATAGACTAAAAGTTATTCCATCAGTCCACAGCGCCAGTTTCCACCCTTCGATCTTCCATTTCAGGTGTTGCGAAACGTATCATTTTTTCGCCTCTTGTTCTCCGGTATGCTCACGAACCCCTGAATTCGATATAATCTCTTCGTGATTCTTGGCCGTCCGCTTACGTACCGTAACACTATGCTGATGTCCTCGAACTCTGTCTTCAACCGGAGATAAAGGACAAGCGCTCAATGCGTTGAGCTAGTGTCTGTTCACATGTACTGGTGGCCACCAGCCTTTCTCACCACTTGTGCCCTGCTTAAACTGTGACATTGATCACATGTGTCTCCTACCGTTTCAGTGCATCCTGCCGTCATTGACTGCGGAAATCAACGTGGGGATGGACTCGCATACTCCGCGTACGTTCGCGGACCATGAGACTGGCATGTGTGATCGGTAGCAAGAATTCCACCAGTACCAGGGTCATCGTCATCGTCATTATATACGTTAGCTAGAGTTGCAAAACAGCTACTGTGCCGCAATGCATAAAATAAAGAAGAAAATGTATACAACGGTTGCATGCCAGCTGAGCTGCCAGCAACGGATGGACATCGTTCCGGAAAGCTAGCTGCCGGCTACTAGGCAACAAGAGAAATTATGATGTAAAATTGTATTGTGCTACGGAATGAGATCGTGGTTGGAGGTGGAGGCGAAAAGGGATGTGGGGGGACAAAGAAACTCACAGCAGGAACGCCACTGAGGTCGACTTCTAACCATGTCAGCAAGTGTATTTAGCCAAACGTGTTAATCGTCTTTCGAACCCCAACCAGGAGCCGTGAAGCTCCAACCGAGGCCAGGTTCGAAGTGAGCGCCTTCATTCCTCTCGACCAAGTCATCGCTTGGCCACCTCTCTTCTTCTTCCATCCACACCCCTGGCGCGCAAACAACGCACGTCGCGGGTGTCAGTGGGCTGGCATGCGCAACACGTGACCCAGTCATCGGAGCCTGGTGCGTTACATAACAGTTCGCTTCTTGTTCCTGCTCCATAAACAAGGCGTCGAACACGCTCGTTGCTCACATGGGGTTTCCGCTAGGTGTGAGTCAAACTGCGAAGGCACCGGTGGTCAAACGTAACTGGCCGCTGATCTACGGGACCAGGTTTCACAACTGTACATTAAGGTCGAACGTTCGGCTGCCTTGTACACTCTACCCTTCAGGGCGAGTATGATGCCGCGCCGGTTCTATAGGTAGCCAAGGTTATCAAATACGCCTCGAGCTTTTGCTATACGGTTTGTGACCTTGTCTTCAGTTCCAGCGGCGCTGATCTAACTACCCAGGTAGTTGAACTTTCGAACGACTTCTATCTGAACTCCCCCAAGGATCAGCGCAGGAGGCGGTCTCTGCCAACCTTGGAGGAGAGTTTTGCATTTGGAAAGTGCAAAGCATTGGTCGAAACGGGTGACAGCCAGTCCTAATTTGTCCAGTGCAGCTTGGCACGTTTGGGAGCTGTCACAGATGAGGGCGATTTCTTCAGTGTATTCCAAGTCAAGAAGTCGTTCACCTGGGAGCAGCTCCACGCCTTCTAAGTCGTGTCCTGTGAAGGCGGTTTCCATGACGTCAATAGCGAAGTTGAAGAGACAAGTTGACAGCAGGCGGCGACAGCTTACCGTAAGCCCTCACTGTGTCCGGGCTATACGCGCAAAGCGCTCGAATAACATTCACATACTTCTCGGGCACACCTTTCCTTAGCAGACAGTCCCAAAGTGCACATTGATCCACTGAATCGAAGGCACATTTGATGTTGAGGAGCACGACAGCGGTGGGCCGCCAAGAACTGTCACGGTGCTCCAACAACTGACGTAATGTGAATCTGTGGTCAATGCAGCTTCTACCTCGACGAAACCCGGCTTGCTCTTCACGACTGGCTTTCTCGAGCGCCAGTCAGTCTGTGAAGAATTATGGAGGCGAGTAATTTGGAAGCGATGAGATCAGACTGATTCCTTTATGGTTGCTGCATTCCGAATGCGAGCCTCTTTGAAAGATCGGGACAATAACGGAGTGGCACCAGTCGGTTGGGACAGTTTCCTGCTCCCACAGTTTCGCTAGCAATTTGTGTAAATCATCAACAGGAGGGCTGGATCGAGGTCATCTGGTCCCGCGGCTTTGTCCAACTTCAACAGTCCGATCTCACGTTCGACTTCTGAGCTTGCGGGCGGGTCCAAAGCGACAGCCCAGAGAGCAGGGCGATCACTGGCCGGTGAGGGATCTAACAATTCTGGTCGATTAAATCACTTCAAAATGCCCAGCCCAACGCTGCAAATCTTTTGACAAGCTGTTGATAGTCTGTCCACTCTCCTCTCGTATAGTTTCACGAACACTTAGTCTCCTGCTGCCTGTTTCCCGTATCAGACGGAACAGTGGTTACCAAGTACAGCGGCCACTTTCATCTCTGATGCACGATGAGACCACCACGCTTCACGGTCTCTCCAGGCTAGCTCGTAGTTTTACCTTCCGGTCTTTGCGAGTCTCGTGTTCGCTTCCAGCCGAAATGTACCGTCGAGTATTGAAAAGTTTCACTGACTGCGAAGAGTCCCAAGGTCTATTTTAGCTTGTGGATTTACCACATGATTTACCTGCTTCTGGTCTAGTGAACATGCGACCAGTGACTTTCAACTGTATTCAATGAACGCTTGTTCAACCCGAACGCCAGCGTACTTCGATGCTCATTCAGAACAGCTGGTTTCATCAGTTGGCTGATATCAATGCCCTCACAACGTCATCTTGGGCGTCCGCCAAAACGCATCCGCACATACAAGTGCTTGGTCGGTGTCCACACATGTTCTCCAAATCGAGCGACAGTTCTGGACGCAGTATCTCCATCGGTACCTTATCGCAGTGTGATCGATCTGCGTCCATAGCTGGCTCGAGGCTGGTGGGCGCGAAGTCACTCTCCGGCGGGTGCTGTGTCGGAAACTAGTGCTCGCAAGAAATAAGCGAGCATCTTCACACAAATGAAGTAACCGTTCACCGTTATCATTACGGGAGCCTACACCATATTGGCGGCCCAGATGCAGCGCATCAGTGGACAATTTCCCGACTTGAGCGTTTAGATCCCCGGCAAGCACTACAGTGTCCGCGTTTCTTCTGTGGTGAAGGAACTCCTTCAATTGACGATGGAAGCGTCTTTCACGAAATCATCGCTACAGTTTGTGGGCACGTAGGCAGCGATGATAAACAGATACCTATTAGCCCCTCGTGACCTTGATGCTTTGAACGAGCTAGCCGCTCGGACCGCACACATCCGGCTACTGATTGGAATCCAATCAACCAGAGCAGCTTCAGCCCGGGGACTCACGGCAATACCGACGCCGGCTTGGCCGGTGCTCGAAGCTGCATCGTCACCTGATAGGTGTAATGAGAAAATACTGCTAGTGTCACCTGAAGGGGATCGCAGAGTGAGCACAGAGCTCGGGTCTTGTAGGCGGCTTTCCGATAGGCACTAAATATCGATCGAGAGGGTCTCTAATGTTCGGGCAAGTGCTGCCTGTTGACCGATCTGTAACAATGTGCGTACGTTGAGGCATGCCAATCTGAGGGAGGATCGGGGGCTCCAAATAGAAGCCGATGAACTGGGTTTGACCGCTTGGTTAGACATGGGCTTGTCGATAGGGCAAGAGTGACGCTCCGCGTTTGCATGTGAGTTGAAACTAGAAGCTAAACGCCTATCAAAGCATGGTGGGGGAGGGCCAAGAATTTGGGGTTGAAAACGGGGGATCGAAGTGAAGGTGGTACGGGACCATAAGGGCGAAAAAGCGCAAGAGGGAGAATAGGAAGACGAGAAGGCGGGAGCATTTGTATCCAAATCTCTATCTACCCTGCTTGATGCAGCTGACAGGGCACCGTTGATTATCCTCTGCGGGGGCCAGAGCATCAAGAAATTGTTTGAAGAAAGATTCATTGTATTGCGTGGGCAGGATACTGTCAGGTTGTCCAGGCCTAGACAGGAGAACGATTAGGGTTCTCAATCAAAGCCTTTGGTTCAAAAACCTGACCGCAAGGCAGTGAGTTTGACAGTGGACTACAAAAGTCTGTTTTAATGAATAAGGAGCCGCCCTCATTCCAACCCCGAACCTTGAGGACCAGGAGGCTGAGTTTCTCTGGCCTCTAACCATTGACCAATCTTGTATGAATGGCTCTGAAAATGCAAACTGGCACCACCCTGCATAGCTTAATGGATCGCTGAGGCACGCAAACCATCGCTCTAGCCTCATTGCGATGGACATCATAAATAAGAAGAACGTAACAGTTTCTAGCGGAATAAAATACAACTTGCACATAGAAATATGTTACTGTGGCTACTTCTAATGTTGGGGCATATCAACATTTTTAATAGTAGCGAGAGAGAACAGACAACAAGGTTGGGTTGCTCGCCGAGTTGTGCAGTGGGATTGCAGATCTTTCTTCAACAGTGTAGGTGACGTCTTAAGTGCAAGCGTGGTCGCGATTTGGTAGCAGATGCTGGCAGAATGCAGCTCAGATGATTGTTTCCAGCCACTCCTATGTTCGTTATATAGACTCCTGCTCGCTGTACTTTCGCCTTATTTTGCTTGGTTAGTTATCGTACCATGCGTTCATATTCGTGCTTGCCATCCTTCACAATGATATTATTGCTATTTGATTTTGCCCCACAGTGTGATTGGCTCAGTTGGTGTAAGATTGCCATTCTCATCTAATGTCGGTTCCTCTGTTCATTTGGGGCAACCGATTCTTTAGAACAGTGAATTTCATTTAACTTGTCCTTTCTAACCTATTGATTTGAGTACTAGATGAGTGTCGATATACATGTTTATTGTCTTTTTTGTGAAGAGCTAAGTTTCATGGAACTCCTCTTTTCGCGTTCATCTTTGGGCAAGGATCTCTGTTTGATTTCATTCACGTTCACGTTTGCTGAAATCAGTGACGCTGCGTATTGTTTTTGCTTGCTATTGCTTCTGTATCCTTGTTACTTTATTTCATGCTTGTCCTACAGAGTGATTTTCACAACCCTTACACTTTCTCTTGCATACAACATTTTTGTCGCTCTTGTGCTTCTGGTTTCCCCTTCGTTTTTGATGACGTTTTCCTCAGTGTCACGATGGGTCTGTTGGATACTATGATCTAGTACTTTTTCGATATGTTTTTCTTGGCAGAATAATCTTGTTCTTTTTTGTTGATGTGGACTCGGTATTTGTGTGCTTTTGGTTTATACATCTATGGATGAAACTGCGTTGGACGAGTCTTTCCCTTCTCTTTTTCCTTCAGTAGTACTACAGCGGGATTCATTCCTTTGAAATAATCTCCACACATGGCTTATATTGTGACATTTTGTACGGTTGCTATTGAAATTCAAGATGTGGCCCGTGTTTTTGCGTTTCCTGTAGACGGATATTCCCAATTCCACGTCCGCTGTCCCGTTCACTAATACGTCCAAGTAGGAAAGTTTTTTTCTGTCTCCGACTCCAGTGTACATTGGATGTCGCGCACAGCATTGTTCAGGAGCTGGTGGTCGGTCGTCACTTGACTACGCTTAAGTATTACAAACTTGTCGCAGTTTCGTAATCAGCAATAGATTCACTTCTAATTTTTGCATGACGATCTCCGCAGTAAGTCCTGACACAGGGGCTTCGATTTGTACACCTGCTTGCTGGTAAGTTTCTCCTTTAGATGTGAAGTACATTGAGCGGCATGATTGTCACATTCCCAATCTTCTCTCCACCATTGTCCAGTCGTTCCGCGGTGAATTCTTTTGTCAGTCGTACATTGATGGAGGTGAATAAACCGGTCACCTCGAGGGACATCTTGTTTTATCAGATCCATTCGTAGTACTTTGAGCTTCGCCAGTTTTTGTAAGTCATTGTTTCTACTGTTACGATGCGCCCCTCAGGTGCTTGAGATGTCTCCATGGTTCTTTTGCCAAGTTGTAGGTGGGCGTACCTGGAGTGACACAATTGGTCGTAGTAGTACATCATTTTTGTGCACTTTCGGAAGTCAATAGAATTGTATAAGATTAGAATCGCGGCCTTCATTCCAATTCGTTCTTCTTGCAGAATTTCGTTCAGTTACAGATCTGTTTATTCCGTTTGTTAGCTGTAATCTCGGGTCGTTTCCAACGTGCTTAATAAGTAGTTGTATCGTTTAAGAACTGTTTTGCTTTCTCAATGTAATCCGCACTCATCCCTTGTCAGGGGACAGGATAACTATTGATTCGTCGGATTTATGACTTTGCTCTTGTCGAGATAGAACATCACAATGTTTGTTGTGTGTCATGACAGGGTCAATCGTATGTTTTATTTGCCTTGGGGTGCCCTCGCTAATTCCATCGAATCTCGCTAGCAACTCAACGGTTGCACCGTCTTTGAAGTTGTGGTTTAGTCCTTTTATGAGGACTAAATTTTCTGCATCACTGAGTGGCCGATTAGAAACGCTCCTAATCCAGTCGTTATCAGCGCATTCTTCATTACTGTGGGTCAACTTGGACAAATTCTCATGAAGCGCCGTCTGCTCTTTGGCTGTGGTCTATCAGCTATTGCCCCGCAGTTTGTTAACAAAATCTCGCTGTTCATTCGGGCACCGTCTCAGTTTCCTCTGTCGTACGTTTCGAATATGTGTTTAGGGCCAACTGCAAGTAACCTATCGTTAACCGCGCGGGAGATCTACTGTCTATCTCTTTCTGAGCCGTCTTGCCGTCCTCTTCTGTGCATCCCATGGGTCCTGCCAAACAGGACGTGATCGCAGTATAAACTTGCTTTGTATGACTCGAACTACACTGTAGTACCCCATCAGTGTCTGTTTTCGATTAATCGCTTTTAAACACGCCGTTCTCATAAATTAGGCAATCAAGTAATGACAGCACGTATTTCAAACTCTTTATTTCATTGTAAAGTTTAAAACCATTAATGGAGTTCTAAAAGTTCATATTTGACTCCCCGGGATACTGAAGTGTGAGTATATCTACTAAATGTGCATGAGTATTCTCAGCTTTTGAAACCAGTGATTTTGTCAACACGATCTCAATGCTAAGAATAACTTCTTCTGCTCTGAACTTTGCTTACGGAACAGAATGTAGATTGCTAGAAAAGAATGACTTCTGTAAACAACTTCAAATAAGTGCCGAAGAACTCATCCCTAACTGAGTCTGTGGTGATGGAATTACTCGTTTCAGAAACTGAAGTTATTCATGCAAAGATAGTTGATATTGTTTGATTTCGGCAACCCAGGACGTCAAATTTTGCAACAGCTTAGCGTTTCGCACTAAAGTCCCTAGGGAAAGATAGTACCATCATCATCATCATCACAAATCCTTGGGTTAGGCGATGACCATCAAACATACATGACTATTCTTTTTCCACAGCTTAATCTTCACTATTCGTCGCTGTTGATTTGCTTGCATATGCTACCGATGATATCAATCAGTTGTCCAATGTCCTCCTCTTTATCCTTCTCAGATGACTTTCTTCATCGCATACGCTGCAATCCGGATGAACACGGTCCGGCGGTAATCGACTTTCTCTCCCAAGAGTTGGAATTGAAGCGAATGGCATGCACTGGGTCTTCAACTCCATTACGTACCGTTCGCCTGTTTCCATCTAATTTAGGTCATCAAATATCTGATGAAAGCATTAAATGTGGCATGCTCCTTTATTTGGTGAGTGCTTGGTTCCTTGGGTTACAGTCATCCGGGCATACCCATACTATTATTTTGAATGTTTTGATTGTGACCGATTCTTGTACACTACTTTGCTTACTTATCCTTTCATGTATCTATCAAATTAAGATCTGTCTTCATCTGCCATGTAGTACAGACGCTCTTAGAACTATATTTCTTCGGATTATACGGAGTTTTTCCATCCCGGACTGATGTATGTAGTTCACTCAATGAGTAGCACACCTGTCGCATTAGTCATTGTTTAGTGCCGTGCCGTGTGGCGACATTATTTCCGTACTGTTTTTTTCCTACACTATACCTTTCTCAATTGATTAAATCCTCGTTGCCATCGCTTTCATCCGTAAACCAACAGCTTCCCATCGTATCGCAGAAACTCTTATCCGATAGTCACCGAAACTGCATCTAGGAACGCATTGAGTGGTCCATCGCTATCAGCCAATACCATTTGGACAATATACCAGCATGGATGTTTAACCTAGACCCACATGCGGCTCAGAGCAATCGTGCTTTGGTAACACTTAAGCTAGACCCACACAAGGTAGGAAACATCCGGTTGGCCGGCAATGGAGGCCTTGCTACACGGACCTCAGCCATTCGCTCGGATAGGTGCTCAATATGTGCGCGTTAGCGTTGGACAATAGAAGAAGTTGAAGTAGGTGTTGGTTCACATATCTACACTCCGCCAGGTACTCGAGCGTCGTCAGAAATTTGGCCGCGTTTAACTCAGTTGATCGAGTATCTCCCTGGAGTTGTCCACTGAGAAGTGAGTGCCCGAGAATTAAGTTACCGTTCTTCAATCTAATACTGTCAGACTTCGAGCAGAGTGCGCATGTACGGCGGACCATTGCTCAACCCCCTAGTATCACCACTGGCGTGAGATAGGGATATCCGGTATTTCCTTTCCTGTTCAACTTCGCTATGTACGATATTCTGGAGAGTGCTCTGGATAACTGCGAACCCAGCGGCGTCGAGCTGCTGCCGCGTTACCGACTTCTGGACTTGAAGTATGCGGGTGACATCGCCGTAATTTACGACTCTTCGCAGTCCGCCCAAACTACCCTGTGTAGGTTGTAGGCGACTATCCTCCAGTTTGGAATGACCTTCGCATCATCGAAGCGCAAGTTCTTCCTGCAGAACTGGCTAAACACTGCTCCTATCCTTATCCTTTCAAGCCATTCGTTCGAAGTGATAAACAACTTCGTTTACCTCGGAAGCTGTCTTAACGATAATGGTTTAACGAATGAAGTCTCGTTGCGCGTCTACAAGGCTCGGGTTGATTTTGCTAATCTCCATCGTCTGGCGCGAGGCGGTCTGAGTCTCTCAGATGGACCGAGCTTACAATACCACGGTTTGAGTGGTCCTGCTCTATGGCTGTGAGATTCGGCCTTTTCGCGCCAAGGATGTTGCGCGGCTGTCTTTTTTTGATCACCACTGCCTTCGCAACATTATTGGTGTACAATGACAACATCACACTAGCAGTGAGAATGTTTGACGAAGGATTTTCATAGCAGACAGACTTTGCAGGTCGCTGAGCAACATAATTTAAATGCGCAGACTTTAGTGGCTTGGCCATGGGCTTCGCATGCCTACTCATCGTTTGTTTCACCGTCCCCTCTTCGCGCGCGCAGAAGTCGGCTGGAAGCGAAAGCAAGGTGGCCAATCTATAACTTGGGCCAGACGTATGAAGGTGCTAACCTCCAAGCTATCCTTGATCGGGAGCTCTCAACTAGCCAGCAGTGGTCGCAATGATCACGAACACACCTGGTTGGAAACCTTCTCGGATACGGCAAGAAACCGTATGCAATGTCGAACATGCTGTTCCACTCTACTCCCACGAACATTGTTTTACATTCTTTTTCTCTCTTTTTGTTTGTTTATTGCATTTTCCACACGTTGTGCCATTACACCAATTGTACTATTGGTCATATTCTGAGTATGTGTTTTGAATATAGTTGGTTCACGAACCTGTCCAAACCACAAGACGAGGAATGTTAGCTTTACTAATCCATAGTATTAAGACATGCTTAGTCTAGGCATCGTATCGACGCTACATAGTTGAGCAGTACAATAATGTATGCTTTTAACATTGGCGCTGACGTCTTTTGTGCTGCTGCTGATGCTACTGATACCGAGTAACTTAAGAATGCTGAAATCCGAATCCGAAGGTTGGGGTCAAATTTAGTGAACATGCGTTCACAGATTACTTACCGTGGGGATCACCGGGCTCCCGATATGTCTAACCGTTTACTAAACTATCACGGTCGCATCCGATGTTGACGCAATGTTTCATCAAGCTAAAATCCCAACTTTGCTAGATTAACGACGGCTTTTGTTTACGCATATACTGAATATTGCATGCCAATACATTCGTTTTATGGCCATCCCGTTATATGGCTGTACAATCTTCCCACTACAACGAGCTATTATCGACAGTGTAAGGGGATTTCAATCAGTGATTAAAATTACAAATAGAGTTTTTATGTCTTAACCTTTGTCTATTGAGTGCTTATACCGTTTAGGAATCAGTCTGTTCTTGGTTGATGGAGGACTTTATCTGACAAATGGATTAACAATATGAACGAAATTATCGCTCTTTCGCCCGATATCTAACTGAATGTTTGGGGTATTGGAGATGTCCTTATTTTAAAGTGGAATGTCACCCAAGACCGCATGGACCTCAACTTGGGTGTCTTGAGGAGTCATGCTGTTGTTTGTAGCTTCAGTCTATGGAGCCTCTCCCAGGTGATCAATGGGTTTGGAACCATTAGCTATACTGCACAACTGTACTGGGCAACTTATTCACTTAACGTCGCACAAATTCATTCGGATACAGTGTATCTTCAATACATTTACATTATTTTTCGGATGCTTGTGAGACCGGTCATATTTTGTTTTGTTTCGTTTTTTCTACCCAGCCCATGCTTCAAGTATGGGTTCACTAGTCCAGTTTTCCGTGCTCCGTTTCATACGACATAATTTGCCTACGGTTCGCAACGTTACTGCATGCTGCACTAGCATCTAGTTTGGTCAGACTAATTAATTACAAGTGGCGCCTCGTATCACGCTTGATACATTGTTCACGATCATCCTGAGGTATCCGTTTAGCTCTGATGGTGCAGTCTCATTTCAAATGTTACTGGCATGTCCGCTCGGTTCATTCTTTTCATTTACATTTCAAACTCATGCTGCAAACACGCCGCCCATACGTGTTATGAATTACCTTATCTTCATCATCCCACCACTTTCCAACCCGGTTGGTGATGCGATACTCATTATCAGGGCGCTGTAGGAGTAACACTATTGACGATCTGCTATACTCAGTGGACACGTGTTGCTCTGTTCTTGACGTTCACTCCCCACTTATAGGCCTGGTTACTAATAATAGGAGTTCTGACAGTGTTCACTTATCCGATGATGCTACCCCGCTTGCGGACCTTGGATACTGCACGACACAGGTGCGCCGCTTGTGTGTCTGTCCTAGCCTCACAGCACCGTTCCATCGTGGAAGTGCGCATACACTACGCTGTGAACTGAGTCGGGTTTGTCCAAAAGATAGAACATTTGTCTACTCTGAGTGGCTGGAGTGCGCTTACTACGGCTGGTTGTTTGAGCTTACATAATCGATGAACTTCCGTCAGTTTGTTATAGTTCCCTTACCTCTCATGTGTTGCGCCAACTGTTGGCTTACATCTACGCTTTTGTTGACATCGGTGGTACCTCCACGAAGTTTTCAATTCAGCCTCCATCCATGTTTTGAGGGATACAATTCATGATTTATGTACAATGTTCCAACAAAAGTCCAGTTCGCGTAGAGGTCACTTTACAATAATTATCCTCAGACCATTGTATTGATAAGAAAAAGTAACGCAGTATGCTAGGTTGAGGACTGCTGCTGTTTGAACGTGACCGATAAATTGGATCGCTAATTATGTCGATTAATTGGAAGTAGCCTTCGCAGCCGATATTACACTGTCAGGTTCCAACATCGAGAAATTGCCGTAAGACCAAGGCAACAAGCGGGCTTGTACGAGGGCTTTCTGCTTGTACAATTTGGGCCGGATCGGCATGCTAGCGATTGCCTCTGCCGTCTTCGATAGCTGCTTTCTGAGCGCTTTGGGATGACGTGGCGGCAAGAAGTAGAAAACGCTGAGCCCATCTGTTATCCGGCTTTCATGTCTGCTTAGGAGCAAATGCTCTTCGTAGCGACCCACGGCAGCGTTCTACTCCCCGTTTTGACAAACGCCTGGTCTTGTGTCCAATATATCATGCACCGCGGATGCAAATAAACTGATACAGAATGTATGATTTGGGCTGGTCCATGTGTCTGTCCTTGAGACGTTATGTTACAAATGGTACAATCTGCGCAAGCACACGCGGGTACGTGGCTGCGTAGGTTTTGGCCTGAGAGGGAGTCTGTTCTCTCAGTGAATTAAGGGCGGCACCTCTTTTGAGTGAAACAGAGAGAAACATGTCTTCTTTGGTACAGCCACTGCGGTTTCCAGGCGCACACGGATGGCTGCGTGCTTTTTGAAAAATGGAATGGGGGATCATTTCTTTTGCAACAAATTGCAGATGTGATCTTTTTCGGTATCCAGTGTCTTCAGGCTACAGATACTGGAGGCCTGATAGTGCTAGCAACGAACTAATTGCCGTTTGTGTTGCAAATGTACAAAGCTTACAAAGTGTGTGTATTGGCCGATCCATGTAAATATCCGGAAATCGCTTCCCTCTAGAGAGCGGTTATTCTGTCGTTTCAGTAGAACATCTAAAAATGCAACTTTCCTTCGCTGTTGATCTCATTCGTGAAATGCAATGATGGATGTTCACTATTGAATTAAGCTAATAGACAAGGGACGTCTGATTTCGAATCACAGACAATAAATGTATCATGCATGTACCTGAAGTAGGGATCAAGCGAGAAGAACATCGGTTGCATGATGCCAGATTCCAGTTTCGCCAGGAAGACATAAACTAGACTCGGTCCTACGCTGGAGCCCATCGCTACACCATAAATTTGTCTGTAGTACATACCATCAAATAGAAACTGCCTATTGAAGGTGCATCGCAAATTCAGTTCTTGTATGGTGCGTGTTAGTACACCGTGGTCTAAATAATTCGCGACAATGTCTGTTAGCTCAATCCAAAAGTGAACATCCATCATTGCATTTCACGAATTAGATCAAAAGCGAAGGAAAAGTTGCATTTTTAGATGTTTTGCTAAAACGACAGAATAACCGCTCTCTAGAGAGAAGCGATTTCCGGATATTTACATGGGTCGGCCAATACACCCACTTTGTAAGCTTTGTACATTTGCAACACAAACGGCACTTAGTTCGTTGCTAGCATTATCAGGCCTCCAGTATCTGTAGCCCGGAGACACTGGATACCGAGAAAGATCACATCTGCAAGATGTTGCAGAAGAAATGATCCCCCATTCCATTTTTCAAAAAGCACGCAGCCATCCGTGTGTGCCTGGAAACCGCAGTGGCTGTACCAAAGAAGACATGTTTCTCTCTGTTTCACTCAAAAGAGGTGACGCCTTAGATTCACTGAGAGAACAGACTCCCTCTCAGGCCAAAACCTACCCACCTGCAATCTTACGTACAGAGTTGAGCATTATACACGTTGTTGTCGATCTCAGCGCGTTGCACAAGTTGGACAGGATTCTATTCTCGGGCACAACACAGCTGACCCAGTTGTGTTGAATGTTTATTCAGTCACCGCTGATACAAACATTTCGCGACACTTGATCATCTCTGTTTTTGAACCAAGGATTCCTTCAACCGATATTCATGCTGTTTTATTGGTCATGGAATTAGATTCAGCTTCCCCTATTACCACTGTGGTTTGCAGATTTTATGAACGTTACTTAACCGATTACATCTTCTGTCGGTAGCTCAGCCATTCCGGAGTTACAGTGAAGACCATCTAACAATTCTTCGTCTCGTTTATTGGGTTCCTCTGGCTAGACTTGGTATCTGTGTGGGTCACGATCTAGTTCCAACAGATAACAAACGCCTATGCTTGGGGCGAACACTATGAAGACATTATACGAGGGGTGTACTAAAACAAATCGAACTTTTGCTATTACATCCTTCTTGATCGTTGCACAACATGTTAAGCATTTCCCCCCTTCAATATAGTCCCTTCTACTGGCACTAGGCGGTTCCCAGCGGTGCTTCCATTTTTTGGAAACCACTTTTGGAACGCACTTTCTGTGATGGCGTGCAGGCCTCCTGTCACATTGTTCTGAATCATCTCTATGGTTTGAAAACGATCTTTCGACGTGGTTTTCATTTTGGGAAACAGGAAGAAGTCTGCAGGGGCAAGCTCCGGAGAGTACGGTGGATGGGTCACAATGTGAGTGTGATCTTTTGCTAGCTAGGTGCAGACAAAGAGCAATGCGTGTGCCGGCGCAATGTCATGATGCAACATCCAAGTCTGCTTTTCCTACAGTTCAGGCCTCTTCCTGCTCCCAGCATTCCTCATACACTAGAATTTGATGGCATGATCCCACACCGATGCCCACTTTGTCAGAAACTTCTCGAACAGTTAAACGACGATTTCCATGAATCACGGCACGAATTTTGTCGACATGGTCATCGTCTGTTAAGGTGGAAGGTCGTCCAGGCTTGGGATCATCACCGACCGACCTTCTGTTGTGTACAAAACACAAACCACTCATAGCACTGCGTGCGACTCATACAGTCCTCCCAGTATGCTTGGCTAAGCAATTGAAATGTCTCTGTAAAGCTTGTAGCCAAAATAATTTACACACTTGCGTTATTCTTCTAAATCTTTCATTGTCTCTTTAGCAATAATCCAACGAACAGCCTGTACACGTGCTCAATTCAGTGACTGTAGCTCCACAACCAACAGTCAGAGCGAAATGCGGCAAATGGCGGTTTGTTGTCTAAGCAAGCCTCCGCAAGCGTAAAGTAGGCGCAGCGCACTACCTCGACCGGTTGCTGCGCTTTCAAAAGCTCGGTTTCTTTTTGAACACCCCTCGTACATGGTCAATCTTTCGGTCGCAAAGCTGTATCCCCCATTGGCGTAATATGCTGAAAAGGGCGTTATCCGAAGCATCGGATTTAGCTGATACAGGATGCGAAACCAGTTTCTATCATTCATTCTCGGCCAGTTACCCTGGGGAGACATCAAGCCGTCTCAGCTGCTTCGCAGAAAGTGTTAGAGAACGATCTCATTGAGCCAATCGATTGCTCCTAATGGGTGAAAAGTCAAGACATTTTCAGCATATTCAACGACTTACACGGTCTAGTCAGGCATCTAGTCACTGAGGAAGTTGTACTATCGCGGTTAGTTAACTCCCAGTGCCTTACCACCTTCTCCCCCCCTCTCCGATAGATTGTTTCAGTACAAGGTCTTACCCAAATGGTGAGCTCAACACCTGAAGCTTAGCAGATGCATATGACAGGCTCTTGCCGGTACTAATGGATGGGTTGCATACTCGGATGATATGTGTTTTCCACCGCAAACCGGAAGAGCATCACGACCGCCAACATAAAGTCCTTCATCATCACAGATCACTTCATCTTCGCCTTAACGGAAAACGGTAGTTGGCACTCTTGAGATTCAGTTCAGGGAACATATTATCTCACGCTGCGGTATTCGTCCAAGTAACGAAATTTTCGTGCCAAAGCTGGCGCCTTGATGCCTAGTAACTTAATGGAATTGAAACCCTTCTTTAGCATGTGCTCTTACGATTTCCGCTTCGTTCGTAATTTTGCGACCTTTACAGAACTCCTTCGACAAGTAACAACAAAGGAATCATGGTTTATCTGGGGAAACGTTCAACAAAACGCAGTTGGCGAACTGAAGGGATGAATTTCCTACACCTCATTGTTTGCCATATTTAATGCATCATGTCATTTTTTGTTTCAACTAACATTTTCCATAACTGTCTCGGTGGTTTTCTCAACAAGACGATGAATATAAGGTTTGCTTATGTTTCGCGAAAATTATCAGATTTGGAGAAGAACAGAAGGAAACTCTTGCTTTCATATGGGTTTACGACAATTGACTTGTTTTCCTCTTCCTTGGGAGTTTCAGTCTACAAACTTGTCACTCCGCATTCACCATTTTCTTATTAATGAATCTATGGAATCCCGTCCGATGAGAACCAATCTATGCTTTACCAGACATGATGAGAGTACCGAACTGTGTGATTACCAGAATGGCAAAATGAGGTTGTCACTTTCCTTTGGAACCGAAAAGGCAACAATGATCGCTTATGGGACCGTGTGCCGCTTGTCGGTAAATATATAAATTAAATTTGTTTATTTATTTACTTTTGGTGTCGATTTAGTTACTCTTACGATATGTGAGTTACAGACTACGTATGCCCATGTTATGACTACAGTAGGGGGCATGACCGAAACACAACAAAGTCCAAGCTGAGTTCATTCCGTATTATACAGTTCCGAAGAAACTTTGGGTCTCAGGTGATTGTCTTACGTGAGGTACAGTATTTGTGACTCTTTCATTGCTGGTTGACAAAATAATCACTTACGTTCATGAGGTACACCCAGATATTGTTCGAATTAAAGTAAAGCCCGATACTACTTTTGGTGACTAGAATATCATCTGATGTTGGGCTTTTTGTGCAAAACTATCGCTTGCCCTTTGATGGATAAATGTTCCCTATCGCTCGCGGTACCCGAACAACCGGCATTATCCGATGAAACCGTGGGTCAAGGTTAACATTGATGTGAATGAACTTCTTATCATAGCTCAGGCGGTCCCTTGTTCTTGATGACTAAATGGGAATTTTCCAGTTACTGAAACAAAAATAACATACTTGTTGCAGTAGACGACCTAACTATGTGGGCTCCTGTGGTGCCACGCCGTGCTTGCGAAAAAGCGAGATCCGCCTAACTGTGTCTCATCTTGAGAAATTGATTTTGAGCCATAGAGAAACTTGCTTGCATAGGAGTAACCAGCTCAGAAATACAGACCAGCGTTATCTATCCTTGTGTGATACTTTGCTGATTGTGTGTCGAATCAAATTCATGAACTGTCACGACGTTCGCAAGAGATGACACGGTCTGCAACATTCAATTTCCAACGTACCATTTCGGTTGAACGACGAAAGAGCGCGTTTCCTGTTGATTGTGTAAAATTTGTTTATAATATGTCATCGTTATCCCTCAACCGACTGCAAACCGTGGTTTCATCCCTCGAGTTGGAGTTCGAGATACCACCCCGTCAGATTCGCATTGCATCCATTGACGCCAACTTTGTGAACCTCAACTGGCACTCTTGAATCCAACTTCTCATCCCCATTGATGCTTAACGAACAAATTGGTTGGCATATCGCATCACTTCTTCAGCGACGGAATACAACAGCAGATGTGTCACCGTACACAGCTTGATAAAGCAGTACTTGATCTTGGACACAACAGTGACATTGCTATATAAAAACCCGATAAAGTCTCCGGAGTGATCATTATAAGTAGGCTAGATAATTTGGAGACAAAATTGTCCGACTGCACAAAGTTCAAGCCGGATTCATCTCCCGGGACGAATGTTGGGTGCTAAAACCTGTGTTCATCAATATGATTGGAGAAAAAGCTTGTGACATCATAAGGTCGGCGACTGTATATTTTAATGGTATGTTGACCTATTGCTAATCGTGGATTCTCATGTGGACATCGCGCATGTGACTAAGATGCTCAACACCATGCAACTGGATCGCACAGTGGCGCGTGAAATTGGGCAGGACAATTGCCTTCCGTAACTAAATCTTCTGATTACACAGTGGCCTGACGGTTCCATAAGAATGTGTGTCTACAGAAAGCCAATTTAGACTGGTTGTTCTATGCATTTTACGAGTTTCTCCCCTGTTCGTTACAAACGCTCTCCTCAGGACACTTTTATCGGGCCAATATTCTCTGCACTCCAGACACCATAGAAGCAGAGAAAGATATGATTTACGATACGCTGCAATCCAATGGTTATCCGTTGCCCCAGTGAAATTCCAAGCGAGATCTTGAGCCAACAGTCTTATAGAAGCCAATATTCTATGAGCTGCCTTTCGTCGGTCTTATTATCAAGGTCATCGAGAAACGTGATTCGCTTTAAAAATGTCGACGATTCGACAGAGATGCGGCTGCTCACGTGGACAAAACCTATACTTATATGTTCGATCATGACACTTATTATCTTTACGAATTCATTTGTAGCTGTAAAGACAGCCAACTTGGGCGCACTAATCGAAGTTTAGGTCCAGAATCAATGGACGCATCCTCAAGTGGTTGTGCAGCCGGATGGGATCTGTGACCATGGAATCGGTTGGATCGGGAAACCCAGCTGCCTCAGCAGTCACAAGGTACTTGCTGATCACCGGCCACCTAGTCAATCCGAACGAGTCGTTCACGGTATTAATGCGCGATCAGTGAACCCACATGCTTAAGCTACTATAAGACATTGATATCAGTCGCGAACGCCAATCGCCGTACGTTCAAAAATACCTGACTATGTCTCTACGCCTACCATTTTAGTGCAAACGCTTGGTCATGTACGATCTCTTATGGCACTGTTTTTTTGATTATCTGTCTATGTGCTTGTCCTTGACCAATAAGAATGCACGAGAGGACGAGGTCATCTTCTTATTTTCTTGTTTGGATAGTATGATGCATTCCTTTTTTACACACTATAACTCTACGATTAATGGCAGGGTAGAATAGTTCAGTCTGTCTCAAGGAGGTAGTACGAGCTATGCAGTTTGGAGGGGCATTGTGGGAGAATGCAGCCTTGAATGTGCTGTTTTGTAAACACGTAATCGCAGGAAAGTCGCCTGTGGAACTGTGGCCTTTACCTAACAAACTGAACGCTGTCATCAATGCGTCCTTTCCTGCAAGTTCTTCCTCATCATCGTCAGTACACCTTAGCCGAGGGTGAGAAACATACCTCAGCTCATGTGCCTCAATACAAAAGGGATAAAAGATAAAGCAGTGCAGACTTAAAAACTAAAACTTCCTAAGCTCTAATCGCTTCGGTACTTATCACAATCCTACGTTACTCCCTCGATTCCACTACAACCGGCTCCAACACTCTCCGCGCTTCTGCTAATCACACAGCCATGTGGCCCCGGAACGTATCGACTGGAATGTGGACTGAATGTCGACGTTTGTCAGCTGCATATGACAACATGACTGGCCTCTCAATCGCACCAAAATGTATTGCAAGCTGAACCGAGCCGCAACTGCATGCAGATCGGAGTTCGTTGATTCGCACCAATATGTGTGTGTGTGTGTGTGTGTGTCAAGTAGCACCAGGATGAGAGCGATGACTGTGACCTGAGCCGGACTTGTACAAAAGTCTTATCTACTTTTCTTCTCTGATTGGCTAGAGTGCACCCGCTACCTTTTGGTCGTTTGCGCTCACATAATCGTGGAACTTAGCTGTACTTCCTTTTGTACCTGATGCATTGTGATAAACGTTTGTTTACGTCTTCGTTGTTCTTGGTATAACACACTACATATCTGTATTCGTCCTGGCCAGTAGGCATGCCAGCTCTGAAGCATTTTGACTCCAACCCACCCGTCGTCTTGGGTTCACACTGAACACAACGATAGTATATTTATGTTGTGCATCTTGAAGTTTCAGGGTTTCTTTGACTATTATCAGTTACAACGACGAGCAACCTTGCGCTAACCTCACACCAAATGCGACATCGTTGATCGTCTTTCTTGACAGGCACGATGCAGTCATTTCACTGATGCCTAAGCAAGATAAACTTCGGATTACGGTTCTTTGGATCGAAACTGTGGCCTTCATTGTGCTTCCATGCCGTAATCCAAACCAGGCAGGAAATTCTGACCAAAATTGAACATTTAGCCATTATAGCAGGACTTGCTCGTGCAGTTCGATAGCCTAGGGCTAGCGCTAGTCTCGAACCAATACGTCTTGAGCTCTATTCCCAGCTCTGATTATCTCTACTTGTATTTGAAGCGCGCTGTCTGATCCGATTCATGTCTCATGTGTGGTTTCACTTGGATCCGTTCTGGGACCGCTCTTGTTTTTTGTGTTCAATAATGAGCTTACGCATTTGATCTCTTCATATATATATATATATATATATATATATATATATATATATATATATATAGCCTCGGGAACCAAGGTAGAATATTAAACACAGGATTAGAGTAAAAGAAAAAAGAAATTTTTGTTCATTTTCCCACTTGCAGTTTTTGAGCTTCTTGATGTTTTTTCTCGTAACTGGGAAGTGGAATCATTGCAACAAGCAGACACACGACCGCCACTGAGTTCGGTTTTGAGCCATGATTTCCAAGGTTTTCACTTAGCTGCACTCAGCATCTTTAGGACCCCATCCAGAAAGTCGAGAAGAACCAACTTTGGCCAGCTGTTTTGTCAGCTTTTTCATCCTGTTTCCATGCCCCACTCGCAGAATGCCGTCCCTGAGGCTAACCGTCTCCTGGTATAACCTTTATTGATTTCAGAGCTTTAAAGTTTGTTGTAAGGTCGGAGCTACCATTTCCGTTATTCTCCCCTGTATCATTCCCTCAGGTTTCTCAATACTTCGTCGAGGCCCCCGGATCACACTGTGCCCCGTTGGAACCCGGCTGCTTTCGCACACCGTGGACCATAACAACATCTACAACCAACTTTGATATCACCAGATGCGCTGACTCGAATCCCGGTCCTAGAATAATCGAATAGTCATTGCGTTCGGTTCGAGCCCTCTTTTCCGGATTTTTCGTCCGTCTCGCGATGCTCTATTTCGCCTCTACCTGTTCTGAACCTGTTTTGGTTGTTCTTTTGCGCCACAAGGCACCAAAACCTGAAATGATCCCCTCCATATCAGCGCTACATTTTATTATGTACTGACACAACTATCGTTTTATCTCCGGATGCTACGTTTGCTTTCGTTTCTTTTATGTGTGTCACCTGATGAAAACTTTCTTCGGCTGTCCTAAGCTCTTTGTAACCCACCGGTGCTGAATATAGTCGCAACAATAGTTTTACTCTAGATTGTCAGAGTTAAACTGGCTACCTTTCGTCACGTCTACCCTAGCTTGAGTAAAAGTCTCTTCACTACTTCAGCCAATATCCTGATCGTTAAAGCTACTGTATACTCTCTTCTTTGCTGGTGTTGTACTCCTCTTTCCTGTTGCTGACTAAAGCATCTGGTTTGCAGTTTTCACTGGACGCAATACACAAGTTGTTATAACTGCCTCTTGGTTACGTCACTCTCTGACGACCTGGTTGGCCGAACGAATGTGGCTTGGAACTGTTTCACACACGACAAAGTAACCGACTAAATTTCAAGTTGCACGATCCGTGAGACTTAGGCGCAACGCAGTTACTACGCACCCACTGAACGGGCTCCTAGGCCGAAAGCAATTTCACACGCAGCTACCCAAACCCCAGAGAACGAGACAAAAAGACAGGCCTTTCGCATAGACACTTTTACCGGCCAGGCGCAAGGCGATTACAGCACAGTCCAGCGTTTCTTTTATACCTCGATGGCACCAATGATTTGCATAAGCAACTACATTGGTACTATTCCAATATGCCAACGGAACATGTTGAAAAGTGAATGTTGCTAGATGTGGAGGCTGGACTGGAAAACTGAATATTTCTTAGGTAAAGAAAACTGAGTGTTTTATGATTGAAGGGAGGTTGGCCGGAAATAGGAATGTTTTCTGATGAACAAAGGCCACTCGAAACGTGAAAGTCTCACGAGTTGGAAAGGTGATCGAAACATGTGCACTTGTCTGAATGGAGTTTCATTTCTTTCTGTGGTTTAAGCTTATGATCCTTATGGGGACATTGGGTCCCCATAACACTAGTGCTTGCTGTTTCTTTTCTTCTTTTTACAAGTGCTGCACAGTTTCTCTCTCAGCACTTCTATCATTCTCACGGACACATTATTCTGTATTTTTTCTGTTGCCATACAATGTAAGCTTTAGGTGCCCGAGGGTGCATTTTCTACGTTTTACACTAGCTCCTGTGGATGTTCTAAAATAGCCACTAAAAGCCTAAAATTGCACTACTGTAAAAATGACACTCGAATAAACGGTCACGAATCTGCACCTTGTTGGCGGAATTGTATCGGGTCCATTTTGTCGATCCGGCGTATATTCCTCAAGTTACTTAACCCATGATAATATCGCGCATCATCTCAAAGTCAATTTTCAAAAATCGGCGGGTTACAACATTCGTGACTTTGTAAGAAGTCTACCAGAATAAAATGTCAAAAGTAATCAAAACTGTTAAATCCGCTGCGGATTAAGTAAGAGCGATGTTACAGAGAAATTGCAACGGCCGATTTTAAGGCCTAGCTCTCACTGATGCGATATGGTGTAAACCGATTTCAATTGCTCCCCAGTCACAATACATTTGATGCTTTCTCAGCCGGAGATGTCATTCTGTTTTAGTAAATCCCTACACGATGTATAGGTTTTGTGTCGGTCCTGATTCACTGAATGGCATGGCCTTCGAGTTCGGCCGTTGCTGTTCTCGTCGAGTTATTTTACACCACAGACTGCGGATTCCATATTTTATTTTAAACTTTGAAGCATTTTGCTTTTTCTGATCAGGTCTGAAGATCAATGTTGTCCTGCTCCGTCAACCATTTGAAAACTTTACGTGTTATTGCCTTAAATCCGTGCCTTATCGAATACGGCTATAAAGTCAAACGCACTAGGAATAAATGTCTTGGAAAAAAGTGAAAGCATCGTGCTGGCTGGCAATCTGGCCTCATTCGTTGTTCTGTCGACAAAGCGCAAGTCCCACTGATACTTTCCAGTAAGGTTCGCTTGCTCCTTGATAAAATCAGTGATCTCAATGGCATTATGCAGCGAAATAAGTATGTTAATACAGGAATCATTATGTTACAAGAAAGCAGGTTGCCTGCTTATGTGGAGAATGTAGTAATTCAACTCGATGGTTATTTTTCCATCAGGTCTGATCGTCCCGGCAAGCCCCAGTCCCCTGGTGCTGGCGTTATAACTTACGTTACTCAACGTTGGTGCAATGTAGCAATCATAATATTTACATACTCAACGATTTATATTAGCTGCCATTTAGCTGAGTGCAAACCGAAGTTCCTAACTGGCTTTTGAGCAGTCATCGTTGGAAAAGTATACATTACTTGTGACGCATCTCAATCGGAGTTAAAGCTTTTTGAAGATTAACTTTCTTCAACGCTACTGCTTAAGTTGGATTGTTCTATCTGTATTGTTGCTGGTGACTTCAATAGAAAGGATACAATATCCTTGAAGATACTTGGCTTGGTAGACCTAAGGACTGTTTCGATCAAACAAGATGCCCAGTTGGACGCTGTGTTCACAAATAAACGACAGTTGTTTGCCATACGAAAGCGGGCTCCTTTGAGCAGCTCAGACCATTGTATTTTAAAACTGTGTCCAGTCATATACAGCAGGTTTACTTTTTTTAACGCTGACCAGACGTCCTTACAAGATTATCAAACGGCGAAATTGCTCCTTGGAAAATATCACGAGGCTCCAGACGATGTTTTCGTTAACTGATTTTTCGGTCTTCAGCGACAAGGACCTGTCGCTCGAATGTGACCATCTTACGGACTACATCAAATATTGATTTGTTGCCCTGTTGAAACGATCTAACTAAGGGAAGATAGATTTTCATCACCACTACTAAAGCGACTTCGAAGAATGGAAGAATAGGCCTCCAAGTGCAAGAATGCTACTCGTGTCAAAAGCCAAACCACAGCAATTAAATCCGAGATAAAAGGACAACTGGATATACGTCGAAGCAGTTCTAGGCAACCATAACTGTCGCAATCTATGGAGGCTTCTGAGGACGCTTTGTGGTAAGAGCGTTTTCAGCCAGTAAAGTGAAGTGGGTGTGGATAAACTGAATTCGGTTTAGTTCCGCCTCACTACGCTCATCTTCCTTGCCCTCCTTCATTCGCTCAAGTCCAGCTGCGCTCTTCGATTAAATCAACGTCAACAAGGAACTCAAAAGATTAAAGTCAACCAAAGCTTATGGTCCGGATGCTCTCTGACCATAAGCTTTGAAGGAGTGTGCTTATTCTCTCACACTGATTCTAACAGACGTCTTTAACAAATGCCTCAATACAGGTGTGATCCCGGACGTTTGGAGAACAGCCAGTATCACTCCAGTACGAAAAGCTGAATCTCAAAAGCATCGCCCAAATGCTGTACCTCTCTATTACTAAAAGTTTTCGAAAGTGTTATTTCCGCGGGTTTTTTCAGCCGCTGCTGAAGATGATATCTGCCAGTTTGCGTATAGACCCCAGCGCTCCACATTGGATGCATTGGCATGTCTTGTTCATTCTATATATAGCTTCTGCATTAAATCAAAAATGTCAATCCGTACGGCTTGTCTTTCTGGATCATTCGAATGCCTTGGGAAACCTGCATAGGTCAAGATTGCTAAACCTGCTATCCGAAAATGGAGTTTGTAGCGCCCAAAGATAACTCTTATCTTTCGTGTACAATTTACTTGTTGACCGATTGTACATTACTCCTTCTTGTTTTAATCTTACAACCGGCTCGACACACAACTGCCTTGTAAGTCCCGCGCTCACGTGTACGCTCTTGCCTCGCTTCATCCGTCCGTTTCTTGTTGTAGCCCATCGAATACAGTCCGCTGTGTCCGACTCCAATTGCCTTCTGATATCCGCGCTTAATTCCGCGCATCGTCTCGAACTAGTATTAACTAGTCCTATAAATTGGTGACCCCGATTCGCACGCGCGAATTCAATTTTTTTTCTCGTTTGTATTTTTGGTGAGTTCGTTCCTTTTTCTCGATTATATACCTATATTCATTTGTTTCTTGCGTAATTTTGGTACTTTTATCGTATTTTGTTCGTTCTTTATCTTTCGACTCACATTTCGAAAGTTGCATCTGAGTCGTTTCACAGCGTAACCATGCTTCCTTTGGCTGTTCCAAGTTTCATGTAACACAGTCCAGAAGTTTGGTTTAAGATATTCGAGATCGAACTAGAAAATAAGGGCATAACGGCGGACCGTCCAAGGTACAATCAGCTCGTCCCACGCCTTCCTCCGTCGGTAGTGACGCTGATTGAGGACATTCTACTCTGCCCATCGAATGAGGCAAAGTATGAAACGATGAAGCAAGCGATTTTGAAAGAGTTACGACCCAGCGCACGAACACGATTTGAGCAGCTCAATGGTCTCAAGCTTGGAGATCGCAAGCCGTCGGCATTGCTCCGCGAACTTCAGCGCATCGCTGGTCCCTTATTCTTGAGCGAAGAAGGGATAAAGGAGCTGTGGTTTGCACGTCTCCCAGAGCCATTGCCGATAATGCTGTCCATGTTTATAGATGCACCCTTGAAAGACTTAGCTACCAAGGCAGACGCTGCGTTCGAACGTTTTCAGCAGCGGACGACCAGTAACTCCGGTGACGTATTCTCACCGATGAAAACGGAATCCCATGTTTGTTCCCAGTCGCTAGACCGATCTGACTCTAAAGACGAGGAAATTGCGCTACTTCGCAGCAGGATAGCAGCAATGAAGGCTTCGAAGCAGCGTGTGCCACGGTGAGATGCTGACCACGTTTTGGCTACCGTTCATTGCGGCTCGTCTGTGCCTGCACCGAGTACGTCTCGTTCGGCACGAAAGCGCCACATTTTCCTTACAAGTTCTCAGTCAGATAATGTCAAGCCCGTCGAAGAAGTATGTTGGTATCACCGCCAATACGGTGGAAGAGCTAGACGTTGTCGGGCTCCCTGCATTAGGCACGACCCAGGGAAAACGAATAGCCCGCATACTAGCACTACAAACATATCATTCAATAACCAAGCAAACCGACTGTTTTACGTTAAGGATTGGCGTTCTTCCATCACGTTCCTCATCGACACGGGAGCGGAAGTCAGCGTCATCCCAGCGACCGCTAGCGACAAGCACTCGAAGCCTACGTACAATTTGCGTGCGGCCAACGGGTCTCCGATAGCTTCATTCGGTCAGCGCATGATGAACCTAGACCTCAATCTTCGCCGAGATTTTCAGTGGGTCTTCATGGTTGCGTCTGTACCCTTCGCAATTATCGGTATCGACTTCCTCCGACATTTTGGGTTGCTTGTTGATGCTGGTCGCCACAGACTTTTAGACGACCGTACGAAACTAGGTGTTGATGGTGTCCTTTCAGATGCCCCGATAATCAGCCCTGTATTTCGGATCGCAGACGCATCGTCCGACTACTTGAGCCTCCTCTCCGAATACCCGCGACTGGTTCGACCGGCTGCAGAGCTTCCACCAGTCACGACAGAGGTCGCTCACCACATAGTTACGCGCGGTCAACCAGTTAGCGCACGACCAAGACGGCTTGCTCCAGACAAACTACGGGCAGCACGAGCCGAATTTGACCACATGCTTCAACTTGGTATCGTCAGACCGTCCAACAGCCCATGGGCGTCGCCTCTGCACATGGTCCCGAAGAAGGTCATGGGTGACTGGCGTCCTTGCGGCGACTACCGATCCTTGAATACGGTGACCACACCCGATCGCTATCCGATCCCACACATAGTGGATCTCACCGCCAGTCTGGCGGGTAAAAGTATCTTCAGCAAAATCGACTTGGTACGCGCATACAACCAAATTCCGGTAGCTGAAGCGGACATCGCTAAAACTGCCGTGACGACTCCATTTGGTTTGTTCGAGTTTCTGCGCATGCCATTTGGCCTAAAGAACGCCGCGCAAACTTTTCAGCGCTTCATCGACCAAGTTTGTCGCGGTTTAGACTTCGCTTACGCGTATCTTGACGACATTTTAATCGCAAGCCCTTCACGAGAAGAGCACATACGCCACGTACGAACACTTTTTGATCGTTTATCTCAACACGGGTGACGATCAACGCAGAAAAGTGTTCGTTTGGTGTCGATTCAGTTAATTTCCTGGGCCATCGTATCTCTTCTGCAGGCGTCGTGCCACTGCAGGATAAAATTCAAGCCACCATCGACTACCCCGAGCCTCATTCTTTCAAACAGCTCAGGCGTTTTGATGGCTTGGTCAACTTTTACCGTCGATTTATACCCAACTGCGCCTCTCTGATGCAACCCCTCACGGACCTTCTCCGAGGGAAACTCAAGACGTTCGAATTTCCTACCGCAGCACGCGCTGCTTTTAAGTCGCTGAAAGAGGCTATCGCCAACATAGCTTCCATAGCGCATCACGATCCGACCGCCCCACTGTCCCTTAGTACTGACGCCTCGGACGTCGCAGTCGGCGCTGTTTTGCAGCAACGCGTAGCCGACACGTGGCAGCCCTTAGCGTTTTTTCTCCAAACGCCTACAACCTACCGAATCTCGCTACAGCACGTTCGGTAGAGAACTACTTGCCGTATATCTAGCGATACGTCACTTTCGACATGTCCTAGAAGGCCGCTCCTTTGTCGTCTTCACTGACCACAAACCCCTGACTTACGTGCTCGGCTCGACTACCGACCGATACTCTCCCAGAGAGTCGCGCCACCTTGACTATATCGCTCAGTTTACGACCGATATACGGCATGTCTCAGGTGTGCACAACGCCGTCGCCGATGCACTTTCCCGCATTCAAGCTATCTCCGCTGACGCCGGCACTGCTATCGACTTGGCAGCCATGGCCACAGCACAACTCAACGATCCTGAGGTTGATCTACTACGCAGATCTCCCTCACTGGACATACGACCCGTTCCGCTGACATCATCAGGCGGAACGATACTCTGCGATTTATCTCTGGGCACGCCGCGGCCAGTCGTCCCACGCGAGTTTCGGCTGACCGTGTTCGACGCGTTGCACGGCTTGTCTCATCCAGGCGTTCGTGCATCGGTTAAACTCGTAACCGCACGATTCGTTTGGCGCAATGTTAATCGGGACGTCCGTACCTGGGCAGCTGCTTGCCTTCCGTGTCAACGCGCGAAGGTGCACAAGCACACGAGAAGCCCATTAGGCACTTTTCCGACGCCAGACGCACGTTTTCATCACGTGCACGTCGACCTCGTAGGTCCTCTGCCGCTTTCCAAAGGCTCGGTATATCTACTGACCTGCATCGATCGATTTACTAGATGGCCTGAGGCCGTCCCCATCCCAAATTGCTCCTCGGAAACAGTAGCGAAAGCTTTTCTGGAGCGCTGGGTAGCACAATACGGCTGTCTCGCCATCGTGACCACCGATCGAGGGTCACATTTCTCGTCGACATTTGCCATGTTGCTTAAGGATTTAGGCTGTCGCCACGTCCAGACGACGGCGTATCATCCGGCCGCTAACGGCATGGTGGAGCGTTTTCACCACCAGTTGAAGGCAGCGCTACGTGCGCACGCAGATCCTTCATGGTCTGAAACGCTTCCCCTCGTTCTTCTAGGCTTAAGAAACACGGTTACGACTGACTTCGACGCCACACCAGCGCAGCTAGTCTACGGTTGCACGCTGCGGTTGCCCGGACAGCTGGTAGCACCAGCCCCATGTACTTCCACTTTTGACTACGGAAGTTACACCGATCGATTGGCTCACCAGATGCGTGAGTTACGTCCACCCGCTCCTCGATCGCAGAAGACACCAGTGTACGTGCCCGAGAAGCTGTCTACGTGTTCACACGTCCTTCTTCGCGCAGACGGTGTTCGACAGCCTCTTCAGTCGCCGTACATAGGACCCTTCAAGGTGCTGCATCGTGCGAGTAAGGCGTACACTATTGACCGCGGTGGTCGACACGAAGTCGTCACCATCGACCGTCTGAAACCCGCCTATATGGAAGAAACTACCTCGACTACTTCGTCTAGTAGTGCCTCGTGCGATGTCACAACTCATCGTTCCAGTTTTCCGCATGCTAGTGAAGTCCAACCAGACCACGATCACGGTCTGCAAGCTTCAGCAGTCCCGACATCACCCGAATCTAGTCCGCCGCCTCCCACGACCAATCGTCGTGGTCGGGAGGTACGTAAGCCCGTTCGCTTCTCCTACTATGTACAGTGTAAATACTTTTAACTTTGTAGATATTGTATATATTTGCCTCATTTTTGGTCGATTAACGTTTTGAAAACAAACAAAAATATCAAAAAAACCCCGAAAAACCTTTCTCGAAAAAATATTCAAAAACCAAAAAAATATTTAAACACGCAGCTCATTGGTTTGTTTTTTTTTTGGCGTTTTCTGCGCGTGTTTTTCTATTTTCTCGTCTTTACATGTCCCAACCCTCCCCTTCGATCGACTGGCCCACACGAGGAATGTTTTCGAGGACCCTGACGCGAACACTGTTCGCTTCTCCGCGGGACGAGGATCGCTTCTTCGCGGGACGAGGATCGCTTCTCTGCGAGACGAGGGTCGCTTCTCCGTGGTACCATGGTCGTTTTCTTCGTGGGACGAGGGTCTTTTTGGCGCGGGGCGGGGTGCGGCGGGGGGAGAGACCACTCCCAAGCGCACCGTTTGGCAGCAGCGGAGGTTGAGGTCCTGTCGGCCTTTTTCTGGGCTAGCCAGTTCTTTTGTAGTCCGACAAGCCCGCTCCAACGGCTCGCCGAAATGCACCCTGCCCTGCATTCAATAAATAACAAATCATAAACGGCACAGCGGACTCCGACTTCCGACGAACCCCCATTTACACGAACGCACGCCCATTTTTACTCGGCACGATTTCGCCTTACGAACCTCGTTTCAACATTCCTTTTCGATTTCGAAGGCTTTCTATGTTCAGCCTTCTAGGGGGGGGAGCTCTGTAGCGCCCAAAAAGATAACTCTTATCTTTCGTGTACAATTTACTTGTTGACCGGTTGTACATTACTCCTTCTTGTTTTAATCTTACAACCGGCTCGACACACAACCGCCTTGTAAGTTCCCGCGCTCACGTGTACGCTCTCGTCTCGCTTCATCCGTCCGTTTCCTGTTGTAGCCCATCGAATACAGTCCGCTGTGTCCGACTCCAATTGCCTTCTGATATCCGCGCTTAATTCCGCTCATCGTCTCGGACTAGTATTAACTAGTCCTATAAGTTCACCCTGGTGTGTATAATTTGTTACGTTACTATGTTGCAGATCTTACTCACTTCACCAAGTTGAACGGTAAGAAATTCTGTATCCTCCGTGCTGACTGTTGTGTTCTACAGGGAGCGATCCTATCACCTTTTCTAATTTCCTTGTACGTTGAACGTCTCCCTATACAAACCATGTTTATAGGGTGTAAATATGCTGATGACGTTGTGCTAGGATGTATGTCCCCCACTAATCAAAATTCCTCATCACTACGTGGTTTGGAAGATCTGGTAGAGTGCTCATCCAGTTCTCTTACTCTTAATGCTTCTAAATTCAGGGATGTAATATTTTCTTTTCTACGTGGCGATAAGTTGCAGTCCTTCATAGCTTTATCCTCCACGGTTCCTGTGAATGAAAATCCCATACCCAGCTCTTCCACTGTCAAGTATCTCGGCGTTTTTTTTAAATCCCAGAACCTTTTATGGTCCACGCACATCTGTAAAACTTTTCAAAAAATCAGTAAACTTTCTTTTTATGCCCTCAGATTTAAGATACTTTCATTACCTCGTACTTTAATATTCAGGTTTGTGACCTCTTGTATTATTCCCCAGTGGCTATACTGCTCTCCTATCATTTTCTCTGAATTGCTTCAGAAAGGCTACATCTTATTGGTGCGATCGATAAAGCACATTTCTAGATACAGCGGCTTGTCTAGAGATTCTTTAGTCGATTTGATCATTTCCAGATGTCTTGATGCCTGCAATGATTTTTCTCCTAAGATAACAACTGATCGATTTCATCCATTTCACAGTGGTTTTTCCAAAACGCCCTGTTTTTTTTCTACTCGTTCGAAATTCAGAATTTTCTTCTACCCCACGTCCTCGTATCCTAATACTGTTTTGTCATCTCTCACTAACATTCTGCGCGAGCGCTAGTTGGAGTAGCAGTTCTGCTTTTTTCTCTTTTTTATCCCTAAGTATGTATATTGATATTATCATCCAAGTATCCGCACTGGCAGTGTGAACGCTGAAAATGAACCCATTATTGTTCATAAAGCTTATTTTGACTTGACTTGACTGCGTCTCAAACTGAAGTGCTGGCCGTACCCTTGTGTACTCTTTGCTCTTTTTGGATCTACTCGGTTGCATACTGTCTCACATCACTTAAAATCTCAAATTAACGAGTCACCTCGCCCGACATCCTTCTTTCTGGTGTATTTTTAGTCCACCTTACATGTAACCGGAATTGTAAATTTCGTATGGCGTTTCATAAATACCCATGCGCGCACCGTTGCGTAATTTCATTCGTCGAACCCGATTTCCGGTCTCATTATATGGAGCATTCCAACGCCGTTGGAAAGAGCACTCACTCGCCCAAATCCAACATTGTATAGACAGTCGCAGGGAATTTACGTTTCCCCGCAGGGAACCCCACTCCCTCTCACGACAAGTCCAACCTGTGGCGATCCATTCATCCGGTCACAAAACTATCAAACCATTGTGTGAACCCATGAAACATTCTCAGCGCTAAATTGTGAACACCAATCTGAGGCAAACAGTTATTTTCAATGATTCTCCTACAAGCCGGTACAGATCACATACCGTTAAAATACAAAGAAATGAACGTTGATTTGTTTAGACGTATATCAATGGTTGGAACAGCTGAGCGTTCGTCGCTCTTACAGAGATCGGTCGGGGTTACATGATCACACTGACGAAACTGGTGATGGTTTGGTTGATTACTGTTCCGCCTGGAAACGTTCAGGTATGTTTATGCGGATGATTGGGAAAAGCAAGCAACCACCTTTTATGAGGTAGGCGACAATATGCACATGTCAAACCTAATTAAAATGTTTATAACTATGGCATATAACGATGAAGTGTAACTAGTGAAAGCGTGTGCGCAAACATGATCGCACAACCAAAGGTTAAACTGTGAACTGCATCCATCATGAAACATAAATTAATTAGATTTAACGAAGTACCTCACAAAAGAGGTAAGATGTGATAACAGAAGGCAAATGGAATTGCGTATATAAATTGGGTGGGTTAGTTACAGGCCATCAACCGTCCACCCATTCAATAGGCCCAGGTCTTGCAGGCACTCATATTTTCAGCTAGCAGTGGGATAGCAAGGAAGCACTATATGAAGGCTAATCACAAAGCTTGCTTATTCAACCCACCAATGTGCGCATGTTTTTCAAATGCCATCAGGGTGTCTTCAAGCTAAGCCTGAGCACAGTATGAGGCAGTGTAGATGAAGTAATAATCGAAGATAAATCCCATCTAGCCAACTCATCGAATTGGCCGGGTTTTCATAGGTCACCAACAGTCCATCAATCTGGGTGACACAAAGAAGATAACAGCATAGACTAAGAGATAATCAGAGACAGATCACAATTCTCCAACCAAACGATGTGTCGTTGTTTTACTACTCCCCCAGCCAGTCCTCAGTGTATTTGTTACCGAAGGATGTGACAAAGTAGAAGGAAATAATGAGAGACCAAGCTAAGTTATCTAGCAAGAAAAATTCATGGTAAGATGACACTGTATCTCCTGTTATGTCGGCAAGCCCTTCTCTACATCTTTACTTGTATTTGTATTGCGAATTCTACAGGTAAAAAATGTTATCGGGTACGTTATTGTTCACACATTCGTCTGTGCAAGTGACCCAAAACAGTGCACTAACTTTAATAACAGTTAATTACTCTTTGATTTGCGTCTTAAATGTTAGAGGCAACGATGTACTTCTGATGGCCTGATGGAATCTAATCAAAAACGTGGGATATTTGTCTTTAAAGTTGTTTTACCGCAGACGTGTGTAGCAACGAGGTATTTTTTATCACATAGGCTTTGTTTCTTAGGTCATACAGTGACGATGATTGGAATCCCGGCTGATAGCAACTAGAGTATATCCGTCGATGAGCAATTTTGAATAGTAGACATACATTCAGACTTAATGTTTGAAACCATAGCGGTTCGATTTTTATCGGATGGCATCTATGTTTAAAAGTGAGCTTAGACGTGCAGCCTGCGATTCTTTTTGTAAACGACCTTTATGTAGCCTCGATCGCACTCGTGTTACCTAGTCAAACGCTACTATATGTGGTGGCACCGTAATCTAATAATGGTCTGGGTTACAGTTTTTGAGTGACAAAAGCTTAACCTCGTTTGTTATAAACAAGCAACCTATCATTCTAATGGTTTGTCGTGTTTTAGCCACCGTATAAGCAAGTCAACTCAAGTCAACATTAACTTTATGAACCCTAATGGGTTCCTTCCAGCGTTTACACCACCATCGCGAACACCTGGATGATATATATATATATATATATATATATATATATATATATATATATAACATAATAATATAATGTATACAAACGGACTGACTGGCACTCCTGAAAGCCAGATTCGTGAGCAGCAAGCCGGGTTTCATCGGAGTCGTGGCTGCATCGACCATATCTTCACCTTACGTCAGTTGTTGCAGCACCGTCACACATATTGGCGGCCCACCGTAGTCGTGTGCCTCGACATCAAAGGTGCATTTGATTCGGTTGATCGATGTGCCCTTTGGAATTGTCTACTCAGGAAAGGTGTGCCCGAGAAATATGTAAATATTATCCAAGCATTATACGCGCGTAGCACGGGCAGAGTGAGGGCTTACGGAAAGCTGTCGCCACCCTTCAATATCTTCAGCGGTGTGAGACAAGGATGCCCGTTGTCACCTTTGCTCTTCAAATTCGCTATTGACAAAGTCATAGACATTGCATTTACAGGACATGACTTAGAAGGTGTGGAGCTACTCCCAAGAGAACGACTTCTTGACTTGGAGTATGCAGACAACATTGCTCTCATCTGTGACAGCTCCCAGACGTGCCAAGCCGCGCTGGACAGATTAGCACTGGCTGTTAGCCACCTTGGGTTTTGCTTTGCACCATCGAAGTGCAAAGCGTTCGTTCAAGATTGGCAGGGATCGCCTCCCGCGCTGACCGTTGGTGGGGATCTGCTAGAAGTCGTTCAGAAATTCAACTACCTGGGAAGTTATATCAGCACCCTTGGGATCGAAGACGAGTTCATGAACCGTATAGCAAAAGCTCGAAGTGCTTTTGCTAACCTTCGCCACTTATGGAGGCAGCGCGACATTACTCTCGCCCTGAAGGGTAGAGTGTACGTTCGACCTTACTGTACGGTTGAGCAACCTGGCCCCTAAGGTCGGCGGACATGAAGAGCCTAGTTACGTTCGACCATCGGTGCCTTCGCAGTTTGGTTCACATCTGGTGGGAACTTCTCGTGAGTAACGAGCGTGTTCGACGCCTTGTTTATGGCACAGAAAAAGGAACTGAACCGCTCAGCACCGTCATTTCACGCACCAGACTCCGACGGCTCGGCTAGGTGTTGCGCAGGTCAGCCCACCGGCTTCCACGACGTGGGTTGTTTGCTCACCGGGGATGTGGATGAAAGAAGAGGAGAGGTGGACAAGCGATGACTTGGTCGAGAGGAATGAAAGCCCTCACTTCGGAGCTAGCCTCGGTTGGAGCGTCCAGGCTCCCTGGTTGGGGTCCAAAAGACGATGAACACGTTTGGCTGGATACACTTACTGACATGGCAAGGAGTCGACCTCAGTGGCGGTCCTACTGTGAATTTCTTTGTCCCTCCCCATCCCTTTTAGCCTCCCCTCCACCTACGATCTCATTTCTTAGCGTAAAACAAAATAATTTTTCTTTTTGCCTAGTATCCGACTGGTAGCTTACCGGAACGATGCCTATCCGTTGCTGGTAGCTCAGCTGGCATGCAACGGTTGTATTGATTTTCCTTTATGTATTGCGGCACAGTAGCTGAGATGTTTCCCACCTCTAGCTGACGTGTATAATGGTGATTGCTGATGATGGGAAAAAAGCAGAACTGTTACTCGAACAGCCGCTCGCTTGGCATGTTAGTGACTTCTGCTGTGTCAACCGGCGAACGTGAGATATAAGGCAAAAGAGTATTACTATACGATGGCGTGCGGGAGAATAAAATTCCGAATTGCGAACGGATAGAAGAGAAGGAGTGGGTTTTGTGTAGATCATTGGGAAGCGGGTGAAATCGATCAGTTAGAACCTTAGAAGAATAATCATTGCAGGTATCAAGATGTCAAGAAATGACCAACTCAACTAAATGATCTCTAGTCAGGCTGCTGCATCTAGTGATTGCCTTATAGATCGCACCAACAGGATGTAGTCTTCTTGAAGCAGTCGAGGGAAAATGACAGGAGAACGGTACATCTGATGAGGAATAATACAAGTAGTCACAAACCTGAATATTAAAGTACGAGGTACTGAAACCACCTTAAGTCTGATGGCATAAAAAGTTTGCAAACTTTTGAAAGGTTTTACAGACGTACGTGGACCAAAAAAGGATCTAAGACAAAGTAATGCCAAGATACTTGACGGTGAAAGAGCTGGATGTGGGATTTTCATTCACTGTAACTGTGGAGGAGAAATCTATGAGGGACCGCAACTTACTGTCAAGTAGAAAGGAAAATATTAAATCTTTGCATTTAGAAGCAGTAAGTATAAGAAATCTGGATAAGGACTATTTCACCAGATTTTCCAACCCACGTTGAAGTGATGTAGAATACTGGTTAGTGGGGGACATACATCCCAGCACAACATCATCAGCATATTTACACCTTATAAACATGGTTTGTGTAGGGAGATGTTAAAATATAGAAGGAAAATAGAAATTGTGATTGAATCGCTCCCTGTAGAACACAATAGTCGGCACGATGGAGAGAGGAGTTTTACCGTTCCACGTGGTGAAGTGAGTATGACCTGTAAAATAGGCACGTAACAGATTACACACACCAGGGTGGACTCCATTTTGGATAGTAGGTTTAGCAATCTTGACCTATCCAGGCTTCCAAAGGCATTGGAATAATCCAGGAAGAGAAGCCGTACGGATTTACATTTTTGATGTAATGCAGAGCCTATAGAATGAACAACATGCCACTGCATCCAATGTGGAGCGCTGACGTCTATACGCAAACTGGAAGATATGGTCTCCAGGAGCAGCTGAAAAAATCCGCGGAATTAACAATCTTTCGAAAACTTTTAGCAGCACAGATGTACATGTATTGGGCGATAATATTGAGATCCATTTTTTGGTACTGGAGTGATACTGGCCGTTCTCCAAATGTCGGGGATGACACCCGTAGTGAGGCATTTGTTAACGAGGTCTATTAGAGCCAGTGTGAGAGAGTTAGCCGAATCCTTCAAAGCTAATGGCGAGAGAGCATCCGGACCATAAGCTTTGGTTGCCTTTATTATTTTGTGTTCCTAGTGGACGTTGGTTTAATCGAAGGACGCTGCTGAACTTGAGCTAATGAACGAGGGCAAGGGAGATGCGAGTTCCGTTTATCCACATCCACTTCACCTCTCTGGCTGGGAACACTCTTACCACAGAGCTGCCTCAGAAGCTTCCACACATCGCGACAGTTATGTTCGCCTAGAATCGCTTCGAGCTATAATTGGTTTAATCTATTTATCGCGGATTTATTGCCGTGGTTAAGCTTTTGACATGGGTAGCATTCTTGCACTTGTAGGTCCATTCTTTCATCCTTCGAAGTCCCTTTATTAGTGGTGATGAAACTATATCTGCTCTTAGATAGATAGTTTTAACAGGGCAACACATGTTAAAACAATATTTGATGTAATCCGTAAGATATTCAAATTCGAGTGACATGTCATCGTCGTTGAAGACAGAAAAATCAGTTACAGAAAATATGATCTGAAGCCTCGTGATATTTTCCAAGGAGCAATTTCTCCGTTTGATAATCTTGTAAGGACGTCTGGTCAGCGTTAAAAAATTAGACCTGCTGTATATGACTGGACACAGTTTTAAAATATAATGGTCTGAGCTGTTCAGAGGAGCCCGCTTTTGTATGGCAAACAACTGTCGTTCATTTGTGAACACAGCGTCCAACTGGGCATCTTGTCTGGTCGAAACAGTCACTAGGTCTACCAAGCCAAGTGTCTTCAAGAATGTTGTATCCTTTCTATTGAAGTCGCTAGCAACAATAGAGATAGAACAATGTAACTTAAGCAGTGGGGTTGAGGAAATTTGGTCTTCAAAAAGCTTTAACTCCGATGCAGATGTATCAGGAGCAAGGTATCCGTTTCCAAAGATGACTGCTCGAAAGCCAACTAAATTGCAGCTTATAGAAATCGTTGAGTACATCAATATTAGGATGGCTGTATTGCACCAAGGTTGATTAACGTAAGTTATAACGCCACCATCACGAAACTGGGGCTTCCTGGAGCGGTCAGACCTGATGGAAAAATAACCATCTAGTTGAATTACCCCATTTTCTACATCAGCATGCAACCAGCTTTCTTGTGACAGAGTGGCTCCTGTATTAACGTACTCGTATGGCTGCATAATGGCATTGAGACTAATGATTTTACTAAGGAGCGAGCGAACATTACTGGAAAGTATCAGTGGGACTTGCGCTTTGTCGACAAAACAACGATTGAGGCCAGATTGCCAGCCAGCAGGATGCTTGCGCTATATTCCAAAACATTTATTCATGATACGTTTGCAAGTGTTCCTGACTTTATGACTGGATTCGACAGGGCACGGCTTTAAGGCAGTTTTCAACTGTTTGCTTGAGTAGGAAAACATTGACATTGAGACGTGATTAGAAAAAGCAATTTGCTTCAAAGTTTTAAATGAAATACAGAATCCGCAGTCTGTAATGCAAAATAATCCGACGACAACAGCAACGACCGAATTTGAAGGTCCCGCCACTCAACTTGTTCTTTAAACTTCCACGAACCTAAGCAACGTAAGCATTGGCCACATTTCGATTCAAATATAGGGAGTGTAATTCTATTCAAAAACAAATCTTCAGGTAGAACCAAGCATGCATAGCACATAAAGCTGCATTTAGATGTCGAACATCTCCAGATCACCTTGTATCGTATATTTAATAGCCGGAGACTGAGAATCAGTGGCATAAAACTTCTTCTATCAGCTACGAAGAAATGAGCTCTAGCATGCATTATTAGAGGGGAGATTATTTTAACATATCAAACAGAGAAGAAGGCCAAGTTCACTACCTTGTAGCCCCCACAAGTAATATCTCTTGTTTCCGACAGATACTCTTCTATCATGACTGTCAGCTTTCGAATAGTGAGATAAGCTTCGAATTAGGATGGTAATGAGCCTGCGATACCACAAAGGAGAGAATAATGTTTAAGCTTTCTGTGTGAAATTCTGTCGAAGGCTTTTTGGATGTCTAAGTAAAGTACGGTACAGGCCATACCAGATTCTCTCGACTTCTTTAGTGGATAGAGAAAAGTTAGCTAGCAAGCAACATCTGAAAGCTTATGAAGAAATCTGTACTGCAGATGTGTCAAAGGTTTAGTGCTCGGAACTTATCGGTTTCATTTTTAACTGGGCGCTTCTTGATACTGAAAATTATAGCAGTGTGAATAATGAGCCGATGGCTTTTATATTATGTCTAGGCGCAGTTTTATGACGTGTTGTCACTATCGTGAGTTTCCACTGATCAGGATAAAATCCACTTGCCAGTGATGTAGTAAATTAGTTCAGTAGTTAGCAGGGGACATCATTTCCACCGGAATTTAAAGGTACTGGAGCGCCTTAACGGAGCCTCGTTGCCATGCGACCCCCACCAGCCGCAAGCGGGCTGAGTATACCGCGTGGACGCCCACTCCTGCTTGGATTCGAACCCCCGCCGCAAGAGTACGAGACAGGCTACGGGCGGACGCTTGACGAAACCAGTGTCGACATCTACGTCAGGTATTGTTGCTAAGATGAGCACAATCCTTATCCACTGATTCACCTGCAAATTCCTTCTCTTAACTTCGTATTCATTTCTAATGTGATGGACCGCCATTCTGAATGCTAATGACAACCCGCATGACAAAAACGCTTTCACAACTAAGATAGAGTTATTGATCAGGCTTTGGCAGGAACCATTTCTAAAAATGATTTAGGATCCCATGTCTATTCAAGTCAAGGAAAGATGACATAAATGCACCCAGATGGGTGCATTACCAGCATGTTACATTATTGACTGCCAATGAAAGAAATTGACAGCAAAATGGTAGAATTTTAAGAAACTAGGTAAACGGAAACGAAAAGAGTGCGTTGTTCTCATTTTCGTACACGGCCCAGCATTCCTAAACGGCGATCGCAGATTGCCGTATAGAAATCCTTGGTATTTGTGTCCCATCGATAGAACAGGCTATACTGAAATATTTCCTCAACCCTGGTTTTATTTGATCCAAAATTTCGTATCCAAAAGAAACGAATGTGACTCGTGTGCAGTATCACGTTCCTTATATTCAAAATACGGATTAAGTATGGTCGTAGTGATCTTGTACATAGTTTCACCAAAATGTTGTTATAATATTTTCGCGGATGTTATTTATCACGGTATCCAAGGTATAACGAACATTCCGCAAATATACAACAGCCGATTTACGGGCCCCGTCATGTTTCTTTCATAAACATCCACTCTAAAAGGATCCCATGAGGAATAAGGTAACTGGAGACTGGACGGAACTACCCACGTATTACTGTCGTGTCGCCTGCACCATGTTGACATTCATCGTTCAATCAGGATATGTGAACGACGCAGTCGAGAACATGATTCCGAGGAAAGACAACGAATTAAAAGCAAGGAATTTCGGTCGTCTCTGATAAAACTCTTTTAATGCTAAGTTGATCATCGTCAACTCTAGTCAACTGTGCGCGAGAAACTTAGCTTCTAGCGTGCAACTCAGGTACTTTGATACCTTAAACGTACAATGGGCGGTCAACAAGCCAATGAGCCTTCTCTCGACAGAAATAGGAACCTGCAGAATGCTGTTTTGAATAGGGAACTAGTTCAGGCGGTACCCCGGCCCACATACCAAACAGACGTAACTTGTGCCGTGCTGGTGTTATTTCACGTTAGACAAACTCTCAGCCCGGTCGGTTCTGGAAAGGACACGTAGAAAGAAGTGACAAATGAACCCGAAGAAGAATCTAGTCAAACAATTGCGCTGGATGAATGCTGTCTCAGTGGTGGGACCGGAGCCTGTATTTTGGATGTTACGAATCAGCCCAATCTCGAATTCAGTTCGAAAACGTTGTAGCCATGTGACCGTCTAGTCTTTGCACCAGCGTATCGTAGTGGGAAGTGCAATACTCCTTAGTGGTGGCAGAGGTTAGAGATCGCTAATAGTAAGTAGCCGCTTCATCAAGGTCTTGTGAAAATTCGAGTTAGTAGCTGGGTAAAAAGCTGGACCGCGAGCATCATCTGCATGCTGAACATAGTGATCCGTATCGCAAGCGTCAACTAGTTGTTACCCTGGATAATTGTGATCGCGGCGCTGCGAAGAAGTTATCATGTAAAGAGGGTGAAAGATTGCTACATAGCAAGAGGATGTTTGATGAACGTTTACTGTTTCGTTCCAGCAGCATGCAAACCAGATTATTCATCAACCAATCGGGTAAAGCACTGGACAGCCGTTTCCCCCCATCAGGTAGCATCAGTGGTGCTCATCCTCCGGATCCGTCAGGAAGGGACCATATAGTTGCTAAGATCTTGAACCCAGTTAGCCAGTTGCTTATAACACTTAACTATGGGGGAGGACGATAAACGGTGCGCGCTTAATTGGATGCAGTAGTTTAAGCCATTTCTGCTACGTTTCAAAACGGCGATTTCAATGATAGACGCGTCGTGGACCCATCGATGTATTATGAGAGGCTGACGGTTTAATCACTTAACCATACCTTCCAGGTTCGGCGTCCAATAAAATTGTTTATGACAAAATGTTTCCTGGTAGTAGGTAGCGGAATGTCCACTACTTGAGAAATACTCCAGGTAGGTCGTTTGTGGAGCCTTACCTGGATTACCTAGCTCACGATTTCTTCACTTCATTTATGAAGGCTCATGAAGTGACTTTCTTACCAATAGCATCAGCAATAGACATGCGATTTGCCGTTAACAAGCACGGGCTGTTGGAGAATACCCAAGGCTGCAGACCATAAATTATGCTGTTAATGAAATCTAGAGTTATTAGAGGTGCCTCAGCATAAGTCGGGTATTCGTTTGGGGTTTCAAGCCAAGACCTAAGTTGGGCTGGACCTATAAGGGAAACTCACTTGTGCTTTAAGTGAAATCGAGAATGCGCTTTTCAGCCTTGAGATACGCGCTATAATCACGACAAAAAAGCAATTCAAAAGCGACAGAATGAAAGTAAAAGGCAAAACCCAATGAAATGACGTAGCCACACGGACAGAATTTAATGGCCAGTTCCTGAATAATAGCGTTTTAATGAAGAAGAAATCTGCATATCTAGGGGATGACCGACAATCTAAAGACACACTCGTGCAAGCATATATTGTTCCATACTTGTCTGGTCAACGAGGTAGGTATGCATTTGGAAAGTGCAGTGTGAACAGGGTAGCTAATGGTGAGTATTTTGGATGCAAATATTGTGCATGAACTAACTTGCGTGGACACCGCAACAGCAAAGCAAATTCTTCAGTGACCCGTCAAGAAACTTAAAATGCTTACACCGTAGGCCTGGAAAAATCACAGGAGAGCGATATGTCCAGTGTGGTGGACTGCACGCAGCGATGAAACGCAGAATCAAATTGTACGACGTGTGTTCAAAAAGAAACTGAACTTAGCCATAACATCTTTATTGCTCGCTGCACAACATTCAAGCAATTTCCCCCTCAAAGTATTTCACTTTACTGGCAATACACCATTCCCAAAGGTGCTTCCATTTTTACAAAGTCTCCTACAACATACTTTCCGGGCTGGCGCGCAGATCTCTTGTCGCACTGCACAAATCTCCTCTATTGTTTGGAATCGAAGTACTTTCAATGTGGTTTAAGTTTTGGAAACAGAAAAAGTCTGCTAGGCTCGGTCCGGTGAACACAGTTGATGGAACACAATGGGAGTGTGATGTTTTGCTACATGGCTGCAGACAAGCGCAATGTATGAGCCGGCCCATTGTCATGGTGCGAAATCCAAGTCTGGTTAACCCACAATTCAGGCCCCATCTTGCTCACAGCATCCCACAAACGCGCTGGAATACCCATATAGAATTCCATGTTTACCATCTGACCAAGGGATGTGAATTTCTAACGGATAATGCCTTTGCAGCGAAAAACACAACAGACATCATCTCGGTGTACTCTTTTCGTTGCAAAAGGTAGCTTGTTATCAGAAACTCTTCGGTAGTGAAAGCCCGAGCTTCTCGACGTCAGTGAAGTATCTGGGAATCACACTAAGCCATGATTTCTTGTGGCCCATTCACATGAATGAAGTATTCTCCAAAGTCAGGCGACTGCGCTTTCTTGTCTCCCGTCTTTGTTCGTCCTCAGTCTCCTACCAGTTGATCTTGCGATTCATCATTGCACGTGGACCTACAGTTCACCTGTGATCTTTTCGGGTTATTTGGGTAAGCATTTCAAACAACTTCATGGGTCGCTGAAACACAAATCTCGATGCAGTGACATTGCTTAGCCAATCTTATTTCAACACATGGTATCTGTTCATGTTAATTCATATGCAAATGTCAATTTGGAAATACACACTGATACCAGTCATCCCTTAGATAGAGTTGTGTCCAACTGCAAATCTATTTCCTCAACGCGACAAAACTACAGAGTCATATATGTCCGCACACGGGCCTGTAGTTCACCTGTCATAACTTATCTAGCTAGATTACTGCTTGAAGCAAATATTATCCATTAAGAACTAAACAGCAACTTATATTAATGATTCTGTTCCACACAGGAAATATGGTGTTAGCCGCTGTCTGCTTACTACTTTGCATGCATTATATTGTTTTTCTTTACCGTTTCCACCGAGCATACGTTACAGCTAAAAATTCACGCTTCATGTGTGCATAAAAGCAAATTCTTGACTTGTTTGACTTCACTTGATCTATGACCGACTCTTGAGTGCTTTCTTGGACGAGAAGACCCTTTCCCCATTCAGTGCGACGACTGCAACTTTGTTTCAATTTCGTTACCATAAACCCACGTCTCATCGCTTGTTTTGATGTTCTTAAGGAAATCTGCATTATGATTGACGGTAGCAAGCATTTTTGATTGATTTCAAGAAGGGTCTGTTTCTGATCGTCAGTCAACAAACGCGGCACAAATTTTGTATTGACAAGAAGCAACTGAAGTTTTCACTCAAAATTTCATTACACGATCCTGCGCTGATGCTCAATTGGTCAGTAACGTCTGGAGCAATTAAACGACAATTTCTAAGGATCATAGCACCATCTCTCCCTGCATGGTCATGGACTGTTGATGTGGAAGGTCACCAAGGATTGGAATCGTCGCCGACCGACATTGTGCCATGTTCAATACACTTAAAGCACATTTATACCACCGCGTGTGGTTCATGCACGTCTTCTCCTATGCTTGCTTCAGTAATTGCAATGTCGCTGTAAAGATTTCGCTTTGTGGCGAAATTTCATACACGCAGGTTGTTTTCAAGCTCTTTCATGGTCTTTTTGGCACTAATCTGACTAGCAGCTTGTGCACTTGCTCACTTCAGCGGCTGTAGCTCGCCAACTAACCGTCAGAGCAAAATGCACTAAATGGTCGTTTGTTGTATAGACAAACCTCCCTCTGCGGGTTGGCACGCTAATTCAAAAGTTCGGCTTCTTTTTTGAACACAGATCAAATGGTAAGCAGGATGCTGGCAATCGAGCGGCTATTTGTTTCATGTGGAGTGACCAGGACAAATCGTAGCTCAGTGTAATTCCAAGATAATCACTGACTTACAGAAGCTCGAACTGTGAGTTTCTTTCTGAAGTTTATGACGCTTCGTGACAAGTTCCTGATAATCACCTATTTTACGTAATAAAAAAGCATGTCACTACACTTGGACATGTTCATTGTCAAGCAGCTGGAGTTTGTGCATTAAACTAATTCGTCTAAACAAGTTTACAAACTGGCTGTGGGATCCGAGGTCTGATGACTAACGCCACTGGTAATGTCATCTGTATATTTTAACGGAGTGATTTCTGCTAGAATATGTTTTAACCTAACGTAACTTGAAGACAAGTATGGTGAGGAGTTTTTATTGTCACAGTTGGTGACCTGAGTACGTTTGGCAAAGTAATCCCTTGGCAATAATAATGGGAGAAGTTTAATACCAGGCCTCTATAAACCTTGCGACAGTAATTTACGGTTAACACGACCGGAACCGTTGCTGTAGTCGAGGAACCAGAGATGCGATGGTTTGCTCTTAGCATCTACCGACGAGACGTCTGAATGCACTGCACAAGCCACAGAATCTTGCGTGAACCTTGAATTTGTACAGGTAAATTGAAATGCTCCATCCAAACGGTACTGGTCCAACAATATTTAAGAATGATTCTCTCAAACACCTTCAAAGTCACTGAGGTGGATGCAGTAGGCCGAAATTTATCCCTTCCTTTCTTCAGTACTGGTATTCTGATGGCATTCAACCAAACATCCGCAAGTTTTTCTTGCTTTACTTACGTTGTGCTACCTGTTAATGTGCTCGTTGAACTAGAGTTGACTGTGCGTTTCTAGCACACACTCGCCAAACAAGTACTCTCCACAGACCCAACACTAATAGCCAACACAATCAAATACGGTTCCCTAGTTGGGAAAGAGAACAGACTAAAATCAGCAAGCAGAAAGAGAAGCATCATTTGAATTAGAATAATGCGAGGGTGCGGGTGAAGATCCCAAAAGAAAACCAGTAATGTTGATATGTGAAAAGCACGATAAGAAGACGAAACTGGTAGATGCATGCATTTCGTATTGTCGCCTCAGTACCATTAACAATAACCGGTATGCAACTATATACCTAAGTATGTGTGACCGAATAAGCATGAGGTGTAAACTGAATGACGGAAGTTCCCCCCTATGTCCACGGCATTCTTAAGCTGATAAATAATTGCTTTTGAACACACAGGGCCGGTTTCATTAGAAGGTCTATCCACAGAAAAGCGACGTGGTCCGGCCAATACCTGCACTTCACCAGCTTCACACCAGTGTTGTACAAGTGGACCCTTGTGAAAACTTTAGTTAGTCGTGCTGGACGAATTTGCTCGGCTGATTGTCTAGTCGACGAGCTAGAGTTAATTACAACAATACTCGTGGCAAACGGTTATCCACGTAGATTTATAGAGAGACACAGCCAACAGCGAGGCCCGAAAGACTTGGTGCATACGACAGCCAAGAAAAAGATCTATATCGAGTTGCCTTTCAAGGGTGACTTTACTGTATTGAAAACCACCAAAAGTTTAATCTCTGCTACGCAGAGAACTTACTGTGCTGCTCAGGTTGTGGTCATCAATAGAACCCGTAACTTGCAGGTGCCTTTAACGAACGAAGCTCAACCGATAGGGGCCAACTCACACTGCATATACAAATTCATGTGCGACTGCGGAGGCAGTAACCTAAGCAGAACCAATCGTTCTTTGACTTCCCGAATGAAGGAACTCGTGCCAAGGTGGGTTCAACGTGAAATTGACCAGCAACCCTGTCCCACTGAAGTTCCGTGCTTGCGCAAGCCGCCAGCTTCCTCAATAGGTAAACACCTACTGACTACGCGTCAGCGGATAGAGCTCGGTTTTAGCGTTCACACTTGTATTACGTCACCCTAATCCCCACTTCCTCCGTTTCGACGAGGCCGTTGCGATAAGCCGGATGAAGCCGGCCCTGTGTGTTCAAAAGCAATTATTTATCAGCTTAAGACTGCCGTGGACATAGGGGTGGAACTTCCGTCATTCATTTTTCACCTCATGCTTATTGGGACACACGCATATTTAAGTATATAGTTGCATACCGGTTATTGTTAATGGTACTGAGGGGACAATACGATACGCATGCATCTACCAGTTTTCGTCTTCTTATCGTGCTTTTCAAATTTCTGAAGGGAACTAACTGCTTTAAATGTTGATATGTGTCAAGTAGAAGAAGGGAACTAACTGGCTTTGCAACCTAAAGGCATAAAGTTAGCCATCAGGGTCCTGAACTGGACTTCCCAACCACTCACACCGAAGGTGTTGTGTAGCGGTGTATAACTCGGCGAAATAAGACCAGCTTCTATCCGAATGCGGTTAGATCTCAGTCTGAGCACCTTTATGTAGTGCCAGCGGAGACTAGGCAAATTATATGTACTAACTTGCCAAAAGCAACTCTGGTCAGATATTTATAACAAGAATGTGGTCAGTAAGAATTAAGTCCGCTCGAATCATCCGATGGTGTATTGTGTAAATTTTCAAGCGAAGCAGTTATTGCGGTTTCGACTGCTCCAGCAATCTCTGCACTGGCTTACCACCTATGAGCAGAAAGCTTTCCAGTACCATACCATATCTGACATGATATCATGTACAAAACTGGACCCATATTTCTGGTTGAGGTTGCGTGAAATGTGGGAATGTGTTCACGAAGGTTTCAATTATTAAGGCTATGATTCGGAATAAAGCACATCATAACAAAAACACTCTACAAGCAGACAACTTCTAGCTGTATCTAGATTCAAGGGTCTACGGGCTGGTGACATCTACATCGTCATGCAGAATAACGGGAGATACGTCAGTTTTGACAAAACATTCCTTATGGAAAATTGGACGTTCCAGAGCAATCTACTTCCCTTATGAGTTGAACAACCCGAGAGCCTATTCAAGGCAAAATAAGTCGTCTCAGCACGTCTAGATATCTCCTACCTACAGCAGAGTTTAGAGTCACCGGCAAACTGTATTAATTGTAGTTCGAGTTCACAGGATAAATCCTTGAAATGCGCTCCCTAGAGCATTGCCGTCAGTACCGATTTCCGTGGGATACCGCTACGGAGGATTACGTCCCTCCTATATACTTTGTCTTCTGTAATCTTACCATGCGGACAAACATCCTGGGGATGCGGATAGATATCCCTGAGGCTTCAAATTCAACGGTAACATTATGTGAGAAACCTTAACATAAGATCCACAACAGTTAGAGAATAACACATCTAACGCTGTTCACGTTATCATCCCCGCTTTGCAAGTTACCGGTAAAATAGCAGGGAAGGCCTTTAGGGAATCCATGTCTCACAGTATAATGGATCAAACTTTTAAACTGGTTTTCTATCACACTTCCCACCGGATTTTAACCTAACATACTGGTCGCGATTCTTAAAATTTTAATACTTAGCTTGACTCGTTTTAATGGATAAAACAGTTGCCAAGCACTCACAGAAATCTGCACGTAAGAAAATCACTTGGTTGTATTACTATCGCAGGAATCAAATCGGTCCAGGAAGCTTTAGCCATTTTCACTATCAGAAGCTTTGCGTGTTCCGTAAAGCGATCTCGGATAGTATTTTAAAACCCGATTACATTGTGGTGAAGAATTCTTGACAGCAAAGGCACCAGCATCTTGTTCGCTTCAATTCTGAAAACTTCATCGAGGCCAGCATACGCACAACTCACGTCGGCGCACAGTAACACTGGTATAAGGAACATAGGAGCATAGATGAACTGAGGTTTTCAGTGATTCCTCATCAGAATTGTAAAATTACGTAAATAAATTATGGTATATTAACGAATTTAAGCTGATAGTTTTTGGAGTATTTTCATCTCTGCGGGGAAGATGTCAGCTCATAAAAAGGTTAGGCGCAACTTTGAAAAAATCCCCAAACAAAATCCACCCAGGAATTCACTGCGCATGTCTACCCTACCTCTGTACCACCTTAAAAGATAACTGTTATCTTTCATGTACAATTTAATTGTTGACCGATGGTACATTACTCCTGCTTGTTTTAATCTTCCTTACAACCGGCTCTTCACTCGACCACCTTGTAAGTTCCCGCACTCACGTGTTCGCTCTCGCCTCGCTTCATCCGTCCGCTTCTTATTGTAGCCCATCGAATACAGTCCGCTGTGTCCGACTCCCATTGACTTCTGATATCCGCGCCTTATTTCGCGCACCATCTCGGACTAGTATTAACTAGTCCTACAATCTTCACCTAACATTATCCGTTAATATTCCGGACGTGAATTTGGAGTACCACATTTTCGTACTGAGTCTACACAGTATTGCAGGCAGTGTGCTTATAACTACACACGTTATTTTTGCGGCGAAAATGTTCGGTATATTGCCCGTTTGACGTTTGCAAGCGATTGTATTAACAGAAACACACGGAAACCTACATAAACAAATGCCTTCACACTCATTAATATGGGAAAAGACATAACAAACGAGCATTTACGATGGGGAAACAATTTTGTTACTCTTTTTGTTGACTCTTTCTGGGAACGGCTAATATAGGGACTTATGTCTTTGGGTTAGGTTGATATTGCAGAGTTATACTGACGGCCTATCCATGGACAGGCGTGTATTCGGTAACACAAGTGAGTTTCTCAGGTTCAACTTGAGGCTTGTTGAGGCCAATTTTTGTGTACAATTTTTCAACGCTTACGTGAAGCAATTGCTGTGGCATCGGATTTACTTTTCTAGTAATGCACTTAGACGGCCAGTACCAAGCCATCTGGTCACTGTGCAATCAAACCTGATCGAATTCGAATGTAACCTAATACAACACCTCCCTGCGACTGAGGAATTGGCTTGAGAAAATAACGAGATGTTTCTGGATTACGTTCGGTTTGTTACTAACAAAATATACGACAGACATTCGGCTTTAGCAATGAGGTTGAGTCAGCTTAAGCTGCAAGTCTGGCTCTCCAACGGATCCACCAAATAAGCATACAACTAGTCTAGCCTGCAAATGTGTAGCACTTTGATAGAAGTGTTTTCGATTGGCGCCCATAAACACAAAGCCAACCAATTGCACTATAGATGCGATTTGAAAGCCAAGTGAGCCAGACAAAAACGTTATTCCCGAAGTCGATCGTGGACCTGGAGCGTTTGAAACGCCCAGATTTGGATCCGTTGGATGCAGAGAAAATGAAATCCGCTTTTATCCAGTTGAAGCAGCTTACCAATAGCGGAGGAAGTAACCTCCACATTGTAAAATTCCGAGTAGTTCCCTGGGTTCGCCGAACACGGATCTACAGGTCTGTAAAGACTATACGAAGCCTAGACAAGCTTGTCGCACGAGATGGGGCAAGAATAAACGTTAGTAAAACTACAATATACGCAAGGAAATCCCTGTTATCCTGGTCCTAGAATACAAATAAATATACTAAGTAACTTACGAATAGATTTGCAATCGTAATAGGAAAGAGCAGAAACGGCAAGATTTACGACGGCGTGTCAAGACGGGACAGCGTAGCAGTTTGCTAATCGCCAGACTGCCGAGTATGAAATGTCTGACCATGAAGAGTCAAGGATATGTCAAAAATGTGAAGTGAAAAGCTAAAGTGGTTCAAAGGGTCCAGACTCTGTGTCAAAAAGAAGAGGGCAGGAAGGCCGCACGGAAAGAGGCAAGGGGCAAAGCAATCGGTAGTGGATATCCGGGACGGTTAGTTAAATGTTAATTGCTGAGAGCGCTAAACCCACCTTCACGACGTACGACTGAGTGGGTTGGGACGGAGGGAATCCCTTAGCAAATCGTTGCTTCTGAGGCGATCAGGCAGGTATCAAACAAGGAGAGGATACGAGAGGTTTCCCTAAGAGATCAAAAGCTCCGTTCAGCACTGGTGGGTTTGAGGGATCCACTTCCAAAAGATAGAAGGACCAATTGCAGCCATAAAATTAATTGCCGGGATCGTACACAAGAGTACATAGGTCAAACAGCAAGGGAACTACACACTAGGATAGCATAACACGAAATGTACTTTACGCGTCCACAAAAATATGAGCCTGAATACAAGGCATTACTAAAAGATTCGGCAGTAGCGGTACAAGCGCTAGACTTGTGACACACAATCGACTGGGACAATGTAGAATTAGGAGGGAAGCAAAAAGGATAAGTCAAAGATTAGTTACTGGGGCGCTAGGAATCGCCAAAGCCACTAATTACGTAAACAGAGCAGCCGGCGTGGAATTATCGAACATCTGGCAGGCTGTCTTAACCCGGTCAACCTGAGCAACTTGGGTGGACGGAGACAGATTGGAGGGGAAACGTTACACTATCATCACTAAAGCCAAGAGCAACATCATCGCTGCGTCACATGTAAATGAGCCATTAAACGGATCAATTGGAATAGTTCCATGCTCATTGTGTCACCACAATGACCTCTTGATCCTTTAAAAACTGTAACCGCATTTTTCCTCTGACTCGGGTTACCTTACCCTATCATTAATCAAATTGCTATAAAAGCTCAAACAAAATGGATACTACTTCGCCTGCCCTGAAGAAGCTCTTGTGTCAATAGCGAAATCTTTTCACAATGCAAGAATAAAGAAAAACCATTTGTATTCTAAAACATTACAAAGTTTTATATCCCAGTCGGTTTCAAGCTTATTCCAAGATCTTGAATTGCTAAACGGACCACGCGTTCGGAAGCTGGCGAATGAGTTTATGCGATTGCTTGACGTTGAAACGAATTGGGAAAATCCCTGGATCTTTAATATATCCTGTCTCAAATGTGGGATTATTCCTAGAATCGTCGTAGTCAAGCTCCGTTGTGTTGCTCCACAGGAACAAAAAGCTACCACATGAATCCAATTTGGACAAGCTTCACTCTGCTGTCACCGCCTCCCCTGTTTACCAGTTTAACTGTACTTGCCGTAGCACGTACCTTGGCCGGACAGAGTGGAGGCTGTCCACCGGATTTCAGACCAAGTCCAGCGGAATCTTGCTGTCTGTGGCGTAACATCACCTGCCACCACCGTTGCCCGGCACTTATAGCTGACTGCTTGATGTGTCGGAATCCCCACGAAGCATTCAAGATCATCAACAGACAGAGAAACCCCAAGTCGTTGCGTTTTACTGAGGTTTCCACCATCCGGCTATTGAACTTTTACCTGTGTAAATAACCAGTTTGTGGCCAATCTTGCTTTGCCTTGGTGAGGCAAGACAAAGGCTAGCCAACGCAACTAACCATCGATTTCTGGTGTTGACCTATTACTCGCAATCTTTTGAAATTTTCACCCTTTGTATGTAAGCGGCTGAACAGCATACTCGAAATATCCCGAATTCAGAATATTCCGCCAAATGTTCGTTGTTCTTGCTCTGTTAGGACTATTAATTTGTCGTGAGCAACGTGTATATGAAATTGGAATCCTGGAGCCTCTAGCAACTAGTGATCACTCGATGGAGTTAGCCATCCTAGAGCTGGCGTTTCCATACTCGCCTCCGCCAGTGCCGTCCTACAGTCACTGGAAGACGGAATTCGGTATCAGTTGAGCTGACAGTTAAGTGGACTGGTCAGTAGCGCAGGATTCGTCTATTGCAGCCTGGTGATCTGTTATAGAAGAGGGTGTGCACTTGTGGGTGTGCAATTATGAGGCGTATAATAGGCAGCGGAATATATGCAACAGCCAAAAACGCGAAAGCTTCGGCAGTTTGAATAAGAGCTTGAATTCTCAGCGAAGATGACCCCCAAAAAGATTAGTGCTTATGCGAATCGGCGGCTGAGGCCTGCAAGTGACGTAGCTGTGTTTGAGGGCACTGATGGACAGACTCTACCCTCTACCACTGAACGGGCGTTCGCATCGACGGAGCGTTTCGCTTCCGTATTTACAAGTGGACATGCGCCCATGCCGAGCTGGACGTGTGCAGCTCTACTGAACTCGAGGGCCTTGATTTCTGTGAAGAAAATGTCCGCTGTCTACTCGCCAGTCTTGATAGCACAAAACTTGCCTTACCAGATGAACTGCACCTATTGATTTTGAACTCCTTATCGGCCATCATCTCGCCTGCCGTGACAGCTCGGTTCAACAGATTACTGCCCGAGGATGCATTGCCGAGCGACTGGAAATGCTCGTTAGTGAAGCCGATTCCAAAAGGCGGTGACCTACGCAATATAGATAATTACCGGCCGATTTGTCTCATCTCTGTTTTGACGAAGGTGATCGCGAAGTTTGTGACGAAGGGTCTTATCTAACTACTCGAGTCAAAACATCTCCTAACGCCGGTACAGCAAGGCTTCCGGAAGTATCGCTCGTAATTCGAAAACCTGCTGTCAACGCGGCAAGATTGGTTGCTGGCGCCGAACCGGGGGAAATCAGTGGATGTTATCTACATTGATTTCAGCAAAGTGTTCCATAAGCTAAATCTTGTAGTCTCAGTTCACAACCTTAGTATGTGTGATGTTGCTGGCGCACTGCACCATTGGAGCAGAGACTTCCTCGTTGAGAGCACTCGGCGCGTTCAGGTGGATGAGTAACTAAAGTAATGGTAATCGTCCACTAGCGGGGTACCACAATTCAGAGTGCTGGGGCCAATTTTATTCCTGATCCACATAAACGAATTGATGTGGAAATTAGAAGTCACGATTAAACTGCACACAATAATCGGCCTCGACGGGAATCGAACCCCGGTTCCACGAATTTCCGGTGCGCTGCTCTACCACTGAGTTACCGAGGGCTGACGATTGGGTGCACAAGTTAGTACATGACTTCTGCTTGGTGCGCGATATATTGCCAATGAGCTCACAGTAACTGTCCTGGTATTTCAGATTGGCTCATTCACTCGTCACTTCCCAAGGGACCGAAGTAACTGTCCTTCTGAGGTCCAAAGGACGATGGTAGATTACTTGAAGGGTGTTTGTGAGTAGCGTAAGGTTCGTAGAAAGTAGAAGTCACAATTAAACTGCACACAATAATCTGCCTCGATGGGGATCCAACCCCGGTCCCACGAATTTCCGGTCCGCTGCTTCAGCTTCTTCGATCGCCTTGTGCGTTGTTTGCAGACGACTTGAAGATTTGGAGTTGTATTGCTTCTCCCGGTGACTTTGATCACCTTCAGCAGGGCCAGGACCGAGTATCCCAATGGTCTGCGGTAGTTGACTTACCGGTCAACCCGGCCAAGTCCTGGTTTATGAGCCTGGGGAGGAGTTGTAATAGGCCTGCAAACCCCTGCATCCCACTAGTTCCGTGAATGATCTAGGCGTAGTCTCGCGCTGCGATCTGAAGTCTGTCGATAACACCCATACACTGCACGTAAGCGGACTCTGCCTGCATTGGGCACTTCGACACAGCTTCTGCACTTGGGCTGAAGAGATTGCCACCCGTCTTTTCTCTTCGGTGTTAAGACCGACGCTTGAATACGGCTCACCTCATATTATCTCATCATAATAGGTGAGGTATATAGACTGGAACAGGTTCAGCATATTGCTACGCGGCTCATCCTAAAGTTTACGAGGGATGTCATAGGAGAGCCGATGTTGGAGACTAGGGCTGTGTGCCCTGTCAGACCGTCGGCTTCGAGTTGTTCTCACAGATGTAGTGCAGCTGCAATATATTGTGAACGCGCAGAAACCATCGACGTGATTCCGCGCATGTGCCCGATCCACCTACAATGAACCAACACAGATGTTTATCTTCTGCCTCTCTCTCCGCAGTATGCAGAATTCGCTGGTAAACTGCTTTTACCAATATGACAGGTACGATGTGCGCAAGGAGCTAATAAATAACAAATAGATCATCTGGTGCTGACCGGACGAATGTACCGGAATTGTGCATTTTAAGCCGGCATTGCTTAGAGATGAGAACAAGATTTCATGCTCCAAGTCGAAAACAGACCAGATGGAACAAACAGTGAGACAGATGATTAAGAGCCCGCAATAATTTCTAAATGATGCATAGATTTCACGCATCCTTTAGGAAAACCTAAAAGTGGCACGAACATTCAGAGGCATTACAATTGGTCAGAAATCCATTAGGCTGCTGTTTCAACTCGTACTATTTTTTCATCGTTAATTAGCTCTCCTTGAATTCGCATATTGGCTGGTTAAAACAAGTGAATCGATAAGGCAGCAGCTATTACACTGCAGCCTTTGGGATGTCTTAAACTTCATCAAGGCCATCAAATACTTCAGTAGCAAGGAGATAATAACATTATCCCCCGACCTCGTCTTGGTTTTCACCTGTTCCTTACTGTGGACGTTCAAGTACATATGTAACCTTATAATGAAATCACTAATGAAATGGTGTGGCAGGGTGCGTGAGTTGAGACGCCTCCCTTTGCGGTCTGCCTGGAACGTGTCGTTCCCATATATTGGTAAGTACTGCCGGCAGTATCATGGTGTCATGAAATAATGGAACAATGTTTTATGACCGATAACAAAAGTACGTCGTCATCACTAAACACATTACCAGAGGTGAAATACACCTCAACTATTGTGCCGCAATAAATAAGAAAATAAGAAAAAGCTGGAAAAACGGTACGCCAGCTGAGCCACGCGTAACGGTAAAACATCGTTAGGTGAACTACCATACGGCTGCAAAAACAAGTTATCTTATACCTAGAAAATTTGAACTTGTTTTGAAGGAGTGGCTAAGCAGGAGGGACGCGGACAAAGAAGCACATTACAAACGTCTCTTAGGTCGGTTCTTAAACATGTCAACAAGTGTATCTAACCAGACTTGCTCATTGTTTTTCGGAACACAACCAAAGAGCCTGTAGGCTTCAACAGCGACCAACTTCAAACTGATGGCCTTGATTTCTCTTGACCAAGTAATTGCTTGTCCACTGCTTCACCTCTTCCCTCCACACATCCGGCGCGCAAACAACGCATGATGCGGGAGCCGGTGGGCTGGCATGTGCAACACCTGGTTCCAAACATCGGAGCCGGGTGCACGAAATAACCGTGCCGGGCAGTTCACCCTCTGTCTGTGCCATAAACAAGGCATCGAACACGCTCATTGCTCACACGTTGTTTCCACCAGGTACGAGCCAAACTGAGAAGACACCGGTTATCGAATGTAACTAGTCTATTTATTACTTATGAGTGGAAGGATTTTGGTGAGTATTTTTGTTCGCCGCAATCAGCCGACAATTCAGATATGTCGACCAGCTATCCGGAAAAACACCAGATGGCCGTTTCGCTCTATTGGGACTCAGCAGTGGTGCGCATCCTTCGGTCCTCGGCGGAGGATCGAATCCATGACTGCTGGTGGCTGTTGCCAACTAGCCCGCAGCTTATGCACTCATAAGCAATACCAATGCGCATTTACGGATTCCACAAAATGCTATGTCGATTCATAGCTGCCGTAACCGGGAAGTCCTGACGCCGGAAGGCCGACCGCTGTTATCTGCATGGCAGTGGAGGATGCGTCGGGCTATATCGCAGTTAGCTAACAATTCATGATAGTCAGATACCGTCCTCCATGGCGCACTTGCATAAGCTGCGGGCTAGTTGGCGCAAGCCGCTAGCAGTCATGGGTTCGATCCTCCGCAGAGGACCGAAGGATGCGCACCACTGATGAGCCCCAATGGGGCGAAACAGCCGTCTGGTGCTTTTCCGGATAGCTGGTCGACATATCTGAATTGTCGGCTGATTGCGACGAACAAAAATAGTCTATTTATGTCTACCGATCTAATGGGCTAAGTTTTACAATCATACAGTAGGGTGGAACGTACGGTTGCATGGTTTTTGCGAAAGTGATATCGCGCCAGGGCGATAGGTGGCAAAGGTTGGCAAAAGCTTCACGAGCTTTAGCTACACGGTTTGTGACCTCCTCGACTCCCCAATCGATGATACTACTACACGGGCAGTTGGATTTTAATAGACTTCCTGATCCCTACCTAAAGTCAGCTCAGGAGGCGGTCGCTGCCAAGCTTTGAGGAAAGCTTTGCAAGTCCAGAGTGCAAAGCAAAGCCCAAAATCGCTGACAGCCAGTACTACTCTGTCCAATGCCACTTGGCTCATTTGTAAACTGTCCCAGGTGAGAGCAATCTCGTCAGCATACTCCAAAGAAAAATGCCCATGACCTGGGACTTTATGTCCTGTAAAAACGGTCACTATGATTTCGTCAACAGCGAAGTCGAAGAGGAAAAGTGACGGCGGGCAACCTTGTCTTGCGCAGCTGGATATATTGATGGGAGGTGACGGCTTGCCGTAGGTCCTCACTCTGCCCGAGTTATGCGCATAAAGCGGCCGGATAATGTTTATATTTCGAGAGCCCACAACTTTTGCGTAGACACGCCAAATGGCATATCAACCAAACTACTCGTAGACAGTTTTAATATCAAGGTAAACGACAACGATGAGCCGTCAATGTATGTGACGTTGCTTCACAAACGGACGCATGATTAATATGCGATCGAAGCAGTCCCGATCCAGACGAAACCGGTGTTGCCCCTCATGAATCTGGCTTTTACCGGTGTCAGTTAATCTGTGAAGCTTGGCAGAGGAACGCAAGTTTGGGGCGATGTAGGTCAAACTAATACTTCAATGGTTGCCGCATTCCGAATGTTAGCATCTCTTGAAAATTTGGACGGTAAGGAAGTGGCTCCAGTTGGTTGGGACAGTTTCCTGCTCTCACAATTTCAATAGTAACTCATTTAAGTGGCCAACAAGAGCTGGACCCCCAACTTGTTGAGGGATGGTTATAGATCATCTGGTCCTGCGGCCTTAATTCAGCAGTGCGATCCCACATTCAACCTCTGGGTCAGAGAGCGGATCCCAAGGTACCGCCCGAAAAGCAAGATGATCAATGTCAGGTGAAATATCCGCCCGAGTAGATTGCTTTTCGAATAGCTCAGCCTAACGTCCCATGCATTCTGGCAAATTTTGGATAGGCTGTTCACGCTCGTTGCATATTTTTCACCAACACCAAGTCTCCTGTTGCCCGTTTCCCGTATCAGACGAAACAACTTCTGATGCTTACCAATTGCAGCGGCCACTTCCATCTCTGACGCATAATCAGACCACCAGGATTCACGGTCACTCTTCCGGCTAGCACGGAAAATTGTGAGTCTCGTAGTGTTCGTTTCCCGGCGGAATATGCCGGCGAGCCTCTATAACTTATAGAGACTGCGAAAACACCCAATATCCACGCGGGCTATTAGGTTTATCACACGAGCGTTCACCTGATGCTGGTAAGGTCTGGTGAACAGGCGACCAGTGACCTTCAGCTGTTTTCAGTGAGTGCTTGCTTTCAACCCGAATGCCAGCGTAAAAGGACACGCGTCCAGAAGATCTGACTTCGACAGTTTGCTGGTGTCAATGCACTCACAGGGTCGTCGTGGGCGTCGGTCAAAGCGCACCCGCAGATCAGCACATACAAGTGCATGGTCTGTTTTCACACATGTGCTCCAAATCGAGCGACAGTTTTGGACGCAATCCCTCCAGCGGTAACTAATCGCAATGTGCAATTTGCGTCCAAGACTGATAGTGCGTTGGTGTACTTGCAGGAATGTTTCCCTGTTCTATGCAATAAGTCCGTGAAAATATGTTTTGAGTTTAATGTCGTGCTGACTGGTGTAATATGGGTCACTAATCATATACTGTATGGAGCGGTGAAGATCAAGGGGATCGCGTCATCACTTCCTTACTCATGGAGTTCATTGGATGGTACAGAGTAGAAGGGAGGTCCCGTGTCAGCTCCTTCAAGTCTCGATCTTCCAAGGATTGCAGACGTGGTAGCCGTGGCATAGCTTAGGGTGTAGTATCAGTCTTGCAGGATCCTGGATTACTCAGTAGGTGGACGTCTAGCAAATCTTTGAAACTTGCTTCTGATTGCGCATTGACAATCGGGTCCAGCACTAGTAGAGAGAGCAAAGTCGGAACGAACTTTGAATCTCCTGGATTTTAGCAGATTTTAGTTGTGACCTCGAGTCGAACTTCCAAGTCTTAATTGAAAAACTGCCTCAGCTCGTTTGACAATTCACCTCGTTGAATACGCCTAGTATAGATGAGGTCTCCGCGAGGTCGGCGATAGTCTAAACTGACAAGGTTCGTCCTGTGTAGTCGGGCGGGATAAGGGAGTTCGCGTAACTTGAGGACAAATTTCTAGGCTCGTCTCTGGATGTTTTCGATCTTATCACTTTTATGCTTCGATAGGGGGGCTATGGCCAGAAGTCCAAATTCAAGGATTGGGCGGATGTGGGAAGTGAAGAAAAGACTGGATACCTGCGGCGTCATTTTAGAGAAATGATCGCCTTATGACGCCCCACATCTTGTTCGCCGCAACAGTCCTCTTTATTGTGTCACGTGTTGTTTTGAGATCGGAGGATACTATTGTTCCCAGGTCCTCTTCCTGAGTGGCGACCTTGAATTGGTGCAAGCCAATGTGATGGATGGCCAGTGGTTCAGCAGCACCAATGGGATGGACAGAGCACTTATCATAGTTGACCGGCAAACCCCACTTGATAGACCAGGCGTGCAGTAGATCAAGCGTTTCCTGTAATCGGTCTGCGTCTTCGAGTCTGGACACTTCCGATCATAGCTTTAAGTCGTCTGTATAGCTTAGGTAGTCCGTTTGTAGCATACTTTATAGAAAATTGATATAGATCGAACAATTCCGGTCCGAGGACGGAGCCTTTTAGTACACTGCTGGACCGGGGACACTGGAAATGAGTATGTATCGTTCAACTTGACTCAAATGTTTCGGCCTTGCACGAAATCATTGCTCCATAGTAAGACGTTCCCTGTTATTGCAATTCCGCAGAGCTTAGTTAGTAGTTGCTTATGACAGACCCTGTCATAAGCTCTGCTGAAGTCTATGAAAATTATATCCAAGCGCTTTCCACCGTTCAGTGACTTAGCCCACTTCTCTCTTGCGACTAGCAGGTTTGTTGCAGGAACATTGCCTTCGAAAGTCATTCTGAGTAGACGAAGTGATGTTCAGATCTTCGCGGTGTCGGTCCCATCAAATGTAAAGGGCTTTTCTATGATCTTGTATGCGACTGACGTCAAGCAAATTGGCCGATAGATCGCAGGGTCCTGGCGGTTTCCACCCTTGTATTTCGGCATAACTGCACCCATCTTCCAGTCCACAGGTAGTCGAGCAGCTTTAAGAGAAAGCCGAAAAATTGACAAAGTGGGACGGCAATGAATTCTGATACCATCTTGAGAAAATGGAGGTGTAGCCCGTCTGATCCCGGTGAGGAACCTGAGTTCAGTTCTAGTAGTAACTTCAAGGTTGCAAGTGCATCTATCTCAATATGTCCTAGAGGTACATGATGTTTCAGTACATGGTTGTTTGCCAGTGTGTCTCCCTTCATATATATTGAGGATAAGTTTAGGTCCAAGGGATTGGCTTTGGTGTAATCATCATAGAGTATTATACCTGGCTCTTTCGTAGACAACGCAGGAATTCTACAGCCGATTTTGGAAAAACTGTTAAGGTATGAGAATAGTTGCTTTTTCCTAGAAAAACTTTCTTCAGCCGAGCTATACTCCTCACGTTGCCTTTTTTAACTTTCTGTAGGGAGTAGAATTTCTGCTGGCCCTGTATTTAGGATAGTCTGAGTCTAAGCGGGAACATTTGTATCTGTTCCGTAGTTTTAGTCCTTGCTTCATCTTTGCCCTGAATTCTTGCTCGATCCAGGGGGACGCTTAGAGAGAGACCTATTACTGTCGAATGGGACTGTTCAATGAGTAGCTTCAATTTGGGAATAAATCGTTCCAAGCAGCATCAAGTTCCAAGTGTTGTGGAACATTCCAGTCCAGCGTAGTAGCTGCCGTCCTTAACTTGAATGTGTGGGTCCGCCAGAAGTTGCGACCGTGTGTGCTCCGGGCTTGAATAGTTGGACGTTTAGTCCATAGGAAAGAGACCGTACAGTGGTCGGTTTTATCAATGAGCTGTAGAAGGGTACATTTTGAGACATCAGACGGAGCCAGAGTGAGTACAGTCTCAAGAATGGGCGGAGTCTGGCCGGGAAGAAGCCGAGTGGGCGATGTTATATGCTAGGATAGATTCGTTTTGAGGACAGTTTTAAGAAGGCTAGCGTTAAAGGACTCAGGTGGAAGGCGGCAGTGTAGTAGGTCTCAGTTAACATCCGGGGCATTGAAGTCTCTTACCATAAAACAATCTAGGTTTCCATGCGATTTTATACAATCCATCACAGAGGCGCCGTGACTCCGCGGGGCTTTGTAGGCAAGGTCAACCATAAGAGATTTGAAGGCGTCCTTGATCCTGCACCAGAGCAGCTCCGCACCACCACCAGTGTCGCTGACAGCCTCTGCGAGATGAACCTTGAGATCCTCTCTCCAGTGTAGTAGTACGCTGCATCAGCCCTTGTTCCATAGCTGTCAACACGGTAAATTTGAAATCCTGGGATGTAGAACTCGGAGTCAGAGGTACTTGAAGTGCTGCAGGACTCAGTGAAGACACGCAAATCCGGAAGGAACTTTGTGGTAAGGGCGTATAACTCGTCCAATTTGTTCTGGAGGTTGCGAACGTTTTGAACCATCAACTGCAGTCCATACTTCGTCCTTGTTTTTATATCCCGAGAAGGACAAACTGTAGCTTCCAGCGGGACATTTGGATTTTTTGCACTACTTTAAAATCCCCTAAGTTCAAGTTGGTCTCCTCATTTGTTCGTAGTTCGTTAACAGTATTCCTCATTTCGGCTTGGGTTTCTGGGGAGAGATCAATAAGAACATAGAATTTTCTCCCTTGATACGTGTGGTCCGTCCGAGGATACGGCGGCGCTCTTCTGCATCCTGACAGACGACTTTGAGAGGACCGAATTTGTTGGGGTCTTCTCGATTTCTCACAAGGCGAAATGCATAGACAGATGAATCCCTTTTTCCTTACTATCGAACAGAAGAGAATCTATGTGCTCTAGGAATGTTTGAGCGACTTGTATTCTTTTGGCTGGTGTCTCCATATTAGACGAAGGGCTTTTCCGATGATTATACACTGCTCACTGGAGGACGCTTGTTTTCATCGGATATAGCTGGTTCCTGTGTGCTGGGGTTAGCATTGATCGGATCTTCCAGCTACCTCTTTCTGTCCAAAACCAACCGTAGCTGGGATGAAGTAGGCTTCCACGCTGTTTTAGACTTCCGCGTCTTTGTAGCCGTCTTTTTGTGCACAGCTGTGTTTCGAGTGACCGAAATTAATGGCACCTTTCTCGCAACAGTTGTATATGTCTTCGACTCTGGCCTGCTGTCCCTTCCTTCAGTCTTTGGTGCTGTCAGAAAAGAATCGGAAATTCGTCTACTCCGTCCTTGCAAGATGTCCACATCCGAGAGAGTTGGATAGGGATAGATAAGCTCGTCATCTTGGAGACCCTAGCCTACGCTGAGCAAGAGCGCAGAGGAGTCGGGATATCAGAATATGTGTGGTTATCGCTCCCTGTAGTTCGGCAAGTGTCACAATAAAAGCAAATAACCCGGGAGGTACACTGCTGAAGCTCATTGTACAGTTCAGTGCCGATGCCCCAACAAAGTGTTATACAGACACGTAAACAATTTGCGCCGTGTTAAGCGTGGTATTTCTGCTCTGCACACAGCAGACAGGTTAGCACAAACTTGGACAACAGTTTGGCCATACCATCCAAAGCGTGCAATCATCATATATCCTGCCTAAGCAAATAACGCCGCCATCATGGCTAAATCACATATCGTTTACCCCCGCAGCTGTACTGAAGAGGCTGATGTCTCTGCGCGAGTTCAGCTCCCCGGGTTCGGACGGCATTCACCCGAAGGCGTTGAAGTTTGCTGCCATGAGTTGGGCGGCGCCACTAGCAATTTTCGTCCGACGATGTCTGAACGAGATGCACATCCCCACGATGTGGAAGCACGGAATCATCACGCCAGTATAAAAAAGTAACCGTCGTGCTGAACCAGAAAATTATCGCCCGATAACACTATTTCCTGTGATCTCCAAGGTTATGGAGTCCATTATAGCTGAGGCTTTAATAGGATACCTGGAGAACAACAAAATTCTCGTTACGGTGCAGCACGAATTTCGCCAAAATCGCTCATGTAGCACTAATCTGTTGATTGCTCATGTAAACTGGACGGATTCTGTGGACGCCGGTGTAGGAGTCGCCGCGGTCTAATTGGATTTCTCAAAGGCTTTCGACCATCTAGACCGTCGCATTCTCCTCCACAAACTCCAGAAATATGGAATCGGCGATCCTGTTCTGGGCTGGATAGGAGACTTTCTCATGCAGCCTCACCTGAATGTGAGGGTCCGAAGCAATCTCTCGGAATCCATCGACTTTCAGTGCGGCGTACCTCAAGGCTCGGTACTCGGACCCCGCCTGTTCCTGGTCTTCATAAATGATCTCGCGAGTGTGCTATCTTCTAACTGTTTGCTATTTTCCGATGATTTAAATGTATGGCGCACTATAGCTGCAGTGGGGGATCACAGTCTTACAGGAGGACCTAGTTAAAGCCTACACATGGTCCATCGCGAACATGGTGCATTTCAACGTCACTAAGTGCACAGTTCACAGCATAGGGCACAAGAGTGCGCACAAGTACCGTCTAGGGCCACGAATTCTACAGCGGGCTTCTCACAAGTGCGATCTCGGCGTGATAGTTTAAGATGACCTCGATTGTTTGAGTCAGACTAAAAAGGCATCTAAGAAAGCAAACCAGTACCTCGGCCTTCTTCGCAGAGCTTTCGGGAAGTTTGACCCATCAGTATTTCCAAAAAAGCTTGGTGCGTACGTGAGGTCGCAGGCGGAATACGCTATCCAAACATTGCAACTCTGGCTCAGGCACCATCTCACCGCGCTCGGTACTGCACAACGTAGGTCAAGGAAAAGCGTCAGAGGCTTGACCAGTCTCCCCTACCCACTCAGGCTGAAGACTCTCAATATATACAGTGGACGTTATCGGCGTCTAAGGGGCAATCTCATTATGGTGTGCCAGATCCTGAGAATCTCTAACCCTCCATGCCATTCCCTTCTAATACTCAGTCAAAACACTCCGCCAAGAGGTCATCAGTTTAAGCATGTCACGCAGTACCGCCGACTGGAATGTTGGCGAAACTTTTTCTCCCTTCGAGTGTCACAGTCTTGGAATGCCCTCCCGGAACAGGTAATTAGTGCTCCCACCCAATCCCTTCTCAAAAAACACCTTGACGATACCCTGCCACATTTACACTACGTGCTATAGCTCATGACCACCAGATGCTGGCACTAATGTACAACTGACAGTGGACAGTGCCATAACCCTACTCGAGAGTGAGTCACTCCAAACCTCCTTGCATACAATTTGATAAACGCTACTACTATAGAAACTGGATTTCTGTAACCCTTCGACCCGAGATAGCTGCACACGAGTAAGCATCGTCCTTGCTATTTTTTACTTTCTTTCTTGCTTATTACGTGATCAATAACCACTCCCCTTGTGGCTTTGTGTGCGCACCTTCTAAGTTCAAACTCTCTTTATACGGCAGTGCAGTTAAATATGTAAGCGCCCGAACTGACGATCCCACTATCCCTTGATCTATCTTTTCTCACTCTAAACACACTACGGGACATGTCAAGCACCTGCTACTTCACCCGTTATAATGCATTGTTCATTGTTCAACCGATGTGCAGCCATCCGTTAGAAAAAGAGCATTTGGCAGATTTGGGACGATATATGACTCTCTTGTTGCAGTCAGTATTCACACTTTCTAGGCGAATCTGTTCGGAAGTTGGAGGCAGCAACGACCTTGAGCTCACTTTTTATGTAACATATAGGGTGTATTCAACAGTTTTGTTGGCTAGTTGAGCGATATGTTTCAAGCGATTGTCGGGAAGTGGTCCTATTGAACGGCTGCTTTGATTCGGAGCTCGGAATGTATGCTGCTGCGACGTGTGTACCAGTATTACAATATCTTCTTGAGATATTTCTGAATTGAAACACGACTTCCACCACCTTCGGGCAGCATCCTTGGTAACTTCGTGATCAGCGCAACTTCGAGATCTATTACGCTATGTTGGTTTCCAAAGAGAGGGTGTCGCGAATGTAGCTCCACTGCTCCTGATCATGGGTGGTCGCTTCTCTCTCATCATGTCCTGCCCTCTTGGGAACACCGTGTAAACGGATGACACTGCGTTGAGGATTCCATGCGATATTCTTTCAAGTCGTGCTTCGTCAGCCTACGCTGGCAACACGGAATCTCTGGGAAGACGCGTATGGAAAATGACTTATCTTGAATGCTAGCTTTCGAGAACACATTGGCTTCTGCCTCAAACGGGAAAGCCAATACAACTCGGAGTAGTCTCGCTTTAGCGTAATGCTCTGAGTTTGCTTGACGGGCGACTCATGTCAGGTCGGCGGGTTTAACTACAACGCCTAGGATGTCACAGATGAAGTTCCACTAGTTCACATCATCTAGCTGATTTCCTTTTAAGGAATTTGACGTCGCTTCTGGAACTTTGGCGCCCATTACCATTGGTACACTGTGTTGTCACTTGATGTCAATTTGTGTAGCATGCGTTAAGGTCAACTGCCCAGCTGGTTTGCATCCACCCTGTGGGTGCTGTGTAAGTGCAGTTTCGATTAGGCCAATTAATTTTGGTCCAGTGAAAGTAACTGAATGCCTAAGTCTCCGGTTTCTCTTGGTGGTAACCATGTTCCAATCACCCCTAGTGTACAGGTCCTCCTGAAATTTCACAACAGTTTGGAGAACGGACGAGGATCCGGCCTTACGTATTCCATTTGGGATGATGGTGGTTGGTTTAGGCAAATTTGGCCCTCTGGTGGTATTGAACCCCAATGATATGACAGGCACAATTTTAGCGCACTGTCAGCATGCATAAACGCAAGTAAATCTGTGCAGACGGTTGAGCAAACGGATTGCCATTTACTATTTTCATTAAACATAACAGCTTATTATCCGCAGATGAAAATCGGGTATTGCCCACCCGAAAACACTGCGGGTAACCCCCAATTTCCATCTGCTTTGACTACGGTCCCAGTGATCGCAGTGAATAAGGGTCACTTTAATTTGAATCGCGGCCCACTTTGAAACTGCGCGTCACAATCCAATCACACAACGTGTAGTCTAACATTGACCCTCCAATTAGCTTATTATCCGCCTTGCATAATGACTTTTCACCCCTCAACCCTATTCTTTTTATACTAGTAATATATTCACGCATAAATGGGCAATGTATTTGGTCCACTTAAGTATTAGACAAATTTGAGATTCATTCCATTACCAACCTACGGGACACGCTCGTGATCACTATCTACGCCCCCCACAAGCAGGAGCGATGAATCGATAAAAGGCAACTTGTCTCCTAAAATGAACGAGCTCCTTCGTCACGAAGATTGTAGCGCAGGCTGGGTATCTGAAAGCTCATTTTGAGAAATTGCGCACTGATGAGCTTCATCTGGGCGGCCAACATGGGGTAGGCTCTCGTAATGATAGCGGTGATCAATTATTTCATTTGTGTGAAGATGCTTGCTTATTTATTGCTAGCACCAACCTCCAAGAAAACACCCACCGGAGGGTGACATGGCGTCCATCAGTCTTGGACGCAAATTGATCACATTGCGATCAGTTACCGCTGGAGAGGCTGCGTCCAAAACTGTCGCTCGATTTGGAGCACATGTGTGAACACTGACCATGCACTTGTATGTGCTGATCTGCGGGTGCGTTTTGGCCGACGCCCACGACGATTCTGTGAGTGCATTGACACCAGCCAACTGTCGAGGTCAGATCTTCTGGACGCGTGTCTTTTTACGCTGGCATTCGGGTTGAAAGCAAGCACTCACTGAACACGTTGAAGGTCACTGGTCGCCTGTTCACCAGACCTTACCAGCATCAGGTGAACGCTCGTGTGATAAACCTAATAGCCCGCGTGGATATTGGGTGTTTTCGCAGTCTCTATAAGTTATAGAGGCTCGCCGGCATATTCCGCCGGGAAACGAACACTACGAGACTCACAATTTTCCGTGCTAGCCGGAAGAGTGACCGTGAATCCTGGTGGTCTGATTATGCGTCAGAGATGGAAGTGGCCGCTGCACTTGGTAACCTTAGAAAGTTATTCCGTCTGATACGGGCAACGGGCAGCAAGAGACCTGCTGTTAGTGAAAATTTATGTAATGAGAGTGAACAGCCTATCCAAAATTTGCCAGAATGCATGGGACGTTAGGCTGAGCTATTCGAAAAGCAATCTACTCGGGCGGATATTTCACCTGACATTGATCATCTTGCTTTTCGGGCGGTACCTTGGGATCCGCTCTCTGACCCAGAGGTTGAATGTGGGATCGCACTGCTGAAATTAAGGCCGCAGGACCAGATGATCTATAACCATCCCTCAACAAGTTGGGGGTCCAGCTCTTGTTGGCCACTTAAATGAGTTACTATTGAAATTGTGAGAGCAGGAAACTGTCCCAACCAACTGGAGCCACTTCCTTACCGTCCAAATTTTCAAGAGATGCTAACATTCGGAATGCGGCAACCATTGAAGTATTAGTTTGACCTACATCGCCCCAAACTTGCGTTCCTCTGCCAAGCTTCACAGATTAACTGACACCGGTAAAAGCCAGATTCATGAGGGGCAACACCGGTTTCGTCTGGATCGGGACTGCTTCGATCGCATATTAATCATGCGTCCGTTTGTGAAGCAACGTCACATACATTGACGGCTCATCGTTGTCGTTTACCTTGATATTAAAACTGTCTTCGAGTAGTTTGGTTGATATGCCATTTGGCGTGTCTACGCAAAAGTTGTGGGCTCTCGAAATATAAACATTATCCGGCCGCTTTATGCGCATAACTCGGGCAGAGTGAGGACCTACGGCAAGCCGTCACCTCCCATCAATATATCCAGCTGCGCAAGACAAGGTTGCCCGCCGTCACTTTTCCTCTTCGACTTCGCTGTTGACGAAATCATAGTGACCGTTTTTACAGGACATAAAGTCCCAGGTCATGGGCATTTTTCTTTGGAGTATGCTGACGAGATTGCTCTCACCTGGGACAGTTTACAAATGAGCCAAGTGGCATTGGACAGAGTAGTACTGGCTGTCAGCGATTTTGGGCTTTGCTTTGCACTCTGGACTTGCAAAGCTTTCCTCAAAGCTTGGCAGCGACCGCCTCCTGAGCTGACTTTAGGTAGGGATCAGGAAGTCTATTAAAATCCAACTGCCCGTGTAGTAGTATCATCGATTGGGGAGTCGAGGAGGTCACAAACCGTGTAGCTAAAGCTCGTGAAGCTTTTGCCAACCTTTGCCACCTATCGCCCTGGCGCGATATCACTTTCGCAAAAACCATGCAACCGTAGGTTCCACCCTACTGTATGATTGTAAAACTTAGCCCATTAGATCGGTAGACATAATAGACTATTTTTGTTCGTCGCAATCAGCCGACAATTTAGATATGTCAACCAGCCATCCGGAAAAGCACCAGACGGCTGTTTCGCCCAATTGGGGCTCATCAGTGGTGCGCATCCTTCAGTCCTCTGCGGAGGATCGAACCCATGACTGCTAGTGGCTTGCGCCAACTAGCCCGCAGCTTATGCAACTGCGCCATGGAGGACGGTATCTGACTATCATGAATTGTTAGCTAACTGCGATATAGCCCGACGCATCCTCCACTGCCATGCAGATAACAGCGGTCGGCCTTCCGGCGTCAGGACTTCCCGGTTACGGCAGCTATGAATCGACATAGCATTTTGTGGAATCCGTAAATGCGCATTGTATGCTATGAGTGCATAAGTGCGGGCTAGTTGGCAACAGCCACCAGCAGTCATGGATTCGATCCTCCGCAGAGGACCGAAGGATGCGCACCACTGATGAGCCCCAATAGGGCGAAACGGCCGTCTGTTGCTTTTCCGGATAGCTGGTCGACGTATCTGAATTGTCGGCTGATTGCAGCGAACAAAAATACTCACCAAAATCCTTCCAATCATAAGTAATAAATAGACTAGTTACATTCGATAACCGGTGTCTTCTCAGTTTGGCTCGTACCTGGTGGAAACAACGTGTGAGCAATGAGCGTGTTCGATGCCTTGTTTATGGCACAGACAGAGGGTGAACTGCCCGGCACGGTTATTTCGTGCACCCGGCTCCGATGTTTGGAACCAGGTGTTGCACATGCCAGCCCACCGGCTCCCGCATCATGCGTTGTTTGCGCGCCGGATGTGTGGAGGGAAGAGGTGAAGCAGTGGACAAGCAATTACTTGGTCAAGAGAAATCAAGGCCATCAGTTTGAAGTTGGTCGCTGTTGAAGCCTACAGGCTCTTTGGTTGTGTTCCGAAAAACAATGAGCAAGTCTGGTTAGATACACTTGTTGACATGTTTAAGAACCGACCTAAGAGACGTTTGTAATGTGCTTCTTTGTCCGCGTCCCTCCTGCTTAGCCACTCCTTCCAACCAAGGTCAAATTTTCTAGGCATAAGATAACTTATTTTTACAGCCTTATGGTAGCTCACCTAACGATGTTCTACCGTTACGCGTGGCTCAGCTAGCGTACCGCTTTTTCAGCTTTTTCTTATTTTCTTATTTATTGCGGCACAATAGTTGAGGTGTATTTCACCTCTGGTAATGTGTTTAGTGATGACGACGCACTTTTTTATCTGTCATCAAACATTGTTCCATTATTTCATGACACCACGATACTGCCGGCAGTACTTACCAATATATAGGAACGACACGTTCCAGGCAGTACCGCAAAGCGAAGCGTCTCAACTCACGCACTGTGCCACACAATTTCATTAGTGAATTCATTATAAGGTAACGTATGTACTCGAGCGTCCACAATAAGGAAAAGGTAAAAACCAAGACGAGGTCGAAGGATAATGTTATTATCTCCTTGCTACTGAAATAATTGATGGTCTTTATGAAGTTTAAGGCATCCCAAACGCTGCAGTGTAATAGCTGCCGCCTTATCGATTCACTTGTTTTAACAAGCCAATATGCGAACTCAAGGAGAGCTAATTAATAATGAAAAAATAGTACGAGTTGGAACAGCAGCCTAATGGATTTCCGACCAATCGTAATGCCTCCTAATGTCCGTGCCACTTTTAGGTTTTCCTAAAGGGTGCGTGAAATCTATGCATTATTTAGAAAGTATTGCAGGCTCTTAGTCATCTGTCTCACCGTTTGTTCCATCTGGTCTGTTTCCGACATGGAGCATGAAATCTTGGTCTCATCTCTAAGCAATGCAGAGCGATTTACTATTTCGTCTTTTCGGCTTATAAAGCTCACTCCGGTACCTTCATCCGGTCAGCATCAGATGATCTATTTGTTGCTTCTTAGCTCCTTACGCACATTGTACTTGCGATATTGGTAAAAGCAGTTTACCAGCGAATTCTGTGTACTGCGTTGAGAGAGGCAGAACATAAAAATCTGTGTTGGTCTATTGTAGGTGGATCGGACACATGCGCGGAATCACGTTAGTTTCTGCGCGTTCACGGTATATTACAGCTGCACTACATCTGTGAGAACAACTCGAAGCCGACAATTTGACAGGGCAGACAGCCCTAGTCTCCAACATCGGCCCTCCTATGACATCCCTTCTAACCAGAGGATGAGCCGGGTAGCAACATGCTGAACCCATCCCAGTCTATGCACCTCACCTATTATGATCGGATAATATGGGGTGAGACGTAATCAAGCGTCGGTCTTAACATGGAGGAGAAAAGACGGGTGGCAATCTCTTCAGCCCAAGTGCAGAAGCTGCGTCAAAGTGCCCAAAGCAGGTATAGTCCGCTTACGTGCAGTGTGTTGGTGTTATCTACAGGCTTCAGCTCGTAGCGTGAGACTACGCCTAGAGCATTCACGGAACTAGTGGGATGCAGCGGGTTGCAGGCCCATTACAACTCTTCCCAAGGCTCATAAACTAGGACTTGGCCGAGTTGACCGGTAAGTCAACTACTGCAGACCATCGGGATACACGGTTCTGGTCCTGCTGAAGGACGTCACAGTCATCGGGAGAAGAAATACAACTGCAAATCTTCAAGTCGTCTGCAAACAACGCACAAGGCGATCGAAGGAGCTGAAGCAGCGGACCGGAAATTCGTGGGACCGAGGTTAGATTCCCCGTTGAGGCAGATTATTGTGTGCAGTTTAATTGTGACTTCTATTTTCTACGACACTTCGTTTGTGTGGATCAGGAATAAAAGTGGCCTCAGCACTCTGAGTTGGGGTACCCCGCTAGTGGACGGTTACCATTACTTTAGGTGGTCATCCACCTTAACCCGCCGTGTGCTCCCAATGAGGAAGTCTCTGCTCCAATGGTGCAGTGCGCCAGCAACATCACACATACTCAGCTTGTGGAGTAAGACCACATGGTTTACCTTATCGAAAACTTTACTGAAATCATTGTAGATAACATCCACTGATTTCCCCCAGTTCGACGCTAGCAACCAACCTTGCCGCGTTGACTGCAGGTTTTCGAATCACGAGCGAGCCTTCATGAAGCCGTGCTGTGCAGGTGTTAGGAGATGTTTTGACTCTAGTAGTTAGAGAAGACTCTTCTTCACAAACTTCTCGATCACCTTCGTCAAAACAGAGATGAGACAAATCTGCCGGTAATTATCTATATTGCGTGGGTCACCGCCTTTTGGAATCGGCTTCACTAACGAGCATTTCCAGTCGCTCGGCAATGCACCCTCGGGCAGCGATCTGTTGAACCGAGCTGTCACGGCAGGCGAGATGATGGCCGATAAGGAGTTCAAAATCAATAGGTGCAGTTCACCTGGTCAGGCAAATTTTGTGCTATCAAGACTGGCGAGTAGACTGCGGACATTTTCTTCACAGCAATCAAGGCCCTCGAGTTCAGTAGAGCTGCACACGTCCAGCTCGGCATAGGCGCATGTCCACTTGTAAGTACTGAAGCGAAATGCTCCGTCGATGCGAACGCCCGTTCAGTGGTAGAGGGTAGAGTCTGTCCATCAGTGCCCTCAAACACAGCTACGTCACTTGCAAGCCTCAGGCGCCGATTCGTATAAGCACTAATCTTTTTGGGGGTCATCTTCGCTGAGAATTCAAGCTCTTATTCAAACTGCCGAAGCTTTCGCGTTTTTGGCTGTTGCATATATTCCGCTGCCTATTATACGCCTCAAAATTGCACACCCACAAGTGCACACCCTCTTCTATAACAGATCACCAGGCTTCAATAGACGAATCCTGCGCTACTGACCAGTCCACTTAACTGGCAGCTCAACTGATACCGAATTCCGTCTTCCAGTGACTGTAGGACGGCACAAGCGGAGGCGAGCATGGAAGCGCCAGCTCTAGGATGGCTAACTCCATCGAGTGATCACTAGTTGCTAGAGGCTCCAGGATTTCAATTTCATATACACGTTGCTCGCGACCAATTAATAGTCCTAACAGAGCAAGAACAACGAACATTTGGCGGAATATTCTGAATTCGGGATATTTCGAGTATTCTGTTCAGCCGCTTACATACAACAGGTGAAAATTTCAAACGATTGAGAGTAATAGGTCAATACCAGAAATCGATGATTAGTTACGTTGGCTAGCCTGTCTTACCTCACCAAGGCAAAGCAAGGCTGGCCACAAACTCAAGTTATTTACGCAGGTAAAAGTTCAAACGCCGGATGGTGGAATCCTCAGTAAAACGCAACGACTTGGAGTTTCTCTGTCTGTTGATGACCTTGAATGCTTCGTGGGGATTCCGGCACATCGAGCAGTCAGCTATAAGTGCTGGACAACGGTGGTGGCAGGTGATGTTACGCCACAGACAGCAAGGTTCCGCTGGACTTGGTCTGAAATCCGGTGGACAGCCTCCACTCTGTCCGGCCAAGGTACGTGCTACGGCAAGTACAGTTAAACTGGTAAACAGGGGAGGCGGTGACAGCAGAGTGAACCTTGTCCAAATTGGATTCATGTGGTAGCTTTTTGTTCCTGTGGAGCAACACAACGGAGCTTGACTACGACGATTCTAGGAATAATCCCACATTTGAGACAGGATATATTAAAGATCCAGGGATTTTCCCAATTCGTTTCAACGCCAAGCAATCGCATAAACTCATTCGCCAGCTTCCGAACGCGTGGTCCGTTTAGCAATTCAAGATCTTGGAATAAGCTTGAAACCGACTGGGATATAAAAATTTGTAATGTTTTAGAATACAAATGGTTTTTCTTTATTCTTGCATTGTGAAAAGATTTCGCTATTGACACAAGAGCTTCTTCAGGGCAGGCGAAGTAGTATCCATTTTGTTTGAGCTTTTATAGCAATTTGATTAATGATAGGGTAAGGTAACCCGAGTCAGAGGAAAAATGCGGTTACACTTTTTAAAGGATCAAGTGGTCATTGTGGTGACACAATGAGCATGGAGCTATTCCAATTGATCCGTTTAATAGCTCATTTACATGTGAGGCAGCGATGATGTTACTTTTGGCTTTAGTGATGATAGTGTAACGTTTCCCCTCCAATCTGTCTCCGTCCACCCAAGTTGCTCAGGTTGACCGGGTTAAGACAGCCTGCCAGATGTTCGATAATTCCACGCCGGCTGCTCTGTTTACGTAATTAGTGGCTTTGGCGATTCCTAGCGCCCCAGTAACTAACCTTTGACTTATCCATTTTGCTTCCCTCCTAATACTCTCTACATTGTCCCAGTCGATTGCGTGTCACAAGTCTAGCGCTTGTACCGCTACTGCCGAATCTTTTAGTAATGCCTACTATTCAGGCTCATATTTTTGTGGACGCGTAAAGTACATTTCGTGTAATGCTATCCTAGTGTGTAGTTCCCTTGCTGTTTGACCTATGTACTCTTGTGTACGATCCCGGCAATTAATTTTATGGCTGCAATTGGTCCTTCTATTTTTTGGAAGTGGATCCCTCAAACCCACTAGTGCTGAACAGAGCGTTTGATCTCTTAGGGAAACCTCTCGTATCCTCTCCTTGTTTGATACCTGCCTGATCGCCTCAGAAGCAACGATTTGCTAATGGATTCCCTCCGTCCCAATCCATTCAGTCGTACGTCGTGAAGGTGGGTTTAGCGCTCTCAGCAATTGACATTTAACTAACCGTCTCGGATATCCACTGTCGATTACTTTGCCCCTTGCCTCTTTCCGTGCGGCCGTCCTGTCCTCTTCTTTTTGGCACAGAGTCTGAACCCTTTGAACCACTTTAGCTTTTCACTTCACATTTTTGACATATCGTTGGCTCTTCATGGTCAGACATTTCATCCTCGGCAGTCTGGCGATTAGCAAACTGCTACTCTGTCCCGTCTTGACACGCCGTCGCAAATCTTGCCGTTTCTGCTCTTTCCTATTACGATTTCAAATCTATTCGTAAGTGACTTAGTATATTTATTTGTATTCTAGGACCATGATAACAGGGATTTCCGTGCGTATATTGTAGTTTTACTAACGTTCATTCTTGCCCCATCTCGTGCGACAAACTTGTCTAGGCTTAGTATAGCCTTTACAGACCAGTAGATTCGCGTTCGGCCAACCCAGGGAACTACTCGAAATTTTACAATGTGGAGGTTACTTCCTCCGCTATTGGTAAGCTGCTTCAATTGGATAAAAGCGGATTTCATTTTCTCTGCATCCAACGGATCCAAATCTGGGCTTTTCAAACGCTCCAGGTCCACAATCGACTTCGGGAATAACTTTTTTGTCTGGCTCACTTGGCTTTCAAATCGCGTCTATAGTGCACCTGGTTGGCTTTGTGTTTATGGGCGCCAATCGAAAACACTTCTATCAAAGTGCTACACATTTGCAGGCTAGACTAGTTGTGTGCTTATTTGGTGGGTCCGTTGGGGAGCCAGACTTGCAGCTTAAGCTGACTCAACCTCATTGCTAAAGCCGAATGTCTGTTGCATATTTTGTTAGTAACAGACCGAACGTGATCCAGAAACATCTCGTTATTTTCTCAAGCCAGTTCCTCAATCCCAGGGAGGTTTGTACTAGGTTGCATTCGAATTCGATCAGGTTTGATTGCACAGTGACCAGCTGGCTTGGTACTTGCCGTCTAAGTGCATTACTAGAAAAGTAAATCCGATGCCGTAGCAACTGCTTCACGTAATCGTTGAAAAATTGTACACAGAAATTTGCCTCAACAAGCCTCATGTTGAACCTAGAAACTAACTTATGTTACCGTATACAAGCCTGTCCATGGATTGACCGACAGTATAACTCTGCAATATCAAATTAGCCCAAAGACATAAGTCCCTATATTAGTCGTTCCCAGAAAGAATCAACAAAAAGAGAAACAAAATTATTTCTCATCGTAAGTGCTCTTCTGTTATGGCTTTTCCCATGTTATTGAGTGTGATGGTGTTTGATTCTGTATATTCCCGTATGCTGCTATTACTCTCATCCGTCGCGAACGTCAAATGTGCAATATACCGAACATTTTCGCCGCGAAAATAACGTGTATAGTTATAAGCACACTACCTGCAATACTGCGTAGACACCGTACGAAAATGTGGTACTCCAAATT